>CM045744.1:24208975-24268975 GCA_024760905.1 Plotosus lineatus | reverse complement strand
CTCACCGGGAATCATTTTCTTGGGGCTCATGATTAATAACAAAAAATAACTGCAATAAGCACACTAAAAAACTCACAAACCAAAGGTACAACTCTCCTTCACGCGTGTGTGTCGAACAATGGGTTGAAGGCACACGAAAATCATTATAGGTACAATATTGTATTATGGAGATTCAGCTCCCTCCTAGCCAATGGGAGACCAGCAGGGCAGGGTGTTGGGAGACAACCAATGGGAAAGCAACTCACGCATTGTTTGAATGGCGCATTTGTATTTTTAAGATGGCACTTTCGTAATGTGAACTTGTTTCGCATCCTGAGACAAAAATTTTAGGAAAATGCGTTTTGTAACCTGAATTTTTCGTTTGGTGAGACTTTCGTAAAGTGAGGTACCACTGTATGTCATTTTCATGGGATCATTTTCTCATGCTCTTGAGAAAACAAATTGTTTTCCTGTGACAAATGATAGAATTAATGTGAGATCTGGACATAAAACTGCAGATTTAAAAAATAGGCGACATCGTGTCAGAGGAGCAGCTGTACAGTTCACTGTGTCTAATTTCTCTTCAATCAAATACTGAAACATCATCTTCCGCTTCTTCCGGGGTCGGGTCATGGGAACAGCAACCCAAGCAATGAGGTCCAGATGTCCTTGTCCCAAGCCACTTCCTCCAGCTATTCCAGGGGGACACCGAGGTGTTCACAGACAAGCCGAGAGACATAATCGCTCCAGCGTGTTCTAGGTCGACCCCGGGATCACTTCCCGGTTGAACATACCAGAAACACCGATCTCCTGCTCCATTCTTCCCTCACTTGTGAACAAGATGCCAAAATACTTAAACTCCTCCACTTGGAGCATGGCCTCATTCCTGACCTAGAGGGTGCATTCTACCCGTGTCCAACTGAGAACCGTGACCTCGGACTTGTAGGTGCTGATTCTCATCCCGACTGCTTCGAACTTGACTGCGAATCGCTCCAATGAGAGCTGGAGGTCCCAGCTTGAAGAAGCCAACTGAGAACCGTGACCTCGGACTTGTAGGTGCTGATTCTCATCCCCACTGCTTCGAACTTGACTGCGAATCGCTCCAATGAGAGCTGGAGGTCCCAGCTTGAAGAAGCCAAAAGGACAACGTCATCCACAAAAAGCAAAGACGAGATCCGATGGCCACCAAACCAGAACCCCTCAACGCCTCAGATGTGCCGAGAAATTCTGTCCATAAATTATGAATAGAATTGGTGACAAAGGACAGCCTTAGCAGACTCCAACCATCACTGGCACCGAATTCGACCTGCTGTTACCAATACGGACCAAGTCAGGCTCAGGTGATACAGTGATTGAATAGCCCGTAGCAACGAGTCCGGAATGCCGTACTACCGAAGCACGCTCCACAAGATAGCCCAAGGGACAAGGTCGAAAGCTTTCTCCGAATTCACAAAACATATGTGGACAGATTGGGCAAACTCCCATCGCCCCCTCCAAGATTCTATAGAGTGTATAGAGCTGGTCAAGAGTGCTACGGCCAGGACAAAAACCATATTGTTCCTCCTGAATCCGAGATTCGACTATCCGTTGGATCCTCCTATCCAGTCCGAGGGGCTGTACCTGTGGATTGTCAAACCTGGGTGGAGAGGGTGTGTTCCAATTAATCAGGGAATCACATTCCTCAGCCTACCCGGGAAAGTCTATGTAGGGACTGGAGAGGAGGAGTCCTGAAACAAAGATAATTTCATACCTTGCTACAAATAACTCGATCACAGAAAGACAAATAAAAATAACTAGTTATCATAGGAAAACCATGCTTGTTATCCCCCGAAAAATAAATAATGAGATCATGAGTACGAAGGTTTGTCAAATGTATGAGATCATGTAAAAAGGCTTCCATAGATGAATAAATTATATACAGGGATCCCTCACTACTACGCACTTCAATTCATGCGGCTTCAGTGCATAGCGTTGGTTTTAAAAAATATTCATTGAACTAAAAAATAAGGAAATTAAGGAAAAATAGGGAAAAAGTTAAGGAAAATTCCTCAAAAAACAAGGTCAATTATGCAAAAAAAAAACAAAAAAAAACCCAAAACCCGCCATCAAAACTACTTACATTATTGTGAGGTGCATCTGTATGTGTGTGTATTTATCTTATACATTACCTTTGAATGTTTAGTTGTTATTATAAACATTTATAGAGTTGACTATGTATTTGCTGATATTATATACACATATACATGTACATATACGTCAGTCAGGGGATCAATCATACTTCTCGGAATTCGGCGATCATGGGGGGGATCTCGGTCCCAATTAAATGAGGAAAATGAGGGATCCCTGTACTAGTAACCAATACCATAATTTTTGTTCTTGATATCCTGTAGGGTGAACTTATTTCCTCTGCATTTAACTCACCCAAAGTGAGCACACACACTGACTCGGAGCAGTGGGCTGCCCCCCCACACACACACTGACTCGGAGCAGTGGGCTGCCCCCCCACACACACACTGACTCGGAGCAGTGGGCTGCCACACACACACACACACACACACACACTGACTCGGAGCAGTGGGCTGCCACACACACACACACACACTGACTCGGAGCAGTGGGCTGCCCCCCACACACACTGACTCGGAGCAGTGGGCTGCCCCCACACACACACTGACTCGGAGCAGTGGGCTGCCCCCCCACACACACTGACTCGGAGCAGTGGGCTGCCACACACACACACTGACTCGGAGCAGTGGGCTGCCACACACACACACACACACTGACTCGGAGCAGTGGGCTGCCACACACACACACTGACTCGGAGCAGTGGGCTGCCACACACACACACTGACTCGGAGCAGTGGGCTGCCACACACACACACACACACACTGACTCGGAGCAGTGGGCTGCCACACACACACACTGACTCGGAGCAGTGGGCTGCCACACACACACACACACACACTGACTCGGAGCAGTGGGCTGCCACACACACACACTGACTCGGAGCAGTGGGCTGCCACACACACACACACACACACTGACTCGGAGCAGTGGGCTGCCACACACACACACACACACACACACACTGACTCGGAGCAGTGGGCTGCCACACACACACACACACACACACACTGACTCGGAGCAGTGGGCTGCCCCCCCACACACACACTGACTCGGAGCAGTGGGCTGCCCCCCCACACACACTGACTCGGAGCAGTGGGCTGCCACACACACACACTGACTCGGAGCAGTGGGCTGCCACACACACACACACACACTGACTCGGAGCAGTGGGCTGCCACACACACACACACACACTGACTCGGAGCAGTGGGCTGCCACACACACACACTGACTCGGAGCAGTGGGCTGCCACACACACACACACACACTGACTCGGAGCAGTGGGCTGCCACACACACACACTGACTCGGAGCAGTGGGCTGCCACACACACACACACACACTGACTCGGAGCAGTGGGCTGCCACACACACACACACACACTGACTCGGAGCAGTGGGCTGCCACACACACACACACACACTGACTCGGAGCAGTGGGCTGCCACACACACACACACACACACTGACTCGGAGCAGTGGGCTGCCACACACACACACACACACTGACTCGGAGCAGTGGGCTGCCACACACACACACACACACACACTGACTCGGAGCAGTGGGCTGCCACACACACACACACACACACTGACTCGGAGCAGTGGGCTGCCACACACACAGTGGGTCAGTGCCCAGCGAGCAGTGGGGATTTGGTGCCTTGCTCAAGAGCACTTCAGCCACTTATATGGAGGAAGGGAAGGCGTCGTTCACTCCCCCACCACCACACTCGGGAATCAACCCGACAACCTTTAGGTTACAGCCGCCCCAATGAACGTACGAAAACTCATGGCTGTTTAAAAAGGCTCAGGAGAGGCAGCTGAAGTGTTTATTGTCAAAACTTAAACAGGAACTTGACTGACTCTGATATTAAATTCATTCAACAACTAAATCCTGTGTGTGTTTTTAAACATGTCACGTAGCTATAGGTCTCTGATAATGCATGTATGATATCACAGCAATTCCTGGGCTCCAGACAACAAACCCGGATGAAGAATATGCAGTGGTGATAAAGAAAAGGAAGAGGGAGTGATAATTAAGAGGATGATGAAGATGCATGACGATGACGAGATGCCCTTCTGTCACAGAGAATGACTGAAATATGTGATGTCACAAAGAGGGGTTTGTTTGGAAGAGGGGTGATGAAGAGCAGTGAGGATGAGAAGTGATGACGACACAGAGGTTGTCTTGAAGCAGAAGAGACCCATAATGAGAATAAAAAAGGGGGTCAGCCTGGGGTCCCTAATAATAACAAATATAATTATTATTATCCGACTAATAACAGCTGGATAATAATAAATATCGGACAGCCAACTGTTTATCCACTAAATCGTTTTAATATCATTTAATTTACTGTACATTAATATTATACACAAAAAGGGGGAACGCTGAAAGGCAAAGACATTCCTTCAGAAATTATGCTAATATCATCATGCTCATTGATTGCTAGGCTTGTTTACAATGATAGCTATGCTAGCCAGAACTGAAGCTAGCCGGCCAAAGTTAGCTTTCTAGATAACTTCAATATTGACAACTAGACTTTAAAACGGTTGATAAGTGCTAACTTTAGCCGGCTAGCTCCACTTTCAACCCTTACCTTAATGCTAAAATTACCTGCATGTCGTTTTTCCAACGCCACCTTTCCCCCCAACAAAAATCCACTTTAGAGATTTCTGCTCTATTATATTTTTTAATGTCGACTCTAGGGGTTCTACATCAGGAGCATCTTCAAATTCGTCTTCCAACGAAGCTGCCATCTTGTCAATGATACAGTCAGGAATATACCACCCGATTTGTAAAGGAAACCACTTAGCTATTAGCGAAAGAATTCACGGCAAACGACGCCATTTTGGCTCAATCCATGCCCTTAAAATAAACCGGTGACCAAACGAATGACGTGAAGAAGAAGTTTTCCTCCACGTCATTGGACCAAACAGAATAAAGATCCAACATGGCGGCTCATAAGCCCTCAGTTGCCGCAGGAATTGACGGTCAGCGATGTCCTGACGAAACGTCATTGACAGGCGACAGAGAGCCGATGGCTGAATCCAAAATTGCATCATATTCCCTATTTAAGTATCCTACCTAGCTAGTTAAGTAATGCATTTTACAGCCTAAACAGTGTTTTTATGTCCACTAAAGAAACAATTCGGTATATAATCGATGATTCAACCCTTTCGGACCTGACCAACGAGTCTGAGACCCAAGTGAACGAGAATA
The DNA here is from genome assembly GCA_024760905.1 of Plotosus lineatus. NCBI lineage: Eukaryota > Metazoa > Chordata > Actinopteri > Siluriformes > Plotosidae > Plotosus > Plotosus lineatus. The sequence goes on along the minus strand of CM045744.1, from coordinate 24,263,650 downwards.
TTCCAGAAAATGTGACCATGTTTGAGAAACACACACGTAAAGCCAGGGGGAAAACAGGCAGCTAGATTTTATTTATATATATATATATATATATATATATATATATATATATATATATATAGTATACTAATTTATCTTCATCATCACGCCATCGTGTGTATATATTACTTAAAAGCTGTACAAAATCCACTCATACACAATTAAATCCTTGAGAAGCAGACCAGATTTAGTACATCAACATTATGACACAAACCTTGATCAAAGCATGTCATATACTCTTACAAAAATAGGATTGTGCTTCACATCAGTTCCATGTACAGTACTTTAAAGCCCTCTGTGGGAATGATAGTCCTGATTACACCATCATTCCAACAGAGGGCGTACTGTACAGGAGAGCACTACAGCAGCAGACCAAGAGGGCTGATTCAATAGTGCTATGGGACTAGGGATGCCTACTACCACCACCACTACTACTATATACAAGTACACATGTATATGTACAGTACGTGTGTGTGTTTTAATCTACATATAAACCCAGTCAGCAAGAATCCATTTCCCAGACACATGTTCATGGACCTTAATTGCCACAGGAAGTCATCTCTGATCACATCTGAAGCCAATAAACTTCATAAACCTTGTTACTTGGATGTTGATATACAATATTAATCCCAAAAGAGAAATTTGGCTTTGCATTTAATCCGCATGCATGTAAACAGTGAGCGTATCCACACACACACACACACACACACACAGAGCAGTGGGCAGTCAGACTGCGGTGTTCAAAGAGCATTTGGAGATTTGGTGCTCAATTGCATGTCAGTATTGGAGGTGGAGGAAAGGGAAAGTGCTCCTCACTCTTCCTGATACTACACCTTTTCTTGCCTGTTTGGGAATCGAACCATTCAATCCCAAACCAGTTTCTAAACATTAGGCCACAGCTGTCCGCCACAGGTGCATTCAGGCTCATAAAGTTTCGATATCTGGCTTTATTCCGATGTAAGGGATAGATTCTCTTGCAATACTTTAAAACAAGCCTGAAAATGATTAACATCTTTCAGTTGCTCATTTCTCCTCTGATAACAAGGACATGAGTGATGATCTCATGCCATTACAGACTGAGAATGAATGCTGGCTTTACGACAACAAGACACCAATCTTTAAATCTCAAATTATTATTTTTTAAAGATTATAACACAAAAATATGAGATTTTTAATAGAAACAAGCAGATTCTCTTTGTTTTGTTGTTTTTTTCCAGAGACATTGCAGTCAAAAATGTTGAATGAAAACACGTTCATCTGAATATAAGCAACCACCTGCGATCTTAAAACCACAACCTGCTGAACAGAAACAACCATCACACACTCCGTTTAGAAACCACGTAAGTCTATGGAGCAGGGAGGCTGGTGCTTATCTCAGCTTACACTGGGCGAAGACGGGGTTCACCCTGAACAGTTTTACTAGTCCATCACAGGTTCAAAACACACACACACACACACACACACACACACACACACACACACACACACACACCTAGGTACTCTAGTTTTCGGCTAACTGTTCCAAATTGCCCCTAGGTGTGAGTGTGTGTGTGTGTGTGTGTTTGTGTGTGTGTGTGTGTTTTGAACCTGTGATGGACCACCATGCCACCCAGAACCAAACACTGTTTTTCTTTTTTTCTTTTTGTTCTTTTTCATTTTTTTTTTTAAATTATCAAAAAACAGTAAGTTTTTTAAAAAAACATTCTTTAAAGTAACCAAATTGTTTTTCAAATATTAAAAATAATATCGAATACTGTATTGTTTTTCAAGCAAAGGTTTTGAGAACAAAATTTTTCCAAGATAATCAGATCCAATCTCTCCCGATTCAAGCATTTCACCCAAGATAATGTCTGAAAAATTGAAAACAAACAAAAAAAAAAATGCCAAGATCCCGTCTCAAAAAAAAAAAAACAACCGTAAAAACAAAACCCCACAAAAACAACGATCTCTGACCTCGAAAATGACCTGAGAAACACAGAAAAGAAAAAAACAAACAAAAAAAACATTCAACATTTTTCAAAACACAATACGTACTGTATTCTGAAAGTCCAAAAACCCCATGGCTGGGGGTGGGGGGTGGAGGGTGGGGGTGGGGTCCTCAAAAACCAATTTCCTTGACAGTGACGTTTTAAGAAATCTGGACGAAATCTAAACCCTTGAGGATGAGATCTTTTCAGATCCTGAACAATGACATGAGTGCAACAATCTGAACTGAAAGATGAAAACGGTGTTACACAGCAGTCTGGGTAACTTTCTTGTGATAATGTATAAACATGCTGGTTATCACAGGGAGATTAAGTGTGCGAGTACATGGCGTTTAAAGTTGCCTTAACGGCAAGAAGCATTTGCGTAAAAATTCCATTCTGGTAACAAAAGCTTCATTCGTCATTCAATTTCAACATTTTGAGTGAAATTAAATTTTTTTTTAAGATACATATTTTATTACTTAATAGATGTTTCATTTCCTCGGATCCAAACCCTAATGTTGGGCGACTTCATTTCTCTGGACCGCTTCTCTTCCATCCCACCTAATAAATACTAAATTTAACAAACATATTCAAATAGGATGAGTGAATCAATTCAGTTATATTCAACATATACAATTTGGAATCCAACATTTTTTTAAGGCAGAAACACGCCGGAGGCAAACCACATGACCTACTCTTTACGAATGACAGCAATGGTTGGCCTTCAATAACACCATTCGCTGCATTCAGGGGACAGTGGCCCTTGTCTAAGAAACGTGCAGGACACACATACCATGTAGTCAAGAGAAAATATGAAGCTTATAATAAGTGGACAGTCGAGTCTCAGGAGCATACGCTAGCTACACTTCTGTTGATTTCTGGTTAAATGAACAACAACAAAAAAAAACAATGGCATGTGTAACAGCAGTACCACAGCTACTTCAAGGCCCGTGGACTCGGCCCAAAAGCCTGGGTTCAAAAAAAAAATCACACAAAATCTATTTTTGTTTGTTTTCCATCGCTCATAAAAGAGATTATTTTCTTTATATTTTTTTATATTTTGTTGACGGATTAAAAAAAGACGTCATGTCAAGCTATATCAAAATTGAGAAGCACTTAATATATGGCATGTGAATTTTCTTCAGTCTTTAAAAAGAATAATAATAATAATAATAATAATAAAATAAAATAGTAAAAACTAAATGAATCTGTTCATCGATTCGGTTGTCTCAACTTCGGCTTCTGGCCGGCCAAGCAAGTCTGCAAGGTGTGGAAAGATGACCAGATTCACAGCCAAATGGATACAGAGCTTCATGTACAGTACGCTGCACATGTAAGGCAGGAAACAGTTAAAATACAAACTTTCTGAGTAGCGATGAACATCTTGCAACCTCAGAGTGAACAAATTAACAGCACAGGGAAAAACAATCATCATTTACCTACGTATAAAGATCAGGCTTTCTAGAACAATCCACAGGAAGGACGTAGCAGAAACACATGTTCTGGACCCTGACTGAAATTCAGGATGTTCAAAAAACAAACATGAAATATAAACACTAATCCAAGTTAAAAACTTATTATAAAGGTGGGGGGGATATTGCACAATCTGGCAGCATACATGACGAACAAGTAGCTACAGTATTTGTGTATTCAGCGCCCTCTGATGCATGTAACATGAACTGCAGCTATAATACAAGCAGGACCATGCTTTTCCTTTCCCTCATCAAATCCAACCCGGGTGCCGAAATCCTCGTCTTAAACATTTTTTTTTTAAAAAGATGGTTGCTCAGTTCTATTTGTAATTCAGGCAAAGTGAATTTCAGGGTCACAAAACTGTAAACAGAAGCCTGGAATGAATTAGGATAAGACTATCTGGTATAATAGTAGTGTTTTCCTCAGATACATGTACGAAATTATATGTATATTATCAATCTCAGGTGTTTATATGAATTAGAAATAGTACCTTTAATTTATAAAAGACATTTTCAGCATGTTTCACACAACACATTTCACTCAAGTCCCGAAAAAATTAGTGTACTCCTGTTTAACAAGGTGCTATAGAGCGGATTAAGAAAAATCTTTATCTGTGATCGTGTTGCTCATATAAAATAAAAAAAGAAAGGCAGTTATGAGTGAGGAGTGCAATATGCAGATATGGCATGGCACATTCGCTTCTCATTTTTTTATCTCTCTCTCAATAGAGTGTGCCGATATTCCCAGCTGCAAAATGTGCCCAAGCCCATCAATCATAATGAGAAGAGGCACGAGCAAACACTGGCGGCATCTTCCTCCTCATGTCAACTGCACATTCGGAAAGAAATCTTCCACCAACCACATTTAAATGAAATGATTGAGCCGATAAATGATCATTCACAAGGCCTGTGTTCCTTCATTTTTCAGCCAGTCATGTCAAGAGTTTAGATCTTCTCTCACAAACACTGTTCACTCTGTCACACAGACACCTATAGACCCCCCCCCCTTCCCCCCCTAAGCTCCTCCTCCTTCCTAATCCCTTCCATGGCCTCCTGGTTGACCCGACTGGCATGCTCCTGTGCTGGTGTGTCTTGGTGGCAGTGAGTGCAGCTCAGTTGGCCTCAAAGGAGGAGAGAAGTGCAGCGTCTACCGGCTCCATGCAGGAAGGGCAGGTGAAGGAGCGCATGAGCCACGTGTCGATACAGTCCACATGGTAGATGTGCATGCACGGCAGGAACCGGATTGCGTCTCCGAACTCAAAGTTTAGCATACAGATCACACACCTGGAAGGACAAACACACACACACATTACACTTGTGTCAAAGGAGCACAATGTACACGGAGACGCATTAAACACGCAACATGCACAAATGTACATGTGAAAATTTGAGAATAAATTTAAGTACAAAAGTGTGGTTACCAATTTCTCATGAGTAAAAGTGAATGTTCACGTTAGCATGTGAACGTGGCACAATTACAAGACTGATAGCTTAGCCACTCCTTGATTAATCCACAAAGTGGCGCGTGAGATCAAAACATGTTTGTTTGTTGTCAAGTGGCATATCTGACTATAAAAATGTTTAAGGTCTTTCTGTGCAGTTGTCGTAGTTATGGCGGTTGTGATTGATGTGCCGTTTGTGATGGTTTCAGGGATTGTGTTAGTGCGATTTGTGGCTGTGTTGAATGTGGAGGTAGTTGGGATTGCATTGGTGATTAGCGTGGTCGGTGATGTGGGTTATTGTGACTGTGGTGGTGATGATGGTTAGGGAGATTTTGTTGGTGGTCGTTGTGGCTGTGATGAAGGCGATGATCATTGTGATGAATGTGGTTGTTCTGATTGTTCTCGTGATGGCGATAGTGGTTGCGGAGTAGGCTGTGTTGTAAGTCTGTTGAGCTTTTTACACCCGAGCCATAGTGGCTCATCAGGCCGGTGCTTATCCCCGGTTTTCATAGTGTGAAGCGACCAGGAGTTCAACTCCTCCTGGATGGGACGCTAGTCCATCGCAGGTTAACTTCCCATCATTTTTTACTGGTACCCATTTATACTGCTGGGTGGACAGAGGCACACTTGTGGTTGAGACCTTGCCCAGGGGTCTTAGCACAGTGGGGGTCTAACTGGGATTTGAACACACAACCTCCCGATCATGAGTGCAGCACCCTAACCACTACGCCACCGGCTCCACTATAGGCTGTGTTGTAGGCGGTGGTAATTGTAACTGTGGTGGTGATGGTGGTTATGGTAGTTATGATTGTGTTGAATATGTTGGTTGGAGAGAATATACTGGTAATTAAGGTGGTGGGTACCGTGGTTGCTGTGATTGTGCTGGCGATGGTAGTTAGTGAGATTGTACTAGTGGTAGTTGTTGCTATGTGATTGTAATTGTGATTATGGTGGTTGTGATTGTGTTGCTGATTAGCATGGTTGGTGCTGTAGTTATTGAAATTCTGAAGGTTATATCAGTCACAGATTGTAATGGTAGTTGTGGCAGTGTTATACATGGTGGTAGGCGATATTATGCTGGTGGTACGTGTTGTTGCTGTGTTGAAGGTGACGGTAACTATGACTGTAGTGGTGATGGTGGTTGAGAAGATTATGCTGCTGGAAGTTGTGGCTGTGTTGTAAGTTTTCCTGGTTATGGAGGTTGTGGAGATTGTGCGCTGGTGATTAGGTTGGTGGGTGATTTGGTTACTGTGTACGAACTCTCTGATCTTCTTGTCCGTGGGTTCAGGTACCAGGTTGAAGATGCCATGTGGTAGGTGCTGGATGAGGCCAATGCGCTTAGCAATCTGTATCTGCTCTTCTTCTGTCAGCTGAGTGGCTAGGCGGGCCTCACAGGGCGTGGGATGGTACACGGGCACTTGCTCACTTGCCTATACGTCATACACACAGTGATATATAATTATTGTACAGGTTATTATTGCAAGGGTTAAAGTTTGAAATTGCATAAGTGAACCGTACACAAAAACAAAAGCATATTTGTTATATATTAAAAAAATCGTCTCAATTGTATGGAGAAGCCTGGATGAAGGGGGGGGGGGGGTGTTCTCTGGGTACTTGACCAGTAATCCGATTGGTATTTATTTCGACAGCACTTTCCAAACTTCCACAGCTGATCTGGTTGCCTGGCAATGGAAACATAAGCCTGCCAAGATTCAAGGTCTTGCAGGGTGTCTAAGCCTCTGAAAATACCAAGCAGAGCCACATGGTACCTCCCTCTCTAATTATATGAGAGACACGTACGTAATTCCCAAATAAGTTTAAAGGTACACAACATTTCAAAGGATCTGTATAACAAAATTAAATACTCGTCCCCACTGTGACATGCAATGCCAGCCACCTGCCTCTTTTCGAACTGATACGCATATGTATATGGGGCAATCTAGCACACTCGGAGGAAACGCGCTATCCACCCAAATGAGCTCACACGATTGGCTGGCGATCCCATGAGAGCTGCCCAATTATCTCCAATGGACTGGTGGCTACGGATGGCTGTGGCATTAACCCGGATTCAAACTTGCGCTCTCTGGGTTAACAGTCATGCACCTTGTCGATGCGCCACTCGGGGCCCGTTATCATTTTCTGTAATTATAATAAACAACTTTGAATAAGCTGTTTATATCTGCATGGGGAACAGTGCGCCCCTCTCATGGAGGCCGCCAGCTTGCACCGTCATGTTTTAACAGTTGCCCAGAACCACACAGGCTTCTAATGGGCGGGATCAGGAATAACATATTCCTTGGTTGTAATCTGGACTCTCACCACTAGATACCACCAAATCTTACACATTGGACCTTTAAATCCAACATGTGGTTGGAGAGAATTTTGTATAGTATATAGAAATAATCCCAAACTAACCTGACTGGGAACTATATTATAATCAGATTAACATGCATAACTTCTCCCATGTGTCAGCCATAGCCTATTGGTTAGAGAAGCGGCTTAGGGACCAAAAGGTTGCTGGTTCAATTCTAAACTGGCATTAAAAATGTGTGGTGGTGGTTGTGGTGGTGGTAGTGGTGGTGGTGGGGCAGTGAGCAGCACCTTAATTTCCTCCTCATAAATGGCTAAAGTGCCCTTGATCAAGGCACCTAACAACCAACTGCTCTCCGGGCGTCATAGTGTGTGTGTGCGCGTGGCAGCACACTCGGAGCAGTGTGTATACCTGGTAGGAAGGTGGAGGTGTGTTTTTGAAACTTAAAGGGAGGTCAAGGTGTGTGTGCCTGGTAAGGAAGGCGTGTGTGGCAGCACACTCAGAGCAGTGTGTATACCTGGTAGGAAGGTGGAGATGTGTTTTTGAAACTTAAAGGGAGATAGAGGTGTGTGTACCTGGTAGGGAAGGTGTGTGTGTGTGTGTGTGTGTGTGTGTGCCTGGTAGGGAAGGTGTGTGTGTGGCAGCACACTCAGAGCAGTGTGTATACCTGGTAGGAAGGTGGAGGTGTGTTTTTGAAACTTAAAGGGAGATAGAGGTGTGTGTACCTGGTAGGGAAGGTGTGTGTGTGTGTGTGTGTACCTGATAGGGAGGAGGAGGTTCTCCAGGAAGACTCGCCCTCTCAGAGTCATTGAGAGGAGAAAGATCATCAGAAGTCCTGGAGAAGAGACAGTTCCCCATCGAGCCGATCAGCACTGCACACACAGATCAATAATCTCCACTCTCCCTGTCTCCAGTCCTCGCAATACAAACAGCAGTCGATATTTATAGATTACTAGATGTTCCCTGAGAGAGAGAAAAAAAAAACAGTGTCCGGTATATCCAGATATTCCTGCAGGGCTCTTCACACACTCTCCCTGTGTGTGTGTGTGTGTGAAAATCTAACAGGAGGAATATTTTTAGGTAAGACCTCTTGTCGGCTCCATTTCTGCTTTCACTGTTTACAAACAGCTCTACCGGAAGTGGAAATGCAGGTGACTTATGGGAAATGGAGTCAATCTTCACACATATCCAGAAAGACTGTCTGAATTCTATGCATTCATACATTCGTTTTCTTAAATGCTTAATCCTAATCATGGTCACAGGGAGGCTGGTGTCCATCCCAGCCGACTCCGGGTGAGGGCGGGGTACACCCTGGAACAGCTTGTCAGGCCATCCCAGGGCCCAATTCACACAACTATTCACACTCACACCTATTGGTGATTTGGAACACCCAATTAACCGACTGTGTGTTTTTAGACTGTGGGGGGAAACCAGTGTTTGGAGGAAACCCACACAAGCACGGGGAGAACATGCAAACTACATACAGAAAAGCCCGAGCTGGGAACTGAACCCAGGAGGATTTTCTTGCTGTAAGGTGGATGTGCTAAACATTACAACGCCCTATCCATATATTTAAATAATAAAAGGTTACTTTATTTTACATATGACTTAATTATCAACTTTAAATTTGCGTATACGTGAATTTATTTTTGAACATCCTGAAATAAGAAGGAAACTAACAATAATTATAATTATAAAATGTAATGAAATCTGTGCAGTGGTGGTCTGGTGGTAAAGATGCTGGACACTGATCCGAAGGTTGAGTGTTCAAGTCCCACTCTCCACGGGTTGTCCCTGTCCCCTCCAGTGCAGCTAACTGGGTTATCAAATGCCGGCCATGTCTCTCACTGTCTATGGTGTGAGGTTCATGTAAAAGAACCATTGCTGACTTTCGACAAGAGTAGCTACATACCTGTCTGCGTGTTTCTACCCTGCGATGGCCTGGCGAGCTGTCCAGAGTGTACACTGACCTCGCCTGGGATCGGCTGGGCTGGGCACCAGCCTCCCTACGACTTTAATTAGGATTAAGTGGTTACAGAAAATGAATGAATGAAATCTTTTTTTTGTTTAAGACTGTTGAACTGAGCAGGCAATCACCAACCCTTGCATTCATTCATTCATTTATTTATTAATTTGACGAATCCTACCTAATAGGGTCACTGGGAGGCTGGAGTCTACCTCAGTCAACATTGGGCGAGACTACCACCTTGAACATCTTGCCAGTTCATTGGAGGGCTAATACACATTCACAATTATGCATGCTCACATTTACACCTAGGGGCAAATCGGAACAGCAAATTATGTTTCCATGTCACACATTAATGAAAATTCGTTATACATAAACTTTACATTATGAACTTTGGTTCAGAAAAAAATACTTTCCATGGATACATTTACTGCTTGACAAGCATGAACTTGCCAATACTGTACCAAGCAAGATGTTCTGATGTAGCTTTCTTTTCTCTTTTCATGGCCTTATAGTATTAACCTTTAGTTTCCCTCCTGTTTATTTCTTCAGTGTTTATTTTGTGATTTCATAGCAGCCAACTGCAGTGTTTCCCATTGTGACATCATAAGTAACAGTTTTCTTGCTTGTACTCTATGAAATGGATGTCAGTGTGCAGTACGATTCTGCATGATTATGTAAATGAGATAAAAAAATTAAATATGCGAAGGGACTTTAAATGGATGATTGGCAGTTATAGCAACCTATAGCATTGGTATGTGTTGCACACAACCACTCACACTCAAGCGAACAGCTAGAAGCAATAGGAAACAGCCAATTAGCCTAATGTGTGCGCCCAAGACCTTTGACCTTGAACAAAGGGCTTTCTTGCTGTGAGGCGGACATGCTAATCTCTACGCCACTGTTTCACTCTATATCAATGAATATACAAGAAAAACACAATTAATCCAAATTTATTCACTCATTTGCCAAACCACTTAGTCCTACTAGGTAGTAGGGAAGGCTGGAGACTATTTCAGCTGAAATGGGGAAGCCAGGGTGCATGCTGAAAAGCTCACCCGACCATTACGGGGCCAAGATACAATGATTCACACTCACACTTAGAGCCAATTTGGAGACACCAATTGGCCTGATGTGCCTATCTTTTTGGTCTGTGGGAGAAACCGAACTACCTGGAGGAAACCCATGCAAGCACAAGTAGAACATGCAAACTCCACACAGAAAAGCCTGAGCCTTGAACCCAGACCCTTCTTTCTGTCAAGTGTACATGCTAACCACTACACACACCAATGAAAATAGGTTGAACAGCTTCGATTATTCAGGATAAAAAGATTTCCATGCTTACCTTTCCTGCTTGACAGGGTGAGTTTTGCAATACAAATATGGCAGTTGATCTGATGTATCGGGTCGATGAGGAGACAACAACATGTAATATCTATCTGTCTGTCTGTCTATAGTACACAAATAGAAAATAAATAAACACTAGTGCTTTTGTGTGACCTCACCTTTAGAGTTTTTATAACTACTCTAGTGCTTCATTTGGTATTTCATAGCAACCAATCAGCAGTTTCACACTGTGACATCACGAGTAACTGTTGTCTTGCTTGTTGCATGCTTAATGTCCCTATGAAATGGATGTGAGGGTGCAATTTAATTCTGTATTATTATGCATTTCAGATAAACAGAGAGATGTCCTGATACATGATCCTGCTTATAGCAGCATGGGGATAAACGTGACTACCAGCTACTCAACATGGGACTTACATGGGACTTGTGTTTTTCAGCTGTGCAGTATTTTTACCATGTTTATTACAGAGTTTATCATAAGTTGTGTGGCTTTGAATGACAACAGCACACATCGATTAGAAATCAATTTCAAGAATATGTATATAGTGATCTTGTACGGGGCAGTGGTGGTCTAGTGGTATAGGGCGCTGGATCGCTGATCCAAAGATTGGGGGTTCGAGTCCCACTCTCCACAAGGTTGTCACTGTCTCCCCCAGTGCAGCTAACTGGGTTATCAAAGGCGGGCCATGTCTCTCACTGTCTATGGTGCGAGGCATGTAAAAGAACCATTGCTGACTTTCGTAAAGAGTAGGCTGCAAAGTCGTCAGCGTGTTTCTGTCCCTTGCTAAAGGGTTGTGACAGGAAGGGCATCCGACGTAAAAAAAAAAAACCTCTGCCAAAATCAAAACGTGCGAATCAGATGATTCGCTGTGGTGACTCCCGAGTAAAAGGGAAAAAGCCGAAAGGAAGACAGACAGTATATAGTGATCTTGTGTATTTCTGGCTGTATGGAATGCCTCGAAAAACAAGTGTTACTACAACTGAACACACTTAAGACATCAGGGCCAGAACTGGAGGTGGTGAAGTGAATTATTCATGTTGACTTATAACATGTACTGAGTTTCTCTTAAAAGTTGAACAGTGAAATTCTCCCTACACATTTTTACGGTCATAGGACCATAAAAATTCAACAAACTGATTATTTGGATGCAAAATTTATAGAGCTGAAACTATTTAAAAGGAAGAGAAAAACTGGTCTTCGCAAGACACGTCAACCCCAGTTGAAGTCACTACCAGGAAAAAACTGCTAATGCCTGCAGTTCAGCCCCCTCTAGTAGTAATCCACGTGATAAAATGACCAGTTTTGTGCTTTGTAGTCATTCATGTTAAAATAAGCATCTGTATCACTTAAAAGTATTACACACAAATTATGCAATGAGGATGACCAGTACTGGTGCTCGAAATTCATTCATTGATTTTCTGAGCCGTTTAATTCTAATTAGGGTCATGGGGAGTCTGGAACCCATCTCTGCCGACTCTGGGTGAGGGCAGAGTACACCCTGGATAGCTCGTCAGGCCATCGCAGGGCAGAAACATGCTGACACCAATACAGCCTACTCTTGACGAAAGTCAGCGATGGTTCTTTTTCATGCCTCTCACCATAGACCATGGGACACATGGCTGGCCTTTGATAATCCAGTTAGCTGCAATGGGGGTCAGCAGTGGCAACCTGGTGATATATAGGGGTTGAACCCTTGACCTTGGGATCATTAATCCAGTTCTTTACCACCGGGCCACCACTGCCTCTTCTTTAAATTCATCTCTATAAGTATCTTTGGTTGTCTGTTACACACATGTCACACTGAGTGTGTAAGATTCTAACCGTCCTCTTCAAATTGACTTGATGTGTCCAATCAGTAAAAGGTTTATTATTTGTCCAATTTAGAAATACACTCAATCTCATTTACTCATTTGCCGAGACACTTAATTCTAGTTGTGTTGTGGGGAGGCTGGAGCCTATTGTTGGAGATTTTTTATATCAATTTTAAAATTTATGTACTCGTCAAATAAGTGGGTTAAAACTCGTTGAATTATCTAATCATTATAAAGAAAATGATTCAGACTGATATAATTCTTGCAGAAACCTGGTACTATTTGTTAACTAATCTAATCTAATGTACAGTCATCTAATCTTGAGAATATGGTGTACCAGTGCAAATAACCACACTGAGAAACAGAGGCAAAGAAAAGGGGAAAAATGTATTAAATAATAAGAAAAAATCAGGGAACATTTGTTTCAGGGAACATGTAATAAGACAATGTTATATATCAGATAGGCATTCCAGAGGAACCCTGCACACCATCATCCTGTGCTGTTTGGCAACACTCTCATCCATGACTACTTCGCAGTCACTGACTTCCTTCAAATTACATCGTCTACACAAGATGTAGTCTACCTGTGTGCTCCTACCTCCGCTTTTATAAGTCACCCGATGCTCCTGTCTCTTCTGGAAGAAAGTATTCACCACAGCCATTTCCACCCTTTTTGTAACATCTATCAACATCTGTCCTTCTGTGTTTCTGTCCTGGATACCAAAGCTGCCCATCACTTCCTCGTCCCCTCTGTTGCCTGCACCAACATGTCCATTGAAGTCTACACCAATGACCACTCTTTCACCTCTGGGGTTACTCTGCATCACTTCATCTAACTCACTCCAGAATCTCTCCTCTTCTAGCTCACATCCTGGCCGTGGGGCATAAGCACTAACAACATTGACCATCACAGCCTCAGTTTCTAACTTGAGACTCATCACTCTGTCTGACACTCTTTTCACTTCTAGAACATTCCTGACAAACCCCTCCTTCAAGATGACTCCTACTCCATTTCTCTTCCCATCCACACCATGATAAACAGCTTAAACCCTGCTCCTAAACTTCTAGCCTCGCAACATAGCCACCTGGTCTCCTGAACACACAGTATGTCCACCTTCCTCCTCTCCATCATGTCAGCCAGCTCTCTACCTGTCATAAGCTTTTCCTGTCATAAGTTGTTTGTAGACCTCAGCTCCACTTTTGACAAAGTCAAACCACATAAACTGGGTCAGAAGTTGGGTAGTCTGGGACCAGGGAGCTCACTGTACACCTGAATAGTGGAATTTCTCAGCAACAGACCTCAGAACATCAGAATAGGAGAACACATTTCCTCCACTCTCATCCTCAACACCGTAACACCACATGGGTGTGTCTTAGCCTCCTCCTCTTATCTCTCTTCATGACTGTCCCCGTACTCACACCAGCAACACCATCATCAAATTCTCCAATGACCTCATTGTGATCAGTTTAATTACGGATAACAACGAGCCAGCCAATAGGGAGGAGGTCCTGTGTCTACGGCAATGGTGCGACAACAACAATCTGTAACTGAACACATTTAAAAACAAGGAGATGAGAATGACTTCAGGATATGGGAACAAACTTAGCACTCTGTCCTCTACATTGATGAAGAGGAGCTAGAGAGGATAGAGTGCTTCAAGTTTCTTGGAGTCCACAGCTCTGCTGACTTCATCTGTACCACAAACATCTCCCGCTAGGTGATGAAAGCACAGTAAAGGATATACTTCCTCACAATCATTGATTCTAAAGTTGGGGGTTCAAGCCCCAGTCTCAATGGGTTGTCACTGCCCCCCCCCCCCCTCCCCGTGCAGCTAACTGGGTTATCAAAGGCCGGCCATGTATCTCATTGTCTATGGTGTGAGGCATGTAAATGAACCATTGCTGTCTTTTGACAAGAGTATATATACATATATATATATATATATATATATATATATATATATATATATATATATATATATATATATATATATATATATATATAAACCCCAGTGATTGGGGTTTGTACTGTATACTGGACATGGGAAACGGTGTTTGTTTGCATTGTGTCATTTTCTTAAGTACTGGGTCCCCTTGCACATAGTACATCGCGCACTGACGTGTTTACTTATAGTACTATCATCATTTGAGATTATGGCAATGGATTATGGGTGTTTTGAGTAACAAATTGGGCGGTAAAATGAGCTGACTCACTAAAACACTTGAATACTGGTCGAGTGGATGTTTTCTTCTTCATTTCCTGTGAGTGAATATCCGGTTTTATATCACGTGTTAAAGTTTATTTTTATTTACTAAAAATGGTTATACAGGTAGAAAATAGCGGCATACGTATAGGAGAAAACACTGAACACATTGAATGTTGGAACTATGCAAAGAAAAGGTAGAGATCTTGTGTTGGCGATGTAATTTGAAGGAAGTCAGTGACTGCAAAGTCATAGTGGGTGAGAGTGTTGCCAAACAGCATAGGATGGTGGTGTGCAGGATGACTCTGATGGTGAGAAAGGTGAAAAAGGCAAAGGCAGAGCAGAAGACAAAGTGGTGGAAGCTGAAAAAGGAAGAGTGTCGTGTTGTATTCAAGGAGGAGTTGAAACAGGCTTTGGGTGGCCAGGAAGTGGACTCCTGAGGCAGCAAACGGGTACCGGCAGGCCAGACGTGTTGCAGCTGAGGCTGTCGCAGATGCAAAATCTCGGGCATGGGAGGAGTTCGGTGAGGGCCTGGAGAGTGATTATCGGTTGGCCTCAAAAAGGTTCTGGGCCACCATCCGACGCCTCAGGAGGGGGAAGCAGTTCTTCACAAACACTGTTTACGGTGGAGGTGGGGAGCTGCTTACCTTGACTGGGGATGTTGTTGAGAGGTGGAGGGAATACTTTGAGGACCTTCTCAATCCCACCAACACGCCCTCCGTGGAAGAAGAAGACCCTGGGGGTTCGGGTGAGGGTCCGCCCATCACTGGAGTGGAGGTCACTGAGGTTGTCAAAAAGCTCCTCGGTGGTCGAGCTCCGGGGTTGGACGATGTCTCAGGGCTCTGGATGTTGTAGGACTGTCTTGGTTGACACGTCTCTGCAACATCGCGTGGTCATCAGGGGCTGTACCTCTGGATTGGCAAACTGGGGTGGTGGTCCCAATTTTTAAGAAGGTGGACCGGAGGGTGTGTTCCAATTATCGGGGAATTACACTCCTCAGCCTACCTGGGAAAGTCTATGCAGGGGTATTAGAGAGGAGGATCCGACCGATAGTCGAACCTCGGATTCAAGAGGAACAATGTGGTTTTCGTCCTGGCCGCAGCACTATTGACCAACTCTATACGCTCCACAGGATTCTGGAAGGGGCATGGCAGTTTGCCCAATCTGTCCACATGTGCTTTGTGGATTTGGAGAAGGCTTTCGACCGTGTCCCTCGAAAGATTTTGTGGGGCGTGCTCCGAGAGTACAGCATTCCGGATCCGTTGCTACGAGCCATTCGGTCGCTGTATCACCGGAGCCAGAGTTTGGTCCGTATTGGTAACAGCATGTCGGATTTGTTTCCAGTGGGAGTTGGAGTCCGCCAAGGCTGTCCTTTGTCACCGATTCTGTTCATAATTTTTATGGACAGAATTTCTAGGCGCAGTCGAGGCGATGAGGGGTTCTGGTTTGGTGGCCATCGGATATCGTCTCTGGTTTTTGCGGATGATGTTGTCCTTTTGGCTTCATCAAGTCGGGCCCTCCAGCTCTCATTGGAGCGATTCGCAGGTGAGTACGAAGCAGCCGGGATGAAGATCAGTACCTCCAAGTCCGAGGCCATGGTTCTCAGTCGGACAATGGTGGAATGCACCCTCCGGGTCGGGAATGAGGTCCTGCCCCAAGTGGAGGAGTTTAAGTATCTTGGGGTCTTGTTTACGAGTGAGGGAAGGATGGAGCGAGAGATCGACAGACGGATCGCTGC
The DNA here is from genome assembly GCA_024760905.1 of Plotosus lineatus. Lineage (NCBI taxonomy): Eukaryota > Metazoa > Chordata > Actinopteri > Siluriformes > Plotosidae > Plotosus > Plotosus lineatus. Next base: position 24,247,352 of record CM045744.1, on the reverse strand, counting down.
AGCCTCTGCTGTTAAGCGGTGCCTGTACTGGTCCATCGTGGTGAAGATGGAGCTGAGCTGCAAGGCAAAGCTCTCAATTTACCAGTCGATCTACGTTCCAACCCTCACCTATGGTCACGAGCTTTGGGTAATGACCGAAAGAACAAGATCACGGATACAAGCGGCTGAAATGAGCTTCCTTCGCCGGGTGGCGGGGTTCTCCCTTAGAGATAAGGTGAGAAGCTCCACCATCCGGGGAGAGCTCGGAGTAGATCCGCTGCTCCTCTGCATTGAGAAGGGCCAGTTGAGGTGGCTCGGGCATCTGGTTAGAATGCCTCCCGGACGCCTCCCTGGTGTGGTGTTTCGGGCATGTCCAACCGGGAAGAGACCCCGGGGTCGATCTAGAACACGCTGGAGGGACTATGTCTCTCGGCTTGTCTGGGACCGCCTCGGTGTCCCCCCGGGAGAGTTGCAGGAAGTGGCTCAGGAGAGGGACGTCTGGACCTCTTTGCTAAGGTTGCTGCCCCCGCGACCCGACACTGGACTAAGCGGAAGAAGATGATGATGATGATGATGATGATGATGACTAGAGAGTGAGCAGATGCCGGAGGAGTGGAGGAGAAGTGTGCTGGTGCCCATTTTTAAGAACAAGGGAGACGTGCAGAGTTGCAGCAACTACAGAGGGATAAAGTTGATGAGCCATACGATGAAGTTATGGGAAAGAATAGTGGAAGCTAGACTCAGGGCAGAGGTCAGCATTTGTGAACAACAGTTTGGTTTCATGTCAAGAAAGAGCACCACAGATGCAATGTTTGCTTTGAGGATGTTAATAGAGAAGTACAGAGAAGGTCAAAGGGAGCTACATTGTGCCTTTGTGGATCTGGAAAAAGCATATGACAGGGTGCCAAGAGAAGAACTGTGGTATTGCATGAGGAAGTCTGGAGTGGCAGAGAAGTATGTTCGAGTGGTGCAGGATATGTATGAGAGATGTAAGACATTGGTGAGGTGTGATGTCGGTGTGACCGATGAATTCAAGGTGGAGGTGGGACTGCATCAAGGGTCAGCTCTGAGCCCCTTCTTGTTTGCTATGGTGATGGACAGGCTGACAGACGAGGTGAGACAAGAATCTCCATGGACTATGATATTTGCAGATGACATTGTGATCTGTAGTGAGAGCAGAGAACAAGTGCAGGAAAATCTAGAGAGGTGGAGGTATGCTCTGGAAAGGAGAGGAATGAAGGTTAGCCTCAGAAAATCAGAATACATGTGTGAATGAGAAGGACCCAGGAGGAACGGTGATGTTACAGGGAGCAGAGATAACGAAGGTGGAGGATTTTAAGTACTTAGGCTCAACAATCCAGAGCAATGGAGAGTGTGGAAAAGAGGTGAAGAAGCGTGTGCAGGCAGGCTGGAATGGTTGGAGAAAAGTGTCTGGTGTGATGTGCGATAGGAGAGTCAGCAAGAATAAAGGGAAAAGTGTACAAGACGGTGGTGAGGCCAGCGATGTTGTATGGCTTAGAAACAGTGGCGCTGAGGAAAAGGCAGGAGGCAGAGCTGGAGGTAGCAGAGATGAAAATGTTGAGGTTCTCTCTGGGAGTAACGAGGATGGATAGGATCAGAAATGAGTATATCAGAGGGACAGCCCACGTAAGATGTTTTAGAGACAAAGTCAGAGAGGCTAGATTGAGATGGTTTGGACATGTACAGAGGAGGGATAGTGAGTATATTGGCAGTAGGATGCTGAGGTTGGAACTACCAGGCAGAAGGCCTCGAGGAAGACCAAAGAAGAGATTTATGGATGTGGTGAAGGAAGACATGAAGGTGAGTTGGAGTCAGAAAAGAAGATGCGGAGGACAGGGTGAGGTGGAGGCGGATGATTTGCTGTGGCGACCCCTGAAGGGAGCAGCCGAAAGTAAAAGAAGAAGAAGAAGTATAGGAGAAAACACTGAGGAGTGAAGATAGTCAATCCATCTAGAAATACACAAGAGATTGCAGTGTTTTTCAACCACTGTGAGATATTGTCTGTTGTGTCGTAGGAAATTACCCAACTTCACCTAATTTGTCTAAATTTTTTTGAAAACGAATGAATTATTATCTGCAAATAAGGTGCCGTTGACGTTAATGTTGCCTGTGCTGTCTCGTGCTTGGCAGAGAAACCCTGTACTGTAATACTCTTTCATATCAGACAGTAGGTGGCAGCAGATAGCTAATTGCGTTGTACCTGAGAATTCGTAATGCATGGATCTCAGGTGATGGTGACAGTGGTATCACGAGACTATACGGTGACAGTGATGGAGAAGTTTTTAAAAAGTAGAGATTCCAAATCTATTTCATCATCTGAATGAACTGAACACACAAATGCAGGCCGAAATCAAAACCTGCTCACAAGTACAGATAACATAAACAGATTCTGTTCAAAAGTGCAACTCTGCCAACAACATCTGAAAAGTTGCAACCTTGAAATGTTCACACCAAGTAATGGCAAGACTGCCCTGCATTGTGTGAGATAATAGTTAACCATTTAAAAACTCTTGAGGAGAAGATGTAATTTTATTTCTCTTCAGACTCCACTGAATGCCTGGACTGGGTCAGGGACCCATATAGCTGAGCGTCAGTGGGAGGAAAGGACATGACTTTACAGGAGAAGGAGGAACTCACTGAACTGAGACAGTTGTGGTTTAATGCGAAGCTTTGTTAATCGACCTTTGGACAGTTTTTGGTTGGACACTTCCAAGGAGTTCCCCATTCTGGCAAATAAAGCTATTTTGACGTTGCTCCTATTTTCCACAACATATCTGTGTGAGATGAACTTTTCAAACCTTGCTGCTATAAAAACTAAAACAGAGAGAGAGAGAGACTGAGATCCGTTCAGGAAGAGCTTCGTGTGTCTTTCTTCGATTCCTGCCAGGATATCAGCTCTGTATTCATCCAAACAGGCCCAGGCTTCACACTGAGTGAGTAGAAATATGAACGATTATAAAATACCTTTTCTTTGTGTTTATTAGATTTCTATTCATGACCCATTGATGAGAAAGACTTTATATTGTATATATTGTTTATATTGTTAATATAGGCCACAGAGTTTAATTATTCAACATTTCCTTCTGGTGGTGTGCCTCGTGGTTTTTTTTTTTTTTTTTTTTTTTTTTTTTTTTTTTCAATAAAAAATGTGCCTTGGTTCAAAAAAAAAAAAAGGTTGAAAAACACTGCTTTAAAGGACTCCTTCTTTGAGGTTATATTGAATTTGTTATTAGAGTTCCGCATAATATACTTCGTTAAAATTAAAGGATAAATATCTCGGATAACTTCAATGATTATATTTTCGATCCTACACAGAGCATACTGAGGTGAGCAGAAATGATATTCCACATCACTGTGACACGCAGCGGAGAGCCAATCCTTTCTGTACTCCACTGTGTGGGCGGGTCCCATAGCTTCAAACTCCAATTTTATTGGATTATAACAACACCCACAGACTGCGCGTGTGGTTTGGGTAGAGATAAATTTCCCTCGTTTTGATTGGCTCATTTCCACAAACCAAGCACAGCTGGCAAGCAAACACAAAAGGACAGACATGGAAAAAGTTCAACCCGCAGACCAGCTGATTGCCAAAAGTGCTTCCTGTCACATAAACGCTGCAGCGTGTGAGTCCAATAAAATTAGAGTTTCAAGGTATCAGACCCGCCCACACAGAAAGGATTGGCTCTCAGCTTCGCGCCACAGTGACGTGCATTGACGTAGAAAGACATTGCCGGAGACACAGTGACGCAAGCAATAATTTCAGAAAAAGTTACCTCGTGAAGGAGGCAGGAAGTGAGGGTTCTTCGGACCAGCGACGCCCGGACTTTAAAGCGTCGCATGGGTGGTTCGAGAGATTAAAAAAAAAAGGTAAACAATTTTCTTTTACTTTTAATACATACAGTGAGTCGTCGACTTACGACCTATGCGAGTTACGTCTGATCAACTTTTTTAAGACCGCAAAAGTCATGAAGCATGATTGATGGCAGTGCAGTGCGAGTGTTGCGTACGACGGTTGTTTGTGCTGCCGGCAGCGCCAGCATTTTAAAAGCCCAAGCAGGAGATGATGCAGCTTCACTTTCTCACTGCTCAGAGCAAATCTATTCATCTACTTTCAATGCCACGTCACTATGGCGCGAAGCTGAGAGCCAATGCTTTCTGTGTGGGCGGGTCCGATACCTCGAAACTCTAATTTTATTGGACTCACACGCTGCAATGTTTAAGTGACAGGAAACGCGTCCCAAGTTTTGGCAATCAGCTGGTCTGCGGGTTGAAGTTTTTCCATGTCTGTCCATTTGTGTTTGCTTGCCATCTGTGCTTGTCTTCGTGGAAATGAGCCGATCAAAACGAGGGAAATTTATCTCTTTACTCAAAAACAACACTGTGCAGTCTGTGGCTGTTGTTATAATCCAATAAAATTGGAGTTTGAAGCTATCGGACCCGCCCACACAGTGGAGTACAAGGATTGGCTCGCCGCTGTGTGTCACAGTGACGTAGAATTGAAAATATATGTATAGATTTAAATGCGTGGGGCAGTGGTGGTCCAAAGGTTGGGGGTTCGAGGCCCACTCTCTACAAGGTTGTCACTGTCCCCCCTAGTGCGGCTAACTGGGTTATCAAAGGCGGGCCATGTCTGTCACTGTCTATGGTGAGAGGAATGTAAAAGAACCATTGCTGACTTTCGTAAAGAGTCGCTGCAAAGTCGTCAGCGTGTTTCTGTCCCTTGCTAAAAGGGTTGTGACAGGAAGGGCATCCGACGTAAAAACCTCCGCCAAATCAAACGTGCGAATCAGATGATTCGCTGTGGCGACTCCCAAGTAAAAAAAAAAAAAAAAAAAGGGAAAAAGCCGAAAGGAAGACAGACAGACAGATTTAAATGCGTGAGATTTAATCATTTGTTTTTGTTTTGCATGAGTGTATTTGGATGGAAAATCGACATACGACCAGATCGAGTTCCGACCGGTCTGCCGGAACCAAAGCTACTCACTGTATTTCATACATATTTCATACAAAATTGGTGTACTTTTATCATTTTTAAAGGGTTTATGGGGTAGTCTTGGATCGCTGATCCAAAGGTTGGGGGTTCGAGTCCCACTCTCCACAGGGTTGTTACTGTCCCCCCCCCCAGTGCAGCTAACTGGGTTATCAAAGGCGGGCCATGTCTGTCACTGTCTATGGTGAGAGGCATGTAAAAGAACCATTGCTGACTTTTGTAAAGAGTAGCTGCAAAGTCGTCAGCGTGTTTCTGTCCCTTGCTAAAAAGGGTTGTGACAGGAAGGGCATCTGACGTAAAAACTTCTGCCAAATCAAACGTGCGAATCAGATGATTCACTGTGGCGACTCCCAAGTAAAAGGGAAAAAAGCCAAAAGGAAAACAGACAGATGGGGTAGTCTTGGGAACATTGGAACAAATCACACGTTTTACATGTAAAATGCCCTCTACTTACGAAAACTCCAGGTTACGAAAAAGGCATTGAATGGATTAATTTTGTAAGTAGAGAGCCGACTGTATCTCGAAAGTAATACGTAATATTATCGGGACCAATGTTATTAACTTGAGCAAGACGGACACTAGACATTTTGAAAAAAAGCCAAAGTGTTCTGATTTAATTTGCTCAATAATTCGCTTAAAATAATCCCTTTATTATTGAAATTTTCTTTTTGATAATTGTAACAAAGTGATGCCTAAAATGAGAAGCATAAGATGATTGGTTTAAGGTGACAGTTTATAATGAACAGAATTTAAAGAGACAAGTATGATGTATTGGACCCGATTGTATTGTAAACGATTCTCATAACAGTTCCATTAAAACTTTAATAGAGAAAACCATTGTAGTGAAGAAAATGTCAACTCTGATTTTAAATTAACAATTAATTACTCGAATAATAAATGTCTGTGATAGATATTAGGACACATTGTGTGTTATTACAAATCTGTAGGAATAAACCCCATGCATAATCCACATGTCATATTTACCTTTATTTTCTGTAATTTTAACTAAAGAATATTTTACACATGCACTCTGTTCTCCAACACCGTCTCAGATTTAAACTCTGGTTTAGATGCTTGTTTCTCAGAAATAAATTGTAGATATTATTCGCCACACAGTTAGAAAAACATGACATCAATTGCTAAATACGAGATAGCAGTCTTTCTTTTTTACACAATAACATAAGAAGTTTATAGAAAAATCTTGATAATTTTCAGAATCACCTACTTTATGGGTTTAATTATAATTTAATATTATTGGCGTTTCTGAAACTCGAATTACAAGTCAAATTCGGAATGACTAGGCTTCGATCCCAACATTCCAGGGTATTGTTTTGAATACATCCCAATGCCTCTCAGTGCGGGAGGTGTCGGGATGTACATAAACAACGCAGTAAACTACAGTATAATTGAAAAAACATCTAATGAATCTTTTCAGGCACTATGGATAGAAATTCAGTTTTCTAAGAAAGCAACGTAATATGTGCAGTAATTTACAGACAATTTAATAAGACGGGGAAGTTTCAGGATTATTTCAATCTCAGCCTAGAAAAATATAGTTCACCTGGTAAACCAGTTTTTATTTTGGCCCAAGTTATGGATTCATCCCGACAATTGGTAATTCAACCTGGGTACACAATGGAACAGCCACGGTAATTAATAATATCTGAATTAATAATACAGTACAGTCGGCCCCCAATTTACGAAGACTCCTTTGTACAAAATCTCCAGATTATGAAAAACATTTTCTTGAGTTTCCATCCCAGAAATACGAAACAACCCCCTCTTACGAAAAGAAATTCAAAATTCAAACACGCCAATCAAAATTTCACACGACGCGCGAGTTGCTCTCTCATTGGCTGTCTCTCAACATCCCGCCCGCTGGCCTCCCAGATAGAGACAGAAGGAAGCTTCACTCTTTAGTTTTTAGTTTAGTTTTTTAAGTTGTTTTAATTCGGTAAATGTTTAATAAATTTGGGTGCATTTGAGCTCATCTGGAATTCCGATCCCTCAATGAATCAAATTAAAATTGAGTTTGTCAAGCAGGGAATGCGCTTTGAATTCACGTCTTGTGGGCGTGGCGCAGCGCCAGGCGAGAGAGAGAGAGAGAGAGAGAGAGAGCGAGTGCGTGCAAGCGAGAAGGAATAACGCTTTAGTTTTTAGTTTAGTTTTTTAAGTTGTTTTAATTCAGTAAATGTTTTATAAATGTGGGTGAATTTGAGCTTATCTGGCATCCCGATCCCTCAAGGAATCAAATTAAAGTTGAATTTGTCAAGCAGGGAATGCGCTTTGAATTCACGTCTTGTGGGCGTGGCCCGCAATGCGCGCGAGAGAGAGATACAGACAGAGAGAGAGAGAGAGCGAGAAAGAGAGAGAGAGAGAGAATAAGGCTTTAGTTTTTAGTTTTTAAAGTTGTTTAATTCAGAAAATGTTTAATAAATATGGGTGCATTTGAGCTTATCTGGCATCCCGATCCCTCAGGGAATCAAATTAAAGTTGAGTTTGTCAAGCAGGGAATCCCCCAGTGCAGCTAACTGGGTTATCAAAGGCGGGCCATGTCTCTCACTGTCTATGCCATAGACTCTATGGTGAGAGGCATGTAAAAGACTTTCGTAGAGTAGCTGCAAAGGGTTGTGACAGGAAGGGCATCCGACGTAAAAACCTCTGCCAAATCAAACGTACGAATCAGATGATTCACTGTGGCGACTCCCGAGTAAAAGGGAAAAAGCCGAAAGAAGACAGACATTTGTCAATCAGGGAATGCGCTTTGAATTCCACGTCTTGTGGGCGTGGCCCGCAGCACAAGAGAGAGAAAAAGAGAGAGGGAGAGAGAGAGAAAGAGAGGTGTGTTAATAAAATGTTTAATAATTATTTAATTAATAAATATGTTAAAATGGTTTAATATGTTAATAAAATGGTTCAATAAATAATTTTCTTTTACTTTTAACACATTTCATACAAAACTGGTGTATTTTTTAATCATTTTTAAAGGGTTTATGTGGTTTATCCAGTCCAAGGACTGGAGACTTGGAACGAATTAGGCGTTTAACATGTAAGATGCAACCCCTACTTACGACATCCACGCAATACGAAAAGGGTTCTGGAACGGATTCATTTCGTAAATTGGGGGCCGACTGTATAGCTAAGAGCTCCATTATTAGTGGTAACATAATCTCAGACATCACTGATCATTTTTTTCTCAATTTTGTGTTCTCCCTGTTCACAATTATGAATTGTTGGAAAAACTAACAAGGGAAAAAAATTTGTGATTTCATGAACTTCTAGTAATGAGACTTTTTAGTCGATCTAGCAGAAATTGATTAGGATTATATAGAAGCAGAAAATGGAAACATGGGTATTAATTTCTTTTTAATAAACTCAATAAAGTCTTAAACAAACATGCTCCATTTAAAAGCAAATTTAAGAGGAAAGCTAATCAATTTAAAAAGCCATGGATAACCCCAGGTATCTTAAAATCAATCAAACTAAAAACATATTTTTCATCTGGTTATACAGAAAAATACAAGTTGTATAGAAATAAAATAACAAATCTTACACGGATAAGCAAAATATATTATTTACACAAGTTTTTCGTGCAAAATCTAAATAATAAAAAGAAAACCTGGGAAGGGATTAACAACTTAATTCAAGATTGCAAGAGGAGTAAAAAGTCTCATTTCTGTTATTAAGAAACCACAAGACAACTATGTAACGAATCCCAAAGAAATTCCTGATGTCCTCAATCAGCACTTTGCAACTGTGGGGCCTACACTAGCATCTAGAATGCCGCAAGGATCAAGTAACTTTAAAGATTATCTCATATCTCTTCTCCTTTCTTTGTTTTTATCTGATTCTGTTACACCTCATGAAATAGAAAGTGAAATAATGCTCTTACCTCCTAATAAATTTTATGGTTTATACTCCTTCCCTGTGCGTATTCTAAAGTGTGCGAAGTCTATCATATCGGAGCCTATTGCTAATTTGATAAATAAATCCATAAATACTGGAGTATTCCCATCTAAATTAAAACAAGCTAAGATAATTCCCATATTTAAAGGTGGAGAGGAGACAGATCTCGACAACTACCGACCTATTTCCCTTTGTTCTATTTTTAATCGTATAACTGAAAAGAACATGAATAACAGGCTTAAATCTTTTATTAGTAAACACAATATTCTTTGCTCCTCTCAGTATGGATTTCGTGAGAATTTCTCTACAGAGCATGCGCTATTAGACATTGTTAACAAAATTCAGTTTAACATGGATAAAAATATATATCCTTGCGGCATCTTTATAGATTTACAGAAGACATTCGATACGGTGAATCATGAAATACTTTTATACAAATTACAAAACTATGGCATACACGGTATTTTAAATGACTGGTTTCGTTCATATCTTACAGAGAGATCTCAATTAAAATCGGAAAGTTACATTTCGAGGAAAGAGCCAGTTGTATGTGGGGTACCTCAAGGGTCTGGACTTGGCCCATTATTGTTCCTTATTTATGTCAATGACATTGTCGCTTCCTCAAGAAAGCTTGAATTTTTCCTAATTGCTAATGACACTAACCTTCTTTACGCAGACAAATATATTAAATCACTGGAATCTACGTTAAATAAAAAGATAGAAAATGTATGTTAATGGATTATTGCCAACAAATTAACATTGAATATAAAAAAAATCAAATTATGTGATAGTCACACCTTATCAAAAACGTCAGCAATACAACTTAAACCTTAAAGTATTTAATAATACTTCTCAAAAACTGGAACAGTTTGAACAAAAAGAATATGTTAAGTATCTTGGTGTATTTATTGACTCAAATCTCTCCGGGAAGTTTGATATTGATTATGTAACACTCAAAATAAGTAGAACAGTTGGAATTATCTCGCAGCTAGGACACTTTGTTCCCCAGTCAATCCTACTAGACATATATCGATCTCTAATGCAGCCATATCTTTCTTATGGTCTGGCGGTATGGGGACAAACATGTTGGAAGAATCTGGACAAAATTTTGATATTACAAAAGCGTGCCCTTTGCTTAATATACTTTATCACTGATAGAGAACACGCTATTCCATTCTTTTTAGATGCTGACATTCTCCCCGTAGAAATGCTTAATAGACACACCCCGCATTACGTTTATTAATTTTACGTATTTTTCGATTTTACGTTTAAAAAAAAAAAAAAATTATAAGTCAAATTTTGAGTTTAGCGTTCTCTCTGTAGTATGAGAGATACCTACGTAGTACGCTGACGTAGTACGCTACTTGCGCATGATGCTGCGTCCATTATTTACAAACGACAGACTGAACATGCCCTGCTTCTTCCCAGTTGACTGTGTGTTACCCTTGTGTTAAGACATTGTCTCTGTTATCTTTGTGTTTACACTGTTTTGCTCACTTTTGTAACCCTAAGCAAATATGGTTGGTCAGAAGCGTAAGCCTACTAGTGCTAGTGGTAATCAGAAAAAGCGGCAAGCCATCTTGTTAGAAACGAAGATGGCTATTATCAAGAAAATTGATGCTGGTGGAAAACAATTGAATGTTGCACGTTTCTTCCAAATGGCTCCGTCAACCATCAGAACCATTTATAAGCAAAAAGATCGCATCACAGAGCATGTTAAAGGTTATATTTGATACTGTATTTGATATTTGATGAGTGAATTTGATTAAAAGTTATCTATTTGAAAATATTTTTGCTTGAATTTAATTTATTTGAAATTAATGTTGATATTATTTGATATACAGTATTTGATATTATTTTACAATATCATATTTATAATAATTGATTTAGGGTGTTTTTTGAGATACGGTAATGGTATTTATGGATGTATAGTACAGTATGAATGTCAGGGGCAGTGATGGTCTAGTGGTATAGGGCGCTGGATCGCTGATCCAAAGGTTGGGGGTTCGAGTCCCACTCTCTACAGGGTTGTCACTGTGTCCCCCCCCCCCCCCCCCCAGTGCAGCTAACTGGGTTATCAAAGGCGGGCCATGACTGTCACTGTCTATGGTGAGAGGCATGTAAAAGAACCATTGCTGACTTTCGTAAAGAGTAGCTGCAAAGTCGTCAGCGTGTTTCTGTCCCTTGCTAAAAAGGGTTGTGACAGGAAGGGCATCCGACGTAAAAACCTCTGCCAAATCAAACGTGCGAATCAGATGATTTGCTGTGGCGACTCCCGAGTAAAAGGGAAAAAGCCGAAAGGAAGACAGACAGACAGACAGTACAGTATGAATGTCATACGTCACTGGAACATACAGTATTAACTTATGTTTTTTTTCACCTTACGTTCAGCCATTTTGAACGTAACTAAAACGTAACTCGGGGAGCGTCTGTATTTTAAAAATATAGCTTTACTAATGCATGATATTAATACTCACGTTGCTCCACCTAACCTTTTACATTTATTTACTTTATCAAATTCTGTTCATTATCACATTACAGTACTAGATCTGCATCTTCTGGAAACTTTTACTTAAAACCCTTTAGACTGTCACAACAAGCCAATGCCTTTTCACGTCTGGGTGTTAAATTATGTAAGAAAATCCCTAAATTATTTTGAGAGCAAGGAAGAAACATATTTAAAAACAACATCAATCAAATACTTTTTAGGGTGATGGAGACTGAAGAGAGATACATTGATGTTTCTAATCTGATAAATTTATTTTCTGATTTTTGTGAATTGTACAATTGGTATTGTATTTCCTTTTTTTCTTTGTTCAATAGTATGCTGTCCAGTAAAATTACATTTGTTTTCTTTTCCATTCTTTGTCTTTTTCTGTACAACCTTTCCCCTTGATCTTTTAAGGAAATTGCTTGAAAATAAATACAAATAACAACAAAACAAATCTGAAAAATAGATTGTAAAGGATAATATATCATGTGAAACCCATCCCACCTTGATTATTTTTCCTATTTGCAGGATGGGTTTACCTGTAGCTATTTGATTTACAATAAATAAATTGAAATTGAATTGTTGATAGTGTGTTATTTCCTGGTGGTGTTAATTTGCATCCTCCCCACTGATATTAATTAGTGACTGAACTGAAAGTACAGTCGGCCCTCTACTTACGAAATTAATCCGTTCTAGAGCCGTTTTCGTAGCCTGGAGGTTTTGTAAGTAGAGGCGCATTTTACATGTAAAACGCGTGATTCGTTCCAAGGCTCCCAAGACTACCCCATAAACCCTTTAAAATTTTTAAAAGTACACCAATTTTGTATGAAATATGTGTTAAAAGAAAATTATTTATTAAACCATTTATTAACATATTAATTAAACCATTATTAAATTTTTTTATGAACACACACACACAACACTGTCTCTGTCTCTCTCACACACATACACAATACACATGGCGTGCTCCGCTGAATGCGGGCTTCGCCCACATGCAGGATGCCGGAGCATTTTAAGACGGGGAATTCAAAGCGCATTCCCTGCTTGACAGATCGGCGGTCCAAACTCAACTTTAACTTGACTCCTTGAGAGATCGGAGGTCCAGATGAGCCACATTTTGCTCATATTTGGCGGAGCACGCCACAATTATTGAACATTTACTGAATTAAACAGCTTAAAAAATGAAAAATAAGTGGCAATGTGCTCTCTTGAAAGTTCAGCCTCCTCTCATCTCTAACTGACTCTGTAGGCTGTGTCTCTCTCTCTCTCTCTCTCTCTCTCTCTCGCACACATGCACACACACACACACACACACACACACACACAAAACTCTGTCTCTATGGTGTGTTTTGCCGAATGCGGGCTCCGCCCACACGCAATGTGCAGTTGACGGAACAATTGTATTTAAATGTTTAAATGTACGGGATGTTGTATTTAAAGCGGAATTACAGTACCTGTTTGAAAGATTAAAGGTCCTGATTCAATGTTAACTTGCTTCCTTGAATTCTTGAAGAGGACAAGATCTCAGGTATACTGAGGTACTTGGTAAGATTTGTGGTGGTTAAGATTTGGCTTGTGGTTTGTTTCTATAATAAAGTCTTATTTTCCTCTCAAAATCTTTTTCCCCTCCAATAACATCTCAGAAGATGACTTCAAATCCGCCTTCAGTGGCTCCTTCTTCCTCTCCTTCCAACCCTTCTCCTCCTCCTCCTCCTACTCCTACCCCAGCAGCATTACCCTTCAATCCCGGCAACTGTTCCAGAAATGAGGGGTATGTATGATCATAAAAAGTAGACCCTAGTGGTTTAAAGTTGGGGTTGGTAAAGTTTAAATATTAAACGCAAACTCTTAGTCTCTGTGTGTGGCTTTGGGAGGTGCTTCTTTGGAATGACATATTGATGCAATCAGTTTGCCCCTTGACCCCCAGCTGAAATATTTCATTTCCTCTCTTTTTCTGAACCTCGCTGGGATCCCTGTATGGTCTAATTTTACATTTTTAAAGCATTAACATTATCACAAGTGCTCCATTACCATAGCTTTTAATACTGGTTTTAAATCTCTCTCTCTCTCTCTCTCTCTCTCTCTCTCTCTCTCCCTCTCCCTGTGTCTCTCCCTTCTCTCTCCACTCTCTGTCTCTCTCTCTGCATGTCATGTCTTAGTCATGGCACAAATTTTAGTGCAGGAGTAACTATTCTATTCTCCACATCACTCATACGAGGATGAGGTAGTGAAGAGACAATTATTAACAGTCAAACATGTAATTTTTTTACTTTATAAATGTTTGTGTGCCACATCTTGGGCTTGAGTGTGTTTTTTTTTTTTTTTTTTTTTTTTTAAGCACACTGAGCAATGCACTGATGCGGTATGGTCATCAGAATTAGTCATGAAGTGTGTTTTGTGAAAAGGGAAACTGGGACTGCACAGCACTAGTCATATGACATCACATATACAGTCTGCTGTTAGTCTCTCAAAACTGTAAGGGGATTCAATCTTTTAGATACAGGGAGAGAAAATTATCTTTCAGACAATACAGGGATCCTTCACTTTCCGCGGTTAATGGGGACCGAGACCTCCCCGTGACCGCCGATTTCCGCAAAGTAGGCTCGACCCCCCTGACTGACGTATACGTACATGTGTAGGTGTATATAATACCAATAAATACATATTCAATGCTATAAACGTTTATAATAACAATTATACATTAAAAAATAATGCATAATATGTAAATAAAATATAAATACACACATGCAGACATGCGCGCGCACTCAGATGCACGCCTCACATAAAAATGTAAGTAGTTTTGTTGGGGTTTTTTTTTGTTTGTTTGTTTTTTTTTGCATAATTGGTCTTTTACAGCATTTTCCTTCACTTTTTTTAAAACGGCAGCATTACTGTGGCATGACTAGAGCGCATTTATGAGCCCCAGCACTTCAGCGGGAGGATAATTGATTCCTTAATCTGCTCTAAATTCTTTCTGATCATCAGTTAGTTTCTGTTGGTAAATTCCTATTTTATGATTAACATTTGTACTTTGCATGGACTTTTAGCAATAGCTGATTGATCATAGTACAGTAGGCCCCCGTTATTCATGGGGGTTCAGTTCTGGCCCCTCCCGCAAATCAAGATGATCCACGAGTTCTGTACCTAGAAGTAAAACCCTATGTATCTTATTACATATGCTAAAATATGCTTCTTAAACACATTCTATACAGTCTTACTCATAAATACAGCATTAATGTAGTAATGATTAAGTACAAACTTTTTAATTTTGTACTGTGATATTTATTGATAAAATATATATGTATGGATATATATATATATATATATATATATATATATATATATATATATATATATATATATATATATATATAAAATGTGTGTGTGTGTGTGTATATGATAAGCCGCATTTTACATTTAAACGGCCTGATTCATTCCAAGGCCCCCAATACTACCCCTAAATTATGCTTTTGGTGTAAAGGACAGAGTTACTGTTGTTTCATGAGTTTTTCGAGTGTGCTCATTCCAACTTTATTTTTTGGCTCAGGCTTTTAACCTTGCATAAACATTTGTAAGATTATAACTCTGCTAAGAAGACATAGTCAACACACGCACATACACACACATACACACACACACATACACACGTGTGCACACACACACACACACACACACACACATGCGCGTGTGATTTCCGGTGCGAGGGAAAAGAAGAAGCGGACTCATGGCATGCGGTTGAGAGATATTGCAAAGGATATGGCCAAACCCGTCTACCATCAGTACGATAATGAAGCAGAAAGAGGTCTTAAAAGGTATGCTTTTATCATTTTTAAAGGGTTTATGGGGAAGTATTGGGGTCTTACATGTAAAATGCGGTTCAATTTACGAAAAAAAATCCAGGTTAAGAAAAATTCTCTGGAACGGATTAATTTCGTAACGTGAAGTACCACTGTGTGTGTGTATGTCTATATATATATATATATATATATATATATAAAGAGAGAGCGAGAGAGAGAGAATTTTCTGAGTAGATCCTTCCGTATGAGAGTGCCCAATACTTTTTCGCATGTAATAGATACAGAGTATTTTACTTCCGGTTGATCATTTGCGCATGTAATATACATGGGGTTTTACTTCCGGGTACAGAACTCGCAGATTATCTTCATTCACGGGAGGGGCCAGAACCAAACCCCTGTGAACCTACGGGTATGCGGGAGCACGAGTGCAAAACCCCAAATGGTCAAGGGCCTACTGTAATAAGATCAAAAAAATATTTAGTTAAAAATTGCAAGAATGATGATTATATGTAATCTGATGACAACTATGTATGATAAAGGGCGGTTGGTGTACTAATCAAATCTGTCCAAGACAATGTTTGACACCACATCAGTAGTTGAAGGAGGAGGCTCAAATGCGACTGGAGAAGTGGGTGAATAGTCAGTGGATTAATCAGGCCAGTTTATGGGGGTCACCAGTATTGGGAGGCAGCGGAGAAGGTGCTGGAGAAGTGGTCAGGCGAGAGAAAAGGAATATAAGGGGAACTACGAGAAGAAGATGAAGCAGTTGAATATTCATCAGAAGTAAGACCATTAGTCTGGGTGAACCGGTCACACGTCTCTGGTTGAGGCTGAATGGCCTGTTTGTGGGTAACAGGAGGTGCAGGCTGGAATTGGGTAGTTGTGAGGAATGTCAGGAAATCCAGAAGATCAGCAGAGATTATAGATGAGTGAGGCAGAAGACAACGTTGTATGACACTTCTCCTCCTCCTGAAGAGGTTATGACAGGCTGACTGAGCTGAAGAAAAGAAAAAACGAAGAGTTGGTATATGAGGTGCATGTCATATGAACATACAATCAAATGTAATCTCACACAAGGGCATTAAGAAAAATATTAAAATGCTTGAAGGCTCAGGATCCAGTGCATGGATCTAAGTAATGGTTATGTGTGGCACAATAATTACTATGAATATGTAACAATGTCTTCTTTTCCTTTTGGCTGTTCCCTTCAGGGGTCGCCACAGCGAATCATCTTCCTGTATCTCACCCTATCCTCTGCATCTTCTACTCTTACTCCAACTACCTTCATGTCCTCCTTCACCACATCCATAAATCTTCTCTTTGGTCTTCCTCTGGGCCTTCTGCCTGGTAGTTCCAACCTCAGCATCCTACTACTAATATATTCACTGTCCCTCCTCTGTACATGTCCAAACCATCTCAATCTAGCCTCTCTAACTTTGTCGTCAAAACCTCTAACATGTGCTGTCCCTCTGATGTACTCATTCCTGATCCTATCCATCCTCGTTACTCCCAAAGAGAACCTCAACATTTTCATCTCTGCTACCTCCAGTTCTGCCTCCTGTCTTTTCTCCAGGGCCACTGTTTCTAAACCATACAACATCGCTGGCCTCATCACCGTCTTGTACACTTGTCCTTTCATTCTTGCCGATACCTTCCTATCACACATCATACCGGACACTTTTCTCCAACCTGCCTTCACACACTTCACCTCTTTTCCATACCCATTTTAGTACATTTTAAGTACATTTTAAGTACTTAAAATCCTCCACCTTGAATTCTTCTGTCACACTGACAGCACACCTCACCATTGTCTTACATCTCTCATACATGTCCTGCACCACTATAACATTCTTCTCTGCCACTCCAGACTTCCTCATACAATACCACAGTTCCTCTCTCGGCACCCTGTCATATGCTTTCTCCAGTTCCACAAAGGCACAATGCAGTTCCCTCTGACCTTCTCTGTACTTCTCTATTAACATCCTCAAAGCAAACACTGCATCTGTGGTGCTCTTTCTTGGCATGAAACCAAACTGTTGTTAACAAATGCTGACCTCTGCCCTTAGTCTAGCTTCCACTATTCTTCCCCATAACTTCATCATATGACTTGTCAACTTTATCCCTCTGTAGTTGCCACAACTCTGCACATCTCCCTTGTTCTTAAAAATGGGCACCAGCACACGTCTTCTCCATTCCTTCGGCATCCTCTCACTCTCTGAGACTTTGTTGAATGTTCTTGTCAGAAAATCTACTGCTACCTCTCCTAGACACTTCCATACCTCCACCAGTATGTCATCAGGACCAACTGCCTTTCCATCTTCATCCTCTTCAATGTCCTCGTCAATTCACCATTACTAATCTTTGCTACTTCCTGGTCCTCACCAGTCACCTCTTCTACTCTTTGTTCTCTCTCATTTTCCTCATTCATCAGCTCTTCAAAGTACTCTTTCCATCTTCCCAGCACACTTCTGTCATCAGTCAATACATTTCCCTCTCTGTCCTTAATCACACTAACTTGCTGCATGTCCTTCCCATCTCTATTTTTCTGCTCTGCCAACCTGTATAAATCATTTTCTCCCTCCTTACTGCCCAACCTAGCATACAGGTCATCATACGCTCACTCGTTTGTGCCCCTTCTCAAGGCTGTATTGAATATGTAACGATGTTTAGTCACAAAATCTTAAATGTAGCAAAAAGCTCACTTACATTTTACATTTACTGTCTTCGGCTGCCACCCAACTCACATTGCACCCGACCCGTATAGCCCCTTCTCTAGGTGGTGGGTCCATGGGAGGGCAGACCCATGTCTCCTTTCCAGGCTGGCTTTAACAAGGCAGTGTTTTATGAGGTCTCCATCTGAAAAAGGCTTGCCATGTCTTGCGATGAGTTAGGCGACCTCGTAGCTGGTTATTGTAGCCTTTTCCTGGACATTTTGAGCACGAAAAAATAATGTTGCTGACCCTGTACGATAGCTACTATTTGCTTTACTTTCTGCTCATGCTCAGCACCAGTGTAGTATGCAAAGACATGATGTTTGGTTTAATAATGACATCATGCATTATACTCTTTCATCACTGCTACAGTTTTAGTTCAGATCAAACAGACACAATTTTATTCTTTGAAGAAATATTCACTCTACCACCGTGTCTGAAGTTTTCTGCACTCACTTTCTACCTTTTGCTTTTTTGGTTCTGCCATGTTTAGTAACTTGGCGTAAATTTCTTCTGTGATTGTTCTTTTTAGTGGAGCAACTGCCTGGATCAACGGTGGCTCCCCCTGGTGTTAAAAAGTGCCCCTTGTGTTAAAAAGTGCAATACGTACACTCAGGCAAAAGTTGTAGTGCGGGCAACATTCTATTCTATTTCTAAAATTTCTTGCGGGCCAATAAAAAATGGATCACGAGCTGCAGTTGGCCCACGGGCCGTGATTTGGACACGCCTGCTCTAAAGGCTGTTGGCATCACTGTTCAAGCTACAATCAACAAATGCAACAGGCGACCTCCAGTTGAGAATAGTATGGGGGTGGGTGGCAAGAACAGATACTAGGCGCACCTCGATCCGAGTGTTGAGGAGGGTTTGTCCTTTCTCTTCAGAGGCAGAGTCTCTCCTTCACATCTTTTTGGAGTGTAAGCGCTTGAAAATCTTTTTTTTGGTTTTCATTTATAGGTGGCATGTTTTCTTCGTGGTGTTTGATTTTTTGACTGAAATATTCAGTGAGATAGAAACGTACTATAGTTCTGCTGAACTTTCTGTCTGGAACAGGAAAAATGAGCCATTTGGAAATCTAAAAAGAACCAACTGTTAGACAAGGCTGCAGTAAATGGGGTGCTGATGTTGAGGGCTCCAGAGGCCGTGAGACTCGGAATAAAACCTGCATACTGTGCTCTAGTGGGGAAGCTACCAGTGTTTACCTGCATTTATGTACCTTATGTATCATTCATTCATTTTCTGTAACCACCTAATCCTATTTAGGGTCGTGGGGAGGCTGGCGCCCATCCCAGCTGAATCCGGGCAAGGGCAGAGTACACCCTGGATGGTTCACCAGGGTATCACAGGGCAGAAACACACTGACTGCTATGTAGCTACTCTTATCAAAGGTCAGCAATGGTTCTTTTACATGAACCTCACACCATAGACAGTGAAAGACATGGCCAGAATTTGATACCCCAAGTAGCTGCACTGAGGGGACAGTGACAACCTGTTGAGAGTGGGGCTTGAACATCCATCCTTGAGATCAGTGATCCAGCACCTTTACCACCAGGCCACCACTGTCCCCTTATGTACCACTGATGTGGAAAAATCTGATCTAATCCTGAATTTTTAACTTTTTGATCACACATGTTACAAAGGGTTTGTTGCCTTTTTTTTTTTTTTTTTTGAAGGGTAATGATTGGCTGTTATGATTTTCTTCTTTTTCCTGTATTGGGAGTAGACTGAAAGTATAAATTGATGTAGCTTCATAGTGATAATTGTTTTTATCTCATTAAAGGATTTTTTTTTTTAAATTCTCTCACTCTTTCTCTGTTTCTTGCTCTTGCCATGTCTTGCTGTCTCTCTCTATTTCCGTCGCTCTCTCAGGTCTAATTCGGTGAATGATGATGGTAGTGACAATGCTTCTGTGTCAGGTAATCTAAATCTCTAACTCAAAATAAGTAGGCAAAATGTCACAGTGTCTGAAGTTGTTCTCTTCTTCTTCATTTCCTTTCGGCTATTCTCTTCAGGGGTCACCACAACAAATCATCTGCCTCCATCTCACCCTGTCCTCCGCATCTTCTTTTCTGACTCCAACGACCTTCATGTCTTCCTTCACCACATCCATAAATCTCTTCTTCGGTCTTCCTCGAGGCCTTCTGCCTGGTAGTTCCAACCTCAGCATCCTACTGCCAATATACTCACTATCCCTCCTCTGTACATGTCCAAACCATCTCAATCTAACCTCTCTGACTTTGTCACCAAAACCTCTTACATGTGCTGTCCCTCTGATGTACTCATTCCTGATCCTATCCATCCTCGTTACTCCCAAAGAGAACCTCAACATTTTCATCTCTGCTACCTCCAGCTCTGCCTCCTGTCTTTTCCTCAGTGCCACTGTCTCTAAACCATACAACATCGCTGGCCTCAACACCGTCTTGTACACTTTTCCCTTCATTCTTGCTGACTCTCCTATCGCACATCACACCAGACACTTTTCTTCAACCATTCCAGCCTGCCTGCACACGCTTCTTCACCTCTTTTCCACACTCTCCATTGCTCTGGATTGTTGAGCCAGTTGTTATGCGGAATAAACATGTTTTTGTTTTTTTATACTGGAATCAAAGCTCTATAACAATAAACTAACCACCAGCCGTGTGTGTGTGTTTTTCAGGTCAAGCTGGACCATTGAATGAAATAACTCCACATCCCATGTCGTCGGTGTCTGATGTCAGTGAGATCGCATTCTCATTACCATGCAGTCCAGTGTCATGTGATTTACACATCGTAAACATAATGAACACTTTCACTCTATCGAACAGCAGATAAGTATAGATGCATTTCACGATTAAAGTCAGAGACAAAGCTGTATTGTAGGATAATATGAATAAGGGGAGGAGCTATGTTATGTAGTAGATTTATATTGCGCTTTATCCATACTGAATATTATGCTCAAAGTGCACTGGGGAGTGTTCAGTTAGTGATGATAACTCTTTATTGTCAAAGTACATTATATACATAAAATTTGATTTTGGTGCTTTGGGCACCTGTCACCACTGTGCAGCGCCAGTTATTGCATTGTTCTATCCTTTGATGCTGAGCACCAGGCAGGAAGCAACAACTGCCAAATTTTAACATCTTATAACGCGGCCGGATTTGAACTCTGACCTTCCGGAGGATGAAGCGGACAGTCTACCAACTTGAGCTAAATCCCCAGTATATAGCTACAGTATCTTCAAAGAGGGTGAAAGGAAAAATAAACTAAAAGATATAACAATGTGTGTGAAAGTTACAGCTTTTGTGATCATTTGATAACGTTACTAACGGTGAGATTTTAAACAGAACCAAACTCTAAATGGAGCATGAGCTCAACTTTTGGACAATCCAAATCTATTAGAAGTAGCTTCTATTGCTAGTTACGTGCTTTATTAAAAAACAACAACTCTGTGTTATAAAGTAGTACTCAGCAGTATTGGTGCTTGAACACGTCTTTTGTGGCCACTGTGTAAACCAGTGAAACAGAAACAACGAAATGAAATCTTCCTTGATGTCAATGTGCATGACGTCGACAGCTGAGAATGCGACCAATAGCCTTGTTCCTCATTAACATCTAGTATGATAATACTAAGTGTTTTATTAGATGTGAACAATACGTGAAGTAAAAGTATTACGCTTTCCTTCTCCCAACACCCCCGTCTCTCTCTCTCTCTCTCTCTCTCTCTCTCTCTCTCAATCTCTCTCAAACTTGTCCTCCAGCAGTAGTCAGGTAGTGCATGTTCATATGTTTGAAGCTGTGGCTTTGGAGGGAATACAGGAGAAGGTGAGATTTTTGGATTCTCTCCAGCTTTCTCTTGGTGCTTTCCTCCAAAAATCACTCTGGCCTTCATGCTACCACTGGGTGTAGATGTGAGGATAATATACACGTCAAGAACATTACTGTAGAACAATGTTCACAGTGTTCATTTGTAAAATTAAATAGCTTATGGGCATCTGGTTTGGGAATTATTTACTATAGAGCAGATTAAATACACACGTGCAGGCATTGTGGAACAAGAGGACTTCACCTCAGATTCCTCATTAACTTTTACACCTAAATAACTGAAAGGCTCAGAATTTCTTAAAATCAATTCTCAAGCCTGTTTTTCTTGTAGGATGACGTCAGCGTCCCCATGCAGGAGACGAGTCCCGCCACGTACACCCAGGGTACAGCTACTTTCATTGTTCTATATTTTCTGAGATATTTTTCTGATGTGAAATGTGAAGTTATGTGTTACAGTAAGTTACTTGGAAGTTTTATGTAACATACTTAAAAAAAAAACCCAACAAACCCTCCCTTTGGTTTCAGAACATGAACAAGCAAGTTGGGTAAATACTGCAGCGTTTGTTTCCGAAGACGAACAGGCAAGTCTGGAAAATTCTGAAACGGAAAAAACATTGACTTTTTATTTGTAAAAATTGTGCCAAAATTGAATCTGTATTTAATACAAAGTTTACAATTTCTAAAACGTCTGTTGTAATATTGTATAAGAATAATGTTATTATTATTATTATTATTATTATTATTATTATTATTATTATTACTGTGATGGCCTGGTGAGCTATTCAGGGTGTATCCCACCTTGAGATGGGCAGCAGCCTCCCCACGACCCTAATTAGGATTAGGTGGTTTAGAAAATGAACGATAGATGATTTATTATTATTATACTATTCTTATTATTTGTTATAAATATTAATTATATAATTAACTGGAACAATAACAGTAATAATAATAGATTTTAATAAATAGTAAAGGTGCCGTCTTATTCACCTTCCTAAAAAAATATGAATTTTATGTTATACATGTATTGATCATATATTTCGACTCATTTTTAATATGGAAGTTTCATTTGAACAGAGGAACAAAATAACATGGGAACTTGAATGATATTACACAACAGCACCCCCTGCTGAATGTGCTGTACCGCGACACTTCCACAGGCAGAGCCATGTCTCACTGTCTGTCTGTCTGTCTGTCTTCCTTTCGGCTTTTTTCCCTTTTACTCAGGAGTCGCCACAGCGAACCATCTGATTCGCACGTTTGATTTGGCAGAGGTTTTTACGTCGGATGCCCTTCCTGTCACAACCCTTTTTTTAGCAAGGGACAGAAACACGCTGACGACTTTGCAGCTACTCTTTACGAAAGTCAGCAATGGTTCTTTTACATGCCTCTCACCATAGACAGTGACAGACATGGCCCGCCTTTGATAACCCAGTTAGCCGCACTGGGGGTACAGTGACAACCTCAGTGACAACCTTGTGGAGAGTGGGACTTGAACCCCCAACCTTTGGATCAGCGATCCAGCGCCAAAAAATTCTCAGACCAGGATCATCTCCAAAATCAAATCTGAGATCCGCACTTATCAACAATCATCACTTTTTGTGTAGTCTTGTTCATAACCAAACACACAATCCAAAGGTAAAATAGAACCTCCTTGATCAAAAAGTGATCATGATGAGCAAAAATTATTAAATGCAACGCAGGAACTTTACAGGTTATGAGGACATGAGAACAGTGTGCCATGCTGAAAAGAAAAACCTTCAGTGTGTAGTCATTTTGTCACATCACTGGTGGAACAGTCAGCATTAAAAAAAAAAAAATTATACACAGTAGGCCCTCGATATTAGCAGAGGTTCGGTTCCGGCCCGTCCCGCGAGTGAAGATAATCCGCGAGTTCTGTACCCGGAAGTAAAACCCCATGTATCATATTACATGCGTGAATGAGCAACCGGAAAATATGCTTCCTAAACACATTCTATAGACAGTCTTACTCATTAATACAGTATTAATATAGTAAAATATAGTAATGAAAAAGAAAAACCTTTTAATTTTGTACTGTTATATTTATTAATAAAATATACAGTCAGCCCCCTACTTACGAAATTACATGTTTACTATCTGTTTATAAATACTTACGCATTTTACATGTAAAACGCCTGATTCATTCCAAGGCTCCCAAGACTACCCAATAAACCCTTTAAAAATGATAAAAGTACACCAATTTTGGATGAAATATGTGTTAAAAGTAAAAGAAAATTATTTATTAAACCATTTAAACATTTTTTTAACATATTAAACCATTTTATTAATATGTTTATTAATTAAACCATTATTAAACATTTTTATTAACGCACATACAACACTGTCTCTCTTTATCCCTCTCTCTCTCTGTCTCACATACACACATAGAATACACACACAGAATACACATACAGAATACACATGGATGCACTGAATGCGGGCTCCACCCACACGCAGGATGCTGAAGCATTTTAAGACGAGGAATTCAAAGCGCATTCCCTGCTTGACAGATCAGAGGTCCAAACTCAACTTTAACTTGATTAATTGAGGGATCGGCGGTCTCGAAAGAGAGTTAAGCCTCCTTTCATCTCTGACTGACTCTGTAGGCAGTCTCTGTCTCTCTCTCTCTCTCTCTCTCTCTCTCTCGCTCACACACACACACACACACACTCATACACACACACACAAAACTCGGTCTCTATGGTGTGTTTTGCCGAATGCGTGCTCCGCCCACACGCAACGCACAGCTAACGGAACAATTGTATTTAAATGTTTAAATGCACGGGATGTTGTATTTAAAGCAGAATTACAGTACCTGTTTGAAAGATCTGAGGTCCTGATTTAATATTAACTTGCTTCCTTGCAAGATCGGAGGTCTTATTCCACTGAGCACTCTGCTCATCCTCCTTCTGCTTCAATATCGTGCCGAAATAAACACCTCTGTCACTGTATTTCCGCTTTAAGGTCTCCTTCTGCTTCAATATTGTCCCGATTGTAGAGGGGTTTCGGCAATAACGAAATATAATGCTGGAATGATCTCAAAACAAGCCAACAGTCCTCTTCAACCCTCCTCACGCGTGTGGCGGGCAAAAGGTATGGGTACAGTAATGGGTACAGGTCAGCTTCCTCCTGGCCAGTGGGAGACCAGTGGGGTGGGCTGTTGGAGACAGCCAGTGAGAGAGCAACTCGCGCATCGTATGAAATTTTGATTGGTGCTTTTGAATTTTGAATGGCGTGTTTGGAACTTTTGGAAAGGGGGGGGGGTTGTTTTCGTATATAGAAGACGAAAACTTAGGAAAAGGTTTTTCATAACCCAGAGTTTTCGTACCGAGGGGGTTTCATAAGTAGGGGGCCGACTGTACTGTACTGCAATAATAATTGAAAAAGACTTTAATACAACAGTTCAGAGGAAACTATCGTTTCTTCAGGAGAAAGTCTTATTTCTTCAGAAGAGACATCCAACGTTTTCTATCGCTTAGCCAGAAAAGACGCACAGCGTTTGAGTGGCATCATAGAGCTTAACTGGTAATTAAAACACACAAAAAAAGAGGCTCACTGACAACTTTACATCACTTCAACCAATCAGCAGGAAGCAGTACAGCCATTGGCTGAATCTGAGTGACGTGCCAGTTGTTTGGCAGTCTGCGAATACTCAAACCGTGAAACCGTGAATGCAAAACCGCGAATAGTCAAGGGTCTACTGTAATATATATATATAACACTGAGCTGCCCACACAGCAGTTGGGGGTTAGGTACCTTGCTCAAAAAGCACTTTTCAGCCATGAAGGTGCAGGGTTAGGGTTAAGGTTTTTCCTCCAGGTATGAGAATCGAACCAGCAACTTTTACGTCTCAAACCTGCTTCTCTGATCATTAGGCCACAGCTGCCCCGTGTTCTACATGTTGTATTTTCATAAAATGAACAAGAATAGATGTTTTGATTTTGGCCTCGTAGTTTACATGTCACATTAAATGCATGAACTGGAAACTTTTCTTCATTTTAATGGTTTATTGTTCGCAGCTGAATGAACCGGTGCAGGAGAGCGGTGATGCAGAAGCGGAAACGCACGAGGAGCGAGATGATCTGGACTTAAATATGGCCTTAAAACAACACTGAGTATCCTGGTAAGTCATCAGGTAATCATCCTGATCAAAACATTTATTTTCCTCGGTGCTTATAAGAACAAAAGCTCACATGTAGCAACCAGCTGTGGACTCTACTAACCTATCACTGTCGTGCTTTTGCTGAACTTCGCACTCCATGAATCTCAATGTATAAATGTCCTCTGGAATCCTGAAAAAAAATAAGAACCGCTGCTGAACGTTCATGTGTGTGTTTTCAGTGATTCCTCCCACGCATGGCGTGGTCAGCTGGCATGGGGACGGTTTTCTCTGAACTGTTGTATTAAAATTTTTTTCAATTATTATTCCAGTACAGAACATAAACGTAGGTACTGTATGAACAAACAAATGAACATGAACAAACAAATAAAACAAATTAGAACAAACAAAGAAATAATTTGACTCTGAGAACTTCGCGATGTCGCCCTCTGGGCAACGCCATCTTGGAGACGTCACTCCAACTTCAATGTAAAAGGACATGATACTGTAATAAAGTTTATCCTTTTGGTATTGTTTGTTAGTTCATGTTTTGCACTTATGCCCGCCTACAACCGGTCTACTCTACTACAGCTATAAGATCAGAGTATCTTCAGGCGTGTATAACTAAGCACGGTCAACTGGGCTTGTTCGCCAGGGTGCCAGCTAACAAGAAGCCCAGGTGGGAAGGGGCCGAACAACGACTCCGGCGCTTGGGATTGCAGGGGATTGGTAAAGTGAGTATATTGGTAATAGGATGCTGAGGCTGGAACTACCAGGCAGAAGGCCTAGAGGAAGACCAAAGAGACAATTCATGGATGTGGTGAAGGAGGACATGAAGGTCGTTGGTGTAAGAGAAGAAGATGCAAAGGATAGGATGAGATGGAGGCAGATGATTCGCTGTGGCGACCCCTGAAGGGAAAAGCCGAAAGGAAAAGAAGAAGAAGAAGGCCGTGTAGCTGGCTGGTGCAATCGCCTCATCGGGTGTACTCTCCTCGAGCCATGTTTCACAGAAACACAGTCCTGTAGATCCCTCTGCGCTGCAATCTGAGCATGAAGCTCGTCCATCTTGTTTTGCAGGGACCGAACATTTTCAAGCAGTATGGCCCGAAGTGCTAACCAAGCCTGTGAGAACTCCGCCTGGGTTTATTGTTAGCCGGGGTGCAGTTAGCATTTAGCTCCCATAGCATATTAGCTCTGCTAGCCGCACCCCGGCTAACAAGCCCAGGTGTTGCGTGCTTAGTTGCCCGAAGCTGAAGCTGCTCCTAGCTGTAGTAGGGTCGACTGATCATAGACGAGCATAGTGCAAAACATGAACAAACAAATTAAAAGAAACAAAGAAACAATTTGAATCTGAGAACTCCGACGTTGCCCTCTCGGCAACGCCATCTTGGCGACGTCACCCCAAGACGTCACTCCAAGTTCAATGTAAAAGGACATGAAGCGTAATAAAGTTTATCCTTTTGGTATCATTTGTTAAACATGCTACAGAACATAAAATCTCACACACAAACATTCTCAGAATTAACTTAGGTACTGTACTGGAATAATAATTGAAAAAGACTTTAAAACAAGAGCTTTACAACAGTATATGCTGCATAATGTTTATATTTTATCATCAATAAAAATAAGAGTATAAATTGAAAAGTTTTTCTTAATCATTACAGTGATACCTCAGCTCACGAACATAATTGGTTCCCAGAAAGTGTGTGTGAGGCGAAAAGTTCGTCTTCCGAACATTTATTTCCCATAAGAAACCATTAAAATGAGAATAATCTGTTCCCAGGTCCACATAAAACATAATTTTCTACTAAATAAGCCTTAAAACTACACAAAAATATACCTTATTTTATGTATAATAAATGTGCTATTGTATTGTAATTAAAGAAATAAACTGTACTGTATAATAAAGTGGTTTTATTTACCTTTGTGATGGTAGTTGATGGCTTGATGGAATGGAGTGGGAGGAGGAGGGAGGGAGGGAGGGAGGGACTTACTGTTTGGAAGGCGTGTTTGGAAACGCCTACTGTTTGGAAACACCCTTAGCCACACACGCACCCTTAATAGCTTCCTTGTTCTTAAGGATGGGAGCAATGGTAGACTTAGCGTACTGGTACTGGGACGCTGAGTCACACAAACGCACACCTCGTTCGTGGTTTTCAATGATCTCCGCCTGTGGTGGGGTCTTTTTCGGTCCCATAATAGCAAAAGTACACTCAATATGGTCCAAAATGTCTAGCAAACACAAACCACGTCTGCACTCAAAGAAAGGGGGTGACAAACTGGGACGCCGTGAGCGTGCGTCAGCTTGTCGTGGCGGCCACCGTGGCGCTGTTCGACCGCGTGGTTTGATTCGTCCGCCGAAAACTAGTTCGTCAGCAGAGACTATATGCTCGCAAATTTAATGTTCTTGAGGCGAAAAGTTCGTGAGCTTAAGCGTTCGTCAGCGGAGGTTTTACTGTACTATATTTTACTACATTAATACTGTATTAATGAGTAAGACTGTCTATAGAATGTGTTTAAGAAGCAGATTTTAGCGCATGTAATAGATACATAGTATTTTACTTCCGGTTGATCATTCGCGCATGTAATATGATACATGGGGTTTTACTTCCGGGTACAGAACTCGTAGATTATCTTCATTTGCAGGAGGGGCCGGAACCAAACCCCTGCGAATATCGAGGGCCTACTGTATTCGAGTGGGGAGAGTATATTTAATAAATGCAAATGTACGTGGCTTCAAATTTTAAAACATTTACTCACTCACCTGCCAAACTAATCCTCACCACTGGGGTCACAGGGAGGAGAGGTACACCCTGTCCAACTCACCAGACCATTGCAGGGCCAGCTTTTAAATCTTCAACAGTTAATTTTGGTTCGAAATGAAACTCGCTGCCTCTGCCCATATTCGGCTGATGTGGGCTTCAGCCTCCAGACAACCCTAATTAAGTGAACTGAACCGAACTCGCTTCCGATAATGAGCACCGCTTTCCACTTTGGCAGCATCTAAATCTATGATATCATTTACAGTATTATCATCACACTAGATGATCTGTTGCTATAGAAACGATAATGTGAGGATTTGCGTATTAGCATCCTTCGTTGTTTAGGGGAACTTGAAAAACAAATTAAATAAGCACACTAAGATAAAGTTATAAGAAACAGCACAGAGGGAAAAAATAGTTAAAATATAACACCAGTGATAATAAAACTGTAATAATGATAAAAACCAAGATTTTAGAAAAAAAAATCGAACAATAAAGAATCAGAACCTGTGGTGTGAACGTGTCTCGTGTTTGATTTGTATGTTCAGAATGATTGAGAGGCGCTCGAGTATCAAGAAAACATTCAGAACCACCTGCGGAGTTTATAAAGCCTGGAGCAGAAAGCTGGAGTGTAAATTGTGTGGAGAGATGAAGTCATCGAGTATTTTATTTTCGAGCTGTGGAAACACACCACTGGAAATGAAACGCCCTCATGTCCACGTGTCCACTGCCAGACACAGGGCTCCACAATCAGTCCATTTCTGTCCCACAAAAGTACAGAACACATTCCATTAATACACCCTCAGGGGTTAATTGTTTAGATTTAGATATTTAGATAACCTTCATATTCATACAGAGAAATGATGGTGCAGTGGTTGGCACGTCCACCTCATAACAGGAAGGTCCTAGGTTCGAGCCCTGGGCTCAGAAATGGATGGGTTATATGACCCTGGGGAACATGCTTTTCTTGAATCGTGTATGAGAATTAAGTGTAATTGCACCTGCACTCCACTAGGTGGCAGTGGTGCTCTCATTGTCGCACAATAGTGTAGCGATTTTTTGCACGAGCAAACGATATAAAGTGCAGTAAACAACCCCTCAAGAAACACCACAGAAAAATTTCTATCAGGAACGAAGAGAAAGGTGGAGAGAAACAGATATTAAGCCATAAATAAGTTGAATGATTGAATGAGTTTAAATAAGGATCTTCTTCTTTTCCCTTCAGGGGTCGCCACAGAGAATCATCTGCCTGTCCTCTGCATCTTCTCGTACGCCAACAACCTTGATGTTCTCCTTCACCACATCCATAAATCTTCTCTTTGGTCTTCCTCTCGGCCTTCTGCCTGGTAGTTCCAACCTCAGCATCCTACTACCAATATATTCACTATCCCTCCTCTGTACATGTCCAAACCATCTCAATCTAGCCTCTCTGACTTTGTCTCCAATACCTCTTAGATGTGCTGTCCCTCTGATGTGCTCATTCCTGATCCTATCCATCCTTGTTACTCCCAAAGAGAACCTCAACATTTTCATCTCCGCTACCTCCAGCTCTGCCTCCTGTCTTTTCCTCAGCGCCACTGTTTCTAAACCATACAACATCGCTGGCCTCATCACCGTCTTGTACACTTTTCCTTTCATTCTTGCCGATACCTTCCTATCACACATCACACCGGACACTTTTCTCCAATCATTCCAGCCTGCCTGCACACGCTTCTTCACCTCTTTTCCACACTCTCCATTGCTCTGGATTGTTCAAACTAAGTACTTAAAATCCTCCACCTTCTTTATCTCTGCTCCCTGTAATCTCACCGTTCCTCTTGGGTCCTTGTCATTCATACACATGTATTCTGTCTTACTGAGGCTAACCTTCATTCCTCTCCTTTTAAGAGCATACCTCCACCTCTCTAGATTTTCCTCCACATTTAAATAATGATGTGCACTTTAAATCTTTTCTATTACAGATTAAAAAACAATGTTAATGAAGTTTTTCTTTATTGTAAGTTTGAACTATATTTCTTTCTTTTTTGTTTTTAATGTTAATAAAGATACAGTGTTATGCAGAGCTATACTAATAACAATTTTATAGACAAATAATACTATTTGTAGTCAGTCGGCGGGTGTGGGGGTGGGAGGGTGTCTTCCTAGAGGGGGCGCCACAGAAAATAATTGAGAAGAACTACCCTAGTAAGATTTATCAGTTCAGTAAATGAATGAAAAAAAAATTGTAATTTTCTTCTTTAAAAAAAAAAAAAAGTAATTCATGAATAAAAGCACGGAGGTGTTGTCAGTGTCGTGTCCTTGTATGGGGTTTCTCTGGGTTTGTCGGCAGTGCTGTAGTGGTCAAAAAAATAAGTGAGTACACTATGGCGGGGGGGCAGGACAGTGTCTCTCCCTCACACCGGTCCCAAGCCCGGATAAATGCAGAGGGTTGTGCCAGGAAGGGCATTTGACGTAAGACCAATGCCTGACTTGATATGCAAATCACAAATATTACCTCCATACTGAATCGAATGCAGCTGTGAGGGGGGGGCACAAACCAGTGTCTCTCCCTCACGCCGGTCCCAAGCCCGGATAAATGCAGAGGGTTGCGTCAGGAAGGGCATCCGGCGTAAAACAAATGCCAAATAAACTATGCGAATCACAAGAAAGGATGACATACCGGATCGGTCGAGGCCCGGGTTAACAACGACCGCCATCAGTGCCGTCAACCAACAGGGTGCTGATGGAAATTGGACTACTGTTGGTCGAAGACGCCGAAGAAGGAGAGGCGGGAGGCGTGTCCGTTGCCAGAGAGAGAAGAGGAAAGGCATGAGTCTAGGACTGAAAGTAGGGACTTTGAATATTGGAACTATGACAGGAAAAGGTAGAGAGCTGGCTGACATGATGCAGAGGAGGAAGGTGGACATACTGTGTGTTCAGGAGACCAGGTGGAAAGGTCGCAAGGCTAGAAGCATAGGAGCAGGGTTTAAGCTGTTTTATCACGGTGTGGATGGGAAGAGAAATGGAGTAGGAGTCATCTTGAAGGAGGAGTTTGCCAGGAATGTTCTAGAAGTGAAAAGAGTGTCAGACAGAGTGATGAGTCTCAAGTTAGAAATTAAAGGTGTGATGGTCAATGTTGTTAGTGCTTATGCCCCACAGACAGGATGTGAGCGAGAAGAGAGGGAGAGATTCTGGAGGGAGTTAGATGAAGTGATGCAGAGTACCCCCAGAGGTGAAAGAGTGGTCATTGGGGCAGACTTCAATGGACATGTTGGTGCAGGAAACAGAGGGGACGAGGAAGTGATGGGTAGGTTTGGTATCCAGGACAGGAACGCATGAAGGACAGATGTTGGTAGATTTTGCAAAAATGATGGAAATGGCTGTGGTGAATACTTTCTTCCAGAAGAGAGAGGAGCATAGGGTGACTTATAAAAGTGGAGGTAGGAGCACACAGGTAGACTACATCTTGTGCAGGCGATGTAATTTAAAGGAAGTCAGTGACTGCAAAGTAGTAGCGGGTGAGAGTGTTGCCAAACAGCATAGGATGGTGGTGTGCAGGATGATGCTGATGGTGAGGAAGGTGAAGAAGGCAAAGGCAGAGCAGAAGACAAAGTGGTGGAAGCTGAAAAAGGAAGAGTGTCGGGTTGTCTTCAAGGAGGAGTTGAAACAGGCTTTGGGTGGTCAGGAAGTGCTTCCAGATGACTGGACAACTACAGCGAATGTGATCAGGGAGACAGGTAGGAGAATACTTGGTGTGTCATCTGGAAGGAAAGTAGATAAGGAGACTTGGTGGTGGAATGAGGAAGTGCAGGAGTGTGTACAAAGGAAGAGGTTAGCTAAGAAGAAGTGGGACATTGACAAAACCGAAGAGAGTAAACAGGAGTACAGGGAGACACAGCGTAAGGCAAAGGTAGCAGTGTCAAAGGCCAAACAGAGCGCGTTTGATGACTTGTATGCTCGGTTGGAAAGTAAGGAGGAGAAAATGATTTATACAGGTTGGCACAGCAGAGAAATAGAGATGGGAAGGACGTGCAGCAAGTTAGATTGATAAAGGACAGAGAGGGAAATGTATTGACTGATGACAGAAGTGTGCTGGGAAGATGGAAAGAGTACTTTGAAGAGCTGATGAATGAGGAAAATGAGAGAGAAAAAAGAGTAGAAGAGGTGACTGTTGAGGACCAGGAAGTAGCAAAGATTAGTAAGGGTGAAGTGAGGAGGGCATTGAAGAGGATGAAGAATGGAAAGGCAGTTGGTCCTGATGACATACCGGTGGAGGTATGGAAGTGTCTAGGAGAGGTAGCAGTAGATTTTCTGACAAGAACATTTAACAAGGTCTTAGAGAGTGAGAGGATGCCAGAGGAATGGAGGAGAAGTGTGCTGGTGCCCATTTTTAAGAACAAGGGAGACGTGCAGAGTTGTGGCAACTACAGAGGGATAAAGTTGATGAGCCATACGATGAAGTTATGGGAAAGAATAGTGGAAGCTAGACTAAGGGCAGAAGTCAGCATTTGTGAACAACAGTTTGGTTTCATGCCCAGAAAGAGCACCACAGATGCAGTGTTTGCCTTGAGGATGTTAATGGAGAAGTACAGAGAAGGTCAGACGGAGCTGCATTGTGCCTTTGTGGATCTGGAGAAAGCATATGACAGGGTGCCGAGAGAAGAACTGTGGTATTGCATGAGGAAGTCTGGAGTGGCAGAGAAGTATGTTAGAGTGGTGCAGGACATGTATGAGAGATGTAAGACAGTGGTGAGATGTGCTGTCGGTGTGACAGAAGAGTTCAAGGTGGAGGTGGGACTGCATCAAGGGTCAGCTCTCAGCCCCTTCTTGTTCGCTATGGTGATGGACAGGCTGACAGACGAGGTTAGACAAGATTCCCCATGGACTATGATGTTTGCAGATGACATTGTAATCTGTAGTGAGAGCAGAGAACAAGTGCAGGAAAATCTAGAGAGGTGGAGGTATGCCCTGGAAAGGAGGGGAATGAAGATTAGCCTCAGTAAGACAGAATACATGTGCATGAATGCCAAGGACCAAAGAGGAACGGTGAGATTACAGGGAGCAGAGATAAGAAAGGTGGAGGATTTTAAGTACTTAGGCTCAACAATCCAGAGCAATGGAGAGTGTGGAAAAGAGGTGAAGAAGCGTGTGCAGGCAGGTTGGAATGGTTGGAGAAAAGTGTTCGGTGTGATGTGTGATAGGAGGGTATCGGCAAAAATGAAAGGAAAAGTGTACAAGACGGTGTTGAGGCCAACGATGCTGTATGGGTTAGAAACAGTGGCCCTGGGGAAAAGACAGGAGGCAGAGTTGGAGGTAGCAGAGATGAAAATGTTGAGGTTCTCTTTGGGAGTAACGAGGATGGATAGGATTAGGAATGAGCACGTCAGAGGGACAGCACATGTAAGACGTTTTGGAGACAAAGTCAGAGAGGCTAGATTGAGATGGTTTGGACATGTACAGAGGAGGGATAGTGAGTATATTGGTAATAGGATGCTGAGGCTGGAACTACCAGGCAAAAGGCCTAGAGGAAGACCAAAGAGACGATTCATGGATGTGGTAAAGGAGGACATGAAGGTCGTTGGTGTAAGAGAAGAAGATGCAAAGGATAGGGTGAGATGGAGGCAGATGATTCGCTGTGGCGACCCCTGAAGGGAAAAGCCGAAAGGAAAAGAAGACCTCCATACTGAATCGGCCGAGGCCGGGTTAACAACCGCCGTCAGTGCTGTTAACCAACAGGGTGCTGGTGGAAATTAGACAACTGTTGGTTGAAGAAGGAGAGGCAGGAGGCGTGTCCGTAGACGGAGAGAGAAGAGGAAAGGCATGAGTCTAGGACTGAGAGTGGGGACTTTGAATGTTGGAACTATGGCAGGAAAAGGTAGAGAGCTGGCTGACATGATGGAGAGGAGGAAGGTGGACATACTGTGTGTTCAGGAGACCAGGTGGAAAGGTAGCAAGGCTAGAAGTTTAGGAGCAGGGTTTAAGCTGTTTATCATGGTGTGGATGGGAAGAGAAATGGAGTCGGAGTCATCTTGAAGGAGGAGTTTGTCAGGAATGTTCTAGAAGTGAAAAGCGTGTCAGACATAGAGTGATGAGTCTGAAGTTAGAAATTGAAGGTGTGATGTTCAATGTTGTTAGTGCTTATGCCCCACAGGCAGGATGTGAGCGAGAAGAGAAGGAGAGATTCTGGAGTGAGTTAGATGAAGTGATGCAGAGTACCCCCAGAGGTGAAAGAGTGGTCATTGGTGTAGACTTCAACGGACATGTTGGTGCAGGCGACAGAGGGGACGAGGAAGTGATGGGCAGCTTTGGTATCCAGGACAGAAACACAGAAGGACAGATGTTGATAGATTTTGCAAAAGGGATGGAAATGGCTGTGGTGAATACTTTCTTCCAGAAGAGACAGGAGCATAGGGTGACTTATAAAAGCGGAGGTAGGAGCACACAGGTAGACTACATCTTGTGCAGGCGATGTAATTTGAAGGAAGTCAGTGACTGCAAAGTAGTAATGGGTGAGAGTGTTACCAAACAGCATAGGATGGTGGTGTGCAGGATGAGATGTAAGACAGTGGTGAGGTGTGCTGTCGGCGTGATTGAAGAGTTCAAGGTGGAGGTGGGACTACATCAATCATCAGCTCTGAGCCCCTTCTTGTTTGCTATGGTGATGGACAGGCTGACAAACGAGGTTAGACAAGAATCTCCATGGACTATGATATTTGCAGATGACATTGTGATCTGTAGTGAGAGCAGAGAACAAGTGCAGGATAATCTAGAGAGGTGGAGGTATGCCCTGGAAAGGAGGGGAATGAAGGTTAGTCTCAGTAAGACAGAATACATGTGTGTGAACGACAAGGACCCAACAGGAACGGTGAGGTTACAGGGAGCAGAGATAAAGAAGGTGGAGGATTTTAAGTACTTAGGCTCAACAATCCAGAGCCATGGAGAGTGGAAAAGAGGTGAAGAAGCGTGTTTATGGAATCATGTTTATGACTAGATTTACTCAAATAACCTTTGGCTTTGAAACTATCTATCACTTCATTTCCGCTTTTTATTTACACAGTAGCAGAAATTTACGTTGATCAACTATAAAGTAGACCAAATTAAGTCAGTACTGTACACGCACCAAAGCCAGTAAAACAAGTGGGTACACGGCGTGTCAGTTTCCTCCAACAGTCCAAAGTCACACACATTAGGGCAATTGACCACTCTAAATTATACATAAATATGAATGAGTGTGAATAGGTGTGTGTGTGTGTGTGTGTGTGTGTGTGTGTGTGTGTGTGTGTGTGTGTGTGTGTGTGTTGGTCCTGTGATAGACTGGAAGCTTTCACAGTGTAACTCTGCCTCGCTGTTTTTTTTTTTTTTTTTTTTGCTTAGGAGGATACACCTGTGTGAATATACTGCACCCTCAGCACCACCTCCACCACCTTTCTTTCTTACTGTTTGATGGATTTAGACTCAGCTGGAGTGTAAATTCTCTGAATCAATGCGACTTTGGGGTAAAGCACCAAAGCGCCCCAGCACGTCCCCCTCAGTAAACTCGTCAGCTCATTACAGACACACTAAATCACTGAGCGTGTGTAAGATCCAAGTGTGGTTTTGGAACGCTGGAGTGGACGGTTGTCAGTGTAAACGATCTCCTTGAGGATATGTTTTGATTAATGAGACATCAGAATTCATTACATTGATAAAGTGTTTGCAACAACGAATTGGATTCAGATCTGTTTCCACCACTTTTTTAATTTATTTTTAAATGACTTCGGATTAAAAGCCAAATAACACCAAGAGTGCACGTGTGCGTTGCGTTTGTGTGCACGGGCTTTAGCTTTTCTGAACTGATTTATTAAAAATAATTTAAATAAACAATAATAACCAGTTCCCAGGGGCCATCAGTGCTTCTCACTGGATTGATGAATCTACTGTAGTAGCTGGATATAGCTAACAGTTTAGCTTTTAGATTAGCGTCACGCTAACTGCATAGCTTAGCATTGTTAAATTCTGGGTTTATAAGCACCACTACAGGATGCTGAACTGCTAAAATTATTTATTTATTTTAAAGATGAATCACTTTGTGGTTTTTGGCAGTGGGCTGTCACAAGGAGTTGGGAGCCCACACTGGGAGAAAGTGAGTTCTATTCTAAACAGCTTGTTAAACCATTGCAGGGCCAAAGCACACAAAAAATTTCACACTCACATTCCCATCTATGCTGAGGACAATTTGGAACAGCCCATTATCTTAATGTGAATGTCCACGGACTGTGTTTGGAAACCCACCCAATCACAGGGAGAACATGCAAACTCCACATAGAAACGCCCTCGCCAAGCCCGCCACTCAACCTCAGGACTTTGTTGCTGTGCTAACCGGTGCACCACCGAGCCCTCTGTCTTAGTCCTGGGATTAATTATTCTGTCCTATTTCTCTTTCTTTCATAATTAATTTGTACCTACTACTTTCCTTAATTATTTCCTTGTTTCTTTTTACATAAACCTTTCCTTCAATCCAATCCTATCTCTACTTATCCTTCCTTCTTAATTACAGTCAACTTACCTCCTACTTATTTTGTTTAATTATTCTTTATGTCCTTAATTTCTCAATTTTTTAAAACATTTCCTTCTTACTTCAAGGCCCGGACACAAAAGTTTTTTGGGAACACTGGAATTGAGAGAGAGAGAGAGAGAGAGAGAGAGAGAGAGAAAGTAAGTACTTGGACACTTTTATGCAGTCAAGAACATCATTTATTCAACCAGTTGCTCTTTACAAACTTTTTTTTATTCTTTATAATGGAAAAAGAATCTGTAGTTAACACATGCACATTTGCCAGTGGGCTCTGGGGGGTCTCTTGCTGAAACAGCAGATTTTTTTCTGAAAACACAGGACACAGGGATCCACTAGGGGGCACTAAGACTAGAAAAGTATCTCAAAATTCTGCAGCTCAAAAAGGTACGGAAGCTTAACGAAGCAAAACAAAAACATGAAAGTGAAAAACACAAGGCAGCTAGAAGTGATTAGTTTGGACTGATGTAATGGCAGAGTGGGAGTATTTAATTCGAGGCTTCGCGCCCAACAATATTTTATTAAAAAAAAAGATCCACTCTGAAAGTAATCTCTCATCCTCTGCAATATTAATACTGACTTCGGTTAGACTAAATCCACCTAAATTTGCATCAATGTTTCGTTGCTATGGATTGAAATGTGATCAGTAAAAGATAAGGGTTGGTAATTGGAGATTCTCCGTAGTGTAATATTTAAGTGCATTTCGCATTAAGTGCATTCTGCCTCATAAGGTGCTTTCAGAAAGTCATCAGTCAACAGTTGCTTAAAATTAGACTGGCTCCTCTATTAAACAAAGGTGCTTTTTTTTATAATTTTTAAATTTATTTTAAGGTCCATGGTTCTCTTCGAGAGAATTTTCTGGACCGTACCCTGATAGAAAAGCATAAAAAATTTTCAGATATAGTATAAAATCGTAGTACAAACAAATAAATTAGAAAAAAAAAAAATGCAGAGTCCTGCATTTTCGCAAAAAAAGTCTGTGCCAGCCAATTGAAGAATATTAGCGTTAGCATTGCTGCTCCATCATTAAGGATGGTGGGTTGGTACTCCGAGGCTGTACTAGTTCCTCATAATCCCCGGACCCCGCAGAGCCTGGAATCTGGCCACATTTCACTTACACTAGCAGTAGAAACGGAGAAGCGGCAAAACAGGAGAGCGATCGGTATGGTGTAACAAGTACAAGCATACAGACAAGGATATTTTACTCAAGAGGAAAAATAAAATATAAAAGCCTTGTTTTCTGAGAGGGGGTGGGGGTGAGGGGCGGTGGCTGT
>CM045744.1:24198975-24203975 GCA_024760905.1 Plotosus lineatus | reverse complement strand
AGCAGTTTTACAAGATGCCACAGTTGGCACCACATGTCTAAGTTGGTAGCTGTCAGATCACAGTGAGTGCTGACAGATGGGCGAAACTTTGTAGGTGATCCCTGTGTTTTAATTGCCATTTAAAAATCATTGCAGTGTTTAGGACACACCCATGATTTAATGTCAGTAAGCACGATGAGCCAATCCAAAGCACAGAGTACTTGGGAGTCTTTGTAGTTCTTGTTTAGTTAGATGCTTCGGACGGCTTTAAGATTTAAGTGTAGCTTGGTGTGGACGATCTCATCCTGGTTTCTCACTTTTCTTCATTTTCCTTGGATGTAAAATATCAAAAATGGTTTACGTTACAACAGCCTGTGAGGGAGTGGAAGCAGAATGGTTTGGCCCCATTGTTCTGTATGACTGGTGGATGAAATCATAAAAATGGATGAAAGGATGAAATGATTGATCTATACACAGGTCATCTTGGAGCCATTACAGATTTCTTATAGTGAAACCTTGTCTTCATCCCGAATGGAATCAAATCCACTCCAGCGTTCCAGTTTTGCTGATTTATAGGTTTCCGTTATGTTTTTCTCTTTCCAGTTTGCAGAATCATGCAGTTTTTAAAAACTTGTATGGAAGCTTTCTTAGATTCCTGGTTTGTGGGCTCATGGTGAAAATTTTGGGGCGCTTGCAGGTTGGAGTCAATCAGGGATGGGGAGGTTGTGAGTGATTAGCTAATAGCAGTCCATACCTATCTTTGTGTTTCACGTTTCAGCTACAGACTTTGTATCTGTGTGTTTCGGATGAATCTTGTCAAAGAAACCAAGACTGTAAAGCAAAACAAAAGTGTATTGATTAATGTAAGTAATTAATGATGGTTAAGACATTTTACAATAACAACATAATAATTATATAATTTTCATTAACAATATTTTATCAGAATTTTACTTCACTGCCATAAAATACATGTATTTCAAGACGACTCTAAGAAGTAAACATACTCAATTACATAACATGGGGTTTCAAATGATGCCAACAAAGCATTCATGGACAATATTGTATATAATGCTAGTTTGAAAAGTTGAACTTTAAAGCTACACAATATAATGATGATTGGGAAGTCCAAATTTATAGCTACATGTTGTAATGCTAGTTAGAAAGGATGAAATTTAAAGCCAAACTGCCAGTGGTGCTAGTTTAAAGTTTAAAATTATATAATTTACACTGTAATACTAATTACGAAGTTGACATTTAAAAAGCTTTACAATCGGATACTCATTATGAAGTTGAAATTTAAAGCTTTACCCTGTAATACTAGTTATGAAATTGAAATTTAAAGGTACAGTACACACTAACTTATTACACAGTTTCCTCTGGGATAAATAAAGTATTCTGATTTTAATTCTAATTCTAGTTATGAAGTTGACAGTTGAAGCTACATATTATGAACATAAGGGTGATTAAACTCAATATTAATAAAATCTTGCTTACAGTGAATATGCCTGTACACATCAAACACCTGATTGTTATTAAAGCCTCATTGCGAAGAAAAAAACCCAGCAATAAATACACACACTGCACTGCTAAAAATTGCACGATTCACGTGTATACAATAGTAGATACAGAAGTAATGCACATATGAATAACGGTTGGTTATACCATTCATGTCTGATGCAAATATTGGACGGTTTAACTTCCAACTATTAAAAATGGCTAATGCAAACTATCAAACCAATTTTAGAGCATTGCAACTTCAAAAATGCAAATAATGACCTGCTGATAATAAAAATATACACCCTTAGTAATAGAAATAATACAAGAAATGTTTCGAGATGAACTGTCGTAATTCAATATTGTAAGTTCAGAATGGTTAAAAATCTCCCATTGCTAATGTTCCAGTATTCATTCGCATCCTTCTGAATAAGATCCCTAAAATTCCTAAATAGGAATGAAATAATGAATGAATGAAACAGTTCTACAATAGCTGTTGGACTCGAGTTCAATCTTGAGATATTTCCTAATACGGTTTTAATCATGAGAGTTTGTATATTTAACAATAAGAAATGCACTCCTCCAGTAAGCTAATGACCAATGATTGGTACAATGAACAAAGCTGGCTAGCTGAAACCTTAGTTTATCTTAAGCCTCAGTCTTGACTTCTTGCAACTCCAGATTCCACTAAGAAACAGAATGACGTGGGATCAGCTCAGCGAGACGATTCTCACACTGACCACCAGAAGAGTGTGAGGAAGGTTTACATTACATACTGTATGTTGAAGTCTTCTTGCTCAGCATTTTTGCTTAAGTAAATGAAAAAATAATAAGCTGCCATTTTTAATTTTTATATTTATTTTAAGATTCCTTTTTAAAGTTTAGAACATCTTTCAAAACAAGCTTTTGGACAATGTTTGTTATTCAACTGGGACTAGCTTACTTTTGTGTCAGCGTTACACAAATGAGATAAAGTTTGTCCTTGGGAGTGGCCGTCCTTTCTTCAAATACTCTGTCTTCAATGAGTTCACGTTCAACTGCCCATGACATCATGTCTGGTTGCTAAGGGCAACCAGAGGCTTGGGTCAGGATCTCGCTCTCTCTCTCTCTCTCTCTCTCTCTCTCTCTCTCCCTTTTGCTGTCTGTATCTCCCACTGTACTTTAGCTCAATCCTGTATTTTTTCCATCCTCAGGCAATGAAACGATCCGGGTCTATTTGCTCAGAATCCATCTGTTATCGATTGTATTTTTGGGAAGATGTGGACTCTGTCAATTACAATTACATTTACAGCATTTGGCAGATGATCTTATCCAGAGTAACTTACAATTATATATTTTGAAATATATATAACTGAGCAATTGAGGGTTAGGGCCTTGCTCAAGGGCCCAACAGTGGTGACACTGGGGATTGAACCGCTGACCTCCAGATCAGTAATCTATCACCTTAACCACTATACCACCACTGCACCAGTTCCGAGTGCGAAGGGTCTACATGTAAGACTGAATTAAAACTGTACTTAATATTTTGTGATATCTCCCACTGTCTGCTTCCCAGATTCCTAAAAACATCACTTACTGCAGAATCAACAGGCACAGGGAGGGAAACAGACAGAAACAAAGACAGACTCCAGATTGCCTCCATGTGTGCCGACTTTAGTATTTAGTTTGAGGTTTTGTTCGTCGGCGACATCTGGTTACCAAGACCGCGTCCCTGAGGAGCGTCTTTAGAATGCCCTGCAGCCCTCGCTCTATGCAAGCACACATCTGGGTTGAAACGGCACTGTACTCACCGCTAACAAGTGACAAGTAGCCAATCCAGCCTCCACCATTATGTGTGGGTGATTTGGAAAGTTTAGAAGGCCAGATGTGTGTGTGCGTGTGTATATATGTGTGTGTGTGTGTGTGTGTGTGTGTGTGTGTGTGTGTGCGTGTGTATATATGTGTGTGTGTGTGTGTGTGTGTGTGTGTGTGTGTGTGTGTGTGCGTGCGAATACCTGTGTCTGCTGTGGGATGTTTAGAAAGTTGTCCCGTGCTCCGATGCTGACAAACCTGTTGGGAGCTGCGGAGCTTGGCGAGGAGTATGCTGCTCCAACACACACACACACACACACACACACACACACACACACACACAAAATATACTTATATACACATATAATTACTATATATATATATTTCTATATTGTAATTATAATATTATATATAATATAATACAATCATATCTATTTGGTATAAATAATATTTACAAAAGTATAAATCTTCAGTACTTTTAATCCGGGTCGGATGTACTATAATGTATTATATAGCATTATACGGTAAAGGACAGTTATAATGGTAGATACAAATGGCGAGGAAAAACCTGACTCTGCGTTCAAACAACTTTATGCTGCTTTATGGAAATTATAAAAAAAATTGATTGAATTGACATAATCTGTCCACCTGAACCTAAAATTTATCTTCCTCTGAGCATGATTGCCATTTTCTTGTGTTCTGAGATGCTCACCACGGTTGTCGAGTGTAGCTAATTGAGATATTTTCAGCCTTCCTGCTGGCTCCAACCAGACCAGTTCATTTTTTTAGTGAGCTCTCTCATTTATTGGGGGCTCCTGCCTGAAGTATCTCAGGTATTTGCATTTTACGCAGTGGGCTGCTGCAGTGTGATTGGCTCCATGAATAACTATGTGGCTACAATACAATTACACTTTACAAGAGAGACCTATCAGTGTTCAAGGGTACGATGATGCTGAAATCACAGGTTGAGATGTGGAATAAAAAAGAATAGAGCATGAAAATAAACACTGTGCATTGGTAAGTAATCTCCGGTGGCCCAGGATGGCATTACCCAATAGCCTACACAGTTCGTTCTATGATTAAACATTTCTATTCTGATAATGGATGTATTCTTTTTCAAGATGAGTCCACCCAGAGGCAACAGAGGCCAAGGTCTTGTTGAATAATTAAATGAAAATTCTAGAGAGTAGATCTCAACCGAATTACCGAATATGTCCTCTATGGGATAATTCAGTTGTCCAAAAACGGCATCATCATCAAGGTTTATCTTTTAGTAAGAACAACACTTGCCAATTTGGTGCACTTTTAGTATCACACACTGATTCACTGTAGCTTTTTCTTTGATCTTTCACCCTTCTATAGCTCAATATGTCTCAATATGATAATAATCGTCATAATTCTTAAGGTTGTAAATGTGAGAAACATCTCATGAGCTTCTTTGCGTTTTGCTGAACTTGATCGTTTTCGGGGCAGAGGTATACACTGGACTCCAAATTTCAGACTAACACGTATAAGGCATACATTTTTACTGAAAAGATTAAAGATAAAACATTATCAAGATAACCAGTGTGTTGTCTCATGCCAATGTGTGTGTGTGTGTGTGTGTGTGTATGCACATCTGTGTGTATGTACAGTTGTGTTCAAAATAACAGCTGTGTGCTTAAAAAAGTGAATAAAGCTCAAAATCCTTATCATAGTTTTTATTTCTGTACACACAAATGCATCGGGAACACGAC
>CM045744.1:24188975-24193975 GCA_024760905.1 Plotosus lineatus | reverse complement strand
AAAACTTGGCGTCTGATGCAAACATATCTGAAAACAAAACAAAACAAAAAAAGGACAGCGTCCGATACGGAGAGAGTAGAAACCATTTTGGAAAAGTGAGTGCTCAACCATACGTGTGTGTATGTGTGTGTGTGTGTGTGTGTGTGTGTGTGTGTGTGTGTGTGTGTGTGTGTGTGTGCTTTATGACCAAATATGAACCAGATGCTCTGGATTAAGAGTTTGATGCAGCGGGAAACGAAGAAAAGACATGTTAAGATTTTGTGCTGTGACTCAAAACTGATAGCCTTCAAAGTAATAACCTTCTGGCGAGCAACTGTCTCTCTGAAATCACACTGAGAAACAAATATAGTGATGGATGGATGGATGAAGGGGTTCGATGTCTGAAGAGAAAAAGAAAGAGAGAAGGGAACGCCTGACAGCAGTGATTAAAAAAAGGAGAAGGGTAGATGGATGGA
Source organism: Plotosus lineatus (assembly GCA_024760905.1). Classification (NCBI taxonomy): domain Eukaryota; kingdom Metazoa; phylum Chordata; class Actinopteri; order Siluriformes; family Plotosidae; genus Plotosus; species Plotosus lineatus. Next base: position 24,193,520 of record CM045744.1, on the reverse strand, counting down.
TAATGATGCTGATGTGTCCTGAGCGAGACGCTCTACAGTGGGGTGTTGCTCTGTATAAACCCGGGTCTCTTTATAGAATTCTATATTCTGTTTTTCTCTCGCACTATTTACATGGGGCTCAATGACTTAATTAATTTATATATTTTTTGCCGTATCTCACCTGGTCTCACTCCCGCCAGCATGGGCAGTGGGTGGTGTGTGAAGGCCATGCGGGGGGACCTCGTCTGAGCTGACAGGGCGCCGAAATCGAATTTCCCCGACGGCTTCTTTAGAGACCCGGGAGAGGTCAGCCCTGCCAGAGACCACATGATCAACAACAACAACAAGCAAAAACAACAAACCACAATACGCTACAACCACTGATGTAAAAATAAATAAATGAATAGCATTTCACATCAAGGTTTCGATGTTGAAGCCAGATGGAAGCCATTTTGGAAAGACCACTTTGCTGTAATACTTTAGTATAGAGGAGCAAATGTGTGGAGGTTACAGCCCTATACTCCAACAGTCCATTGACTCGACAGTTGACGCCCATTGGACCGACAGCCCTAACGAGCAGGCTGCCCAATTAATTTACGTAAGATGTCCATCTTATATGAATAAGGCTGTTAGACTAATGGGCTGTCGGAGCACAGAAGCGTCCACATGTGGGGAAGCCAACATAGCTCAATAATCACACACGGACAATTTCATTGCTGAAGGATAAAATCTCTTGAGCACACAATATTACCAATCATTTCACTGACCAATCTCGTAAAAAATCTGCTAAAGGCATTTTATTCATTCATTCATCCATGTTCTAAGCCATTTAATCCTAATTAGGGTCTCAAAGAGGCTGGCGCCCATCTCAGCCGACTCTGGGCAAGGATGGGTAGGCTACACTATAGACTGCTTGCCAGGCCATCGGAGGGAAAAACACAGACAACCACTCACACTCACATGTAGCAGCAATTTGCAACCACGAATCAACCTCCTGTGCATGGTTTTTGGACTGTGGGAGAAAACTGGAGTACTTGGAGGAAACTCATGGAGGAATTGCAAATGCCACAAAGAAAAGCCTGAGAATGGGAATGGAACTCTTCTTGCTGTGAAGTGGACAAGCTAACTACTACACCACTGCACTACCTAAAGGTAGAACTAATTAGGATCACGGGGTGGCTGGCACCCATCTCAGCCGACTCCAGATGAGGGCGGGGTACACCCTGGGACAGCTCGTCAGGCCATCGCAGGGCCAACACTCACACAAACATTCACACTCACTCCAAGGGGCGATTTGGAACAGACAATTATCCTACTGTGCATGTTTTTGGACTGTGGGAGGAAACCGGAGTACCAGGAGGAACCACACACAAGCACGGGGACAACATGCAAACTCCACACAGAAACATCTGAGCTGGGATTCAAACCCAGGACCTTCTTGCTCTGAGGTGGATGTGCTAAACACAACTTCACCATGCTCCCCAGATAGATAAATAAAAAAAATATATTTTAAAAATTGGAATAAAAGTAAAGCTTTTTGTACAGCTCCAATTTAATAATGCCTTTCAAACGCAACTGTAAACCAGGAAAGTGGGATCACTAACATGTACAGCTTCAAACATAATAAAACCAACACGATACAGCCTCAAATTTTACAACGCATAAATAACAGTATGCATGAGCCAGGCTTTTCTATTTTTCAAATTAGTAGCTATACCTTGACTAATATCCCTCTCCAACCTTGCGCTTGTAGGCTACATAACGTTAGCTGTCGGAGGTGAATTCCACAGATAAATCCACCTTACACACACGATAATGATACAAACTTCCGAGCAAAATCGGATACATACATTAAATGTCTCTAATAACTGTGTTTATAAAATACTATCAGGTTGCCATCGCAAAATACTGAATAACATAACATCTGACTGATCAACCAGCTTCCGGATCTGTTTATCTGATCTTAAACGAAAGTACTGTACATGGAATTGAACTTTGCGAAACTTTTCTTAATCTTGTTACACCATTAAAAAATAAATAAACAAGTAAAATTTTACACACAGATTCGAATCCAATACAAAAAATAGTGAACGCATTCTGTGTTCATCAGCATTTTGAATACGGTACACCTCACTGGATTTGAGAGCAGTGGTGGTCTGGTGGTATAGGACGCTGGATCACTGATCCTAAGGTTGGGGTATTGAGTCCCACTCTCCACAAGGTTGTCACTGTCCCCCCCCCAGTGCAGCTAACTGGGTTATCAAAGGCTGGCCATGTCTCCCACTGTCTATGTTGAGAGGTTCATGTAAAAGAACCATTGCTGACTTTCGTAAAGAGTAGCTGCAAAGCCGTCAGCGTGTTTCTGTCCCTTGCTAAAAAGGGTTGTGACAGGAAGGGCATCCGACGTAAAAACCTCTGCCAAATCAAACATGCCAATCAGATGATTCTCTGTGAATTTTTTAAAGGATCATGTTTTGTAAGTGTGATATTATAACAGGTCCAGCTTTAGATGCTGATGTTGTGCACTTTCTATTATTCTTTTCTTTTCTTTTCTTTTTTTTTATGAATTAGTGGGCTTCACGGTGGGCTAGTGGCTATCACGATCTGCCTCTAAGAAAGATGGTACAGTACTGTACTGGGTTATGAGTTCCAGATCAATGAGGGCGTGTCTATGTGAAATTTGCATGCTCTTCCTGTGCTTTTGTAGATTTCCTCCAGGTACTCTAGTTTCCTCGCACACTCCAAAAGTCATGTACAGGAGCCTGATTGGCTGTTCTAAATTGCCTCTAGGTTCAAGTGTGTTGCTCACTGATGGTCGGGTGAATTGTTCAGGGTGTATCCTGCCTTCACCCTGTGTTGGGGGAAAAAAACATATACCACCTCCAAACTTTATTTATCCAACACACAATTAAATACAGAATTTTGTGTGTAGTTTGTCAGTAAAGAAATCAGTGTTTTATATGTAACAGACCATTATTTCAATAAAAAGACAAGAAAAAACTATCATGATGGCTGCTCAGAAAAAAATAAGAAGCACATTCTTTCAAATTTTTATTAAACATTTAATTTGTGAAGATAAAAAATAATGTTTGTATTGATTTTTTTTAAATTCACTCAATAAGCAGCATTCAAAAATTAAAACTCTATAACAGTACCAATTACATTCTGTATATTTGAACTAAACAATAGACGTCTTTAACAGTACAGTCGTACTTCACTTTACGAAAGTCTCACCAAACAAAAAATTCAGGTTACGAAACGCATTTTCGTAAAATTTCTGTCTCTGGATACAAAACAAGTTCACGTTACGAAAGCGGCATCTTAAAAATTCAAACGCGCCATTCAAACATTCAAACAATGTGTAAATTGCTTTCCCATTGGTTGTTTCCCAACACCCCGCCCTGCTGGCCTCCCATTGGCTAGGAGGGAGCTGAATCTCCATAATACAGTACTGTACCCATAATGCTTTTCGTGTGCCTTCGACCCATTGTTCGACACATGCGTGAAGGAGAGTTGTACTGTTGGTTCGTGAGTTTCGTGAGTTTTTTGAGTGGGCTTATTGCAGCGTTATTTTTTGCTATTAATCATGAGCCCCAAGAAAGTGATTCCCGGTGAGACTGAAAAGAAGAAGCGGGCTCCGTTATCAATAAAAGTAAAACAGGAGATGATAAAAAATATGAAAGTGGGATGCGATTGAGTGACATCGCAAAGAAGTATGGCCGAAACCCCTCTACAATCGTGACGATATTGAAGCAGAAGGAGGCATTAAAAGCGAAGACACAGTGACAGAGGCGATTATTTCGGAAAAAGCAACCGCCATATTTAAGGACTTCATGGAGGAGAGTGGGGGTGAGGGTTCTTCAGACCAGCAACCCCCAGACTTTAAAGCATCGCATGGGTGGTTCGAGAGACTTAAAAAAGGTAAATACTTTTCTTTTACTTTTTCATACATATTTCATACAAAATTGGTGCACTTTTATCATTTTTAAAGGGTTTATGGGGTAGTATTTGGAATGCAGCCATGAGGTGGGGGGGCACGAACCAGTGTCTCTCCCCCTCATGCCGGTCCCAAGCCCGGAGAAATGCAGAGGGTTGTGTCAGGAAGGGCATCCGACGTAAAACCAATGCCAAACATTTATGATGCAAATCAGAAGTATTACCCCCATACCGGATCGGTCGAGGCCCGGGTTAACAACGACCGCCATCAGTGCTGTCAATCAACAGGGTACTGATGGAAATTGGACCAAGACATGAAGGTCGTTGGAGTCAGAAAAGAAGATGCGGAGGACAGGGTGAGGTGGAGGCGGATGATTTGCTGTGGCGACCCCTGAAGGGAGCAGCCGAAAGTAAAAGAAGAAGATGGGGTAGTTTTGGGAGCCTTGGAACGAATTACGCGTTTTCATGTAAAATACGGTTCAATTTACGAAAAATGCAGGTTACTAGAAAGGCGCTGGAACGGATTAATTTCGTAAAGTGAGGTACCACTATACTTTGTCCACACACACACACACACACACACACACACACACACACACACACACACACACACACACACACACACACACA
>CM045744.1:24163975-24183975 GCA_024760905.1 Plotosus lineatus | reverse complement strand
CACACACTTTCTAGGAACCAATTATGTTCGTGAGCTGAGGTATCACTGTATTTGATATTATTTTACAATGTTATGTTTATAATAATTGATTTAGGGGTGTTTTATGAGATACGGTAATGGTATTTACGAATGTATAGTACAGTATGAGCGTCATACGTCACACGTCATACATCACTGTAACAACTTACGTTCACTTTCAACTTACGTTCGGCCGTCCGGAACCAATTAAAAACGTAAGTCGGGGAGCGTCTATATGTATGTATGTATGTCTGTATATACTGAATGAGCGTGAGTATGATGTAACCTGTGTTTTTTTGTGTGTCCTGCCAAATTCAAGAGGAAACAATTGATACGGGTTACAACAGAATTCATCTCAGAGTTAAGAAAACTCAATCTCTCCATTCATTCATTCAATTTCTGAACTGTTTAATCCTAATTATGGTCACAGAGAGGCTGGTGCCCATCTCAGCCGACTCTGGGTGAGGACGGGGTACACCTTGGACAGCTCCCAATCTTAACAATAAAGCTTTAAAAAGCTGGATGTGTCAGTGTGCATATACCTGCATCCACATCATTGGGCCATCCACTGGACTGTGAACTGGTTCCAGCAGGGGAGCGCGTGGGGTAAAACACATCATCGACTGGGCTGTCCATCTCACTGTCATCTATAGACTTACGCTTAGTGGAGCTAGAAACAGGGCAGGAGGTGGGGTAATGAGAAACGTGAAAGAGGAAGTAAGAGGGATATAGAGTGAAAGAGACAATAAAAGAAATGAAGAAAACGTGAAAAGAGACAGTGAAAAAACATGAAATTGAAGGGTGGAGCAAGAGGTAGAAAGAGAGGAGGGAAAGGCAGCAAGAAAGGGCCAGGAAAAAAGAGAGAATGAGAGATAGAGTGAAAGAGAGAGGGAGAGGAAAAGTGAGTGAGAGGAGGGGAGACAGAGGGAGTGCAAGACAGAGAAAGAGAGAGTAAAGAGAGAGGGAGAGAAACAGAGTAAAGAGAGGGAGTGAAAGACAGAGGGAGAAATAGAGAGTAAAAAGAGGGGGTGTTATAAATGAATGAGAATAACAAACACTGATACACTACGAAGATGTACAAGTAAAGAGACAGATAGGCTACCTCCGAGGAAGACTTGCGTATAATTCCACCTCAGCCCTGGAGCAGTAGCCGGGGTGCGGTTGAGGGTGGGGGTTGAATAAACACATGGTGACAATGGCAGAGAAAAGAAGTTTAATTTTTTTGCACTCACAAAACACTAGGCCACTGTGTGTGTGTGTGTGTGTGTGTGTGTGTGTGTGTGTGTGTGTGTGTGTGTGTGTATACCGAGTAGATGGTGGTGATGTCAGCGAGCGACGGCCCAGCGCTACTTGGTTGATGTTGTAGTAACCGGGGTTTTCCAAGTCGGCCAATGAGAAGTTCGGACCTGAAGCCGAGGCAACGGGAGCTGAAGAAGAGAAAACAAAAAAAGAGAATTTTGAATGTTTTTTTAATCCCACACCCACTTACTCCTGTAGATAGTTTACACTCACCCACTGGCCAGGTTTCTAATAAACTCATTCGACCCAAACCAAATAAACATCATAAAAGTTATTTCTAATTGTGTTAATGGAGTGTTCATAGAGCAGAAGATAAACAGTCGATGACGGGCTTTCCAGAGCTAGTCCTAGTATTTGTCCTGCTCAGATACAAAGCTAGGATAAACTGAACCCTCAACCAGATAAAATATTTATTAATTTATTTATTTATTCTGCAGTTCAGAATTAAATGGTACTTGTAGTTATGCACTTAAAACATATTGGTGATGTATTAATAGTCACAGTCTTGTAGTCGATGCTGAACAAAACAACCAACCAAAAACAAACTAAATTGTATCCTTTCCATTTTAAGCATACGTACTGCTACAAGCAAGAGCATCAGAAGAGTGCAAACCAGTACCAAGCCCAGAAATATGAACCAAAACGTAAAAAATTCATCCTATAAACATCTTATAATGTTAAATACAGGGATCCCTCACTACTTCGTGCTTCAATTCATGTGGCTTCAGTGCATCATGGTTTAAAAAAAAAAAAATCTTTTCCTTTCGGCTTTTCCCTTTTTTTCAGGGGTCTCCACAGCGAATCATCTGATTCACCCATTTTATTTGACACAGGTTTTTAAGTCGGATGCCCTCCCCGACACAACCCTTTAGCAAGGGACAGAAACACGCTGACTGCTTAACAGCCTACTCTTTACGAAAGTCAGCAATGGTTCTTTTTACATCGAATTAAAAAATAAGGTACTTAAGAAAGAATAGGGGAAAAAGTGAAGGAAAATGCCACAAAAACAAGGTCAATTATGCAAAAAACCCTAAACAAACACAAAACAACAAAAAACACCCAAAACCCTCCATCAAGACTACTTACATTGTTGCATCTGTGTGTGCAAGCGCCTATGCGTATGTGTGTCGTCTTCTTAGTGCTTAATTGTTATTATAAGCATTTATAGCATTGAATATGTATTTATTTATATTATATACACATATACATGTACGTATACGTCAGTCAGGGGGGTTGGGGGAGTAATCCTACTTTGCGGATTTCGATGGTCATGTGGGGATCTTGGTCCCAATTAACCGCGAAAAGTGAGGGATCCCTGTAATTCTTTAAAAAAAGTACTAGATCCCCCATTTGATCAGGGGGGATCTCCGCAATCAAACGACGTCTTCCTGGTCCAGAGCCCCACATCTGGTAAAAAGTCTGTTGGGCTTTTTACACCTGAGCCACAGTGGCTCACCAGGCCGGTGCTTATTCCCGGTTTCTGTAGCGTGAAGCAACTAGGAGTTCAACTCCTCCTGGATGGGACGCTAGTCCATCGCAGATTACCTTCCCAGTATATTTTTACTGGTACCCAGTTATATTTGTGCACAGGCACACTTGTGGTTAAGACCTTGCGCAAAGGTCTTAGTACAGTGGGGTTTAACTGGGATTTGAGCTCACAACCTCCCAATCATGAGCCCAGCACTCTAACCACTACACCACTGGCCCCACAATAACACATCTGGTAAAAACTTCAGCAAAATGCACAGCTAAGTTTTTACAAATAATACAAGTACCCAGCCCTACTCCTACTGTGCCTGCTGGGATATGACGCGTCCAAAAAAAGTTGTCTCACAATGTTACTTAACATTGTTTTGTTATTTAATATCGTTGTTTAACAATGTTAAATAATCCTTTCAAAACTCTCTTGAATCAGAACAACTTCAAATAAGTTTATAAGTATTGTCTTTAGCTATGCATTTGTGACTCAGTGCTGCATAGTAAACATTGATGAATGTCTAAATACAATCATTTTAAATATCCAAAATCAGAAAAGGTTTATTGGAAATCCAGACAATAACTGAGTTGGGAGGGGCATACTCTATCTCCATTGTCAATCAGTGACTCTCACCAAATAATGGTCATTCTATGAACTCGTGCATGTAAAAGAGGGTTGATAGTGCTTTCCTTTGAATGTGTGATGCTTCATCATGATGCTACAGTTTGCTCAAAACAACCTGGTTCTTTTATGTTGAAAAGTGAGTACATGTTTTGGGAGTTTTTTGGGGACTTTGTTCATTGTAATTACCTTTCACTCATCTTCTATGATAATGTTCAGTCTACATTTTGAATGACATTTATAAGAAAAATCAAATCTCCTGTTGAGAGTTAAACGATGCATGGCATGTTTTTGTGTGTTAAAAGGGTATCATTTGATTGGTTGTTGCTCAGACACAACTAACCACAGCTATCCCTCTCTTTGCCAGGACACTGAGAATATGTCTGTTATACCCACATGTATCAGCACCACATTCTTGTTTTTGTACTTATTTTTGTAGGGTAAAAAGTAACTTTTGTTACTGCAGAACAGCAGCTCGTGGAGGCGAAGCTCATTTTTTTGGTCTTGCGTAGGTGTCCACTCAACCCATCAGTGGTTATATTACAAGACGACGCTCCCTTCAGAACGATGATTACAGCCTTAAATGTTCCCTACACTTACGATTTTGAAACTTGGATACAGCCAAAATGAAACGCGGTGTTGTTGAGGTCTTCTCCCCGCATGACTCTGTAGTCCAGTTCAGCTACTGGTGTGGATCATACACTTTTTTCTTCCACAGATATACACAGACGCAGCTTGCCCTTGAAGCCTCAATTTAGACATTTTGTGTGTTGTATCTTGGCAGGACGTCCAATGTCAGGTCCTTAAAAACATTATATTGCATTACGTTTTCATCCTGGTGATGTAGCTCGACCTTTCCAGCAGTCACAGCTTTGGCGGTAGAAAAATAAATGTCTATTCATATAATTAGTGGGAACTACACATGCTGCTAGTATTTCTGAGCACAGATTTAATTGCTGCTGTTGGGCAAGCAGTTATACTTGTCAGGGTCAATCCAGGTCATCTGAAAGAAAGCAAATACTGTAGTATGATTTTTTTTTTTAATGGACGGGTTAATGTGGATATTTGCAATTTAGCTGAACTACACTACAGTTGGTGGGCTGAATGTTCCGATGTATGTTTCTGAACACTATCTTGCTTCGACGAACACACATACTCATTCCGAAACCCAATTCCTTTGCATTTTGCATCATATCCATTCTTCATTCTCAGGGACCCTCAGAATTTTACTCACGTTACAGATGTGGGCGCTGTGAAATAACAGAGTGTATGGAACGTTATGAGTTCAGCCCACTTTCCGTTCTGTTATGAATTTAAACCCAGCCCACCATCGGCGATGCGGCGCTTCCAAAAAAATCAAATTACAAATGTTCTTCCAAACTGCTGGAACGCTGATTTCAAAGGGAATTGCAAATAACATTGTCGGAACAGGAATACACTCTGCGTAGAAAGAAAATGGTTTTCCATGGCACGGTCCAGATGTCAGCAGTCATCTCCGTGCTCCACTGCAATGTTTTGCATTGTGTTTCATCAACATGGCTGGACGTTGGCGACGAAGCAATGTCTTTCTGCTCGGCTATGGATTTATATTGGTTAGTGGTTTCCTGGAAGATTGTTTTTTTTTTTTTTTTTTCTCTTTTGGGAAAATGCACAGATGGAGGAAGTGAAGCAAACTTTTATGTTTCTGCTATTATTTATAGAAAATAAAATGCCATTGTAATCTTATCACTAGAGAAGCTGTTTATTATTATAATAAGATTTCCTTCCAGCTTTTTCCCTTTCTCAGGAGTTGCCACAGCGAATGATTCGCACGTTTTGATTTGGCATAGGTTTTTATGTCGGATACCCTTCCTGACACAACCCTGTAGCAAGGGACAGAAACATGCTGACGGCTTTGCAGCTACTCTTTACGAAAGTCAGAAATGGTTCTTTTACATGCCTCTCACCATAGACAGTAAGAGACATGGCCCGCCTTTGATAACCCAGTTAGCTGCACTGGGGGGACAACCCTGTGGAGAGTGGGACTTGAACCCCCAACCTTAGGATCAGCGATCCTGCGCCCTATACCACCAGGCCACCACTGCCCTCTGTTTATTATTATAATATCTTATATAATGTAATGATTTGCTTCAAAGAGAAAAGAATATAAACAGATAGACAGACAAAACAGACAGAGATCTAGAATTTTTACAATTTTTACCTCAGGTCAAAGATGTTCAGTTTTACCACCCTGTGTGTGTGTGTGTGTGTGTGTGTGTGTGTGTGTGTGTGTGTGTGTGTGTGTGTGTGTGTGTGTGTTAGCAAGAATACACAAAACGTTATGTGTAGATTATCATGAAGTTTTTACCACAAACAGAGAAAAACTCCACTAGATTTTAGAGCTGATACGGATCAAATTCATTTTGATTCAATTCATTTTCTGTAACTGCTTAATCCTAACTAGGGTCGCAAGGAGGCTGGCTCCCTTCCCAGCCAACTCCGGGTGAGGGCAGAGTACACCCTGGGCAGCTCGCCAGGCCATCGCCAGGCCATCGCAAGGCGGAAACACGTCGACGGATTTTCAGCCTACTCTTGTCGAAAGTCAGCAATGGTTCTTGTACATGAACCTCTCACCATAGACAGTGAGAGACATGGCCAGCCTTTGATAACCCAGTTAGCTACACTGGGGGGGGGAGGATCAAACGCAAGAATTTTAAAAGGTTTTTTAACCTTATTCAATATTATATTGATATTTTGGTTCATAGAAGGACTGTCAGGCTTGGTGGAGACACTCTATAAAATCTTCAATGTGAAGGTTTAATTATTTAAAATTATTTTTATGATGTACTGTATTTGTAATTTCTTACACAGGGTGCCCGGCATTGCAAAATTAAAAATGGCAAATGAAAGCTATTATTGTTTAATTTTTTCCCCCGACAGAATGTTTTGGATATGCCCTGTGAAGACCTGGTGAGCTGTCCAGGGTGTACTCTACCCTTGCCCAAAGTCAACTGAGATGGATGCCAGCCTCCCCTATTTAGGATTAAGTGGTTCAAAAAATGAAGGTTTTGTATACAGTATTTTTATATAAGCTGACCTTTCCTCCATCTGTGTTTTTCACTCTGATTAAATCTAACTCATTTACTGAGGTGATTATTCCTAATAGAGTCACAGCCTATCTCAGCCAACACTGGTTGAGGAAACACTCTGAACAACTCTCCAGATCCTGACAGGGCAACACACACTAATACACAAACACCCAGACTCACATTCACACATAGAGATCATTTGGAGCAGCCAATTAGTCGAATTGTGCAGTAGGAGGAAACTGGAATATCCAGAGGAAACCCACACATGCACAGGATGAGGATACAAATTCTACACATAAACACCCAAATTAGAATTAGAATTTAAACTTAGGACATTTTTGCTGCGAGGCGGACGACGCCACTGTGCTACCCCAAATTAGACTAGAAACCCAATATTCACACACACACACACACACACACACACACACACACACACACACGCGCACACACAGGGATCTATAATCTATATAATCTTGGAATTTAATCACTATTGCATGCCACACATTTTTAACCTTTTATGAAACATGAAACACCCATATTTATGAACCACAGACTCCAATCACATGTCTGTGTGATAATCGGGATAACACATTGTCCAATACCATGCCCATTATACATTTTAGCAGTATTACAGTATTATAATATTATTGTATTATTATTGAATAATATTCCTTTCTCTCAGACCACAGCTCTACCTATAAAAAGGATGTAAAACAAACATTTTTCAAATGAGGAACTCTTCACATGTCATGATAGAGAAATAGTTTAAAATTATGAGTATGAACACATGTTCACTCACTCTGTGAAACTCGTACAAGCTCGGCTGCGTTCCAAACCCCCGATGTGACGAAGCAGTCCTGGAAGCTCAAATGCCCTGCGAACAATGTTAAGACAGGTGTTTTATCCTCATAATTACAGGGCTTTATATATGATAATAATAATGATAATGTTACTACTACTACTACTACTTCTGATGATGATGATGATGTTGATGTTGATGATGATGATGATGATGATGATGATAGTGCAGCTAACTGGCCGGCCATGTCTCTCACTGTCTATGGTGTGAGGTTCGTGTAAAAGAACCATTGCTGACTTTCGTAAAGAGTGGCTGCATAGCTATCAGCATGTTTCTGCCCTGCGATGGCCTGGCAAACTGTCCAGAATGTACTCTGCCCTCGCCCGGAGTCAACTGGGATGAGCACCAGCCTCCCCGCAACGCTAATTAGGATTAAGCAGTTCCAGAAAATGAATGAATGAATGAATGAGATTATATTCCTACTTGTACTACTACTACTACTAATAATAATAATAATAATAAAAATAATAATACAAGAAACATTTTTGAGCTGTTTATTAAATTCTACTAAACATGGGCTAATATAATCATCCAAATACTTCCATGACGGTCCTCATCTCAATAACATCCTTTATTCGGATGCCATATGATGAGGTCTGTGGAGAATGATGATGTAACATGTATGCTGATGTAACATGTAGCTTGATAAAGTGAAATGAAATGGGTGTCCTGTTCTCGGGAGAGAATTAAGCGTGGGTTTGCTCTCGTTTGTGGTTTCTCTCTTGAGTTAAATTAGAAATCTGGAATAACACTGTGCAAATAAATGTCAACAGCATGCAGGCATGACTAACAGCATGGCACAGTCCAGACTCGTGTTCATTCAATCGTTCTTCACTGGCCAGGGTCCTGGAGAATCCTGGTGGAGTCTATCGCTGAATGTTGGGCGTGAGGTGCGAAAACACCCAGAATGGAACACAAAGCTATCACAGTGCATTACACTCATATTGACATCTTTATCACACTCATTTACACCTTAAAGTAATTTAGATCAACCAGAACAGCAACGAGAGAACATGTGAAGGAATGCCACACAGACTGACATTTTAATCTGAGTTTGGGAACCTTTACTAGAATAAAGACAAAAAGAGAAATTTAGATATAAAAGTGTTTTGGAAGGATTTCCTGGTGTTAATACTGACTGATGATGCTCAGTGTAGGTTATGGTGCTGTATCAGGGTTGTGTATTGATTTCCGACCTGAGATCTTACCATTTGGTGGGGGTTTGATGTCTGAATCCGCCTGTTGGCTGGAACTGTCTGATTGTCCTGATTCTGTAAGAGAGAAAAAGAGAAGGAGGGAACGTTAAAAAACAGGATCTGTGTGTGTGTGTGTGTGTGTGTGTGTGTGTGTGTGTGTGTGTGTGTGTGTGTGTGTGTGTAGGTGTGTATCATTCGCCCACAGGTGACAGGAGGGTATAGTGGCACATGCCAGCATGATTTGATACAGTGCGGTGAAGATTAAGGGAGAGACACAAAGAAACAGCAGTAAATACCCCAAGCAAGTGAGAATGAATAAGAATAATATCTCTCTCTCTCTCTGTCTCTCTCTCTCTCTCTCTCTCTCTCTAAGTCCCTCACTCTCTCCCTCCAGAACCTGGCAGCCATGTTAGTGTTTGGCAGCCATTTTAGCATTGGCGGTGCAGATGCATTCCTACTAGCTGACAGCACATACACACACACACACACACACACACACACACACACTTACAAAAAAAAAATGTAAACACAATCCCTGAACTGTAAGCAAACTCGAAAAATTATGCCATCGAATAAAAATCTACGAAAACCAGCACAGGGTCCAAATTCACCTCTGTTTACCTGAGTGAGGTTCGTCTGCTGTAGCGATTCAACAGTGCACACATACAGCAGCTAAAGCCATCACAGATCAAGTCAGTCACGGAGAGTGATGTACATTTGTCCACTCGTACAAGTGACGTGGCCTGAAAAAGAAAATCCCCCACCATGGGATAGCGATGATAAGGGATGAAAGGATAGTGACGAAGTGTGTGATTGAGCATGAAAATGTTTCCACACTTAAACAACGATTTGTTTTTGGATGTAAAGTGGGAGGAGCCAAGTATGATGGAAGCTTTCATAACTTTTATATATTGCCTTTACATGATCATGGTACACACCAAACTTCTCTCATGAACACTCACTCACGCACTCACTCATTTACTGAACCAACTACGGTTGAGGGGAGGCTGGAGCCTATCTTATTCAACACTAGGAGAAGGCAGGGTACACCCTAAACATCTCAACAGACCATCACAGGGCAACACATACTCAACCATTTACATTCACATGCACACCGAAGGGGCAATGTGTCAAAGCCAATTAACCTCATGTGCTTGTCTTTAAACTGTAGGAGGACACCAGCGTACCCAGAGGAAACGCATGTAAGCACGGGGAGAATATGCAATCTTCACACACAAACGCCCGCGCCTGGAACTCAAACCAAGGACCTTCTTGCTGAGGCAGACACGTAAACCTCTATAACTCTCTCATGAACGGTCTCAAAAAATGATCATTCTATTTTTTGTTCTTTTGTGATTGTAGTGTGGACTGATTGGAGATTATATGCGTTGTAAATGGAACACAAATGATAATGCTAATGAAGATTATAACATTATAGCGGCACTAACATTCATTTCTTCATTCACTAAACTGCTTAATCCAATGAGGGTTGCAGGGAGACTGGAGTGTATCAGTTGACTCTGGGTGAGGGTGGAGTACAAGATGAAAAACTCGCTAGTTCAACACAGGGCCAACACACTTACACAGTCATTCACACTCACACCTAGCGGAGATTTGAAACAACCAATTATCTGAACGTGAATGTTTTTGTTCAAGACTGGTGCTCTGTGCTCACTGAGACTTTACGCTTGTGAAATGTGAGATTTCTGATCTTTGAATCTAATCACATTGGAAGGTACAAGAAGCAGAGGTTCACTGGGGGTGCAGTTACAAGCTTGAGCCAGAAGGAGGCAGATCATCACTCGTTATCACACACATCTGTCTTTATCAGTGCTAAACTTTCTAAATTAACTGTGACTTGAATTTCTCTCTCTCTCTCTCTCTCTCTCTCTCTCTCTCAAGCACACACACACACACACACACACACACACACACACACACACAAATGTAAAGAGTATAAATCCTAACGAGGCCTGTCCTCTACATATGGGTCAGTTTTCATAAAGACGGCATGTCACCAATATGTATGTGTCAGTCTTCATGAAGGAGGCGTGTCCTCTCTAAGTAGGCGTCTTTATAAAGTAGGTGTGTCCTCTGTGCATGTCTGTCAGTCCTCATGTAGATAGACGTCCATCAATCTTCAAGAAAAACATGTTTCCTCAAAGTCAGGTCATAATAAGGGAAACATTTCCTCTCAATACATATAAAGTGGGTGTGTCCTCTATATATCTGAGTCTTTGAGAAGTTATCATCATTCTCACCCACTCATCTGCCAAAACTGTATTACTCTTATTAGGGTCAAAGGGAGGCTTGAGCCTATCTCAACCTACACTGGGTGAAAGCAGGATACACCCAGAACAACTTGCCAGATCATCAGAGGGCAACACACACACACACACACACACACACACACACACACACACACACACACACACACACACAATTATTCTCACTCACATTCACACCTAAGGTCAACTTGGAACAGCCAATTCAAATAATGTGCATATCTTTAGACTGTGGAAAGAAACCGGAGTACACAACCACCTGAGCCCAGAACTCAAACTCAGGACCTTCTTCTGTGAGACAGATGTGCTTACTACACCATCGTGCTGCCCCTGTGTGAAGTTATGATTTTGGATTTTGTTTATTTTAATATCCTCAAAAAACATTGGTGTTCATACATGTGGTGAATATGACTCAATGTAAGTGATAGAAAAAGAGAGGGAGAAAGAATGAGAGAGAGAGAGAGAGAGAGAGAGAGAGAGAGTGGGGGGGAGCAGGTGTGGTGTGAGTGGCCCGCCCCCAGCCTGCTACCCATCTGTGTGCCTGCCTGCTATAGCCAAAAGAGAGATGAAGATCTCTCTCTCTCTCTCTCTCTCTCTCTAATTCCTTCCATGTTTTAGTGTTTTTAATTAGCGTGAGTCATTCCTGGTTTTAGCGTTAAGCTCCGCACAGCCGAAGATCTATTTTCAGAACTCATGCGACTTACGGCTCCATCACGGAGCTCTGACTATTATGCATGCTCGTCACAGACCAGCAACAGAACATTTATCCATAATTAAAATGGACTGGCAGCTAGAAGGGGGAAACGTGTGTGTGTGTGTGTGTGTGTGTGTGTGTGAGCAGCTTGCTGAAGTGGGTCTGTGCCTTGGAGCGATTCTGACAGGCTTTTGATAGGACAGCCATGCAGAGTCTCCAAGGACCCCCTGGGCTCAGTCCCATCTTGTGATACACACACACACGCAGCATAAACTTGGTAACTTGGTATCTAAATGAATTTCAGCAGATCGACTGATTATTAATTTGTTATGACAAAAATCGAAATTTTCCATCAATTTCAATCGGATCGAGGCGGGTTTATTGCATTTTTAAGTTTTCCTTTCATGCATTGGTTGTCAAGCCTCGTGGATAAACAAATACAGAAAGCTTACCTGGAGGTTTATTTCATTTAATTTATAATCAAACTTGCACGTGATCACATGAAAACATCGTCTCGAGAGCAGCATCGGGATTAATGTGATAAATACTCAATATTAGTTCATCTCTCAAACTTATTCACAGACACAGATCTATGCATTTGAAGACAATCTCAAGCTCCAGTGTCTGTTTGGGAGAAGGCACCCACATCCAACCCCCCCCGTGATAATCTCACACAGTACTGCAGCGCCAAAGCCGCATCCAACCACCGTTTACAGCGGTCTGGGAAAGTCGGGCTTCTGCGAAGTTCACAAGTCGTCTCTGCCACTAAAATCTCTTTCAGTTAATAACAAATAAAACCTGGAAATGCTGGCAAGAAACACGCAGACGAATATTTATGTGATTTTTCACTTTACAAAAACAATTACATTCCATGGTAGTTTTTTAAAATAATCATTACAATTAAAAAAATAATAATAATATGAAGAATAGGAAGGGGATGAATATGGCAGCATTGGCCCGGTGGTAGGCTGCCCCCACTCTCAGCGGGTTGTCGTAGCTAAGTGGGTTATCAAAGACCAGCCACGTGTCTCTCAGTGCTGAGAGGCTGTAAAAGAACCATTGCTGACTTTCATCAAGAGGAGCTGCAGAGCTGTCAGCGTGTTTCTGCCCTGCGATGGCCTGGCAAGCTGTCCAGGCCGAGATGGGTGACAGTCTCCCTGCGACCCTAATTAGGATTAAGCTGTTCAGAAAACGAATGGATGCTAATAATTAATAATAATTACCAGGGGCTGTGTCAGACTGATTCAAAAAAACACCACCACCACCACCACCACCAACAACAACAACAACAACAACAACAACAACTACTACTACATTTGATTAAATTGTCAAATTTACTGTGCAATTTGTACAGATTTTATGATGATGATGATGATGATGATTATTATTATTAATATTATTAATCATATGACATGTCACCTTGCTGAATAATACTACGCAACACAAGCTCTTAACACTCAGGGCCCGATTTGAAAAGTGGGGGACTAACTGAATACAGACGCTCCCCGACTTACGTTTTAGTTACGTTCTGAATGGCCGAATGTAAAGTTAAAAAAACGTAAGTTGTTACTGTATGTTCCAGTGACGACGTTAATACTGTACTATACAGCCATAAATACTATTACCGTATCTCATAAAACACCCCTAAATCAATTATTATAAACATAACATTGTAAAATAATATCAAATATATCAAATGATATTTTATTATACATTAAATATTAATATATATTAAATAATATTAATTTGAAATAAAATAAATTCAAGCAAAATAATTTCAAATAGATGAATTTTAATCCAATTCACTCATCAAATATCAAGTACAGTATCAAATATAACCTTTAACATTCTCTGTGATGCAATCTGTCTTCTTGTAAATGGTTCCGATGGTTGACGGAGCCATTTGGAAGAAACATGCAACATTCAAGTGTTTTTCACCAGCCTCAATTTCTTGATAATAGACATCTTCGTTTCGGATGAGATGGCTTTCCGCTTTTTCTGATTACCACTATCACTAGTAGGCTGAAGCTTCTGACCAACCATATTTGCTTAGGGTTTCAAAAGTCCACAAAACAGTGTAAACACAAAGATCACAGAGACGACGTCTTAACACAAGGGTAACATGCCGTGAACTGGGAAGAAGCAGGGGCACGTTCAGTCTGTCATTTGTAAACAATGGACGCAGCGTCATTACATCATTACGTCAGCATACTACGTAGTTACGTCTCATACTACAGAGAGCACACTAAACTCAAAATTTGACTTTTTTTTTAAACGTAGAATCAAAAAATACGTAAAACAAATGAACGTAAATCGGGGAGCATCTGTATGTTGAGATTTTAGATGATTTGAAACACTCATCCCATTGCTTGGGTTTGGAAAACAAGGTGTGTGCAATGTTCTGATCTTAGCCTTTCAGACTTGTATACGAACCCAAGGACCAAGGCCCGACATGGGCGGTGCTTATTATATTCTTTTTTCAATGTTTTGAAACCACTACTGTGATCCCTCACTTTGCGGGGTTAATTGGGACCGAGATCCCCCGTGACCGTCAAATTCCGCGAAGTGGGATCGACCCCTCTGACTGACATATACGTACATGCATATGTGTATATAATATCAATAAATACATATACAACGCTATAAATGCTTATAATAACAATTAAACATTCAAAAATAATGCATAAGATGTAAATAAAATATAAATGCAGATAGATGTGTGTGCACACACACAAATACACACCTCATATAAAAATGTAATAGTTTTGTTGGGGGGTTTTGGGTTGGTTTTTCTTTTTTTTTTTTTTTTTTTTTTTTGTTTTTTTTTTTTGCATAATTGGCCTTGTTTTTGCGAAATTTTCCTTAACTTTTTTCCTAATCTTCCTTAATTTCCTTATTTTTTAATTCAATGAATATTTAAAAAAAAAAACCGCGATGCACTAAAGCCGCATGAATTGAAGCGTGAAGTAGCGAGAGATCCCTGTATATCATGTGTAAGCATTTATGGTATACGATGTACATGTAGGTTATACCATGCTTGTACAATCTACGCATTTTAAACATTTTTGAGATGTCAGTAGACATACTTAAAAATTTTATTTGGGCTGAGAAAAGGTGGGGGGCTTCAACTCACACCCCCAATTCCATGGCCCCTGACACTAGTCATAAAGCTCACCCTTACCATAACTCTAAAACTTGAATCTTAAACTTAACCTGAACATTCTAAATCTGAAACTTTGGTTGCTCAAATGAACGGAATGCTGCCGCCATGGTCACCATCAGCACCCTCAATAACACCACCGTCACAATGTTGTCACAGTTCGAACTTGAAAAACCAGTTGGGAACCAAGTATTCAGGAATACGTACCAATTTCTTTTTAGTGGAAATGCTCTGAAAGGTTTGAAATTTTGTGGAATGTTGTGAGAGAAAGTGGATGTGAGCTTAACACGGCTACAGCGATCATCCCAACACTTCCACAATGCACCCAGCACCCTTGTATACACTAAAAAACTGACACACCCGTACACTCTGCATAGAGACAGTACGTTCAGAAACAAATGGAACACATAGGAAGGAAATTATATCCCATATTTCTACTCATGGAAATCTGAGATTCCACACTGATCCCAGGTCGCTCAGCTAATGTGTTGATCAGATGCTTTGTACAAAAGGACGGACGTGTCATCGAGTCTTAGCTCAAGCATGATTCCATGAGGTATTGGGATAGAGCTGATCCAGGGTCTGGGCTTATATGAATATGGTACACTGTGTCACCTTTAGGGGGAAGTTCGAAATACAGAAATCTTCCACAATCCATGTAAATATTTACAAGATTCCATTTTCATTCACGCTGGTACTCCTGACGTCATGAGAGGACTATCAGGAGAAAGTTTGAATTAGGGAATGAGTGGACAGTGGAGAAAATCATGGACATGAAAGTGTGTGTGTGTGTGTGTGTGTGCGCAGTAGAGTGTCTATGTATGTTTGTCCTCAGATCACCCCATGACTGAGGCAGGATGTGACTGTTAGAGCAGCAGCACAATAGCTTAGTGTGCTTTGCTTCGAGCTGCACAGCAAAGACAGCACACACACACACACACACACACACACAGAGAGAGAGAGAGAGAGAGAGAGAGAGGGAGCAAGAGAGAGAGAGAGAGAGAGAGAGACAGAGAGAGAGAGAGAGATCACAAACTGTCTTGCTGCAGTCAGATTTACTGTATATGATAAGAATCTCACAGTGATGTGCTTTATGCAAGTTTGAGTGAAATAAATATAAGCACACACGTCACAGCTCCGCGTGAAATCATTCATAATGCGTCTTGCAAACAGCACAAATTCGTTCCAGTGTTTTATGGCAGTGTGTGAACATGCACGCCTCACAAAGCCCACAGTGATCACAATTTTATCGGAACTTGTTCGGGTACAGTTGCTGTTCGGTTTTATTCCGTTACGTCTGTGCTCCCTGTGATAACAATACAATGGTGTCTGACTGCAGAGAAGTATTATATGTTCACTGGAGGGGTTTTATTCTATACTTGTTCATTTTTAAGCTATTTATATCATCCTCTGCTGATTAATCGCCTTTGACTTTAGATTCTCGGTTGTCTTTTGTCTGATAATAGAAATTTCCAATGAGAGTAATAAAGTGTCTTATCTGATCTGATCTAATATGAAGGTCACTGTATGGGAACAACTCTGTAACTGATCCATAATCAAACCCAGAGCAGAACTAATGCTGAATCTGGTTTACTCTCCTTGCCAGGGTGCTAAAAGATTCACTAAGTTCATTTTCCCATATGTGCTTCCATTAGATTTTTTTTGGCACGGAGCCAGGAATCGGATATGATTTATAAAGCGAGCCAGCGATCTACTTCCTGTTTTTGGTCTGGGGTTCATTTTAACCAAATTAGTTCTCACCAAGTAAAAAGTGATTGGGAGCCAAGTAAACATTTCGATTTGCTTGATTCCATTCAATTCATGATTTGATTCAATTCGTATTTTGATTTTTTTTTTTTATTTCACTGAATTCAAAATTCACACAAGTTCACAATCTACCTTCTCTCAGAGTTGGTAGAGATAGGCATCAGCCTCCATGCAACCCTAGTAGGATCAAGCAGGTTGGGAAATGAGATGAAAAAAATCAGTTCACAATTTGATTTAATTCTCAACTTAACTCATTTCAAAACTCCATTTAATGTACAATTTTGTTCGATTCATGATTCACGTCAGGGAGGCATGGGGGTGGAGTGGTTAGCACGTTAGCTTAACAGCAAAAGATCCTGGGATTGATTCCTAGGTTCAGACATTTCTGTATGGAGTTGCCTGTGCTTGTGTGAGTTTCATTTGGGTACTCTGGTTTCCTCACGCCATCCAAAAACATGCACAGTGGGCTAATTGGTTGTTCCAAATCCCTCCTAGGTGTGAGAGGTAATGGCTGTATGTGTGTCTTTGACCCAGCGATGGTCTGGTAATATTATTATAATATAATGTATGTATCTATACACATAACCAATTTCCATAGAAAATGGTATTGTAGCTTCAAATAATTGAAATTTCCAGAAATCAGAAAAATGCTATATGGCCCACCCTGGTTCTTAAGGGCTCAAATCTTAATTACACAAATGTCCAGACCCCCTCTCCTGATTTACCACTATACCCTCTGAACCTTCATAGAAATATCTCATTCTGAGTCTACTACTTTTATCAGACTCAACTTTTTTTGTAAATTTAATGGTGCATTATACCAGTACACAATACCACTCAAAAATACACAACAAAACAAAAGATTTGTTAAAATCTGGAATGATTTTATGAAAAATATTTTTATCTTTGATAATAATTTATACCACCTGAAGCCAAACAGCTCTCCCAACCCTATGACATGTACCAAGCAGGAATAGCGAGTGCCGGACACCAGCGACTGGCCTGCTGGCTGTGCCATGTCAGGGGCGGAGTAACACACTCGGAGAAAGTGATATACAGGAATCCCTCACTTTCTGTGGTTAATGGGGACCAAGACCCCCCCCCCCCCACGACCACCGAGGGAACGACCCTCCTGACTGATGTATACGTACATGTATATGTGTATATAATATCAATAAATACATATTCAACGCTATAAATCAGGGGTCCCCAAACTTTTTCCCGCGAGTGCCACATAACTTTTCCCTTCTCTGATGGGGGGGCCGAAGTCAGTTTGTAACAGAAAAAGTGTGACGATTGCAGGGCTGCCTAAACGTAAACATTTATTGTTTTCCAGTAAGCCACGAATAACCAAATATTAGTAACCCTTTCAGGGACCTTCACAGAAAAAAGTCAGGAAATAACAAAAAAACAAAAGCAACCCGAAAGCTGCCCGAACAGATGACTGGTTCAGCCACGCCTGGTGTACAAATGTATTATCCTGAGCTAACGGTCCACTTTTTAGCTTTGAGAGTTTGTCTACTCGCATTTGGCCTTGCAAGCGAACATACTCGCCTTTGTGACGGGATTCAGAGTGTCGGTGCAGATTGTATTCTTTGAAAACGGGCCTGCCTCTTGACAGATGATACAAACAACGCTTTCTTTGCATTGAACAACAAGAAAAAAAAATAACCGTTTGTCCACTGCAAATTAAATACCATGCCTTCTGAATCAAATTTTCTCTTCCATAACCTTTTTAGCATTATTCCGTTCTATTTGACAGGAGAGAGTCTAAGATTTTTTTTTCGGGGGGGTTTGGATGGGGGACAGACAGCAGAAGAAGGGTGGAATATAATGTCATGTTCTAGGTGTGTATTAGTTATGATTGTGTGGCCAGACTAAAAAAGTAGTCATTATTTGTCTCTAGTATTGTTATACGGCCCGCGGGCCGTAGTTTGGAGACCACTGCTATAAATGCTTATAATAACAATTAAACTTTCAAAAATAATGCATAAGATGTAAATAAAATATAAATACACACACATATACAGACGTGCACACACACACACACACACACACACACACACTCACACACACACACACACACGCGCGCCCACACACACACACACACACACACACACACACACACACACACACACACACACACACACACACACTCAGATGCGCACCGCACATAAAAATGTAAGTAGCTTTGTTGGGGGGTTTTGTTTTTTTGTTTTTTGTTTGTTTTGCATAATTGGCCTTGTTTTGAAGCATTTTCCTTAATTTTCTCACTATTTTTCTTTAATTTCCTAATATTTATTTTTTGATGAATACTTTTGAAAAACCCACGATGCACTGAAGCCACAGAAACCGAAGCACGAAGTAGCGAGGGATCACTGTAATCCCTCTTCCACGTGCACAAGCTCACAGACTGCCCCGATGGGCTAGTGATACTTGTGATTGACAAGGAGGAGAGAGCATGCCACCCTCCTTACTCCTGTCCTGAGACTACAGCCAATGTTGCCCTTTAGGGCTTCAACTCACTGATGAGCCAACATGTGGATCTAAACTCAGAATCTCCTGGAATTTCTTTTCTTGTCCCTACAAACCTAAAATGATGTAAATCAGGGGTGTCAAACTCATGCCACAAAGAGCCATGTGGCAGCAGGTTTTTGTTTCAACCAAGCAGCAGCACGCCTGACCTTTTGCTCATATTAAAAACAAACAATTTGAGTCTTCAGGCAGTTGAATGGTTAATCTGTGTACTCTGTACAGAGACTGACCAATCAACTGCCTGAAGACTCGGATCAGTTTATGAAATGAGCCAAGTCAGGTGTGCTGCTGCTTGGTTGAAACAAAAACCTGCAGCCACATGGCCCTTTGTGGCATGAGTTTGACACCCCTGATGTAAATGCTAATGTATCTGTGGTTAAATAAAGTTACTCTGGAATTTCTTTTGCGTTAAAGCATGATCAGAGTGAAATCACAATGACACAAGCCTCATTCTACAAATAGGGCAACTTGGAAAATGATGCAAATTTAAATAACAGTGAAATGACAAAGCGGTGCATGGTGGGATAACACGGTGAATGATAGTTAGCTGCTTGACTGGTGTGCTTCCGAAAATTACTGGCCAAAGGACAGGGATTACAAGACAGAGAGAAAGCACACGATAAATATGACTCAACTTGTCAAACACAATAAAAAAGTATGATAGACAGAACAAACGTATTGTAACATGCTCTCCAGAGGTGCTGACCTAGGGTCAGGCTGTTTTTTTTTACCTCTCAGATCTCATAAGTATTGCTCTATGAAGAGAGAGAGAGAGAGAGAGAGAGAGAGAGAGAGAGAGAGAGAGAGAGAGAGAGAGAGAGAGAGAGAAAGCGGGGCATGAAAGCTCCTCTGGTGGAACTCCAAGAGACTGCATCTGTTTGGCAGTGATTCAGAAAACTCTACTGTTACACACACACACACACACACACACACACACACACACACACACACACACACGCGCACACACACACACACACACACACACACACACATATATATACACACACACACACACACACAC
>CM045744.1:24141475-24161475 GCA_024760905.1 Plotosus lineatus | reverse complement strand
GCTATTTTACAACAGTGAGGGCAGGACAATAAATTGGAGCCAGGAAGCAAAGGCTACAGATAGGGTGGGCTACATGTGTAGCTTCACCACAGAAAGGAGTGCAGGGGTGGAGCTACACAAATTGAAGCTGGGCTACATATTGGCGATGATACAAGGATTATGTTTAGAGTTAAATGGGAGTTTGGCTACAAATAGCACCAGAAAGCAAAAAGGTTACAGATTGGACTTGGCGACACTTGTAGTTCCACCCCATCTGACCCTTGCCCTTTCACCCCAATTGTAGCCCCACCATATTTGAACTATAACCATAATAAGCTATCTTGAAGCTCTTGTAGCACTGTACAATAATATATATTTGCTATCAAGCTATCAAATATCACTGAATTATCTGCTTTTCAAAATGAATTTCTGTTTCATTTCTCACAGGAGAGGAAACATATCATACTTTGTTCAAAATCAAAGTGTGATCTTGGAAGCCTGTCTCCCTGTTTTGATACTGAGCTCGAAAATGTGAAACACTTTTGTATGTTTTACATTCAGCTTGATAGTGACCCTCTTCTATCTGCACGACCTCATATATGGCCCCGATCACCCATGGCGACCACCCTTGACTGGTAAGTGCACAATCTCACAGATGCCACTGATTAGTTAGTATTTATCTCTGTGATTGACAGGTGATCCAAAGAATAAGGCCACTTTGCTCTTGAAAGGCTGCCGCGTTGAGTGGAAATCTACTTTCTTGGTTTCACTGTGTTGATCCCCCCAAAAAAAGTTATTATGATCAAATTTTTGGGTAAAAGTTCACGTGTGAAACAAGAAGCGGTGAAGAAACTGTTTACATCTGTAACACGCTCCTAAACCAGAGCATTCATAAAGACTTTCTCCTCCTCCTTATCTCTCTCTCTCTCTCTCTCTCTCTCTCAATCGCTGTTATTTTCACACTCAGCATCTCTCCATCTGATTTTACTTATCTGTCTGGAGTGACGGACTAATAATCACCCTTTCCTGTAATTATCTCCTCTTCCTGTCCGTCCTTTGCGTTTTGTCTGCCTCTCTCCCTCTGTTCTTATTTTCAATGGTTTATATTCATTTCTGAGTTCTTCCTTTCCGCGGTGAGACTGTGCAGATGTCGGCAGTGCGGCCTGAGCCCACCTACAAAAAAAATGCCAGAGCTCCAGCAGAGTGAGTGGAAAGAACTGAAAAGGTTCTCTAAACCTCAAAACAGAGAGAGAGAGAGAGAGAGAGAGAGAGAGAGAGATCGAATTTGCAAACAGTACTACTGCTTGCTATAAGAGGACGAGACTTTAGAGCCTCGCCAGTCTGCTTGTGTGATGAGAAGCGATGCTCCACGTCCTCCGAGATCTCATTTATAACAGCTCTGTCTCTATTTTGTCTCTCTTTCCTCTCTCTCAGTCTCTCGCTTTATATTTCATGGGTCCCTCGTCGACTGGTGCGGTGCACTCTGGGAAAGCTCGGGACAGGAAGGCGTTCTTCACGGATATGCGCCCCACAGGAGCCATAACGAGGATATCGAAAAGAATTAGCGAAGAGAAAAAGAAGGCGGTTTGTGTTGAAGAGGAATTGCAGATGGTGTTGCAGATATTTGGCCTGAATGAGTCGCTTGAGTAAAAGGAGTCCTGCTCAGATGACTCAGAATGTTAAACCTGATGTGTTTATGTTTCTGACATATGATAATTGGTTCGTGCGATCTCTTAAACACCCCAATTGAACAGTGCCTTTATGATTGACAGACGATATGATGTAACGTTTTGGTCTCGTTGCTTGACGATAGAGCTGAAGGAGCTGACTTATCTTACACACACACACACACACACACACACACACACACACACACACACACATGCAGACGACCTTGACCCTGCATGGAAAACCTTCACAAACACAGTCGTTCTTTAAAAAAGGGTGATTACATGAGCGTGGGAGTTCGAGAGAGAGAGAGAGAGAGAGAGAGGCAAACAAGAGAGGAGAGGTGATAAAGTAAAGCAGGAAGAGAAAAAGCCTTTCTCAACAAGCTATCCTTGGGAATGGATGACAAACAAACAAAAAGAGTGTGATCACGAGTAAGAGGAAGAGTGAAGAAAAATAATCGTGGGCTTTGAGATAAGCGAGGCTTTGAGGTGCGCGGCAGCAGATAAGGCCGTTGTTACTGAACTCGTCTGTTTGGGGAAGTGATTCTTACTCCACTTGCTCTCACGGTTTTGTGGGTTTTTTTCTTCTTCTTCCTTTCTTTTGGTTGTTTTTTTTCACTTTCTTACGGGAAAGAAGTTGTTTATACGCGGCTTCTCCGCTATCACCTCCGATCCAGCGCACACAATGACTGCTCTATTTAATACAAAGGGCACTAGGTGGACAGAGAGGAAAAGAAGAAAGGCGATGGTGGATGAAAGTGAGGAGGAATGGAGGAGAGAAGAGAAGAGAAGAAAGGGAGAGAAAATGAGAAAAAAGGGAAAGGAGATAAAGAAAAGAGATGAGGATAAAAAAACCAAAAAGAAAAGAAGACAGGAAAAAAGGGGGGACAGAAGAAGCGAGGGGAGAAGACAAAAAGGAAGAGAAGTGAGGGGAAAGAAAAGTGAGAAAATAAAAAGATGAACACAAACAGAGGAAGAGAGAGAGAGGGAGAGAGAGAGAGAGAGAGAGAGAGAGAGAGAGAGAGAGAGAGAGAGAGAGAGAGGTTGATAGGATTGTGTAACTGTATCTGCATTGTGGCATTTACTAATTTGCAGGGCAGAGCAAGGTGCTTACCGGTCTACTGAAGTAAACTGATCTCTCTCTCTCTCTCTCTCTCTCTCTCTCTCTCTCTCTGTCTTCTTCTGTCTGTCTGTAACTCTTTCTTGTTCTTGCTCTGTCTCTATCTTTCTCTCATAATCTCCCCCTCTATCTATCTTTCTTGTTCTCTCCCTCCCTGTATCTTCTTCTGTCTGTCTATCCACCTGTCTCTCTCCCCATATCTCTTTGTCTGTCTCCCTTTCGCTCTCTCTCTTCCTCTGCCTATCTCTCTCTCTCTCTCGATCCCTGTAAATGCTTCTGTCTGTCTGTCTGTCGCTTCCTCTTGCTTTATCCCTGTGTTTGCCTGTCTATCTGTATGTCTGTATGTATGCAAGTCTGTCTTCTCTCTCTCTCTCTCTCTCTCTCTCTCTCTCTCTTTCTCTCTCAGCTTTGAGAGCAGTAAAAGAGCTGCTATTGTTCAAGACTTGAGGAATCTGTATCCTCAATGACCTGGCCATGGTTCTGTACGTGTGTGTGTGTGTGTGTGTGTGTGTGTGTCTAATCCGCTTCCTTTGGGCTATTTGATGGCAGACATTTAAACCCTCTCAGTGTCACACAAGCTTGATGCTGTGTGTGTGTGTGTGTGTGTGTGTGTGTGTGTGTGTGTGTGTGTGTGTGTGTGTGTGTGTGTGTGTGTGGTCATGCTCAGTTTATGTTTTTTTGTGGAGGAAATGCCTAGTGAGGGTTCTGGTTGTTAAGCCCGTGGCCACAGTGACACACTCACCTCATACGCACACACACACACACACAAACAGAGGAATATTGGGAATATACATCAGTATTGATATGATGTTTCAAGAATATACTGTATTTGACTCTGCCCTCAGTGCAGATAACTGGGTTATCAAAGGCGGGCCATGTCTCTCACTGTCTATGGTGAGAGGTTCATGTAAAAGAACCATTGTTGACTTTTGTAAAAAGAGTAGCTGCAAAGCCGTCAGTGTGTTTCTGTCACTTGCTAAAGGGTTGTGTCAGGAAGGGCATCCGACATAAAAACCTATGCTAAATTAAACATGCAATTCATTCGCTGTGGCGACCGCTGATAAAGGGAAAAAGCTGAAAGGAAATCTCACTGTATTTGACTCTGCGTTCATACTTATGTGAACTGAGGGCGTGGTGTAATGAATATCATTGCTTGTGGGCGTGTCCTATCCTTCTGGATGTTTTGTTTTCTTGTTCTTTTTTTTCTTCATTCTACTACAATATGAGACTTACTAGCATACAGCATGTATAGCATATGTACATATAACGGTCTCTGCTACATTCTTCTGGGCTTTATGTTTATTCATATCCGTTAAACCACAGCAAACAAAGTTGACAGGAGCTGATGCGGCTGTAGCTTCATATTTTTTTTAATTTGGATTTTCCTCCATTATCTCCCCAAGTTAGTCGTATTCAATTCTCACTCATCGGGTATTGCCTTTCCTATCGCCCGACCATCACCAATCAGGGAGAAGCAAAGGCCTACACATGTCCCCCTCCGTGGCATGAAATGCCAGCCACTCGCCTCTTTTCGAACTGCAGCTTGATGTGTATTTGGGGGCGGTCTCCTACACTTGGAGGGAAAGCACTATTCACCCCTCTTATGAATGAGCTCACAGATGCCCATGATTGGATGGCGATCACTGTGAGTGACAGGAAGTGAATGTATGCTGTCCCTTCCTCCCGTGAGAGCTCAGACAATTAGCTTTCATGGACTCTGGCTACAGGTGAGCTTCATATTTTAGTGTATTCTGCATTTATTTTTAGATGCTTTTCTGCTCACCGTGTTTAGAAAGAATAGTCGCAATACCACCACCATCCGGTTACCCCAAACCAGCGTAAACTCAAATATGTTAATCTTTCTAAATTTATGTAAAGTTAATGATATGATAAATATTACAACAGAAACTTTGGTGGATAAATGGTTATATAGCTGTGTGAATTGTCATTTCTATAAATAATTGAAGTACAGTATCTTTATTTATCCTGAGACTGTAAAGAAAGTGTAGGACTTAATAAGTATTCTAGATTCTTCTTGCTCTTCTCAAACATTCAAAATGATCGTTTCTTTTGATGCAAACCAAGTGATGTATACAGACACTCCCTGACTTACGCTTTTAATTGGCTCCAAACAGCCGAATGTAAGTTGAAAGTGAACATAAGTTGTTGCAGTGACGTATGACGTGTGACGTATGACGCTCATACTGTACTATACAGCCATAAATACAATTACCGTATCTCATAAAACACTCCTAAATCAATTATTATAAACATAACATTGTAAATTAAATAATATCAAATATATCAAATAATATCAACATTAATTTCAAATAAGTCACTTATTTATACCGAGTTACTTTACATGAAGCTTAAAACAGCCAATCAATGCTTACAATATGTGAGGCGCTCAAAACCGTAAGTAGTGAACTTGCTGTGGGTTTTACGAACTTCCGGTCTTTCAAGCGAGCAAGGGCACCATTGAACTCGTTTAGAACTCAGCCTGCATTGATGTGAATCACCAGCAGAGTGCAGAGTTCTTTCTTTTCTGGATTCGGGTTTTCATTCATTTTACAACTCTCTTGCTTAACTGAGTATGCATGGTAGATTGCGCCGATCCGAGCAGATAGTCAATTCATCTCTGTGTATGAGACTTGCACCCATGCTAGTAGGCTTATGCTTCTGACCAACCATATTTGTTTAGGGTTACAAAAGTCCGCAAAACAGTGTAAACACAAAGATCACAGAGACGTCATCTTAACACAAGGGTAACACACTATATATATACATATATACATATATACACACTAGTCCTTCTCAAAAAATTAGCATATTGTGATAAAGTTCATTATTTTCTGTAATGTACTGATAAAAATTAAACTTTCATATATTTTAGATCCATTGCACACCAACTGAAGTAGTTCAAGCCTTTTAATGTTTTAATATTGATAATTTTGTCAAAAAAGTAAAGAAAAACCAAAAATCCCTATCTCAAAAAATTAGCATATTTCATCCGACCAATAAAAAAAAGTCAACCTTCAAATAATTATGTTCAGTTATGCACTCAATACTTGGTCGGGAATCCTTTTGCAGAAATGACTGCTTCAATGCGGCGTGGCATGGAGGCAATCAGCCTGTGGCACTGCTGAGGTGTTACGGAGGCCCAGGATGCTTCGATAGCAGCCTTAAGATCATCCACAGTGTTGGGTCTGGTGTCTCTCAACTTTCTCTTCACAATATCCCACAGATTCTCTATGGGCTTCAGGTCAGGAGAGTTGGCAGGCCAATTGAGCACAGTAATACCATGGTCAGTAAACTATTTAGCAGTGGGTTTGGCACTGTGAGCAGGTGCCAGGTCGTGCTGAAAAATGAAATCTTCATCTCCATAAAGCTTTTCAGCAGATGGAAGCATGAAGTGCTCCAAAATCTCCTGATAGCGAGCTGCATTGACCCTGCCCTTGATAAAACACAGTGGACCAACACCAGCAGCTGACATGGCACCCCAGACCATCACTGACTGTGGCTACTTGACACTGGACTTCAGGCATTTTGGCATTTCCTTCTCCCCCAGTCTTCCTCCAGACTCTGGCACCTTGATTTCCGAATGACGCAAAATTTGCTTTCATCCAAAAAAAGTACTTTGGACCACTGAGCAACAGTCCAGTGCTGCTTCTCTGTAGCCCAGGTCAGGCGCTTCTGCCGCTGTTTCTGGTTCAAAAGTGGCTTGACCTGGGGAATGTGGCACCTGTAGCACAGTCCACTGCTTCCACGGGTCCCCCAAGGTCTGGAATCGGCCCTTCTCCACAATCTTCCTCAGGGTCCGGTCACCTCTTCTGGTTGTGCAGTGTTTTCTGCCACACTTTTTCCTTCCCACAGACGTCCCACTGAGGTGCCTTGATACAGCACTCTGGGAACAGCCTATTCGCTCAGAGATTTCTTTCTGTGTCTTACCCTCTTGCTTGAGGGTGTCAGTGATGGCCTTCTGGACAGCAGTCAGGTCGGCAGTCTTACCCATGATTGTGGTTTTGAGTAATGAACCAGGCTGGGAGTTTTTAAAAGCCTCAGGAATCTTTTGCAGGTGTTTAGAGTTAATTGGTTGATTGAGATGATTAGGTTAATAGCTCGTTTAGACTACCTGAACATGATATGCTAATTTTTTGAGATAGGAATTTTGGGTTTTCATGAGCTGTACGCCAAAATCATCAGTATTAAAACAATAAAAGTCCTGAAATATTTCAGTTGGTGTGCAATGAATCTAAAATATATGAAAGTTTAATTTTTATCAGTACATTACAGAAAATAATGAACTTTATCACAATATGCTAATTTTTTGAGAAGGACTAGTATATAAAACTGGGTTACCAAAGGCTGGCCATGTCTCTCACTGTCTATGATGTGAGACATGTAAAAGAACCATGCTGACTTTCGTAAAGAGTCGGCTGCAAAGCCGTCAGTGTGTTTCTGTCCCTTGCTAAGTACAGGAGTTGTGACAGGAAGGGCATCCGACGCAAAAACCCATGCCAGATCAAATGTGCGAATCAGATGAACGGGAAAAAGCTGAAAAGAAAAAGAAAAAGAAAGTAGATATACTAGTGTGTGTGTGTGTGTGTATGTGTGTGTGTGTGTGTGTGTGTGTGTGTGTGTATATATATATATATATATAACTGAACTAGGAAGAAGGAGGGGCACGTTCAGTCTGTCGTTTGTAAACAATGGACACATCGTCATTGCATCATTACGTCAGTGTACTACGTAGGTCTGTCTCAACTCAAAATTTTATTTTTTTTTTGAAAAAAAAAACCCGTAAAATTGAACAAACAAAAACGGATGACCGTAAGTCGGGGAGCGTCTGTATTGTGTTTACTTTTATTATTTTTGTCTATTTTGTTATTAATTGTTCGAGATATATAAAAGGGGGAAAATGTAATGTGACACAAGGCATGCCACCTCCCAACCCCCCAAATATTAAGTTCTGGTGTTTCATGTGACAATGCCTCCTAGAGCATATACTAATTATAAATAGGATCACACTGAAAATAGCTAGTAAACCTGTGGTAGAAGTAACTTTGTATTATTAGGAACTGCACTAGTTACAGCTCCAGGCCTCAGACCCCACCGCTCAAACCGGGCTTGTTGAAAATGAAGATGAAAGTAAAAAAGTAACGAGAAAGAACAAAAAAGAAAAGAAGGAGGGAGAGGGAGAAATGAAGGGCAGAGACAGTTTTGTGTCATTCCTTCACCTAATATGCTCTTTAACCATCCTTTTCTTCTCCCACCCCTCTCTCTCCCCATCTCTTTGTCTTTTCTCTTCATCTCTTATCTTTCCCCCTTACTCTTTCTCTGACATCTCTCTCTCCATCCTTCTCTTTCCCTGTCCTACTCTCTCTATCTCTCCATTTCTCCAGCTCTCTTTGTTTTGTCCCTCTCTATTCTTCGCTCCCTTTCTCTATCATGA
This sequence comes from Plotosus lineatus, assembly GCA_024760905.1. Taxonomy (NCBI): domain Eukaryota; kingdom Metazoa; phylum Chordata; class Actinopteri; order Siluriformes; family Plotosidae; genus Plotosus; species Plotosus lineatus. Next base: position 24,153,254 of record CM045744.1, on the reverse strand, counting down.
TTTTCTTGTCCTACTCTCTCTCTCTCTCTCTCTCTAGTGGGTGTATATTTTTACAGTTTGATGGAGAAAAAAGTCACTGTCTGACGCCTGTGAACTGCCAGACCACAGAATTCTCCCAACCCTCCCAAATCTCACACTTTTTCATTTCCCTTCATTTATCACCCATATATATATATAATATATATAAGTGTGTGTGTGTGTGTGTGTGTGTGTGTGTGTATATATATATATATATATAGTAAAACCTCCGCTGACGAACGCTTAAGCTCACGAACTTTTCGCCTCAATAACATTCAATTTGTGAGCATATAGTCTCTGCTGACGAACTAGTTTTAAGCGGACGAATCAAACCACGCGGTCGAACAGCGCCACGGTGGCGGCCACGAGAAGCTGACGCACGCTCATGGCGTCACAGTTCGTCACCCCCTTTCTTTGAATGCGGAAGTGGTTTGTGTTTGATAGACATTTTGGACCATATTGAGTGTACTTTTGCTATTATGGGACCGAAAAAGACCCCACCACAGGCGGAGATCATTGAAAAACACGAACGAGGTGTGCGTTTGTGTGACTCAGCGTCCCAGTACCAGTACGCTAAGTCTACCACCATCCTTAAGAACAAGGAAGCTATTAAGGGTGCGTGTGTGGCTAAGGGTGTTTCCAAACAGTAGGCGTTTCCAAACTCTCCTTCCAAACAGTAAGTCCCTCCCTCCCTCCTCCTCCCACTCCATTCCATCAAGCCATCAACTACCATCACAAAGGTAAATAAAACCACTTTATTATACAGTACAGTTTATTTCTTTAATTACAATACAATAGCACATTTATTATACATAAAATAAGGTATATTTTTGTGTAGTTTTAAGGCTTATTTAGCAGAAAATTATGTTTTATGGGGACCTGGGAACGGATTATTCTCATTTTAATGGTTTCTTATGGGAAATAAATGTTCGGAAGACGAACTTTTCGCCTCACACACACTTTCTGGGAACCAATTATGTTCGTGAGCAGAGGTATCACTGTATATATATATATGTATATATATATATATATACATACATCCACACATACATATACACACACACACACACACACACACACACACACACACACACACACACACACACACACACACACAAGCCTGTATACTTTCACAAACAAGCTCTGAGGCTTGCGGTGGAGCTGTAATCATTTAGGAAGATTGTGGAGATTGAAGAAAGACTAACATTGGGTAGTTTGGCACTAAGCGCACACACACACACACACACACACACACACACACACACACACACACACACACACACACACACACAGAAGCCTCTGATACAGTATGTGTGTTTTTAGAGATCTGGGTTCAATTACCACAACCACATATTTACACACAAAAAGCGAGGGGTTCATCATCGTGCTCTTCATCAAGGCTTTTTATATTAAGGCTTCGATTTAAAAAGATTTAAAACAGACATTTACACACGAACATGCAAACTAATAATACAGCAAATGCATGTTTTATCAACATTTCAGAAATAACAAACTGCAATGAGACAAAACTTTGTCTGGAGATAAATTCCTTCTTTTCTAAATATTTGGGTAATGTCTTTATCCTGACTCTGAGAATCTCTAAATTGTCTCTTGTTTCTCCCAGTATACCACTTACCACGTTGATTTTCCAGTCAAAAGATCTCCAGTCTCCAGTTCTCTTGCTGTCGTAGCCTTTTCCTTGTTCTCTGGGATGCTTTTCTGCCCACTATGTTTGTACAGAGTGGCTACGAGTAATTATTATGAACACACATGAAGCGATTTGCTTGTCAGACATCGAGTTGTCTGTCTGTCACTGAAAATTCACCATCTACATAAAAACGATTCATTCATCATACAGTTATTCTAGGGTCCGGTTGCCCCTGGCCACTTACACTCACACCTAGGGGCAATTTGGAAAAATCATTGAGCCTGATGTGCCTGTCTTTATGGGAGGAAACGGGAGTACCCAGAATAAACAAATGTAAGCACAGAAGAGGGGCAGTAAGGTGCGGGATTTCCAATTCCAAGGTTGAGGGTTCAACTGTCAATAGGTTGTCAATGTTGTCGGCCCCCCCCCGTGCAGCTAACTGGGTTATCAAAGGCTGCCATGTCTCTCACTGTCTAAGGTGAGAGTCATGTAAAATAGTCATTGTGACTTTCATAAAGAGTAGAATACATAGCCGTCAGCATGTTTCTGACCTGTGATGGCCTGACGAGCTGTCCATGGTGTACTCTGCCTCACCCAAAGTCGGCTGAGATGGGTGCCAGCTACCCCACAACACAAATCATGATTACGCGGTCCAGAAAATTAATAAATGTATGAAAGCACAAGAAGAACATGCAAACTCCATCCAGAAACACCGTTGCTGAGGCTGGGATTTGAAACCAACACACCAACTCACAAACGTTACGGAGTGAAAATAGCAGTATCTACCTAGTTCTGACAAACCTATAAATATGTCACTGATACAGAAAATGAATATAAGCGGAACTCCTCTGCAACAGAGAAAATAATTTTAATTCTAATTTAATTTCAAATTCTAATTCTTATTTTCAATAACATAACAAGAGCAGCTGTTTTACTGAGCTTCTACAAATTCCAAATACAAATTATATTAACAAGATTTAACAGGTGATTGTCAGATGTATTAAATAATTAGCTTGGATTTCTAAACTGAAATCTCTTGCTATCTAGACTCCATGGGGCTGGTATACGGACTTTGAAGTAAATCACTTCCTGTATGTACGTCTCGTTATAGTAATCGCCCTGTTACTCACTCAAAGGAAATCAAAACATTTAGTTCAGTAAATTGAGCTATGTTTGAGGGAGAGAAAGCATCTATAGCTCCATGATTATCATTTGTAATGCTATCTTGTGAACAAACTAGCTATGAAGAGTTACGGGTAGTGGTGAGCACATTTGCTTCAAAGCAAGAAAGTCCTGGGTTCAATTCCCGGCCTCCGTGAGGCTGTTTTTGTGTGGACTTTCTAAGTTTTCGCTGTGATTCAGGCGAGTGGTTTGGGTCTCCCTCGTCTTTGCTCAACGTTGACTAAGACAGATTTCAGCTTCCAAGTGACCCTACTAGTAAGATTAAGTAGTTCAGGAAAAAATGGAAAATTTGACATGTACAGTCAGTGCTACATTTAACAAATAAATTTAACAGTACAAACGCTCCCCGACTTACGTTTTTAATTGGTTCCGGACGGCCGAACGTAAGTTGAAAGTGAATGTAAGTTGTCACAGTGACGTATAAGACATATGACGCTCATACTGTACTATACATCCATAAATACCATTACTGTATCTCATAAAACACTCCTAAATCAATTATTATAAACATAACATTGTAAAATAATATCAAATATATCAAATAATATCAATATTAATTTCAAATAAGTCTCTTATTTATACCGAGTCACTTTACCATGAAGCTTAAAACAGCCAATCAACGCTTACAATATGTGAGGCGCTCAAAACTGAAAGTATTGTACTTGCAAAAGTAGTGTACCCATGCTAGTAGGCTTATGCTTCTGACCAACCATATATGCTTAGGGTTATAAAAGTCTGCAAAACAGTGTAAACATAAAGATCAGAGAGACGATGTCTTAACACAAGGGTAACACGCTCTCTCTATCTCTCTCTCTCTCTCTCTCTCTCTCTCTCTCTCTATATATATATATATATATATATATATATATATATATATATATATATAAAAATAATATAATATAAATATAATATATAGATATATATATAAAACTGAACTGGGAAGGAGGGGCACGTTCAGTCTGTCGTTTGTAAACAATGGACGCAGCGTCATTACGTCATTACATCAGCGTACTACGTAGGTACATCTAAACTCAAATTTTGACAATTTTTTTAAAATAAATAAATAAAATCGAAAAAACGTAAATCAGATGGAAGTAAGTCGGGGAGCATCTGTATTTCAATTGATCCAACTATACTGTATGTGCAGTCTAATTAAACATGAGATGTTATCTTTCTGTTTCTGTTGACTGTTGATGCTCTTGGTGAATTTTGAATTTCTTGAAAGTAACACAAAAAGATGTAAAGAATTTTTTTAAGTATTAGTATTTTTTATACTAATAAGCTAATCAACAGCAACTAACTGGCTAAACGTTGCTAATCTTAGGTACCGGTATTATGTGCTGCTAGCTAGCTGACACAGCTACGAGGCAGTGCAACAGGCTGCTTTACAAATAAAAATAACACTTTATGATACAGCCAAAACATTATTCAACTGTGATGTCAGACGAAATGCAAGAGTCGGGTCAAAATCAGCAGAAAATTCAACAGAGAATGCCTATACACACACACACACACACACACACACACAGAGAGAGAGAGAGAGAGAGAGAGCAGTGTAAATGACTGTGCTGACCTGACCCAACTGTCTGTCTTCCTTTCAGCTTTTTCCCTTTTACTCGGAAGTCGCCACAGCGAATCATCTGATTCGCACGCTTTGATTTGACAGAGGTTTTTACGTCGGATGCCCTTCCTGTCACAACCCTTTTTAGCAAGGGACAGAAACACGCTGACGACTTTGCAGCTACTCTTTATGAAAGTCAGCAATGGTTCTTTTACATGCCTCTCACCATAGACAGTGAGAGACATGGCCCGCCTTTGATAACCCAGTTAGCTGCACTGGGGGGGACAGTGACAACCTTGTGGAGAGTGGGACTCGAACCCACAACCTTTGGATCAGCGATCCAGTGCCCTATACCACTAGACCACCACTGCCCCAGAGATATCTTTTACAGTATTGTTCAAAAATAATAGCAGTGTGTTTAAAAAGTGAATAAAGCTCTAAATCCTTAAAGCCTTTATTTGCAAATACACAAATGCATTAGGAATACTACAAACCAACAACCTGCAAATATCCCCTATTAAACTACAACCAGGGACAACAACTGTGTGTGTGTGTGTGTGTGTGTGTGTGTGTGTGTGTGTGTGTGTGTCAGAGAGAGAGAGAGAGAGAGAGAGAGAGAGAGAGAGAGAGAGAGAATGGAAGATGTGAGAAAAACATCTACAGCAGAAGAGAAAAGATAGATTCCGTAGCACACACTCACACTCAAACACACACTCAAAGCAACACACACTCAAAGCCACACACACACACACACACACACACACACACACACACACACACGCGCGCGCGCAGCTGTCCTGCCTCACAGTTTTAGTAACCTTTAACCTTTGGCATGCTTCAGTTAAGCCTGAGGGAGAAGTCTGACCTCCTTCTGCCCCCCAAAACACAGCTTTCTTAACCTTTGACCTCAGCACGTGTCATTCCTTTCATTAAGAAACACACACAGTGTGTGTGTGTGTGTGTGTGTGTGTGTGTGTGTGTGTGTGTGTGTGAGAGAGAGAGAGAGAGAGAGAGAGAGAGAGAGAGAGAGACCCACTTCACATATCATGTATCTAATATCTAATAAAATGTTAATGATCCTGTATGACTGTGATGAGATATAAATAATGTATATTGAAGGAACAGATAATTAATGGGGTAATTAATATAGATATTTCTTTATTGTTTATGAGTCCACTTCCATATGGAACAATTCTCTATTGAGTAATTAAGCAAGGTATTCGTTTTCCACAATAACAACAGTAACCACCAGGAAGAGACAAATACAATAGATTTAAGCTTAGCATACCAAACTAATTGTTTATCACCTCTGATAGTCACCTGTTTAATCTTGTTAATGTGATGTAATGTCATTTTTATTTTTATTTCCCGAACTTGGGCATTTGCCATGAGAAGTTTGCATGTTCTTCTTGTGCTTCCAAAGGTTTCCGTAGGTACTCTAGTTTCCTCCTACATTCCAAAGACATGCAAATAAGGCTAACTAGCTGTTCCAAATTGCTCCTGAGTATGAATGGTTGTGTGCGTGCAAGCCCTGTGATAGTCTGGTGAGCTATTCAGGGTGAATCTCACCTTCGCCTAGTGTCAGCTATGATAGGCTCCACCCTCTTTGCAGCCACAATCCTGTTCATTTTGAGCCTTTTTTCTTGAAAGTCTTTTGTGATGAATTTTTTTCATAAATGTATCAGGATTTCAAGTTTTATTTTTGGAAGTTTATGATTTCAAATATGGAATACTGTATGTCTTTTTCCTCAATATAATGAAAGCCACAAGTTTTATACACTATTGTTTAGTTAGTCTTACGTCTCATGTAAATCAATGAACTTTGTTCTCAAACTTTTACAAACCGGATTCTAAAAAAGTTGGCACACTATACAAATTGTGAATAAAAACTGAATGTAGTGATGTGGAAGTGACAAATTTCAATATTTTATTCTGAATAGAACATAGATGACAGGGTCAAAAGTTTAAACTGAGAGAATGTATCATTTTAAGTGGAAAATATGTTGATTTTAAATTTCATGGTGTGAACAAATCTAAAAAAAAGTTGGAACAGGTAGCAATAAGAGGTTGGAAAAGTCAATTGCACTTATAACAAACAGCAGGAAGACAAATTACCACTAGTGAGGTCCATTGGCAACAAGGCTGAGTATAAAAAGAGCTTCTCAGAGTGGCAGTGTCTCTCAGAAGCAAGGATGGGTAGATTCCCCCAGTGTTGTGCAGAAAGATAGTGGGCAATATCAGAAAGGTGTTTCCTGGCAAAAAATTGCAAAGAGTTTGAAGTTATCATCATCTACAGTGCATAACATCATCCAAAGATTCAGAGAATCTGGAACAATCTCTGTGCGTAAGGGTCAAGGCTGAAAAACCATACTGGATTCCTGTGATCTTCGGGCCCTTAAACGGCACTGCACCACAAACAGAAATGATACTGTAAGGGAAAATCACAGAATGGGCTCAGCAGTACTTCCATAAACCATTGTCGGTGAACACAATACACTGTGCCATCCACCGTTGCCAGCTGAAACGCTATAGTACAAAGAAGAAGCCATTTCTAAACAGGACCCAGAAGCACAGGCGTTTTCTCTGGGTCAGGAGTCATTTAAAATGGAGTTTGGCGAAGTTGAAAACTGTTCTATGGTCAGACGAATCACAATTCGAAGCTCTTTACGGAAAACTGGGACACCATGTCATCCGGACTAAAGAGGACAAGAACAACCCAAGTTGTATCAGCGCTCAGTTCAGAAGCTTGCATCTGTGATGGTATGGGGTTACACGAGCGGGTGTGGCATGGGCAGCTTGAACATCTGGGAACGCACCGTCAATGCAGAAAGGTGTATTCAGGTTCTAGAACAACATATGGTCCCTTCCAGACGCCGTCTCTTTCAGAGAAGACCTTGTATTTTTCAACATGATAATGCCAGACCACATGCAGCATTAATTACAACATCATGGCTGCGTAGGAAAAGGATATTGAAACGGCCAACCTGCAGTCCAAATCTTTCACCTATAGAGAAAATTTGGTGCATCATAAAGAGGAAGGGGCAACAAAGAAGGCCCAAGACAGTTGAACATTTTTCAAGGCCTGTATGAGACAAGAATGGGACAGCATTCCTATTTCTAAACTTGAGAAACTTGTCTCCTCGGTCCCCAGACGTTTGCAAACTGTTGTATGAAGAAGAAGGGATGCCTCACAGTGGTGAAAATGGCTTTGTCACAACTTTTTTTTTTAGATTTGTTGACACCATGAAATTTTAAAATTAACATATTTTCCCCTTAAAATTATACATTTTCTCAGATTAAACTGTTGACCCTGTCATCTATGTTTTATTCGGAATAAAATATTGAAATCTGGCACGTTCACATCATTGCATTCACTTTTTATTCACAATTTGTATAGTGTGCCAACTTTTTTGAAATCCGGTTTGTAACTTATTTATAATTATTATAATTATTATTTACTTACAATGGCTCTAATATGCCATCTCAGGCTTTCTGTATATCAACTACTGACTGTATGCACCAAACAAAACAAAACAAAAAACACACAAAAAAGAGTCAGCAGTATTGTCTTGCTTGTGGAGCTCATTCTAAAGTCTTCTGGAGACTAGAAATGTGGCATGTAGGGAAAACATCCCTGGTGGCCTCTGTGATTTTGCATAGTCGGGTTTTTTTTTTTTTTTACAATAGGACAGTATGCGCTCTTTGGTTTTGGTCATGTATAAATGGCAGGGGTTAAACCGATGCTCAATGTCAGTTCATCACCAAACAAGTGCTGGGGCACGCAGACACTCGCGTCATCACCATGGGCAGAGTAAGCCAACTGGATTGTATAAAGAAATATGCATTTATAACTCATATGTATTTATAGGGATGTTTTTTGTTTCTGTTTTTATTATTTATTTTTTTATTTTTAAAAGCTCACCAGAGCAACATCTCGTCCTTGTTGTTTCATTTTTTTTTTTGCTACAGGTTATCTTCTACGAGGACAGAAACTTCCAGGGCCGTTCCTGGGAGTGCAGCGGCGACTGCTCCGACATGTCCACCTACCTGAGCCGTTGCCACTCCTGCAGGGTGGAGAGCGGCTGCTGGATGGTGTATGATCGTCCCAACTACATGGGTAACCAGTACTTCATGAGAAGAGGCGAGTACGCCGACTACATGAATATGTGGGGCTGGAACAACAACTGCATTAGATCCTGTCGCATGATCCCCATGGTACAATCAACAACTTGTGCTATTATTATTTTTAACTCTACAACATATATATTCTGATTCACCAAAGCAGCTGATTTTATTTCCCTCAACAGTACAGAGGATCCTACAGGATGAGGATCTACGAGAGAGAGAACTTCATGGGCCAGATGATGGAGATGATGGATGACTGCGATTCCTTCATGGACCGCTACCAGTGGTCCAATGGCTGCATGTCCTGCCACGTGATGGACGGTCACTGGCTTATGTATGAGCATCCTCACTACAGAGGCAAGATGTGGTACTTTGGCCCTGGAGAGTACCGCAACTTCAGGGACTATGGCGGCATGAGGTTCATGAGCATGAGGCGTATCATGGACTCATGGTATTAAGCTAACATGAATCATTTAAAGTTACAATAAAAACTAAACAATCTATTATGAATATTAAATAAATGTCTGTTATTTATTATTTTATTTAAATCTATAAAATACAAATTGGATGATGTTGCAAAAAAAAAAAAAAAAGATTAGATCATGACCCTTTCACTATACACCATGAAGACTGATGTAGTTCATTTTGCTAACATGGTATCTGAAAACAGCAGAAACACCGTTAAAAAAATAACAAGGAAAAAAGACAGAAGTGGGAACTGGTCCGAATGGAAATTAACCCCAAATGCAGTCTCTGGGTGACACTGTGGTGTAGTGGGTACCATGTCCACCTCACAGCAAGAAGTCCCTGGGTTTGAGTCCCAGAGCATTTCTGTGTGGAATTGGCATGTTCTTCCCTTGCTTTGGGTTTCCAAAGACATGCATATTAAGCTAACAGGCTGTTCCAAAATTGCACCTTGGGGTGAGGGTGATTTTTCTGTTGGTTCTGTGATGGACAAGTGAAATATTCAGGGTGTACCTTGCCTTCACCCAGAGTCGGATGAGATAAAGAAGCTGAGGTAGTCTTTCCATGAACCTAGAATTAGACTAAGCAGCTCAGTAAACATTCATATACACAGTATACCTGAACCAACAGCACTCTATGTGTCTAAAACAGGGGTCACCAACCTTTTTGAAACCGAGAGCTACTTCTTGGGTACCAATTAATGCGAAGGGCTACCAGGATGATACATACTTCTGAATAACTAATTTGCTCAATTTACCTATAATTTTATGTTATTATTAATAATTAATAATATTGATCTATGTGAAGATATTAATTTGATTAAAAAATAGCAAAAAAAAATTAGATGCAGCTCAACAGAGAGTGGCACTATGGAGCCACGGGCCTGTTCTAAAAATAGCAGTGAACAGGCCCACGGGCACCTCATGTTGATCTTGCGGGCAAACTGGTGCCTGCGGGCACCATGTTCGTGACCCCTGGTCTAAAAGAACTGTAGGTCAATGGAGAATACAACTCTGTCTCTCTCTCTCTCTCACACACACACACACACACACACACACACACACACACACACACACACACACACACACACACACACACACACACACACACACACACACACCAGTAGCCAAGTCACTCTAATTACCAGCAGCTGACTATCACACTCACACATATCTGGTCCACTCATTTTCTTTTCACTGGGATATCGGTGTCTTTAATGGGGATCAATGTTAAAAATAAAACTGCTTGCACATATACAAGTTCACAGCCAACCACTAACAAATGAACAGGTGCAAGATTTCCCCAGACTTTCAAACTCACCATAAGGAAGGCAACTCGTAAGTGAGTCGTAAGTTGCAGGAAGAGCGGAAAGCCTCCTAAAGTTAGTGTTAATGGCAGAAATGAATGCCAGGCCATCGCAGGACGGAAACACGCTGACGGCTTTGCAGCTACACTTGTGTAAAGTCAGCAATGGTTCTTTTACATGAACCTCACACCATAGACAGTGGCTGACATGGCCGGCCTTTGATAACCCAATTATCACTAACCCACTAGGCAGGACGATGACACCCTGTGGTGAGTGGGGCTCGAAGCCCCAACCTTAGGATCAGTGATCCAGCACCTTTACCACTAGGCCATCACTGCCGGCTAGCTAGTTAAGATTTGTTTAAAACAAACTGTTAGCTTGGCTATCTAGTTAAAATGTGTACTTAAGTAACTCATTGCCAGTTCATACTGATTAAAATGTAAAAAAAATTGTTTATTTTTATTTTTAATCAATGAGAACTTTTTGCCTCCATAGTCTCTTCTTTTAGTTAAGAAATTTTAAATATTTCCTTATGTACAGTTTCGGTGTTCTTTCTCCACCACTGATGCTACACGAATAATCACGTGTTAACGGTATGAGTCACATTTGCCACGACTGGCCCACATGATAAAATACTTCAGTCAGTTGTGTTTTATTATTTAGTATCTGTTTGAAGTCGTGTATTTGTGTTGAAGTGGAATGATGAATGCGCACATCCTCAAGTCCAGGTGGTATGTAATGGGAGTTAATGGGGGGGGGGGTGTCTCAACTGGTGCGAAAGCAAACATAATGTAGGTTGGAAAAAACATCTTTTTACTGGCAGATTTTAGTGCCACGTTGCATAGATTCCTTGCAAAAAAAAAGGATAAAAAGAGAAGAAATGCAGCACCAGCCCCAGATTAACAACACCCCAGCATTATATCACTATATTATACTGGCGTAAAAATGTTCGTTATTATCATATAAAATATCTCTTTTTTAACTTATTAGAGTGACTGAGCCATGCATACACAAATCACTTTCAGCATTGTTTCACTTTCATTGAATTTAGACCACGAAAGTGAAAAACAATTTATAACATTTATTAAATGAGAACTCCTGCAGGGCAAGCAGCAGCTTTCTGTATTACAAACAGTTTCTTGTGGTCAAGCATTAGATCACTGTTTCCGCTCTCTCTCTCTCTCTCTCTCTCTCTCTCTCTCTCTCCCTCCCTCCCTCCCTCTTTTGTGCGCGCGCACACACACACACACACACACAGGCAGTGAGATACAGACAGTAATACCTGCCTTTATCAGGTAATATCTTTCTCAGCTGTTTCGTCCTCTTATTCCTCTCACACAGGGAAATGACAGATGGAAAATCTGCCTCATCTTTCTCTCTGTCTCTCTCTCTCTGTTTCTCACTCTCTGCCTTTCTGTCTCTGTCTTTCCATCTCTCTGTCTGTCTGTCTCTCTCTCTCTCTAGTTCTGAATCT
>CM045744.1:24128975-24133975 GCA_024760905.1 Plotosus lineatus | reverse complement strand
GGCCAATCAGAGACCAGAAAATCTGCTAGCTCATAGAGAACCCAGGGACACGAATCCATACTGAAACAGCCTTTTCTACGCATTCCACCACAGTTATATTCATTTATTATGGATACAAAAAGATCCACAAATGATTATTCTCTACCTTGAGCAGTTTGGGTTCCTGTACAGCTTGGCCAAGCTTTAGAGCCTGACTGTAAATGTGTTTGTGATTAAAGAAGCTGGCTTTTTATTTCAGACAACACTCAAAATAGCCAGTAAACTATACAGTGCTCTCTCTCTCTCTCTCTCTCTCTCTCTCTCTCTCTCTCTCTCTCTCTCTCTCTCTCTCTCTGACTCTTTCTGTCTCTTATCCATGTAGGAGTTGAATCTGGGCGTTAAGCCATGCTGCATAGATCAACCTGCCAGCTCTTTCTATATACACTCTATCCATCTTTTTTGCTCTCAATCACACGATACTTGGGAATCCACTCTTCTTGACACCTCTGCTGAGCACGGCGACCATGTCACCAGACGGGCGATGTCTCCATGCCGACCGACACTGCCCTTGTCACACCTTGGATTTTGCCCAAGCAGGGTTTACTGGGACACACGGTTGCCATGGCACCAGTTGAAATCAAAGCCAATTGCTGACAAGGAATGGCTTGTGCTTGTGTGTGTGCATGGGGGGTGTCTTTAGAAAGTCTGTAGAACGGATAGTAAGTGTGTCAACTTATTACTACGCAAGTAAAAAAAGTTTTACATATAGTTCTGGGAGTCACTTTCAAAAAGCAAAATATTCCAGTGATTACATCATAAAATGATTTATAAAAAATTATACTCTGAGAGAGGGACATCTGCAATAAGCTCAAGGATAAAGTTTATTCATCTGTCCTTCATGCAAAGCATGGACTTGACAGACTTTACACTAATCCAAGGTGCGACTGGAGGCATTAGCAGCTAGTTGGCACCCAAGTCTCACTGGCAAACTGGTGTGTATGCAACACACATTAACTCACACACAAACACACACATATACAAACACTGATACTCCACAGTAATGCTGGCACTATCGTCTGGAACGCAGTAACAGTCACCTCGAACGTCGTCCTGTGCTGTCATGGCAACTAGAGGCCAAGACCTGGACACCAGACGGAGTGTCAGGTGCTAGACAACACTGAGCTTCACACATGCATGCACATAAATGTACATGCCACTATTCACACACACACACACACACACACACACACACACACACACACACAACACACACAACACGGTTACACGTGCACACACACGCACACATGCACACACATGCGCGCACACACACACACACACACACACACACACACACACACACACACACACACACACACACACACACAGAATGTCCCTGTGAAGTCCCCTGCATTCGCTGCTCTCACTGGATCACCCTGTTTACGTGTGTAAACAAACAGCAAGCTTTCCTCCCCTCCACAAAGCGATGAGCCACATGGGGGCAGCTAGTAGCTGTGGTGGGGGCTGTGGGGTTCCTGTTAAATTCTCAGCTACACTTATTTACACACATTCACATCAGTTTGTGTAAGTGAGAAATCTGACCTGTGTTTACTCTCTTCTTGCCTTTTCCCTTTTTTCTATTAGCCTAACCTTTGACTGTTTGCTGAGTTGACGTCTGAACATGTCCCACTCCTGAACACAACAAATAAAGGATACAGCTGTGTTGCTGTCTGGCTTTCCATTTTGTTTTTTGTTGCCGTCTTTGCAGAGAGTGAAGGAAAAAAATAGATTTTAGACTTTTTTTTTTTTTAGATTCTAATTAGAGCAAACCAGCGACAGGGAACATATGTATTTGGGTTTTGTTGTTGTTGTTGTTGTACGAGACCTTTGTTTCTGATTGGCTGGAAAGTATTGTGTGGTTCACTCTGAGCCACTTTGTTTATTTCACGGCTATAGAGCCAGGACTGTTTACAAACATCAGATTTTTTGTTTTTTTAGCACATTGAGCCATAGACCAGAAAGGGATATTTACTGTTTTTTTTTTTATTTATTTTTATTTACAAAAGTGTCTTTGATTAGAATTGATTGGATGCACCTTTTAAAACTATTGCCTTCTTATACTCTGGTTTTTGACTTCACAACCTTCCCATCTCTTACAGAGCGTCAAGTAACATTTTTAAATTCTTACTTCTACAACACACAGGCTATTGATTGAAGGCAGTAGATAATTAAGAAGCATTTAATGGTTGATGTAGGGGCCTAAGGGATGAGGATGAGCAATAAACTGCGCGGCACTAAGAATCAAGACAGCAATTCTTAGAAAAAGAAAATCCCTAGAAGAATAAAGCAATCTGAAGACATGACAATGATGTAACTTGGCGTTCTCTAGTGGGAGCAATAAACACGGAAGGAAACGTATTGTTATTCATGATGTTTTGAGAGCTGTTAGCGCTAATGATAGTGAGTCCTGGCGTAAAGGAGATGAGGGACATAACGCTAAAGTGAAAGATGAAAAGAAGTAAAATTGAGACAAAGCTCTGTATACATTGCTCATACTGTACACGGTACATATTTCTGTGCTCCATTTAAAAATAAATTAACAGTACGAGTACCGGATATACAAACACAATCAGTGTGAAACTGGAATATAATGGAAATATTTTTATTTGTTACACAAAACAGTTTGTTTCTGTTTTTGTTTAATAGTTTAAACAGTACTTATTCCTTGTGTTGAAAAGCAGTATGAGGGCAGAGGGGGTTAAGGCTGGGATCACATATGAAGATAAAAGGAGAGAATTGGGAGAGAGCGAGAGAGGAGGAGAGATAGAAAGAGAGAGCAAGAGAGAGAGAGAGGCTGGCAGAAATTAATTTCTGGCACTTTCTACACAGCTCACTGAGAACGGTGCCAAAAATATGGCAGACTGGGCTGTACCCATTTCTCTCTCTCTCTCTCTCTCTCTCTCTCTCTCTCACTTTAATCTCATGCTATAGCTGTCTTCATTAACATACTGTATTCCTGTACATACTGTATCAATCAACACACTAATAACCACAAAGAAGAACACTGTGGGTCTGTAGTTAAAGTGGTAAAAAATAAAAGACCGAAGTTGTAGCTGATTTTTCTCTTCAACAGTGAAATGCTCTCAAATGCCCTGATGTTGACATGTGTGTCAGTGTCCGTTTGCATATTACAATAAGTGTTACAGCATCTTAGTATATCACAGTACATCATAATGTGCTACAGTGTGTGTGTCTGTGTTACAGCACAGGCGTCAAACTCAAGGATCGAAGGCCAAATCTGGCCCATTAACTCATTATATGGGTTTTGTCTCTTTGAAAGTTCGAGCGCTTTTAAAGGATATGATTATCATAATTTTTTTTTGCATTCACCATTACCATTAAACATAATTCATCATCCTTCCACTAGGTGGTGGCAGCCTATTCCCAATAAACAACTAGTCATTCATGGCGCCAGAAAGATTGTATCCTAGCTGTGGCCCTCAGTGAAAATGACTTTGACACCCCTGTGTTATAGCATATTTTTGGGCATGTCAGTGTATTGCTGCATATTAGTGGAAGTTACTGTATGTCTTTGTTTGTGTCGTTGTATGTTACAGTTGGAGTTCTCATCTTGGAAGCACCTTTGTTTCTGTTGATGATGATCCATTGATCCATATGGTCCTATATACAGGGATCCCTCGCTACATCGCACTTTGATTCATGCGGCTTCAGTGCATCGCGGTTTTTTAAATATTCATTGAAAAATTAAAAAATAAGGAAATTAAGGAAGAATAGGGGAAAAACTTAAGGAAAATTATGCAAAACAAGGCCAATTATGGCAAAAAAGAAAACCCTCCAAACAAACAAACAAACAAAAAAAACCCCAACCCAAAACCCCCATTCAAAGCTACTTACATTTTTTACGTGAGGTGCGCATCTGTGTGCACGTGCGCGTCTGAAGTGTGTATTTATATTTTATTTATATCTCATATTTTATTTACATGAATGTTTAAATGTTATTATAGGCATTTATAGTGTTGAATATGTATTTATTGATATACACATATACATGTACGTACACGTCAATCAGGGGGGGATCCTACTTCGCGGAATTCAGTGGTTGTGGGGGATCTCTGTCCCAATTAACTGGGGAAAGTGAGGGATCCCTATACAGTATACACTCAGAAACTATAAGGATGATTTTTCACTGCTGGTGATATAAACTCATTCATGCATTCATTCATTTTCTGAACCATTTAATCCTAGTTAGGGTCGTGGGGAGATTGGCGCCCATCTCAGCTGACTCCGGGCGAGGGCATGGTACATCCTGGACAGCTCGACAGCCATTGCAGGGCCAACACTGACTCAACTATTCACACTCATACCTAGGGGTGATTTGGAACTGTCAATTAGCCTACTGTTCATGTTTTTTGGACTGTGAGTCAAAACTGGAGTACCCAAGGAAACCCATGCAAGCATGGGGAGAACATGAAAACTCCTCACAGAAACGTCTGAGCTGGGACTTGAACCCAGGCCTTCTTTCTATGAGGTGGACATACTAACCATTACCTGACTGTGCTGCCCTGTGATGTAAACTCTTTTACTGAAATGATTTATAACTGTGGGGCAGTGGTGGCCTGGTGGTAGGGTGCTGGATTATCAACTCTAAGGTTGGGGGTTCAAGCCCCACTATCAACAGGTTGTCATTACTGTCCCCCCAGTGAGTTAACTGGGTTATCAAAGTCTGGCCATGTCTCTCACTGTTTGTGGTGAGAGACTGTAAAAGAACCATTGCTGATTTTCATCAAGAGTAGCTGCATAACCATCAGCGTGTTTCTGCACTGCAATGGCCTGGCTAGCTGTCCAGACTGACCTCGGAAAGAATCAGCTGAAATGGGCGCCATCCTCCCTGCGATTCTTATTAGGATTCAAGATCTTTCTTGCCATTTGTGCTTTTACACACATAGGAATTCTTGTGCGATCGTGCAAAGAGTCAAGTTGTGAAAGAAACAGGAAGCGGTTAT
>CM045744.1:24088975-24126475 GCA_024760905.1 Plotosus lineatus | reverse complement strand
CTCAGACAATGAAGACTACTGCAGGGGTGGAGTATTCTGATGAAACGCCACAGTTATGGAACAGCCTTCCAGTTAATGTTTAGGACTCGGTCACAGTCTCTGTTTTTAAGAAGAGTCTGAAAACTTACTTTTTGAGTCAAACATTTTGTTAATAGCCTTTTATTAGGTGAAGCAGCAGATCTGGGGGTGAGTTCTGGTAAACTGTGAGATTGGGATGTTGTCACTCCCGCCACTCTCTCATATGCTCACCCTGGTCCATCAGCATTGGAGTGGCTGATTGCCTCTTGTCACCTTTATGTCTGTGAGCCAAAGGTCAATTTGGAACAAGCCAATTGCGTATGTTTTTGGACTGTGGGAAAAAACCAGAGTACTGGAATGAAATCCATGCAAGCACAAAGAACATGAAAAGTCCACACAGAAACATATTTGCTAAGTCTGGAACTTGAGTTCAAGTCCTATTTACTGTGAAGCCGATGTGCTTCGCCAACTTGCTGATCAACTTGAGATTATATTATCCAATCTATTATATTATATTATCCAATAATCTAGCAACCAAAGAGTTTTATTAAAGCAGCTTTGAGATACAGTGTAGATATTTGACCAGATACAAGGCCACCACCCCCACCTTTTAAATTATCCACAATTTACTCTGCTGTGATAATATGAAGCAAATTACAACAATACACAAAATAAATGAATAACACATAAAAACTGATTTGCATTTTGCAGTTTTTCAATTTTTAATATTTTATGACGAGAACAACATTAAATTAACAGCTTGTTCCAAACAATGATATTGGTGTTTATCTTGTTTATCTTATCTTTATCCGGTGTCACCTACTTTTGTTCGTCGTATTCATGGTGCCACATGTACACAAATGAGTCTGTTTACTGGACTGAAGGACTAATGTGCTACTGATGCCGGATTTACAGTTACAGGTCACAAAACCCCATTACCTCACATGATTATCTGTGGCGACCCATGAAAACGGGAAAAAGCCGAAAGGAAGACATTACTACAGTACTGTATATTCTGTATGTATTGATAACATTGACTTTGATGGGACCCTCAAACATTTGATATGATGATATGATGATGATGATTATAAAATTCCAGTCTATAAAGTTGCTCCATTCTTTTCTTTTATTGTTTAGTAATTTATACTATTTATGTATCTATTTATTTATTTACTTATATAATATATGTATGTGTGTATGTTTGTACTTGTATCTATTTTTGCACCCCCTACTGATAGTACCTCAAGAGCCTGTAACAGTGAATTTCTCCATTGTGAGATTAATAAAGCTGTATCTTATCTTATCTTATTAAACCATCGCTGAAGAAACTTCACCAATTCGCATACGCAGTATTCAATGTGACAAATGAGAGGAAGTTTTGGCATCTGCTTTTTTGATGCGCTACTCGCAGGGCAAATACACTATTCTCCTAGCACTGACTAAAGAGTACAATGAGAAAGAGATCATGCAGATTGGGGTTTTCAGTTTGGTAATTACACTAGCTAATAAAACTAAAGTGACACACACACACACACACACACATACACACACACACACACACACACACACACACACACACATGTTACATTCAATTTTAACACCTTGTTGCAAGCGGTCTTTCATTACCGGCTTTGTTTGTGTTTGGAAAGAAAAGAGGACTGCGATATTAAACTGAGGAACATGGCTGAGCCATGTTAGAGGCATCTTCCCACACCAGTGGCCCTGAGGTTGTGCCAACCAGAACTATTGTACTCACAGCTCTCTCTCTCTCTCTCTCTCTCTCTCTCTCTCTCTCTGGCACACAAAAGGAGAGCTCACTACATGAGACTGACAATGAAGGCAGCATTTAGCAGTGCTAAACAAAATGTTTACAAAAGCAATAATCACAAGGACAAAGCGCGAAGCCAGAAAAACAAATAAACGTAACCAACTTTCTTTACAAAAAACCTACATAAACAGAGGACAAAGAAAACCCACTGCTATTTTTTTCCACCCAAACTGTCTCACACACACACACACACACACACACACACACACACACACACACACACACACGCACACACACACACAGCAAGCTAACTGAATAAAGAAACCACGTGGAATAAACCAAGTCACAAAAGAAAAACAGAATTAAATTCAGTTGGCTGCAGCCCCTTAAAGAGCAAACATTAACACCAATAATATTTAATATATAAGCTCTTTAAATGATCACATCTCTACACATGTATAGAGGAGGTCTATAAAAACAGCCGGCATGTATGTGTATGCGTGTGTGTGTGTGTGTGTGTGTGTGTGTGTGTGTGTGTGTGTGTGTGTTGGGGAGGTGTGTTGGCACGACGTGCCAGCGGCAGTTCTGGATTCCCGCATGGCTTCCTGCAGGGTGCTGCGCTTGGCCATGGCCATTTGGAGGCCGATAAAAGCAGCGGGGACACACTGGATTAGCAGTGATAAGATAACAGCACACCACAAGGGCTAACGCTGTGAACGGGCTGCGCACTGGCCAGCCCTGCTGGGCACAAACATACTGTGTGTGTGTGTGTGTGTGTGTGTGTGTGTGTGTGTGTGTGTGTGTGTGTGTGTATATGTCAGGGGGTGGGGGTGGGGGGTTTGGGATCGAGAATGAGGGTGAGAGAGATTGAACAGCAGACGTGTTGGTAAATGTTAAGTAAAATCCTCGAGCAAAGATAATCCTGAATAACACTGAGGTCAGCCTTGAGTTTATAGTGTTTTACATAATGAGATTTTATTAAAATATTGCACAATACTGATCTATGATGTAAATCTTAAAATATTACACTCATTTTGAGGAAAAGATAATAAACTGAACTTTGTAAAGCATATAAAATTTGCTTTATTTTTTAACAGCACCAAGAGGAGTTTGAAGCATTATAGAGCAGTATTCAATTCAGCTGTATCAACCTGTGCAGAGTATTACCGAGGTGTATAAAGTATAAATGACTAATGAACAGCAGTATCAGGCTGTCTAGCGTAGAGGTCCCCAGCCAGTACCGGGCCCTCAGAAAGGATGAATTTAAAAAGATCTTTTATTTTGAAAACCCACTCGTCTCGTTCACCTGATAGGGTACATCAAAAATGAACCCACAAGCAAGCAAAAATGAGTAAAACACAACCGTGTTTGGAGAGCTTCCCATTAATTCAGTGGATTGGTGTGTTGTATTTTTATACACTTTATTTTTAGTTGCTTCTATTCCGGTCTGTGAAAATACTGTTTTACATGAAACCAGTCCATGGTGAAAAAAAGATTATGGACCGCTGGTCTAGAGCCATGTGACATATAGAACGGTATAGAGCATCATAGAGCAGCACCATGCAGTATCCAGATCGATAGAATTGTATACAGCAGTATAGTGAAGTACCATGATATATAGGACTGTCCAGATCCAGAGCTGTATATACAAAAATATGCAATCTAGGCTAATACAGGACAACAGCAAGCTATGCAGAGTGGGATCAAGTTATCAAGGCAAGCCGTATAGAGGAGTATGAAGCAGTATCATTCAGTAATCATTAACGTAGAGCACTAGCAGACTGTGCCAAGCTGCACAGAGCAGTATTCCGCATGATCAACCAGCATCCCTCAGAAAAGGGCATTATCTGCATACTATTACAGAACAACATCCAGCAACATCGAGCATTATTAACTGTAGAGAGCATGAATCCGCATCAACTAATACAGCATAGAGCTGTATGTCTCTCCATCGAGCAGTATGGAGTTTTATTTTATACCTGTAAAATCATGAAATATGAATATGAAAATATGAAAGTCTGGTCTTTCATTTGGAAAAAATATCATTTTCCTTATAGTTTTTTGTACTTGTACAAAGTTTTATTATATTTACATGATAAAAACGTCAGAAGGAAAAAAGTGCATTGTTTATTGCAAATAGGTAGAATATTTATTTATTTAGGCTCAGATATAAAATGAGCTTCTGAATACTTTAAAAATTATTCCATTTGAAGTTCTTCATCGGACTCTCAAGTATAATTGCTATATTTATTCTAGTGTATTTGAAATTCAAGTCAGTTTAGTGATTTTTAAAGGAACAGATAATACTGTGAGACAGATAATAATGTTTCAACTATTTTAGTATCAGTATAAAAAAATAAAAAATGTGGTTTCATGGCATATCTGAATGTTTACCTGTTCGGTTTGAGAATGTGTTTTTCAGGTTTTTTTAAACATTATTTGTTGAAGCAAACTTGAAACAAACCACTGAAACAAAAATATACTGTACAACACCAAAGGATGTGTGAGTGTATTTTCCACTCTGAATATTCATGCTGTTTTGATCTTATTTATTTATTTGTTTATTTATTGGCTTATTTCCAAACGTGAACAATAAGTGTATAGGCTTTAAGGATGGAAAATGTGCGAAATGAGACAGTGGTATTATTATAAACCATCAAGATGCACTTTCTTGAAATTTGATAATCAAAGATTTACTCCAAATTAAAAATTTACATACAACTCTATATATATATATATATATCCCAGTACGGCTAACTGGGTTAACAAAGGCCGACTATGTCTCTTGCAATCTGTGGTGAGAGGCTGTAACAGAACCATTGCTGACTTTCGTCAAAAGGAGCTGCAAAGCCATCAGCATGTTTCTGCCCTGTGATAGCCTGGTGAGCGAGCCCTCGTCCAGAGTCGGCTGAGATGGGCGCCAGCCTCCCCGCGACCATAATTAGGGGTAAGCGTTTGAGAAAATGAATGAATGTGTGTGCATATATATATATATATATATATATATATATATATATATATATATATATATATATATATATATATATATATATATATATATATATATATATATATATATATATGTATGTATGTAAATAGTAATAGATATTAAAAAATTCTGGAATCAATAACATGCAGATTATATAATAATAATAATAATAGTAATAATAATGATAATAATAATAATAATAATAATAATAATAATAGCTCTGGTTAAAAGGTATTTCTGCTACGATATTAAAGTTGGTTACAAAATTAAAATGCACACATAAATGTGATAAATAAAATTTAAGAACAAAAACAAAATATAACACCGTATCCATGGTGGTGAACACGAGCAATATATATATATATATATATATATATATATCGACTGGGAGACCGGCCACTTACTACACACAACATAGTGGTTTTAAGCCAATTACAACAGAATGCTCGCTCTCGCTCTCTTTCTCTCTCTCTCTCTCTCTCTCTCTCTCACTCACACACTCCGACACAGACACAGACACACACACACACCCTTCTCTCATCTATATACAGTCTCAGATCCTTCGAGAACCTCATTGACAAACTTGCCAGATGAGAACAGTTCTAATGTTGAAGTCGTGATAAACTCGCAGCTGATACTCACGTCATAAATCTTTAAATGCTTTGTTAGCATTTCTGCATTTTTACATGTTCTGTTAAATGCTGAGAGAGATGTGTTTTTAATCAACATTTCTGAAATTCTTTATAAACAGGCCAAAAGTGTACTAACAATAACGATGTTTAATCATAATGTATATTTCATGCATCGCTGTAAAGTTGATGATATATCCTACACTCAGGTTCTCATCTGGGGCGGTACAGTGATACAGTGGTTCAGCAGGATGATCTGTATGGTGTGTGCAAATTCTCTATCTGGGTTTCCTCCAGGTGCAGTGGTTTCCTCCCACAGTCCAAAGACATGCACATTGGGCTAACTGGATGTTCCAAATTGATCCTGAGTGTGAGTGTGACTGGTTTTGTGTGTGTGTGTGTGTGTGTGTGTGTGTGTGTGTGTGTGTTGGCCCTGCATTGACCTAGCACAGACTGATCTGGTGCCCAATGTCAGCTCAGATGGGTTCCAGCCTGCCTGTGACCCGAACAAGGGGATGAACTGTCTGTCTGCATCATATTTTTCTAATAAATCAATTGTATTTTTATTTAAAGCAGTTGTAAAGTATAAATTTAAGAAGTACTACAAGCAGACCTAAGGAAAAAGAATCCTGGGGATGACACTAAATTACTGCCCAAATATTAAATATAATTTCTAATCACATGTTGAAAGAATTTGGACAAAATACATGATATACGGTAGCAATATTGTATTTAGACTAGGTTGTACAACTGATTGTTAGCTTGTCGTGAATCTATGTTTGGTTTTGTTGTTTTTGAAACCAACCAAAGCAAAAAAAAATTAACTGTTGGAAAAAAACATTTACAACCCAACAAACTGACAGTGACTCTTTTTCTGGATGAAATATCATATTACCATACAGACTTCAAGCTTATGCG
Source organism: Plotosus lineatus (assembly GCA_024760905.1). NCBI lineage: Eukaryota > Metazoa > Chordata > Actinopteri > Siluriformes > Plotosidae > Plotosus > Plotosus lineatus. Next base: position 24,120,153 of record CM045744.1, on the reverse strand, counting down.
AGAGCTTTCAAAGTATAAGACTATTGTATATTCTTTGCATGAATCATTATCATGAAATGTAATTCATGTTGAACAATGTTCAGAGTCTATTTAGCCTTTTTTTTGAAAACCCTGCAGTAGTACGGCTTTGTGTTTTATGTGTTTCTGGTATAAACTAAGCGCTGTGGTAATGACATACAGTAGACAGTCATGGTGTCACTATTCTGGCCTGTAGGCCATGTGTGTGTGTGTGTGTGTGTGTGTGTGTGTGTCAGTCATGAGAATAAAAATGTTCTCCTTTGTAGTGTATTGTGCGACAGAACATCCCACACTCACCTGGCGAGTGGACGAAGTAGGCCAGGTAGAGGTCGAGCTCTTTGACAGAGACTCCAATGTGGTGTGGCTGCACACACAGAGTATGGTTGGCGCACTGTGGCGATTTGACGAGCCGCTCTCCGTCTGTGCTCTCCAGTGGGCTGCCTTTGAACAGAATCACCATGACCAGGTCGAGCCTCCATACTTTGTCGGCCTGCCTCAGGCAGTCGATGCGCCTCATCTTGCCTTTCTGGTCCGGGTTTGAGAGTACGCAGCATGGGGGCTTCTTACCCGTCACGCTGAGTACGAAGTCTTCGCGGAACTCGGGCCTGATGTCCTTGCGCAGCTTAGCAAGGAGGCGCGATGCCCACTTCTGCTTGATTTCGGGCTTCTCGCCCAGCAGCTCGTCCTTCACGGCACGCTCCTCGTCCTTGGACATGCGCTTCTCATGCTTCTTGAAGTATTTGCGCTTGCGTGCCTGCAGATTGAACCAGGTGTAGGAGAAGGCACGTACATGCGGCAGGAGCGCTTCTATAAACGGGTGAAACTCATCCTGGACCAAGGAGGAAGAGGAGGAGGAAGAGAGGGGGAGCGGGGGAGAGGGGAAAAGAACAAGACAGGGGGAGATGGAGTTAACATCGTGCTGCATTGAAAATGAAGGAGAGAAAGAAAGAGCGCAGCTTGGATCAACAGTCCGCGAAAGAGAGCCGAGCGTGTGTGTGGTACATACACGCGCAACACACATACACACGCAACACACATACACACGTGCGCGCATGCACACACACAGAGATACCTTCAATAATATAAACTTGGGGGTCACTATAATCTCATGAGCACCGAATAGTATATTCTATAAACAGTGGTTAAACACACTGAAATTCTGAACAAACAATGATTTAGTTTTAAAAATAATTTATAAATCTTTGGGGAAAAATTTTAATACAGAACCATATGTTCTGCAGGTTCTTAAAACGTAAATATATCTACATGATATATATATATATATATATATATATATATATATATATATATATATATATATATATATATATATATATATATATATATATATATATATATATATATATATGTATGTTTTTTTTGTTTGGTTTTTTTTTAATAAAAGAATGCTATCTTGGAAAATAGCCACACCCATAAAAATGTAAAGATTAGCTAGTAAATTAAAATAATAGTAAATAAATATAACAATAAATCCAATAGTTTTCAATGCTTTCCTGTTAAAAAGCTTAAATTTTAATTCTGCATTTAATTCTCATTCTTTCACTCTAACCTGATCGATTAAATACTGATTTTATTTTCAAATTATTTTTAAACTGATCTTCTACTTGTTGTTTAATATGCAACACACTGTTATCACACCACTGCACAACAATCACCAAACAAACACATGCAGCACATACGGAGAAAAAAAAAACGTTCATAGTTACCATTTTGTACTTTCATCATAAACTTCAGTATAAAAAAAAACAAAAAAAAAAAAAAAAAAAGGAGATAAAGTACAGCAGGTCCTCTCCTTGTTTAAGTCAATAGCGCATGTCCTAATGCTTTCTAGCTGTAGAAATATATCTAATTTTCCTCTAAGATAATAACACTAAAAGAAAAGAGGAAACAGCGTAGGGAAAAATACAAATAAAAATTTAAAAAAATTGCTTCGAATGTGTTGGAAGGTAGGAGCCAAAAATGTGAATATTATGCCAAAGTGTAAAAAGAACGCATGAAAAAAGTTTATGTTGGTAGCTCAAACACAGAAAAGACTGTGCAAAAAACAAAAGTGGAAAGATTAATATAATCACATGCACAAAAAAGTGTCAGATAAGAAAAATCGTTTGGCAAAGTGGCAAGTGACGTCTGTTCAGATTTGTAAGCTCTGCATTCGAGGACATTGAGGGGGAGACAGAGAGAGATAGAGAGAGAGAGAGAGGGAGAGCAAGAGAGAGAGAGAGAGAGAGAGAGAGAGAGAGAGAGAGAGAGAGAGGACGACAGCAAGCCAGGGGGGAGGCAGAGAGAAAGCAAATGAAGAGCAAGAAAAAAATAGAGAGAACCGAATCGCTGTTGGAAGAGTATATGAGAGAGAGTGCTGGCAAACCTGACCGATGCTTTCCTTTCTCCCTTTTTTTTCTCTCCAATTCGTTCTCTCTCTCCCTACGTTCTTTTCCTAGCCATCTCCCCCCAAAAGTGTGCCAGCACTAGGCTGAACCCACCTATTTGGCACAGAGTCTTCCAATATGCTCGACCAATACGCACGCTTCAAGGCCTGAATGGGAGGGAGAGAGGGGTGAAAGGAAGAGCAAGAGAGAGACAGAGAGAGAGAGAGAGAGAGAGAGAGAGAGAGAGAGAGATGGAGGAAGGGAAAGATAGAAAGTGACAGAAAGAGGGGAAGTGAGCGTAGTATGCGAATTAGTCAGCGGAACGGCTCGTCACTTCTGCCAAATTAACAAGTTCTGCGTCCAGAGATCATTAATTTCACATCGACCAATAGAAAGCTTTGGCTGTATATTTGCCCCACCTCCTAGTTCCTGATGTCCATATTTGTCACCACAACACACTTTTCATCATCTTTGTCATCATCATCATCATCATCATCATCATCACCATCATCATCATCGCTCGCTCTCAAAACTCGCCCACGTCTCGTTCTTATCCTTCTATCCCAGTCTTCTTCTCTCTAACCGGGTTCATCCATCTCCATATTGATCCTTTTTTCTATCGCTTCCTCAATCCCCCTCCATTCTATCTCCCTCTCTCCAAGCCTTGGCATGGGAACAGTGTGTGAACACACAGGGCTGAAATCCCTACAGACCCTCCAAACCAGCAGCTGCCTTCAAACCCACCACACAAACAAAGGACCAGAGAGACACAGACAAATACTACTCACCACCACCACGTTCACACTCACTCGACACACACACAACACATACACACATGCGCCTGAACCATAGATATGGTATTTACTGGACATAAAATATACACCGAAATGACTATAGGTAGGTTTTTATCCCATATGTTGGTGCTTACGGTCCAAATACTAGTGAGAAATGAGTTAAGCAACATTTTTAAGTCCCAAAACTACAACAAGTATCAATTAGAGTATCAATTAAAGTCTTTTACATAATCAAATGTCTCAAGATCTAGTTTCTCATTGTACTAACTTTGGTTATGTTTTAAATTAAAATAGATGTGTATATCTAGACACAAAACTCATCATACATCAGCTTTTTTTGGTCACAGTGACCACCTGAGTACTAAAAGTACAAACTCTCAATCTTCAGTGACCTGATAATCCGCTTAACAGAGGCGTACAAATTGCTATCATAAGACGCAAATTGGGAGATCTAATCTAAAACTGAGTTAAATCCCCAGGACGAGATTAAGCAGCATATGCCGTAGTCTCAGGGTGCCACTGCCTCCGACTACCACCATCATATCCATATCACACCTGAGATGTTAAAAAAAAAGAAAAAAAAATGAAGGATCATGACATTTATTATAACGGCTTAATATTGATATTATTTTTGACTGCACTTCAGTTGAACATAAATTTATTTTTAGTGTAATTAATAAATTAAAAAATAGTATCTGTTAGTAACAGAAAACAATAATATTACATAATAATACATAACATTTATTATTGTTATTGTTTTTATTATAGTTATTATTATTATTATTATTATTATTATTATTATTATTATTAACAAGGATACCAACATTAATTTGACCTTTCAGATCAGTAAACATGTCAAAAAAAGGTTCTGGGGGAAAACATGCAGGTTGATTCAAAATGTTAGTGGAACGCCAGTAACTGTTACAGCAATAGAAATAAATGGGTTTTAAATGAGAATCTAAATAAATATCACCAAAAAATCAAACTTGCCAATATGAATTCATGTCAAAGCCATGTATTCTCACCAAAGTGCAACAGTAAACCTTATGCTGTAATATGATTATCTGTTACGCAGCACAATATTTGTTGATCCATCGTGGAAATGCTTACATAAAAAGGAAAGATCTCTGTATTATCATAGTAAATTTACGCTACGGTATTTCTGAGAATATTAATAGGCTGTTTTTAATTTTATCTCCCATATTTATATACAAAAAGCCTGTGTTATCTCCTACAGATGAGATCAGAAAGTGTGTGTGTGTGTGTGTGTGTGTGTGTGTGTGTGTGTGTGTGTGTGTGTGTGTGTGTGTGTACTTTGGTTGAGATTAAATTTCCCAACAGAAGGAAGAACATCTGAGAGTTTTGTCTATGTTGCGATCTTTGGCTGGACAGAAAATTGCTTTGTTTCCCTGCAAGATTTCCTTCTAACTCCTGAAGTTGAGGATGGAGTAAGACAGGTTTAGGACATAAGTGTTAGCTTAATATCAATTATAATGATGGTAGTTTTATTAAAAAATTAGTCATCTACAAAAACAAACCTTAGTTTTTCTATTAAATTCCATTTTTTATTACAAAAAGACACACACACACACACACACACACACACACACACACACACACACATATATAGACACACACACACACACACACATATAGACACACACACACACACACACACACACACACACACATATATATATATATATATATATATATATATATATATATATATATATATATATAAAATCTCAGATTTTGTCAGTCTTTCTCTCAGAAAAGTACATAGGCTAACCAGATACTTTTGTGGTGTTGGGTTTTTTTTTTGTTTTCTGTTTTTAATCTCCCCAATACACTTTTTTCCCATATATGATGCAATGCTTGGATCCCCTTGGTAAAGAACCTGTCAAATTTCATTGCTCTGGCATTACCGCTTCTTATTCAGCCTATGAACTTTTCAGCCACACTCTTGAATTATCAGATACTATTCAGTAAGTAATAGTTCATCTCAGCCAACACTGCGCCAAGGTAGTGTACACCCTGAACAGTTCGCCAGATCATTCCGGGACAACACACATGCAAGCATACAAATTCACACTCGCAACAAGGGGCACTTTAAAACAGCAAATTAGCCGAATGTAAATGTCATTGGAATGTGGGAGGAAACATGAGTACACGGAGGAAACCAAGGTAAGCACGAAAAGAACATACGGGCTCCACATAGAAACACCTGAGTTTGGGCCTCGAACCTAGGACCTTCTTGCTGTGATGTGGATATGCTAAGCACTTTGTTACAGTGCCGCCCTTTGGATATTACTAATAAGCTATTATTTTTAAAACTAAATAAATAAATAATAATAATAGAGTAATAATAGATATTTTGCTTCTTCTTTATTTCATTGAGTGGTTAGGTATACACAACTTTGTTTAATGTGGATTATTAATTGTCTGTTCTCAATTTTCCTTAAAAATGTCTTTTGTGGTGTTCATATGAACCTCGGGAGTGTGTTGTCTCCCCTAAAGAGTATCTCCTGTTATATTTAACTGTTTAGATTAAATTGTGAAAGCATTTTATCACCCCTTAGATGTTTTTTTTGCTCAATATTTGTGAAAATATTAGTGTATTTAAACCCACAGCAATATAACTACACCATTACGTCCGTTTTAACCGTTGTTTTTATTTTATATTTTCTAAAATAACGGGAAGCTCTCGAAGTCCTGTGGGGTTATACATATTAAAGATATTATCTACTAATAAGGCTGAACGTAAATAAAATATTTACCTGATAAAAGGTCTGCAGAGGCCTTAAAGGTCTTTGTAAGTTTCTATTTCTGTACTCCTGACAGAGTTTACGTCGGAAACATCAAAGACAGTTGAATCACTGCCAGTTTTGCATTTACCTCAGAAGCTAACTGGCTAACACGCGCACGCACACACAACACACAGGCACGCGTGCGCGCGCTGACGCTCACACATCGCCCCACACACACACACACACACACACACACAGACCTCTGCGTGATTGATTGGTGACAAGGAAAAAAATCTCTTTCTCCGACACTGGTCACTAAAATAAATTGAAATAAATATAATTACATTTTTTTTCTGTTTTAGAGACATTTACAAATCTTTTTTTATCACATAAGCCAGAATAGAACAGCTGAGTGATGCGCGAGCCGACCCGTGCGACCGTGAAGCCTCCCTCAGCACGCGCTCGGCCACGCCTACTACAATACATTGTGCGGACTTATTTATGTTGAATTTGATGTATATTACAGTATACCTTTGTAATAAAACTGTTTTTTTTTCTGTTTTACATTGTTATACACAAAACAACTCTACAAACATAATTTTTATATATATGTTTATATATTTATTTATACGTGTGTGTGTGTATACTGTATACTGTATATGTATATGTATATGTATGTATATATGGTACAAAACCATAAAGTCAGAAAAAAGTCTTCAGAATGTAAATATAAAAATTCAAAAATTATCAAAGGATAAAAATTCAAACCCATTAATTAGTTTATAAATTTCTACTATAAATGCAATACATTAAAAAATGATAATTAAGCTACACTACTACAACCATAATAGAATTAACACCTCGGCTTTTAATATTTCCATTCGAATACAGAACCAATTCAGCACCATATTTACGTGACAGAAGATAGGAGACAAATAAAATAAATAAATGTTTTATAATACGTCTGAAATTAAAAAAAAAAAACCGAATGAAAACAAACCAGCCCGAAATGATCACGTGACCTTTTATTCGAAACGAGCAAATAATAAACACGTTTCAATAATTACCTTTAAATCCTCCTTTACCTTATTAAACATGCTTTTTATTAAAAATAAATACAAATCTCCGGGTTTACTGTATATACAAATATAAATACAGCATAAAGATTTAGCAAAAAAAAAAAAAAAAAAAAAAAGCACAGATGCACACAATAGTTTAATGAAGGCCATCAGTGAGCAAGGTCTGTCTGAGACCCTTTCAGCTGCAAAAATCTCCACATATACATGCACATATTCACTTGTTTGTTTATTTGTTTGTTTGCTGTATGCTATAAAAATGGATCGTACATCACATCATATTTTGTTTTTCGGTAACTGCCAATCACACGCACATACAGTACATATTTTTTGTTTGAAAATGTCACTCAAAATTCTTACAGTACGCCTGAAAGCCACATCATGCATTTTATAATCTCATCTGAAAATAGATGAGTAAAGAAGAAGAAGAAGAAAAAGATGAGTTGGTGACAGTTCGTTTCATTTACAGGAGCTCATTAACCCTGATCAGCTTTAATCACATCTACACTTACACATCAATTCTTCCTAATGTTGTTCACCTTCATGTTTATCATGTCATTAAAATTGAAATTTTCAGCTACTGGTGGTTCGCTGGGCTTCAGTTCTGTCTATGAATTATATTTAAGAGCATTTGTCATTTTCATTTAATTTTAATCAAAAAGTTTAACAGTTCCATTTTTAGCTTTCTCTCACCCTCTCTTTCTCTCTCTCTCTCTCTCTCGCTCTCTCTCTCTCTCTTTTGTTCTCTCTCTCTCTCTCTCTCTCTCTCTCTCTCTTTTGCTATTTCTCTTTCTCACTCTTTCTCTCTTGCTTGCTCTCTCTTCCTCTCTCTCTCTCTCTCTCTCTCTCTCTCCCCCTCTCTCTCTCTCTTGTTCTCGCTCTCTCTCTCTCTCTCTCTCTCTCTCTCGCTCTCTTTCTCGCTCTCTTTTGTTCTCTCTCGCTCACTCTTTCTCTCTCTCTCTCTCTCTCTCTCTCTCCCCTCTCTCTCGCTCTCTCTCTTTGCTCTCTCTCTCTCTTTTGCTCTCTCTCTCTTTTGCTCTCTCTCTCTTTTGTTCTCTCTCTATCTTGCACGCGCTCTCTCTTTTGCTCTCTCTCTCTCTTTCTATCTCTCTCTCTCTCTCTCTCTCTCTCTTTTGCTCTCTCTCTCTCGCTCTTGTTCTCTCTCTCTCTCTTTTGCTCTCTCTTGCTCTCTCTCTCTCTCTCCTCTCTCTCCCTCTCTTTCTATCGCTCCCTCTCTCACTCTCTTGTTCTCTCTCTTTCTTTTTGCTCTCTCTCTCTCTTGCTCTCTTTCTCTTTGCTCTCTCTCTCTCTCTCTCTTTGCTTTCTCTCTCACTCTTTTCTCTCTCTCTCTTTGCTATTTCTCTCTCTCTCTTTCTCTCTCGCTTGCTCTCTCTTCCTCTCTCTTCCTCTCTCTCTCTCTCTCTCTTTTTGCACTCTCTCTCTCACACACACACACACACACACACACACACACACACACACACACACACACTCACACAGAAAGATAGAGAGAGCGAGAGCGAGACAGCATTTTTCTAAAAATCCTAGCACCGTTTCTGAATGCATGCTGCACAAGCATATATATAAGCAAATATATAAGCATATATTTGACAGAGTGAATGTGAGAGAGTGGGATTCCAAGGCATTACCTTACTACCTTACACACAGGCCTGAGGTAAATGTTGGTGTCAGAAAAAAAAAGACACAAAAATGTGAAAAATCAGGACACATCATTTCGGCTGACGAATACTTTGGACTTGTAGTTTGTAATGGTTATGCTCGCTAACATGAGCTAACAGTCCAAGATTTTCTATAAACTACCAGTCTATAGGACTAAAAAATGAACAAACTGGAAAAAATCACGAGAAGGATGACAGTGAAGAGGGGTTTTTGGTTTGAAAGGAATCTTTCAGCTTATTAAATTTAATAAAGAGATCAAGAATCATTCACAACCATTTACACATGATAATCGTATTTAAAGTAGATGATACGATTCCTAATCCATCCTTCCATGTATTCATAGTCACATAGGAACCACCACGCCAGTTAGATTCTTATTGAACCGCAACATTTTATATTTTATTACAGTGGTGGAAGTCACAACTCCAGTAGGGGCAGTGGTGGTCTAGTGGTATAGGGCGCTGGATCGCTGATCCAAAGGTTGGGGGTTTGAGTCCCACTCTGCACAAGGTTGTCACTGCCCCCCCCCCCCCCCCCCCCAGTGCAGCTAACTGGGATATCAAAGGCGGGCCATGTCTCTCACTGTCTATGGTGAGAGGTTCATGTAAAAGAACCATTGCTGACTTTTGTAAAGAGTAGCTGCAAAGTCGTCAGCGTGTTTCTGTCCCTTGCTAAAAGGGTTGTGACAGGAAGGGCATCCGACGTAAAAACCTCTGCCAAAAAATCAAATGTGCGAATCAAATTATTTGCTGTGGCGACTCCTGAGTAAAAAAAGGGAAAAAGCCGAAAGGAAGACAGACAGAAGTCACAACTCCACATCAAAGTAATTATATCCACAGTGGTACCTTGACTTGTGAAATTAATCCATTCTGAGGGCAAGCTCGTATGTCAAAATGTTCGTTAGAGAAAACAATAATTCCCATCGGAAATAATAGAAAACCAATTAATCCATTCCAACCCCTCCCAAACCCATATAACCTGACACAAACAGGTATATTTGACCGAATACTGTATATTAAAGATAAACATGTAAAAACAATAAATATTTCATAATAATATTACATGTACATGAACATTAATAATAAGTAATAATAAATAATAAAACAAGAATAAACAATAAGTCAACTAACCCTTCCGATCATCGACTGCGGCAAAGATGTCACGTGGGTGCAAAGATGTCACTTGGGCAGGCATGAGGTGGTGTGTAACAGAGGAAGAAGAGGAGAATTTTGTGCCAGCGAGGAAAGGCTCGTGGTGAACTCCCACAAGGCCAGTGCTTCTCAAATAGTGGGGCCAAGGGGGGGCACGGTGTGATGCCGGGAAGGGGGGGGGGATATGACCCTGGGGAACATGCATTTTTTGCTATACTGTACTAGAATTAAGTGTAATTGCGCATCCTCTACAGTAGGTGGCAGGGGTGCTATCACTATGTTCCCTATGGTGTCGGGAAAAAGCACCGAGCAAACAATATGAAGTGCAGTACTGTAAACACTATTCATAGTCGGTCGCAGGGCGCAGGAGGGGGCGTGAAATGTTTTTTTTCCTTCCTATAGAGGGCATCACAGAAAATAATTCAGAAGCACTGCACAAGGCGTTATAGGAGCGTGGAGAAATACACGCGGAAGAATACGAGGCTAATCAGCCCGGAAAAGCCATTTCCTCAGCAGAGCTCATAAATCAAAATGTTGTTGGTTGGATGGGGAGATTTTTTGTGGGATCGAAGCTCGTATCAGGGAAAATTCATTATAAAACAATCTCGTAAGTCAAGGTACCACTGTATTTATTTTTATCAAACATAGTGTACATTATATATATATATATATATATATATATATATATATATATATATATATATATATATATATATATATATATATATATATAATCTTCCTTTCGGCTTTTTCCCTTTTACTCAGGAGTCGCCACAGCGAATCATCTGATTCGCACGTTTGATTTGGCAGAGGTTTTTACGTCGGATGCCCTTCCTGTCACAACCCTTTTAGCAAGGGACAGAAACACGCTGACGACTTTGCAGCTACTCTTTACAAAAGTCAGCAATGGTTCTTTTACATGCCTCACACCATAGACAGTGACAGACATGGCCCGCCTTTGATAACCCAGTTAGCCGCACTGGGGGGGGGGGGGGCAGTGACAACCCTGGGGAGAGGGGGACTTGGACCCCCCACCTTTGGATCAGCGATCCAGCACCCTATACCACTAGACCACCATATATATATATATATATATATATATATATATATATATATATATATATATATATATATATATATATATATATATATATATATATATATAGAGGATTTTCTGAGTAGATCCTTCCGTAGGAGAGTGCTCAATACTTTTTGGTAGAGCAAATAAACAAAAATAAAAGGACAGGACAAAGACTTTCTATTGAAACTCCATTTATCACTACAGATCTGTTTCGAGGGGTGGTGAAACCATCCTCTCTCTTCAGGTGATTATAGAAGAAATTCTTCTTCTAGAAAGACTTTCTATTGAAACTCCATTTATCACTACAGATCTGTTTTGAGGGGTGGTGAAACCATCCTCTCTCTTCAGGTGATTATAGAAGAAGTTCTTCTATAATCACCTGAAGAGAGAGGATGGTTATATATATGGTTATGGTGGATGATTATAGAAGAGGATGGTTATATATATGGTTATGGTGGATGATTATAGAAGAAGTTCTTCTATAATCACCTGAAGAGAGAGGATGGTTTCACCACCCCTCGAAACAGATCTGTAGTGATAAATGGAGTTTCAATAGAAAGTCTTTGTCCTGTCCTTTTATTTTTGTGTATATATATATATATATATATATATATATATATATATATATATATATATATATATATATATATACCCTTTTTGACATAAACTAATTAATTGATTTCAATAATGTGATAATATTTCAAAAATAAAAATGATAAATTATAGGGAAATCTGAACCTTCACGGCTTTAATAATGAGTTAAAATATATTTGTACACATTTACTTAATAAGTCAAATATTTCAACAGTTGGACTTTTGTGTCATACAAATTCAGGGGTCTGTTTGATTTCCATAATAGATAAAGTGGTTCCAAATCTTTTGACAATCCCAGTCATGGATGTAGTTCTACATTTTTAAACACACTTTCATCTTTGTGGAATTTTATTTCTAAGTATTTTCATTGGTATCTCGTTAGAATATTTAAATTTAATATGATTGCTAAAGCTTGATCTTTTTATGTGAACTGAATTTGAACTACTGGAGCAGATGTACAGTGAGGCCCGGTGTCTCAAACTGGTCACTGGAGGTTCACCAGGCACCCTGGCGCCAACACTGTAATGGTGAAAGCAACTCCGGGCACCACATGCAGCCTAATGAAGTCAACTCATCAATGGTAGCTTGATTGATCGATTCAATGGCCAGCCAATGAAATTAAGTACAGAAAGCTAACAGTGCGATGTGAACGAGGGGGTATCAGATGGCCGGCCAGTCGACTTTGAGGATTCGAGCGGTGTCGAGGCAGTGATAACTGCTGCCATCTAAACAAAACATCTCCTAATGAGGCGCAATTTACCACCTTCTCCTTCCCGCTATTTTACATCTTTCCCTCTTAGCTTCTGCTTCTCTCTCTCTCTCTCTCTCTCTCTCTCACTCGTAGTCTTTCTTTCATTATTTTCTTCCTCCTGTGCCAGTCTGCAGGGCTGAGTGCCAACCCTTCTCCTCCAGTGGGCACCATGCCCTGTACTTTATGCAAATCAAGCACCAGCTTCCTTCTTCTTTCCTTCCCGCTCCCTCTCTTCTTTCCTTCTCTCTTTCCACACTTGTTCTTCAGCAGAACCCCAGACACTATTTAACATTCCAATACTGAAATAATATTTACATGTAGCACCTATTTAAAGGAAGGAGGTACACACCTGCATTAATAGAGGACACACTGGGAGTCTAATGTCGGCTTCTATCGTTTTACACTTGAGCTATGAAGCAAATGTAGCTAAGGAACAAGTAATGTTTAATATTTAAATATTTAAAACTAAATTTGGTTACCGTCTCTCCTAATGTTGACTGAAGCAGAAAATCGAAACGTTATTTCTCTCAAATGCTACTTTCTCACCCGTTCCGAAAATATTTTATTTGAAATTAATTTCTTGATGATCAGCATTTTATTAAATTTGATCTCTGGTGTGGTTTTAAAGGCTTCTTTAGCTTTAAAAGACTCGTACTCACACTACACTCATGGACAAAAACATAATTCACCATGAGCACACGCACTCCCTGTTAGACACATCCCATCCGTTCACCAATGCTAACAAGGCAATCCATTCACCAAACACACGAATTCACTTTGTGTACCTAACGGGCGTTTTCAGTACAAAGATCACACTGATAACAATCCAGCAAACACACACACACACACACACACACACACACACACACACACACACACACACGTGTGCACGCTTGCACAGGATCACACCATGTGGTTGGGTTTTAATTATATAGCCATAAAAGTGAATTACTGCAAGCTACACGTGAGTGCGCACCACACACACACACACACACACACACACACACTCAGAGAATGGAGTACAGAGCGTATGGATCTTTTATTGGAGAAAGAACAGGCTTGATAACAGAATGTGAGTGTGTGCTTATATGTAGAGTGTGAGAGGAGAGAAGACACCATTAGGACAAGGTCAAATGAGGCTTCGTGTCTGGATTATTAACCAAAAGATTTCCAGTTTAAAGGTGCAATTAATTGTTTTGGTGAACATTAACAGGCACTACGGAAAACAAAAATAATGCCTTCATTCTTTTCCAAAGCCACCGCCTAAAACACTCACGTAGATTAAAAGGCTCATGCAAAAAATTGGGACTTCTAAATTGACAAACAGCTTAATTATCCTTGTGTTGATTGGTTGGAACTTGGTGGTCTATGTTGATAATTGTTTTCTGATGTTTACTGAGTCTGGCCTGCCACAGTGATTTCTAGTCTTGCACTGATATTTCAATAAAGAGAGAGAGAGAGAGAGAGAGAGAGAGAGAGAGAGAGACGGGCCTGTACTCCACAACTCTCTGCTACCGGTACTTCAAGATGGTGCCACGTCACTAGCTTACTTGGCTATGTGTCAGAAAATACAAATGAAGTGTGTGTGTGAAATACATATACAAAATACACAATACAAAATACATACGGGTGTGTGTGTGTGTGTGTGTGTGTGTGTGTGTGTGTGTGTGAGAGAGAGAGAGAGAGAGAGAGAGAGAGAGAGAGAGAGAGAGAGAGAGACAGACAGACAGAGAGTGAGACAGACAGACAGACAGAGAGAGAGAGAAAGAGAGAGAGAGAGAGAGAGCAAGATGAGCAAGAGAAAGAGAGAAATAGGAGAGAGGGGAGGAGAGAGAGAGAGAGAGAGAGAGAGAGAGGAGCGAGAGAGACAGACAGACAGACAGACAGAGAGAGAGACAGACAGAAAGATAGAGAGAGAGAGAGAGAGAGAGAGAGAGAGAGAGAGAGACACTGACAGACAGAAAGAGAGAGAGGGGGAGGAGAGAGACAGACAGACAGACAGAGAAAGAGGGAGGGGAACAGAGAGAGAGAGAGAGAGAGAGAGAGAGAGAGAGAGAGACAGACAGACAGACAGAGAAAGAGGTGGGAACAGAGAGAGAGAGAGAGAGACAGACTGAGAGAGGAGAGAGAAAGACAGAAAGAGGGGGGAAGAAACAGATAAACAGAGAGAGAGAGAGAGAGTAGCGAGAGAGACAGACAGACAGAAAGAGAGAGAGAGGAGACAGACAGACAGACAGAGAAAGAGGTGGCAAACAGAGAGATAGAGAGAGCGAGAGAGAGAGAGAGAGAGAGAGGAGAGAGACAGACAGAGAGAGGAGAGAGAAAGACAGAGAGAGAGGGGGGAACAGATAAACAGAGAGAGAGAGAGCGAAAGAGAGAGAGAGAGAGAGAGAGAGAGAGAGAGAGAGAGTATTAAGGAAGAATGCTCCCATCAATTTATAAACGACAAAACATTGTAAGCTGCCTGTCGGAAATGAAATCGCCTCAGCCACAAAAGTGCACACACACACACACACACACACACACACACACACACACAATCACCTGCAGTCATGGCATATCACAGCCTCAGAAGACTTTGAGTCTCTTTTTCACTTTTTTTTCCTAAATTGAAATGCATCAGGTGAGTTTGTCATAAGTATGGGTAATATTACTTAAAGGCTACCTGTAGTGAAAACGCTCATTTACCTAATTTGATGTATTGTGTATAGCTAGTGACAATACACCTATAAGGTTCATTTTCTGTACCCGCTTAATCCTAATTTGGGTCGCGGGGAGGCTGGTGCCCATCCCAGCCAACTTCGGGCGAGGGCAGAGTACACCCTGGACAGCTCGCCAGGCCATCACAGGGCAGAAACACGCTGACGGCTTTGCAGCTACTCTTGTCGAAAGTCAGCAATGGTTCTTTTACATGAACCTCCCACCATAGACAGTGACAGACATGGCCGGCCTTTGATAACCCAGTTAGCTCCACTGGGGGGACAGTGACAACCTTGTGGAGACTGGGACTCGAACCCCCAGCCTTGGGATCAGCGATCCAGCGCCCTATACCACTAGACCACAACTGCCCACACACCTATAAGGTGTTTATTATATTATATACACAACAACACAAGCTCACGGAAAATTGGAAAAAACAGACATTATAGTAGTTTTTTTTTTAAACCATGGACGAAGACAATGTCGCAGAAGGAGCAGAAGGTTATATATATGAATCACTGAAGAACGACTATCCACATTTAGTGAAATCGGACCAGGAAAGTGACGACTCGGAGGACGATATTGGAGAGTCGGCAGAAGCTCTTACACGGGAAAATCGTAGCAAACAACCAGTAAATATTTGGTGCTCTTGTGGGAAATGCGTGCGGCAAAAAAACGATCAGGAGTGCTATTGCTGTAAACAACATGAATTGCTTGAGGAAAACATACTGACATTCTGAAATTGGCGAAAGGACTGTCAACGATGTTACATCACAATGACCTTTGACCCCAGTCAAAAAAAGCCAACATGTCCGCACGCTGAACCTTCGTGAACAAGGAATGTCATACAGAAGAAAAGGAAATGTGGACTTATACATAAACTACCGACATCACGCGATGTTTAAAAGTTAATAATAAGGTATAGTGGATCTTTTTTTAACGCTGTCAGTTTTGGGTACAGGTACCCTTTAAGGTCAAAGGTCAAGTCTGTGGTTGCTCCTGTATCCACTATCAATGCTGCCTGTCTCATACACTGCTTCAGAGTATAGTTCTCTTTAAAAATAAATAAATGAAGGTGGAATAATTTCAGGCACATCAGAGTCTTGAGCATCCAAGAGATTAATATAAACAAATTATTATAGCTTCATCACATAACATGATATCATTGTATGTATATTAGCACAGCAGTGTAATGCACTGAACTATCAGTATCACACAATAAGAGCAGAGAGGAAAAAACAAACAGAAAATTCACATATCAAGGAAAAAAATAGACAGAATTGTATTTGAATGTTGATTATTCCTTGTTTTGTTACATTAATGCTTATGCATTTCCTGAAAGGAAAAAATAGAGAAAGAAAGATAAAAGAAGGAAAGAGAAAAAGAAAGGCAGGTGGGAGCAAAGAACAAAAACAAGAAAGAAAGAACATAAAATATGAAAAAAAGTAAAAGCAACAGAACAAAAATTTACAGAAAATACAACAACATTAAGAAAGAAAGAAAAATGTAAAAGAAAGAGTGAGCGAGATAGAGAGAGAGACAGAGAGATAGAAAGAGAGAGAGGTAGCGACAGAGCAAGAAAGACAGAGAGAGAGAGAGAGAGAGAGAGAGAGAGACAGACAGAGAGCGACAGAGAGAGAGACAGAGAGACAGAGAGAGCATGACATAGAGATAGAGAGACAGAGAGAGAGAGAAAGAGATCGAGAAAGAGAGAGACAGAGAGAGAGAGAGAGAAAGACAGAGAGAGAGAGAGAGAGAGAGAGAGAGAGATAGAAAGAGAGAGAGAGAGAGAGAGAGAGAGAGAGAGAGAGAGAGAGAGAGAGAGAGAGAGTGATATAGAGAGAAAGAGAGAGCGAGCGAGAGAGAGAAGTAAATACTTAAGAAAGAGTATTTTTATCCTCATATATAATTGAGGATTACATGAAGAATGAGTGTGAGGGGGAATAACAGTGTTATATTTCCAGACTCTCTCTCTCTCTCTCTCTCTCTCTCTCTCAAACACACACACACACACACACACACACACACACACTCCCTCTCTTCCTTCCTTTCTCTCCCTCGCTCTTTCTCCTTCACCCCCCTCCCCCCATTTCAGGTTATGTGGTGGAGGTGGTGTGTCTCTGGCGTACAGGAGCTTTCCCTCAGTTCTGCGCTGAGTCTGGACTCTGCCTCTCCTGCATTCACTTTGGATTAAAGTGTCCACCAGATGAATGGCTGTAAATGTGAAAGCAAATAGTTACTGCCAGACGGTTTCTGGATGTGCGTGATCATCCCTCGCTCCAGCACACCACTCCTGTGCACCAGATTCGGTTGGAAAGTCTTTTGTAGAGTTGATTGGTGTCAGTAATCTAATTGTACTGTAACTGTACTGATTAAACTGTCTAATCACAGCTCTGCTGTTGATATAAACAGATCCTCTATTACTACTTGGTTGAAACCCAAAATAGCTGCTAATAGCGCATATGCTTGAACACGCGCCTAAGTGCGAAAAATCTACTAATGGTTCTTGGTGACAGATGCATTCCAGAGGGGAAGAGGAAAGAGAAATTTTCAAATAGAGGAAATTACTCTGACCTAAACGTACACACACACACACACACACACACACACACACACATACACACACCTGGCTGCTAAAAAGCCACACATATGTATTTTCTACCCCAAAATACAGAAATCAAACTGATATCCGGGGCGATCACGCAAGACAAATACGTTAAAAGGACACGATGTAAAAGGAGCGTGGTGTGAGACGATGAAGAAAAATCTAACTCATATTCCCCCTAACAGGACTTGGCAATCCAAAAAAAACCCCGAAGAAGAATAATATGGTTAGCATTCCTTTACTTCCCGTTAAGAAATCCAATCTGTGCATATCACGGTTACAAGCTCGGGTGTACGCTTCCAGACACAATAATGGAAAAAGAGTCAAGCCAAAAGGCTAGTGAATTGCTAATGCTAACCACGTCCACGTTGCTGGATATCAGCTGAACTCGGTGGCTAAACCGACAAGCTAACTCTGAATAGCAACGACAGGTCGTTACTTAATGGATTTGATCATGTGAGGAAGCAGCGAAAGGGTGATATCTTTACACGGCTATGTGTTAGCTAGTCTTTCGCACACTGACGTCTCCATGCCCTCGTACCACGTTACACTCCCTTAGCTACTTCTTCCTGGAACGATCCATGTTGCTGGGGTGTAGAGTCTAATTCCAGATAATTCCTCTGGCTTTGCCAAAATTCTTCAGCAGGAAGTCTTTAGGGAAGCAATAATGATAAGTCCATTAAATACTGTTACATTCAAAACCAGCAGTTTCTTCATCCCGGCATCATGAGTTGGTAAACAGGAAACCAAATATGTGTTCTTTCGTGTGCTCATTTGTTCATCTTGCTCAGGGACAGGATGAATTCCGGACCATATCACAGGGACGCTCTGCATGAAACGGTACAACAAGACACAATCATCTCAGAACACGACATACTTACATTTATACTTCAGAGCAATCTGTCACCAATCTAGCCACTGACATGTGGAGAACAGCAGAACATGGAGAAACTCCTACAGAAACCCCATAACCACATGGGTTTCTTCTTCTAAGTTCTCTGGCTTCCTCTGATAGGGTAGACAGGTTACATTAACTTGCTCTTGGGTGTTAAGAGGTATGTGGTGTATGGTATGGTGCCATGAGATGGTCCGGAAAACACTCTGGATCCACTTTGACCAGGATAAACAAGGTCTCAACCACAAGTGTGCCTCTGTTCACCCAGCAGTATAAAAGGGTACCAGTAAAAATATACTGGGAAGGTAACCTGTGATGGACTAGCGTCCCATCCAGGAGAAGTTGAACTCCTGGTCACTTCACGCTACGGAAACCAGGGATAAGCACCGGCCTGATGAGCCTGCCGATTTAATGCATAACTAAACCTGACACAATCAAAAGCATGCTGAGAGTGCAAACCCTCATCAATACAAAAAAAATAACAGATTACACAGCACCATTTGTTGCTTCCAGTAATGCAAAAAAAAAAAAAAAAAAAAAAAAACCCTTATCACAAATCCAGAATTTGATCCGAAAAATACAAATTGAAGTTAAAACATAAACTCATGGGCAGTCATGGTCTAGTGGTATAGGGTGCTGGATTGCTGATCCAAAGGTTGGGGATTCGAGTTCCACTCTCCACAAGGTTGTCACTGTCCCCCTAGTGCAGCTAACTGGGTTATCAAAGGCCGGCCATGTCTCTCACTGCCTGTGGTGTGAGGTTCATGTAAATGAACCATTGCTGACTTTCGACAAGAGGGTGCAAAGCAAAGCCGTGTGATTCCACCCTGTGATGGTCTGGGGAGCTGTCCAGGGTGTACTCTGCCCTCACCCAGAGTAGGCCGGAATGGGCGCCAGCTTCCCCGTGACCCTAATCAGGATTACGCGGTTACAGAAAATGAACTGAATATATATATATATATATATATAAAAGATTATATATATATATATATATATATAAAAGAAAATCTAGAGAGGTGGAGGTATGCCCTGGAAAGGAGGGGATTGAAGGTTAGTCTTAGTAAGACAGAATACATGTGTGTGAACGACAAGGACCCAAGAGGAACTTTGAGGTTACAGGGGGCAGAGATAAAGAAGGTGGAGGATTTTAAGTACTTAGGCTCAACAATCCAGAGCAATGGAGAGTGTGGAAAAGAGGTGAAGAAGCGGCGTGCAGGCAGGTTGGAATGGATGGAGAAAAGTGTCCGGTGTGATGTGTGATAGGAGAGTATCGGCAAGAATGAAGGGAAAAGTGTACAAGACGGTGATGAGGCCAGCAATGTTGTATGGTTTAGAGACAGTGGCCCTGGGGAAAAGACAGGAGTCAGAGTTGGAGGTAGCAGAGATGAAAATGTTGAGGTTCTCTTTGGGAGTAACGAGGATGGATAGGATCAGAAATGAGTACATCAGAGGGACAGCACATGTTAGATGTTTTGGAGACAAAGTCAGAGAGGCTAGATTGAGATGGTTTGGACATGTACAGAGGAGGGATAGTGAGTATATTGGTCGTAGGATGCTGAGGTTGGAACCACCAGGCAAAAGGCCCAGAGGAAGACCAAAGAGAAGATTTATGGATGCAGTGAAGGCGGACATGAAGGTCGTTGGAGTAAGAGTAGAAGATGCAGAGGATAGGGAGAGATGGAGGCAGATCATTTGCTGTGGCGACCCCTGAAGGGAACAGCCGAAAGGAAAAGAAGAAGATATATATATAAAAGATTCTGTTGATGAATCCCTGAATGAAATCTTTGAACATTGAATGTATTAAACCTGAACGTCACTCATCATGTGTTTAAAGGGTAACTTCACCCTTAATTCTGACACTGACAATACCCTATTCAACCTTGAAAACATTCTAGTAGGTAAGGAGCTGAGGTCTTGGCAGGAAGCAGGAAGAAGCTGAGGAGGGAGCAGGAAGTGGAATATCTCCTTTTCAAGGGTGGGGACTAAAGAAGGTTGTGACCACTTACGTCTGATTAGAGGACATTAATACACTTAATAAATTAATGTTCGGCAAATTAATAAAAAGTTAAAAAAGTATTTTTTGTCAACCATTAATCAGTTAATCAAGAAAGAAACTGTTAAAATTAATCTGCTAATTATTTTTGTAAATTTACCTAAATTATCATTTATAATGTATTCCAATAATCTGCCAGTTTTCATTACTTATTTTGCTTGTGGCAAATTTAATAGCATTTGCAGTTGTAAAGCAGGAAAAGGTTTGACAGTAATACAATACCGTATCACAATTCCCTATCACATGACCACCACCAGTCAGGGAGGGGCAAAAGCATGCACAGGCCAACTCCATGAAAAGCAATGCTAGCCACCCACCCCTTTTCGAAGTGCAGCATATGCGTATTTGGGGGCGGTCTAACACACTCGGAGGGAAAGTCAATCTCTGAATCCTTCATTGTGAGGTGCTTGTTTATTACTTTGAATGTCTGATTAGTGCTAACCATTTTCAGCGCATTTCTTTTCTTGAAAACAAGGTAAACTAGAACAACTGCAATATATTTGGCTTGTCACATCACAAAAATTCTGTTACGCAAGTCTGGAGTAAATATAATTTGAATAACAATATACAGATTTCCACATTTGGACAAAAAAAGTGCTGCACTCACATTGTGATTGCACATTGTGACTTGGAAAAGTCACCATGATTCTGCAACATTGTGGTCCGTCAGCAGAAGGCAGCTTTTAGCAACCAATGCAGGAGCTAATTAAGGGAACATTAGCCAGAAAAATTATTAACGGTCAAGGTAATTAATGGAGTAAGGGAGAATTTTTTTAGGGAGTTCCCCCATTTTCTCCCTGATTTAGTCCTATTCAATTCCCACCCATCAGGGATTTCCTTCCATATCACACGAAAACCACCAACCACGGAGGGGCAAAAGCATGCACACACCAACTCCATGACAGGCAATGCTAGTCACCCACCCCTTTTCGAACTGCTGCGTATGCGTATTTGGGGTGGTCTAACACACTCGGAGGGAAAGCGCTATCTGCCCCCTTGTATGAATGAGCTCACAGAAGCCCATGATTAGATGGTGACCACTGTGAGTGTAAACCGTCCCTCCCTCCCGTGAGAGCTCAGCCAATTAGCTCCCATGGACTCCCGGTTTCGAACAAATGGAGAATTTTGAAGGAAGTCGTGTATTAAAGAAGAAGTTGGCATCGTTATTAACGTCCACTGTTATCTAGATAAGTACTAAATAGTCAACTCAGTACAAGCCTCGTGGTTTTCAGGGTGATCTTAGCCACTAGGTGAAGTCATTTTGAGCACAGAGAAATGTACAATTTTATTTACAGCATGTGGCAGATGCGACTTACAATTATAATTATTATACAACCGAGCAATTGAGGGTTAAGGGCCCCACTCAATGCAACAGTGGGAATCAAACCGCTGACCTTCGGGTCATTCACCCATCACCTTTAGCGTTAAGCCATCATGTCCCCAGTGCACTCAAATCGGCTATCAAAGGCCGGCCATGTCTCTCACTATCTATAGTGAGAGGGACATAAAAGAACCATTGCTAACTTTTGTCAAGGGTCGGTGCATAGCCGTCAGCATGTTTCTGCCTTGCAATGGCCGGGCGATCTGTCCTGCCCTTGCCCAGAGTCAGGTGAGATGGGTGCCAGCCTCCCTGTGACCCTAATTAGGATTAAACAATTCAGAAAATGAGGTGATCACGTGCTTCATCACAACTCAGTCATATCATGTAGCACCAAAAATATTAAAGTTTCAGTGTGTGACAGTTAGCAGTAGCTAGTGGTGACGTTCTAGATTGCAAGTATTACATTTTAATTTCAGGACTTCATTTCTGAACCCTCCTGGGCAGTGGTGGCCTGGTGGTATAGGGCGCTGGAGCGCTGATCCTAAGGTTGGGGGTTCAAGTCCCACTCTTCACAAGGTTGTCACTGTCCCCCCCAGTGCAGCTAACTGGGTTATCAAAGGCGGGCCATGTCTCTCAATGTCTATGGTGAAAGGGCCATGTAAAAGAACCATTGCTGACTTTCGTAAAGAGTAGCTGCAAAGCTGCTGGTGTGTTTCTGTCCCTTGCTAAAAGGGTTGTGTCAGAAAGGGCATCTGATGTAAAAACCTATGCCAAATCAAATGTGCGAATCATTCACTGTGGCGACCCCTGATAAAGGGAAAAGGCTGGAAGGAAACTCATCATTCCTGAACCCTCCACTTTAAAACCTGTATAGTCCAGGGTGGCTGAAGAAACATGGTGCTGAAGATGGTGGCCTCTAAGAAAGGGGACCCACTCCACATACAGATATACACATCTTACTATTATGTTCTGAAAACTTAACAATTTTTTTAAATGACTCAAATTCATAAAAAAAAAAAAAATAAAATAAAAAAATAAAAACTTATTTAATAATGAAATACAGTCGGCCCTCTACTTACGAAAACCTCTGAATATGAAAAATCCAGGTTACGAAAAACATTTTCCTAAATTTTCATCCTCTTTTTACGAAAACAACCTCTTTTTACAAAAAGCGCGCCATTCAAAAATTCAAATGCACCATTCAAACAATGCGCGAGTTGCTGTCTCATTGGCTGTCTCCCAACATCCATTGGCCAGGAGGGAGATGAACTGTACCCATACTTCCTATTTGTTACTTCCTGTTTGTTTGTGAAAGAGAGTTGAACAGGACTGTTGGCTCGTGAGGTTTTTTATGAGAGTAATCATTGCAGCGTTATATTTCGTTATCAATCATGGATCCCAAGAAAGTGATTCCCGGTGACACAGAAAAGAAGAAGCAGGCTCCGTTATCAATCGAAGTGAAGCAGGAGATAAAAATACGTAAGTAGGATGCGGTTGAGTGAAATCGCAAAGGAGTATGGCCGAAACCCCCCCTACAATCGGGACGATATTGAAGCAGAAGGAGACCTTAAAAGTGGAGATACAGTGACGGAGGCGATTATTTCGGAAACAGCAACCGCCATGTTTAAGGACCTTGTGAAGGAGGGTGGGGGGTTCTTCAGACCAGCAACCCGCGGACTTTAAAGCGTCGCATGGGTGGTTCGAGAGATTTAAAAAAAAAGGTAAATAATTTTCTTTTACTTTTAACACATATTTCATACAAAATTGGTGTACTTTTATCATTTTTAAAGGGTTCATGAGGTAGTCTTGGGAGCCTTGGAACGAATCACGAGTTTTACATGTAAAATGCACCTCTACTTACGAAAACTCCAGGTTACGAAAAAGGCACTGGAACAGATTAATTTCGTAAGTCGAGGGCTGACTGTATTCAATTTCTTTTCATATATCCTCCAAAATGTTCCACACTGTACCTTTAAGTGTGCAGTACCTCTTTAAATGAAGACTAGAACGAGTCATGAATCGCACCAAAATTCATTACAAACGTGTCTTCATTTTGCAAGTATAAGCAAGTCCAAATCTTTTAGCCTGGAGTATCAAGCAAAGCCCATGTATTATGTATCAAGTCCCAAGTCAACACGCCAAAGTCAAGTCGAGTCCTAGGTTTCTTTCCTCTGTTCTTTTTTTTAAACCATCTTAACACCTTCGTCCTATTCATTTATCAGTTACATATATCAGTTACACGTGCAAATACGCCAAGAGAAACATAATACACTGTTATGCTCTTGTTTAGCATTGTTTAGCACACGCAGGATACACAGACACAAGCCTCTGCCCATGGCTCACAGTGTGTCTGATACTTATTGTACTCGTAACTTGCCACAAGCCCCAGAATCGTTTACAGGGTAAAAACAGTGGATCGCGGCCACATTTATTGTGAGTATTATTTTCTTCCTTCTGTGTTGATGTTCATTGGAAAGCATTTGCTAGACTAACTACATTTGCTTCAAATTAAACTCCTTATTGTATGCAATGAAAGTGAGATGAGTTTTAAGTGGCAATTTTTTCTGAATTTTCTTTCTCAAAAATTTCTTAAAAATTCTTTGACTATTCTTGAGTATTTACCATGTTTGCTTAATGATCCCCTTGGTTCAATGATTGCCCCCCCAAAAAAAGAATAAAAATAAATAATAACAATAATTTTCAAACTGTCCCAAATACTCCCAAACTATTCTCGAAGGCTGTGAAGGCCTCAGCCGAAATGTGGCCAACTGTCTTCTGTACTTGTGTGGGGCTGGTGGTGTAGTGGTTAGGGTGGATCGGGAGGTCGTGAGTTCGAATCTCACTGAGACCCTCACTGTGCTAATACCCCTGGGCAAAGTCTCAACCACAAGTGTGCCTCTGTTCACCCAGCAGTGCAAATGGGTACAAGTAAAAATATACTCGGAAGGTAACCTGCGATGGACTAGCATCCCATCCCGGAGGAGTTGAACTCCTGGTCGCTTCACGCTACGGAAACCGGAGATAAGCACCGGCCTGATGAGCCTCTAGGCTCGGGTGTAAAAACCTTTACCTTACCTTACCTTTACCTCCTGTACTTGCCAAAAACTAAAATATACATTGACCAGCTAGCAACAAGCTAATGATGCTCAAAAATAGTTTGGGAGCTAGTGGTAACAGTTTGGTTGAATAGTTTGCAAAGTAAATGTCTCCTGAATATTCTTTGAGAATATAAACGCTCCTGTTACACTACAAATGTGTATATTTTCATAATGAAGTAATTTTAGCTTACTTAGTTTAACACTTTCGATGTTGCCCTGTGCTAAAATCCTGCATTGTCCTGTTTTAAATGGCCACCATTTGGAGTCCATTTTACTCCCACAACAGCATAAAATCGCCAGAATAGAATATAAGGAAAGATATCAACAGAAATAAGAGTACAGAGATCCCTCACTTTCTTAATCGAGACCGAGAACCCCACGACGGCCAATTTCCGCAAAGTAGGATCGACCCCCATGACTGATGTATAGGCACATAAATGAGTATATAATATCAATAAATGCATATTCAACACTATAAATGCTTATAATAACAATTAATCATTCAAAAATAATGCATAAGATGTAAATAAAATATAAATATACACACCTACAGACGCGCGCGCGCCCACACACACACACACACACACACACACACACACACACACACACACACACACACACACACACACACATGCGTGCACACAGATGTGCACCTCACATAAAAATGTAAGTCGTTTTGTTGGGGTGTTTTGGTATTTTTTTGATTGATTGTTTTTGTTTGTTTGGAGTTTTTTGCATAATTGGCCTTGTTTTGCAGCATTTTCTTTAACTTTTCCCTTATTTTCCCTTATTTTTCGATGAACATTTTTGAAAAACCCGCGATGCACTGAAGCCGCAGAAATTGAAGCACGAAATAACAAGGGATCACTGTACACAGATATTATTTATTCATTCATTCATATATTTTCTAAACCACTTCATCCTAATTGGGGGGAGGGGGGTGCTGGCGTCCATCTCTGCTGACTCAGGCAAGGGCAGGATACACCCAAGACAGCTCGCCAGGCCATTGCAGGGCCAACAAACACACAACCAATCACGCTCACACTCACACGTCCAGGTAATTTGGAACAGCCGATTAGCATTAGCGACATTTATGTTTTTGGCTGTGGGAAGAAACCGGTGTACCCAGAAGAAATCCATGCAAGCACGGGGAGAACATGCAGATTCCACATAGAAACATCCGAGCCTGAGAATCAAACCCAGGCCTTTTTGCGGTGAGACAGATATGCTAACCACTGTGCTAATGTGCTAACAAATCAGATAAACATTAGCGAATTTCTTAATAAAATAAAGTTTTGCACATCGGCACATAATAGTACATTACGTTTACATACGTCAGACAAGCGTATGCTGGTTTACTTTTGCAGAGCAGTGGTACCTTCGCATGAGGATTTATTACTCGTATTTATCATAAAAAATAAAGTTGATGATGCAAACAATGTTTTGTTGTTTGCAAGCTCATGGTTTTATTTACTACATGTTGTAACTATGACAACATGATTACCAGTAGAAGTATTGATTTTCCAGGTAAATCTGATTTATTATTATTATTATCATCATTACTAATGCAGATGAAATTAAGACTGACTGGTAATAAGGTTTTTTGTTTTCAATGTTGCTTTCCAGATTAAATATCAAGAGAATTTTCACAAGACAAGACAGTCTTTTAAAAACAAACAAGCCAATTTTATCTGCTGACACTTTGTTCTCCATGTTGTTCGCCTCAACCTACAAGCTTGTCATTCATTCATTCATTTTCTAGGCTGATTAATCCTAATGAGAGTCGCAGTGAGGCTAGGTACCCATCTCAGTAGACTGTGGGTGAGAGCGTAGGGATACACCTTAGACAGCTTACCAGACCATTGCAGGGCCAGCAGTCACACAAGCATTCATACTCACACCAAGGGATGATTTGGAACAGCCAATTAGCCTACTTCTGGACTGTTGAAGGAAACTGGTTTACCCGGAGGAAACCCATGCAAGCACAGGGAGAACACTGCATACTGTGCACAGAAATGCCTGAGCTGGGAATTGACGCCAAGACCTTCTTGCTGTGAGGCAGACGTGCTAACCACTACGCCACTGTGGTGCATAACCTACAATGTTATTGAAAGGTAAATAAAAATGGTTTTATATTACTCAGCACCTCTGAAAACTTTTGGAAATGTTCAATCCATTTAATTTGCATAGGGTTACACATAAAGGGTGTGCTGGCGGTTGAGAAACATTTCTAAAAGCACCCTTCGGGCTAACTCCACCCAAATACACTGAATGTTTACAAACCTGAAGTAAGACTAAGTTTTTGAAATGAAAAGCAAATCTATGTTTTCATGCTCGGTGCATCTGAAGTAAATTTTCAACTGGCGGGACAAAATTATGAGCCACAGTGATGATGTCTGATGATGGTAGAGACTGGTGAACAGGAGCTTGTCCTATTTGAAGGCTTCACCAAATTTCTTCATTTCATTACTTCTTAAATTAAAACCGGTTTCTTTTGAGGATAACAACCATGCAAATTAGGTGGCGGCATGCAGGTCCCAACTAGCCTTGACCTTACTCGAAATGGCCTAGTTTTTGAAGTTCTTGCTTCGCTGATCTGTCAGGAGAATATGTCCCACTATGCCCGCAATAGAAAAGTCCCAGCCACGTCACTGCAATTCACACATCATTTTAATTTTATTCCTTTGGGTTTTCCATAGTAGCAACTTCAGCAAGAAGCTGGCAGAGGTCCACATGCTAACGGCACGGTACCTCCAGGTTAATGTCTGGATTTCACCACCTCCGTGAAAGGCAGTCTAAACACACATAACGCAGAAGTGAGGCTGAACATACACACGCACACACGTACCTAAATACACATAGCTAGGGAATGAAGCACAGCATCTGGCACACTGCCACTGGGCTATAATCACATCTGTGCAGTTCTATATGGCTCTACAGACCACGATGCCCACTAAAGTCACTACAGAACTGCAGTTTGGAGGTCAGATAGAAGGGTGGGGAATGTGTAAAATGATGCATTCAGAGAGAAACTAATGTGTGTCCAATGTGTTTACAAGAAGAGTCCATAAGAACAGCTCCCTTGTGTAACTTGGTAACTCAGAAATAATTTGTTTCTGACAGCTCTCAGTGTACAGATTAACATGTCAACTTGATGTTTCCTTATATGGCTAATTCCACAGAGAATTTGTTTGCTTTTGATGCTAAATGGAATAAAAGTGTTTTTGTGATTGTTTGTTTTTTTCAATTCACCCACAGATCTGAGGAAAATGTCCTGTCTTTTTTTCCTAATGCTGTTCATATATCTGAGACATATATGCTTAGACACATTGCACATATAAGACACATTGCTCTTGCTAGCTAGTAGGGCCGCGCAATAAAACCGGTTTATCTGTTTAAACCGGTTCTAACATGCAAACAATACGTATTGCAATACTCCGAAGCAAAACCGGTTTTTTGACATGTATTCAGAAAACTTCGGAACAGTAAAGAAAACTTCAGCTATTCCCGCTAATTGAACCAAATGCTTTCGTTGAAAAAAAAAAAAAAAAAAAGCCAAACACAGAGGTTCCGACATGTAATCCTGACACAATTGTGTTTCCGTCCTCTTATCTGCAGTCATTAAGTGTGTGAAGAGCCAGGAATAATAAGAGGTCACGAAGGTCTTCAGCCAATAGAATTTGTTTTTATACCCGATACGAAAATTCCCGCTAAAAACAAAACCACGGTTCATGTTGCTAATTGCTCAAAAATTTACTGACCTACTACATCTAGATTTTCACTTAAAAATTGATTTTAAAATCAGCAAAAGAGGGAAGCAGTCCCATGAAACTGATCTCCAACAAGGCACATTAACCATGCATGTTTTTTTTTTTTTTGCTTAACGCTGCAATAATATCTCTGTCGACTCTGAAAAAAAAAAAATGATGTCACACAAGGACTCAGCCTCAGGCTCAACATGCTCCAAATCGGTCCAGATTCCAGTAAATTACATTCCACTTCTCTCCAGCATAATGATGACAGTATTGTATGTTATTATTGTAAAGTTCTAAAGTTTGGCGGACCTTCCTGAGCCGTCAGTGTCACTGTAAGTGTTATACGTGTGACATGTGCCCAGCAGGCCTATGGGCATCGCTATGATGGCATTAATATATGTACATGTAATGTTAATATTGTTATATATAAATAACTCAATCTACTGCTCACAGGGTCACAGGTCTGATGAGGTCTAGTTGTGCATGATACAGTTCTACGCATGCCCGGATGATACTCCACTTTTAATCCCGCCTTAAAATTTTTATATTCATGCATTAATGATTAAGGCTTCACAATACGCTTTAATAAAAGCACTAGATGCACTTACATTATTCTAATGTTTATGTGTATTTAATATGTTTAAGTAGCTTATTTTGCTCAATATGCAGTTCTAGTTCAGTGTTAATGTTTGTGCCAAAGTTTAAAACATTACATTTTCATAAGTAGATTTTTTTTCTGATGCTTAGAATTGTTATTTTAATGACTAAAAACGTTTTTAAATGTTGTTGATTTTTCTTTTTGAAATAAAGAATAAATACTGTCAAGAACAGGCTCACTTTTAATTTGAAATTCTTCTTGCAATATATCGCAATGCACGCTAGAAATCACAGTACAGTAAAACCTCCGCTGACAAACGCTTAAGCTCACGAACTTTTCGCCTCAAGAACATTAAATTTGCGAGCATATAGTCTCTGCTGACGAATTAGTTTTCGGCGGACGAATCAAACCACGCGGTCGAACAGCGCCACGGTGGCGGCCACGAGAAGCTGATGCACACTCATGGCGTCACAGTTCGTCACCCCCTTTCTTTGAATGCGGAAGTGGTTTGTGTTTGCTAGACATTTTGGACCATATTGAGTGTACTTTTGCTATTATGGGACCGAAAAAGACCCCACCACAGGCGGAGATCATTGAAAAACACGAACGAGGTGTGCGTTTGTGTGACTCAGCGTCCCAGTACCAGTACGCTAAGTCTACCATTGCTCCCATCCTTAAGAACAAGGAAGCTATTAAGGGTGTGTGTGTGGCTAAGGGTGTTTCCAAACAGTAGGCGTTTCCAAACACTCCTTCCAAACAGTAAGTCCCTCCCTCCCTCCTCCTCCCACTCCATTCCATCAAGCCATCAACTACCATCACAAAGGTAAATAAAACGACTTTATTATACAGTACAGTTTATTTCTTTAATTACAATACAATAGCACATTTATTATACATAAAATAAGGTATATTTTTGTGTAGTTTTAAGGCTTATTTAGTAGAAAATTATGTTTTATGGGGACCTGGGAACGGATTATTCTCATTTTAATGGTTTCTTATGGGAAATAAATGTTCGGAAGACGAACTTTTCGCCTTACACACACTTTCTGGGAACCAATTATGTTCGTGAGCAGAGGTATCACTGTATATCACAATACAAAAAACCTAGGCAATACCAACCCATACTATTTAGCACATACATATGAGTGTAGCACTGCATTTTATTCCTAAACATTAAGCAGATTTCATTTAATTGATCAAATTGTTGACACATCCTCCAGTATTTAGTTTCAGTTGCCTGTTTTAAACCCAAAATAAGTGCCTAGCAAAGGTTTTTAAAATACATAATGCTAGCTAATTCAAAAACTGTAACATCCATTACCCCTGAAGTTCCTGAGATTCTAATTATTTTGACTGAAGCCAAATTTTGAAAGTTATATTTCCCGATCACTGCTTTAACTTCAGGTTCATTTTTCATTTTTAGTAAAAATGGAAAAGATTTTAGATTTTTACTAACTAATATGCTTTGCTAGCTGTTTTGCTAGGTACATTTTTGCGGCATTCAATATTATTTAAAATAGTAGTGAGACTAATTAGGGAACATTTTTCTTTGAAGAGGGTCCAGTAAAAATTTAGGTAATTAATGCTAAATGTAATTATAGTTCAAAAACTTGTTGAATGAAGCTTTTGATAGTTTTGCCTTTTTTATTTTCTGTGCTTACTGTTTTTTTTGGGTTTTTTTTTTTTTTTTTTTTTTTTTTTGCAAATACAGGGATCCCTCTCTACTTCGCGCTTCAATTCATGCAACTTTGATGAGTTGCGTTTTTTTTTTTTTTAATATTCATCAAATTAAAAAATAAGGAAATAAGGGAAAAGTTAAGAAAAATACTGCAAAAACAAGGCCCATTATAGAAAAAACCCTAAACAAACAC
>CM045744.1:24068975-24083975 GCA_024760905.1 Plotosus lineatus | reverse complement strand
CCCACTATCACCACTATTGGGCCCTTAAGCAAGGCCCTTAACCCTCAAATGCTGTTTTAATGGATCTGGTTAAGAGCATCTGCTTAAATGCTGTAAATGAGAACATTGGAAGTTATGGGTGAAGGTAATAATACTGATTCATTAATTTCCATTGGATCAGCTTGAAAGTCTGTCCAGCCATATCTTGGGAATTCTCTCCTGAAGGCAAGGTTGATGTCATGAAATAGTCCCCTGAACAGGATGTTAACACAACTACAGGGATCCCTCACTTTCCGCGGTTAATGGAGACCCCCCACGACCGTAGATTTCCGTGAAGTAGGATCGACACCCCCCCCCCCCGACTGATGTACATGTACATGTATATGTGTATATAATATCAATAAATACATATTCAACACTATAAATGCTTATAATAGCAATTAAATATTCAAAAATAATGCATAAGATGTAAATAAAATATAAATACACACACAGACAGACACGTGCGCATACACTCAGATGCGCACCTCACATAAAAATGTAAGTAGTTTTATTGAGGTATTTTGGGATTTTTTTTTTAATTGGTCTTGTTTTGTGCATTTTCTTATTTTTCCTTAATTTCCTTATTTTTAAAATTTTTCGATGAATATTTTTCAAAAACCCGCGATGCACTGAAGCCGCAGAAACTGAAGCACGAAGTAGTATTCACTGAGGCTGAGCTGAATAATAATTTTAATATATACTACATGGAAGCATAAACAAACCAAATCGAGACTATTTTAATACAAGAATATTTTATTTTTAAAATATTGTTTCTATTACAAAGGCAGGTCCGGTGAGCTCTACTCCAAACAGCGCAAAAGCAACAATTAGCCGACAGCGTCTTTTATTTAGTATATACTACATGGAAACATAAGAAAAACTAACCAAAATAAGATTTTAATTTTTCAAAGAATGATCATGATGATACAACCTACTCAAAGTATCCTTGACAGATTGTAAGCGTCCATCATTTTGATTAAACATTATTCACTCGCTGTGAGAGCCTGGCGAGCTGTCCAGCGTCTACCCCGCCCTCACTCAAGAGTTATCTGACATGGGCCCCCAGTGACCCTAATTAGAATTAAGCTGTTCAGAAAATGAATGAATGAATGATTTAGTCACTCAGGATAATTTTTATTATTTCCCAGACAGTAATAAATGTAATAAAGACGAAGGGATATTATCCACCTCACAAAATCAAAATAAAGCTTGAATCAAAATGCACGGATAAACATTTGCAGAAGTCACGGATTCTGAAACCATGAAAATATGCTAAGTGGTATAGCTTTTTTCAAGGTATCTAGTATGAGATATTAACGTAAGGAGTTCAATCCGTACGTCATCGAATCGCACATTCAATCCTTCGGAGCTGTCAGTTACAGGAACGTTCTCAAGACTACGGAGTTGTGGGGTGTCGCTGTAAATGTGAGTGTCGGTGGATAAAAAGAGTGTATTGCCCTTTTATTAATAAACTCTCAATCATTTGCCAAACTGTTTAATCCTACTAGGGTCATGGGGAGACTGGAGCCCATTTCAGCCAACATTGTGTAAAGACAGGGTTCACCAAAAATAACTGCTTAGACCATCGCAGTGCAACACACACACACACACACACACACACACACACACACATACACACACATACACACACACACACACACACATACACATCTGAGGTCAATTAGGAGTAGCTAATTAGCTTAATGCAAATGTCCTTGGACTGTGTAGGGAAACCAGTGTACCCGAAGAAAGCCCTGCAAGCATGAAGAGAACACGCAAACTCCACACACAGAAACACCTTCACTGTGAACCAAACCCAGACATGCTTGCTGCGACAAGTAATAAACTGAATGTATAACTGTTTGGAAATTGCCGTGGTAGGTATTAGAAGAAAGGCAGCATGGAGATGAGCGGTTATTTGAAAATAATTTACTATGAGATGGTACAAGTTACATCACAATCATTACCGAGGATTACTTTCGTGTAACAGTGTAACGCCGAGTATGTTTTTCCTTTCAGTATCTGTGAGTTATATGTATATTGAGAGCAGCACGGTGGCGTACTGTAGATGTTAGCACGTCTGCCTCATAGAAAGAATGCTTCTGTTTGATTCTGTATGATGTTTGATAGTGGCTCATCAGGCCGGTGCTTATCCCCGGTCTCTGTAGCATGAAGCGACTAGGAGTTCAACTCCTCCTGGATGGGACGCGAGTCCATCGCAGGTTACCTTCCCAATATATTTTTACTGGTACCCATTTATACTGCTGGGTGAACAGAGGCACACTTGTGTTTGAGACCTTCCCAGGGGTCTTAGCACAGTGAGGGTCGAACTGGGATTTGAGCACACAACCTCCTGAGCATGAATGCAGCACCCTAACACTACGCCACCGGCCCCCTGTTTGATTCCCAGCTCAGGTGTTTCTGTCTGGAGTTTGCATGTTCTACCGATGCCAGTGTGGGTTTCCTCCGGGTACTCACCGGAGTACGTGGAGGAAACCCACACAAGCATGGGTCGAACATGCAAACTCCTCCCCTTCTTTCCTCCCACAGTCCAAAAACATGCACAGTGGGCTAATTGGATTTTCCAAATCAGCTCTCGGTGCGAGTGTGAATTGTTGTGTGAGTATTGGCCCTCTGATGGCCTGATGAGCTGCCCAGGGTGTACCCCACCCTTACCCAGAGTCAGCTTAGATGGGCGCCAGCCTCCCCGTGACGCTATTCAGGATTAAGCGGCTAATAAAATGAATGATAGAAATGAATGTGTATTGATTGCGTATCCAGCCAGTCTGTGTATTTGTAGATTTGGAATAAGATACAGGAGACAGAAAGTGCAGCACAAATCTCGGAGAGGATTTTCAGTGCTCAGGAGTAACTGGAGCTTCGAGGCGACGCTCATATGGTTAGCGTGTTGTTTTTGGATATACAGACCTGGAGGGATGGAAACTTCCTGAGGATCCAGTCTTCGTTTCCCAAAACACCTTCAACTAAATCAACATTCTCTCCTGGTCTGTTCATGGCTTTCTTACTTTACTCTTCAGCTCACGTTATGAAACCTGACTTCACCCTACATTTTACACTTTATACTTTACACTCACTCACTCACTCATTCACTCATTCACTCACTCACTCAATCACTCACTCACTCACTCACCCCTTCACTCACTCAATCACTCACTCACTCATTCACTCACTCACTCACTCACCCCTTCACTCACTCAGTCACTCACTCACTCACTCATTCACTCACTCACCCCTTCACTCACTCACTCACTCCTTCAATCACTCACTCACTCATTCACTCATTCACTCACTCACTCAATCACTCACTCACCCCTTCACTCACTCAATCACTCACTCACTCATTCACTCACTCACTCACCCCTTCACTCACTCACTCAATCACTCACTCACTCCTTCACTCACTCATTCACCCACCCCTTCACTCACTCACTCCTTCACTCACTCAGTCACTCACTCAGTCACTCACTCATTCACTCACTCACCCCTTCACTCACTCCTTCAATCACTCACTCACTCACTCATTCACTCACTCGTTCACGCCTTCATTCACTCACTCATTCACTCACTTGTTCACTCCTTCACTTACTCACTCATTCACTCCTTCACCCACTCACTCCTTCACTCATTCGTTCACCTCTTCACTGACTCACTCATTCATTCCTTCACTCACTCACCCGTTCACTCACTCACTCAATTACTCACTCACTCCTTCACTCACTCACTCACTCATTCACTCACTCACCCCTTCACTCAATCACTCACTCCTTCACTCACTCATTCACTCACTCACTCCTTCACTCACTCCTTCACTCCTTCACTCACTCAGTCATCCATTCACTCACTCACTCACTCACTCACTCACTCAGTCACTCACTCGTACACTCCTTCATTCACTCACTCATTCACTCACTTGTTCACTACTTCACTAACTCACTCATTCACTCACTTACTCACTCACTCCATCACTCACTCACCCCTTCACTCACTCAATCACTCACTCACTCATTCACTCACTCACTCACCCCTTCACTCACTCACTCACTCACTCCTTCACTCACTCACTCACCCACCCCTTCACTCACTCACTCCTTCACTCACTCAGTCACTCACTCAGTCACTCACTCATTCACCCACTCACCCCTTCACTCACTCACTCACTCCTTCAATCACTCACTCACTCATTCACTCACTCGTTCACGCCTTCATTCACTCACTCATTCACTCACTTGTTCACTCCTTCACATACTCACTCATTCACTCCTTCACCCACTCACTCCTTCACTCATTCGTTCACCTCTTCACTGACTCACTCATTCATTCCTTCACTCACTCACCCCTTCACTCACTCACTCAATTACTCACTCACTCCTTCACTCACTCCTTCACTCACTCACTCACTCATTCACTCACTCACTCACCCCTTCACTCAATCACTCACTCCTTCACTCACTCATTCACTCACTCACTCCTTCACTCACTCAGTCATCCATTCACTCACTCACTCACTCAGTCACTCACTCGTACACTCCTTCATTCACTCACTCATTCACTCACTTGTTCACTACTTCACTAACTCACTCATTCACTCACTTACTCACTCACTCCATCACTCACTCACCCCTTCACTCACTCAATCACTCACTCATTCACTCACTCACTCACCCCTTCACTCACTCACTCACTCACTCCTTCACTCACTCACTCACCCACCCCTTCACTCACTCACTCCTTCACTCACTCAGTCACTCACTCAGTCACTCGCTCATTCACTCACTCACCCCTTCACTCACTCACTCACTCACTCCTTCAATCACTCACTCACTCATTCACTCACTCGTTCACGCCTTCATTCACTCACTCATTCACTCACTTGTTCACTCCTTCACTTACTCACTCATTCACTCCTTCACCCACTCACTCCTTCACTCATTCGTTCACCTCTTCACTGACTCACTCATTCATTCCTTCACTCACCCCTTCACTCACTCACTCAATTACTCACTCACTCCTTCACTCACTCACTCCTTCACTCAATCACTCACTCAGTCCTTCACTCACTCACTCACTCATTCACTCACTCACTCACCCCTTCACTCAATCACTCACTCCTTCACTCACTCACCCCTTCACTCACTCACTCATTCACTCACTCACTCCTTCACTCACTCCTTCACTCCTTCACTCACTCAGTCATCCATTCACTCACTCCATCACTCACTCACTCCTTCACTCACTCACTCCTTCACTCATTTGTTCACCTCTTCACTGACTCACTCATTCACTCCTTCACTCACTCACTCCTTCACTCATTCATTCACTCCTTCACTCACTCACTGATTCACTCCTTCACTCACTAATTCACTCCTTCACTCACTCACTCATTCAGTCCTTCACTCACTGACTAATTTACTCCTTCACTCCTTCACTGACTCACTCCTTCACTCACTCACTCACTCTTTCACGCCTACACTGACTCACTCCTTCACTCCTTCACTCACTCATTCACTCACTCATTCACTTCTTTACTCACTCAAGCATTCACTCCTTCACTCACTCCTTCACTCACTGACTCTTTCACTCCTTCGCCTACTCACTCGTTCACTCTTTCATTCACTCATTCACTCCTTCCCTCATTCATGTGCCCAAACTCTTCATCCTACTAGCAAGAGTTAAAGTTAAAAATATTTAAAAACCTGAAAAGTCTGACAAAGTCAAACATGCATGGCATAGCCATGTTGGGAGGTTTCAAAGCGTATGCCCTCCTTTGAGCCCAGAAGAATTTGAAATTACAATTTTAAATGGTTGTCTCTTGTACAATATTTTACTACAATTTATAATAATATATAATCTGTAAATTCACATCAAATGTTTGAAACATTTCATCTATTCGTGCAAAATAAAGAAATGTATTAATTACAAGACAAAATATGTCAAACAATCTAACGACTGCCAATTGGAATGACGAACCATTTAATATCCCTTTTCTTGCTATAACATTTTATTTAAAACGTATACACTGTACAACACTGCAGTTTTAGCAGGTGTCAGGTTGCCCCTTAAAACTCTTAGGGATTTGAAAAATATTTTCTGAATACAAAAAAAATTGCCTGCTCATAAAAATAAATACCGGTATATATGTTATGATCCATTATTGACTATAAATAACCAGATTGTAAAAGATAGATGAAAAAAGCATACAATTTAATTTGTAGGCCTACCTTACGTTTATTTTATTTGTTAGGTAATCAAATCAATAAAAACATGCTTAATGGCAACACTTGTGATGACTGTTTCAATTCTACAAAGAACATACATTCAGTTATAACAACACAATATTAAACAAGGTGGCAATTTCATGTATTACGACATAGCACTTAAATCAGAAAAATGCATACAGTACTGCCATGTAATATTAGTTAAAATATCATGAACTCCAAAATTCTTTCAATGGGAGTAATACTCTCACAAAATTTATGATTATTCCTGCGCTTGTATTTTGACTGAGTGAAAATCACTGTCATATTGTTTTGATAATTTTCCACTGACGGGAATTACCAGCACAGCTCACACTGGAATTCATCGTTCTCTTCTGAATTTTGTTTTTGAGCCTCATCAACTTCACAACTCTCTTTGCTTTCTCTAATTTCAATAACTACAGTAATCCCCCTTATTCCGCGGTTAATGGGGGACCCCCCCCCCCACACTATATATAAATTATACACCTTATAAAGACAATAAATATATAAATACTGTATAACAAACCTTATAAATAACAAATCCACGGCCACGTCGAGAAGGAGAATCACTGGCGCCTCCAGAGCCTTTGCTTTCGTACGTATCATGTTAGTGTCCAAACTCAAATTATTTTTATGGCAGTCCGTAATCCACAACGATAAGGCATTTTCCATTTTCACAACTGTTATGGTCTATGGTAGTTGGTGGCGTTTAACTCTCTTTCTCTCTCTACTCATACGCTGCATGTGCTGGTGAGAGGCGTGCCTGGTCCTCACAGGCAAAATCCAGAGAGCGCACCTGAATTCACTCAGACATCAGCTATAAATAGCTCCGTGCTCGACCAGTTTCCGTGTTGATACTCTCCCAGTGATTTTGGTTTTTGTTTATCCCTCACCACTACGGTGAACATGATTTTTCCCACACCTCAGTGCTTCCTCTAAGCTCAATAAAAGTAATTGCTTCATGTGGAAGGAAAGGTGTGTTGGATGCTGGGAAATATAATCTCGACCAATCAGCTTGCTGGATTCACAGCCAATCAGAGAACACTCAAGTCAAGCAGGAGAACATTGTATGTTGGGTAGCATAGTTCAATGTACATGCAGTGCTCATGAATTTTGAATAATCTTTAATTTTTTCAATTTCCCAATGGGAAATCCCACGATATTGCGGGGACGCAAAGTAGAAAACGCAAAATGGCGGGGGATTTCTGTATACTGATGTCTGCCTGGGTTTTTTTTGTTCTTGTTGTTTTTTCTCTGATTTTCCTGTTTTAGTTGTTTAACATGTTTCTTTCAGGTGGCACTGATCCAAGATTAATTCATGACTATGGAGGCTTTGAGATCTGTACTTTTCACAGGTTTTTACTTAAAAGTTTTGATGATAGCCACAGCTTCGTAGGTAACTACAGTCACTTTTGTTCTATTCTTTTCTATGATGTTATCCATAATGCTGAATGTTGCCTCGATCCATGGTCCAGAGAAAACAGTCAGTATTGATGTCACTATTTTTTTGTAGAGCATGGTACCTTACCTGATTGACGCTCTCTAGTAAGAATACCTTTCCCCAAAATCCAGTGTCAATCTGGTCATCTTCATTACACTGTGATGCCAACCCCTTCACCTGCTGGTCTATACTGTATCTTTCAGTAACTACAGGTAGCTGACCCGACTCTTCTGGTGGAAATAACTGTGGTATTTTCTCTGCCAGCATCTTTAGGGACTCCTCTGTTTGACTGTGCTCTACAAAATCTGGGTCAAGAACTGACATCAACTGAAGCATTTTGTTGTCAATAGGCATCTTCAGCAGCCATAACATAACCTGCTCTCAGATCACTATAGAGTCTGCTCAGCATACGTGGATGTATCGCTAACCAAAACAATGCATTTTATAATCACCGCAATTTCATTGGAAAGGCAGTAATATTGAGCCAATCAAAAGTATTGTTGTAACTTGCACCAAAGAAATGAAGAATCCTGGGAACAACTTTCCGTGTTTTGTTTTGTTTTTTTTTCACTGAACAACGTGCTTACATGTTTTCATGGAAACAACAGCAATCACGCTGCTTAACCCGATGATTCATTCAGCTCGTCACAGCCGTATGGAAGTAAGCGGGGTCGAGTTTTTTTACGTGAAAATTACACCACAAGAAATGACATAGTTCAGACCGAGCCAGTACCACGGACCGCTTATGCAGAGACAACCACCCCATACGCCACCGAGATCTCTGTACGCTGCTTCCTGATGTCTTCCACAGTAGGAAATAACAGTTAATAGATTTATGAAAAATCTCATTAAATATTTTGTGACTGAATTAGATTTTCAGAGGGAAAAACTCTATAACACATAAGAATTTCTTTAAGAGCTTCTTTATTTCTGCAATGACCTGGCAAGCTGTACAGGGTGTACTCTGCACATAGCCGAGAGTCGGCTACAATGGACACCAGCCTCCCTGTGACCCTAATTAGGATTCAGCAGTTCAGAAAATGAATGAAATTAATGAATGAATGGATGAGCTTCTTTATTTTTGAAATGGATCTGTTTGGACCAGCCATGGCCCAATGGTTAAAGAAACAGCTTTGAGACAGAAAGGTTGCTGGTTTGATTCCTGAACCGGGCAGGGAAAATGTATGGTGGGGGAGTGAGCAGCACCCTCCCTTCATCTGCACTCATTGCTGAAGTGCCCAAGCAAGGCACCAAACCCCCAGCTGCTCTCCAGTGTGTGTGCTCACTATTTGTATGTTCTCACTTTGGATGAGTTAAATTTAGAGAAAATAATATCCCTTGTGGGATTAATACAGTTATAGCAAAATCCCCCCAAAAAGCTAAATGTTAGAAGGCAAAATTTCACATTCCACATTGTTTCCGTAGACCTCCTTTCACTAACAACCTTCGTTCATCCATTCATTTTTGGAACCACTTAATCCTCATGATGGTCACAAGGTGGATGGCACCCATAGCTGATTCTGGGTGAAGGTGGAGTACACTCTGGACAGCTTTCCAGGCCATCGCGGTGCCAGTAACAACATGTTCTTTGTCATACAGATTTAGCAGATCTGTAACCGAAGGGCGTGAGGTAGGCTTTGGGTGAGGTGTATTTAAAACCTATGTAGTTGCGTTTAGCTCAGTTGATGTCAGATCACTGTGCAGCTCTACATAATGTTCTACAATACAGGCGAGTATGTAAGAAAAAACCTGTGGGTTTAACGTAGCACAATCATACAACTATGGTTTAAAACAAAAAGGATGATTTTTCGCACATCTGATGACCCAAAAAAGCATATGAAATCTGTATATTGATCATAACACGGCTGCAGAACGTCATACACATCAGAAAACATACCTAGGAAACAGACCTTATGTTGCAAATTACCTACAAAACGGAAAATGTTGAAAATGATGTCAGACTTCATTGGCATTTTCTATCGCACTACATATGCGTTTCATACAACATGCTCACAACTGTCCAAGGAACATGTCCAACTTTCTGTCATATACCTATTATGTGATATGTCACAGGGCTTATCAGTAAAAATATGAATAATGTTCTGATGCAACCTTTTCATTTCACTTCCTGACTCCTCGGTACATAAACTGAGTGCTAAGCTTTCCCAACTATCTTTA
This sequence comes from Plotosus lineatus, assembly GCA_024760905.1. Lineage (NCBI taxonomy): Eukaryota > Metazoa > Chordata > Actinopteri > Siluriformes > Plotosidae > Plotosus > Plotosus lineatus. The sequence goes on along the minus strand of CM045744.1, from coordinate 24,074,078 downwards.
TGTATATACATATATATATATATATATATATATATATATATATATATATATATATATATATATATATATATATGTCCCATGCCTTGCTTATGTACTGATCCTCTACCTTTTTTTGGATTGACCTATGACCTTGTGTGCTATGGGCACTCGTGTTTTCAATACTGCTTGATTACCAACATGATTTGTATGCTTGGATTTGGAATTAAAGCAGCCTTCACATGGATATCTCCACACACACACACACACACACACACACACACACACACACACACACACACAAACACGCACACACACGCACACACACACACACACACACACACACACACACACACACACCGCTCTCTCTCACTCTCGCTCTGTGTGGACAGTTGAGCAAACAGAAAGCCCAGATCCTGGTCTCACAAGACATATTTTGGATGATTCATTCAATTTGTACTTCAAACAGATTTGATTGATGACAAATGGCTGATGAATTAGATCTTCTATTCCACCATCAGTTCTTACAATGACATGTACTTTATAATAACGAATTTGACCATCTTGCACAAAATACACACCTTCATCTTGGAGATTTTGTGTTAGTTTTGAACAATCGAGATGATGGAAAAAATGGAACATGTACTGACTTCCTGCGTCTTTTTTGCGTGACACACATTTCATGTTTTTTCCACTTCAAATCCCAAGTAAATTTAGGAAACATGGAGTGTAAGCACATCAGTCTGGGTCATTTGTTGGTAGAGCCTGAATGAGCCAACAGAGGCTTATCTGATGATGAATGAGAAATGAAATCATCACACGGAAACATCTGAACCGTACGAGAGCGCAGCTGTGATTTAAACAAATAAGGCAATCGAACGCTAGCTTGGCACGGCATTTGTCGTCAACCAGGCTTCCACTGCGCTACTCTAATTCCACGAGCTTTGCATTTTCGCATGCGTCCGCCATATTACAAAGTCCGAGCGTGATCAGAGAAGGAAAGGAAATCAAAACAAACTCGAAATTAAATTCAGTCTTGGGGTGTTGTACTGAGGTACGAGATCCAATTACTCCTAAAAATGAGTGGAAGGGAAATTGTAAAGAGGAAAAAAAACCACACTTACTTTATTTAATAGTACAGTATTATATACACTCTTCATGTAGAATCTAATTTTATTTTAGAATTATAACTTAGGTAAAATCTGGTGTGTTTATGTGGCACTGAGCTCTTATTTATGTTTTCCATTTATTTCTATTTATTTTTTGTAAGACTCTATATAATTTTTTCTCATATTTTGTGTATTTTTATGCTTTTCCAGTTTTTAATTGTCATCATTTATAGCAAGTCGGTTATATTTTCTCCTATTGGTGGGACTTTGAACAAGGATGACTCAATAAAATTTTGGAGATGATCCAGATCAAATTTTAGATTCTGGAATTTTTTAATGATTGTTTAACATTGTGAGATAGGATGTTTTTGGACACTTCGCAGATATTGCTGGATTTTTTTTTGAGGCTTATGCACTCCAGGTGCTCTTGTCAGATTCTCTTTTGAATAAAACTCCATTATTAATTAACTTTTTCAAAAATAACAAGGCACTTGGAGAGCACAAACCTCTGCCAAGCTGAAAAACCCCCGAAAGCGACACAGCACCTTCTGCTGGGCTTACTGTACTACCACAATTGGGAATAAAAATCATTTATTAGAACTAAGCTGACAGCAAGTATAACAACAACAAAAAATTTTCACTGTGATACAAATTAATTCATAATATTTCTGGTGTCGTGTGAAAAACCTGGGATTACACTGAACTGTAACACATACAGTATTTGGTTGGGAAGACGATTTGGAAAAATCATTGTAGCATGCACTTGGTCGTGGAGCAGATCAGAGGAGTGTAAGATGCTGACCTTAATGGATATTGAATCCAAGCATCACACACACACACACACACACACACACACACACACACACACACACACACACACACACACACACACACACACACACACACACTCATACCAAGCAATTTTCATGTTTTCCTTATTCAGTTGTGGTTGATATTCTGAAATTATGGAAAGTTTATTTTCTTAACTGAAGAAGTTAACTAGCCCGGCAATGTTCCAAGCTCCACCGCGACAGCATGTACTACCACATTCATTACTGTCTTGTGTAAAGCAATCATTCAGAGAAAATTCTCCTTATGTGTTAAAAACTGATGCATGCACAAGTTCACCGTGATGCTGTTTAGCTAAAACAAAAATGAATATACTATGTATATATGAAGAAAGCTACATTGCTAGCTATGCTATTAGCATGCCAATTCAACTAAATACATTTTCCGGTTATATGAGCGGGTAATTTTTAATTCAAGCAGCTATAAATTCGTTGCATCAGACATCCTCTTTCTAACAACTAATGTTTTCTACTTGCATGAAATATAAAATGGTTTGATTTAATTTAGGGATGTAATGAGTGTTGAGTGTTTTTACTTATGCAACTTCATGCATATATAACAAAATGAAGTCCAAACACACCATTATATTAAAAGCAGTCTGATCATTTCCCAGGAGAGCAGGTAAACTGTTAACAGCTAATGATCTTGACAAGATCAAATTCAACTGCACATTCATTTTCCGTTACAGATGTTTAATTTCTATGAAATATTTTTGTTCGTATTTACATTAAACAAACAGTTCAAACAAACATAAACAAAAACAAGACGTACAAGAGTTACACTCATGCTCCATGCTAAGTCCTGAAATAGCCAATGGGGACAATTTTAATCCACGTGAATGAAATTGCTTAAAAAGTAGGACTAGGGGCGGGGTTAGATAGTGCTGCCAATTAGAGACCTTATTACTGGAGTTGATAAGATCTCTTTACTGAATTCATCTTTTTTTAAAAGCCGTGGAACTAAACTACTGGTTTTTTGAGCAGATGTTTTGCAAGTGTCTTGCACTTAATAATGTTTTCTGGCATCACAATTTTCTGCACAGTTGACCAATCACGGATTACCATTTTTCCACCAGAAAAACAATCAACACCATTTGTTCTGGTAGATTAATCACAAATCATCATTGTTCACACGAACCAATCGACAATCACTGATCACCCCATCGACCAATCACTGATCATCATTCCTCACATTGTCCAAAGACTGATTGTGATGCAATAACTCAAACTCAAATTGGTTCCATGAACCAACCAATCATTTAATATTCAATGCACACTTGATTCTGGTGTATTGACTTGATTCACAGTAATAAAAGTAAGCTACTGTATTCCATTTTATTTTCTTCATTTGTTACAACAAAAAATGTATAGTCAAAGGTTGTGAAGAATCACTGCACAGATTATTTGTTGTATTAAAATTAAAAAGTGAGGAAGCTTATAGCCTTAAAACTTTGAGTGCACAATGAGGCAAATCAAGCTTTTTTTGTATTAAAATATTTAATGACTACTTTTTTTTTTTTTTTTTTTACAGTAATGACAATGCATTTTCTTTCCATATGAAATAAATTACCATATTATTTTACTGTTCAGGCAAAACACGATTCTGTTCTGGTTCTGTCTTCACAAAATTTTCATTTAAGGTAAATTGTAATTTGTTATGCAAATATTTATGCCGAACGATTATGCAAATCTATGACGTCGATTGATTTTTTTTTTTTTTTTTTGCGCGCGCACGCACGCGCGCGTGTGCGTGAACGCTCTCCAATTAAAAACAGAGTCGGGACAGCGCGCGTCTCCAAACATTAACGCGTGCACGAGCCTCATGCTGGAAACTGAGTCTGAGTTGATTTCTCCCACCTGGGAAAACAATCCGAGATGTATTCAGCACAGTTGTAAACAGAACAGGAACCCAACCTTTAGATCATCTATGATCGATTTTCACCCAATGACCTGTTGTTGCAGGTCAGGTGTCTGGCTGAGGGAGACACCACCACCACCACCCACCCCCCTCCACACGCACACACACACACGCACACACACCCGTCTCTGTGCATACATGGAGGCTGCACGACCATGCTGCAAGCCTATAAGTTATCTCTGTGCGTACTGTACACGTGACCTGAAGTAAACCCGACAGAACCTGCGATCCGCTCCGCCGCCACCGAACACAAAGACTGCATTCATTTAAAGGGGGGGAAAAAATCCGAGCTCGGTCCGAAACTCTGGCTGTGATCCAAATCCCAATCTTTGGAGCTCGTGCACTTGCATACTAACAAGTGTCTCTGCAAGGCTATTTGTACTGTCATTAAGTGCATACTACTGAATGCAAGAATGTGATCTTAAGGGCAGGGCAGAATTATTTACACATAATAATAATAATAATAATAATAATAATAATAATAATAATAATCATCATCATCATCATCATACACTGGTGTGCGTAACACGTGCGCGCACTGGATAATTAACTTTAATTCAATTGGGTGGGGAGTGTGGGGGAGGGGGAGTGTGGGGGAGGGGGGGCGGGTTGAATGAGGACCTGGGACAGAGCAGGCCGTGGGCTCCGGGTTCGATTCAGTTCATGCAGAGATCGCTGTATACTGAGCCCTATATGAACGAGTGGAAATATTTCTCCATCCTTCTTTCTGTCGCGTTGAAATCATTCGCGATAGGATCCTTTACCGCGCGCGCGCGCGCATGCGCCAACACTTGATCTGCCTCCGTAGGCTCGTGCGCTTCACACGTGCTGCCGCTTATTTGGTTTGAGTATTTACAGGACGTGCAGTGTGGTGAGCAGAAGCCTAATTACACTGATTACCCGAACACCTTGGGCGACGTTAGGTGGTTATTGGGGAAAACACACTCTCTCACACACACACACACACAGAGAGAGAGAGAGAGAGAGAGAGAGAGAGAGATCTGAATGCACAGCATTCACTGCAAGCACACAGAAAAAAAAAAGTTTCTAGTGAAGGAAATCTGATTAAAACTACAAATCAATAAACATGTTATATATTATCTTACAGTATCCTCACAAAACATATATTATATTATCTTTATTATTTATATAAATTATTTTTATTGCTTTATTTATTTATTATTATTACATATACCGTGTTATCTTTAGGGTGCTGGTAGATTAAGGCTTTAGCTTTTTTTTTTCAAATAAT
>CM045744.1:24048975-24063975 GCA_024760905.1 Plotosus lineatus | reverse complement strand
ATAATGTTTTCATATCATTCAAAGCTACTCAACCACCAAGATACAAGGAAAAGCGTAGTCTGGTGCCACTAGAATTCCATTTTTTAAACCTAGTTTCTGTGCCACCCCTCAAGGAATGGGACACATTGACCAGAAAATGCACAGTCTGTTCTTAAAGTTGACATGTTGGAGGTAAAAAACCCAAAAAAATAAAAACAAAAAAAAAACAGAAAACGCAATACATTGTTATTGCTAAGCAAAATGCCAGGGCTTGTGGCGTACTTCTGGTATGCAGTGGTACGCACTTAGCAAAGGTTGATCAAGAAAGGACAACCAATGAACTTGAAGAGTGTCATGGGCGAATAAGTGTCAATTAAGCATATGGGAAGGTGACCCCACAAAAGTGCTGCTGGAGCACAAACTTCTGCTAATAATATTGGCTATAATAGGAAGTTGCATGACACTGCCTAGCCACAGAGCAATTAGGTGATGTTAATGTTATGGCTGATGGTGGTGATGCATACAACAGCTTTAATATATCAGCATGTGTATTTATTATTTTATGTTTGTTTGGGTTTTTTAATATATGATCATACTGAGCAGCAGTCATACAGGAAACAAATACCAGAATAGATTTCAGGGTTTTGTCGTGTTACATTTTAGTTCCTTCAGTTAACGAAGCATGGAGTTGAATTCTTTGGAGACTCCTTCACATTTTTCTGGGCTGGAAATTCTGAAATGAGTTCGGTCTCTGAAATACTTCCAATCTGCACATTAATGCAGTGGGGTTTGGTAGAAGGGAAAGCCTTGCCAATCTAATTTAAATAAAATTGCAGTTCACTTCACAGGCAGCAGAGGCAACATTACAAATCTGCTCGTTTAACTGATGCCAACATTTAGGCAACATTTTCAGAATAGCTGAAGTGTCAGAAAGAAGGTTCTGAACAGTTGTGGTTTTGTACATAAAAACGTCTCGAATATGCAAAACTGGACTTCACGTCTTATTATATATGTAGCCTGACGGAAGTTCCCCTACAATTATGCTTTGCTGAGTAAATTGAGGCGGCACAGTGGAGTACTGGTTAGCACTTCCGCCTCAAAACGACAAGGTCCTGGGTTTGAGTCCTGTGCCTTTCAAGAGTATTTCTGAGTGGAGTTTGTGTGTACTGTACTTCCTGAGCCTGTGTGGGCTTCCTCCAGGCACTTTGATTTCCATCAATAGTCCAAAGACATACACAGGCTAATTCAGTGCTTCTTAAATAGTGGGGTATGCGATATGATGCCAAGAGGGGCGCGGTGTGATTCCGGGGGGAGCACGTATGAGCCTGGGGAACATGCTTTTCTGGAATTGTGTACGAGAATTAAGTGTAATTGCACCTCCACTCCACTAGTTGGCAGTGGCGCTCTCATTGTCACGCTACGGTGTAGCGGTTTTTCGCAGGAGCAAACGATATGAATTGCAGTAAACAACCACTCAAGAAAAATTTCTAACAGGAACGAAGAGAAAGGTGGAGATGGACCGAGATATTCTATAAAAAATTGAATGAATTTAAATAAGGATGCATTTTTTATTTCAGGCACATTGGTGCACTTCAAATCTTTTCTATTATAGATTTAAAAACAATGTTAATGAAGTTTTTCTTCATTGTAAGTTGAACTATATTTATTTTTTGTTTGTTTTTAACATTAATAAAGATACAATGTTATGCAGAGGTGTACTAATAACAATTTTATAGACAAATAATACATACTATTTATAGTCGCTCACAGGGCGGTCGGCGTGAAATGTTTTTTTCTTCCTAGGGGGGGCGCCACAGAAAATAATTGAGAAGCACTGGGCTAATTGCATATTCTCGATTGCCATTGGGTGTGAATGTGAATGTGAATTTAAATGGTTGTGTGTCTGTTGCCCTGCATTGGTCAGGCAAGCTGTTCATGAGTACCACAGTTGGCTGGGATGGTCACCAGCCTCATAGCAACCGGAATAAAGAATAAAGTTGTTCAGAAATGAGTAAAAGGGAAAAATAATGGTGTGTTTATATTAAAACCCAATGCTAACTTTGGTCTTTAAATTGTAGAGAATAGTTGTTGCTCTCCCATGTTCACTCACTCATTTCCCTAACTAACCCTTATTCCTACTAGGGTTGTAGGTTGACTCTGGGTGATGGCGGGGTACACCCTGAACAGCATACATAACTATTCACACTCACACTCTCACCTATGAAGCTATTTGGAACAGCCAATTAGTCTAATGCACATGTGTTTGAACTGTGGGAGGAAACTGGGGTACCCAGAGGGAACCCACACAAGTACAGGGAGTACATGCATACTCCACACACAAATGTCATCACTGTGCCCAGGTCTCAAACCCTGGACCTTCTTGTTGTGAGACGGATGCTTTAACCACTGCGCTACTGTGCCACCTAACATGTTTACAGAAATAATGTTTTTAAAACCTCATTACTGTGAAACAGGATAAAGAAACCATGCCAGAAATTTAGCCGATATGTGTGTGTGTGTGTGTGTGTGTGTGTGTGTGTGTGTGTGTGTGTGTCTTGTGACCTTTTAAATGAGGTGTTGTCCTAATAACCTAGTTGGTGATACAAAAACCTTTGGCTAGACGACTACTAATCAACTTAAAGGGTTGCATGGAAAAATGCAAATATTTTGGCAGTTCCCTGCTGTTCTATCGCTAAGCTGCCTTGTGTATTTAATTCGGTAAATATATTTCAGCACATTTATTTATTTATTTGTTTGTTTGTTTGTTTGTTTAGTACTTTTTTATGTCTGATTCACCTAGAAGGCCATGGAGCCACATCATTCGAACCACCAAACCCATGCGTTTTTGATCAGTTAACCATTAAAAGCTACATTCGCTTCCAGTTTAACATGCTATAGGTTTACCACGCTATTATTAATGGTTGGAAAAACTGAAGCAGCTCTCTGAGAATCAAAGGGTTGTTTGAAGGTCAAAAAGTCAACAAAAACTGGGGTGACTCCAAGAAAAAGGACAAAATCACAAAACCTGCTTGTTAAATTCATAGCATGTTTACTCAGGTTCCATGAAAAGCACATTCAATACTTCTGACACTGGACAAGTTCCATGGGTTAAGATCAGGGCTAGTACTGGCGCTCATAGTAATTAATTTCTTGTAACTGAATTTGTATAAAATCAAAATCCAAATCTGGATTATAATTGAATTGAGGGTGTTTAACCCTACGTGCTTCCACTTCATTCAGTCTATTAAAAAAACTTTCCGGCATTTGGCAGACACTTTTATCCAGAGTAACTTACATTTATCACTTTTATACAGCTGAGAAAGTGAGGGCTAAGGGCCTTTCTCAAGGGCCCACAATGGCACCATGGTGGTATTCTTACTGAAACCTCTGTCCTTCAGATCTATAATCCAGAACCTTAACCAGTGAGCCACCACTGCCCTATATACGCATGACACAATGTGATTGGCTCTGAAACTTTGTGATGCACTAACTTTTGTGTCAAGTGCCAAATTGGTTGTTTCGTTTAAAAATTAATATACACCTATTTCTATACCGATATATATATATACACACACACACACACACACACACACACACACACACACACACACATACACACATATATATATATATATATATATATACAAAAGGACAGGACAAAGGCTTTCTATTTAAACTCCATTTATCACTACAGATCTGTTTCGAGGGGTGGTGAAACCATCCCCTCTCTTCAGGTGATTACAGAAGAACTTCTACTGAAATTCTTCTGTAATCACCTGAAGAGAGGGGATGGTTTCACCACCCCTCGAAACAGATCTGTAGTGATAAATGGAGTTTAAATAGAAAGCCTTTGTCCTGTCCTTTTGTTTATTTGCTCTACCAAAAAGTATTGAGCACTCTCCTACGGAAGGATCTACTCAGAAAATCCTCTCTCTATATATATATATATATATATATATATATATATATATATATAGGGGCAGTGGTGGTCTAGTGGTATAAGGCACCGGATCGCTGATCCAAAGGTTGGGGGTTTGATTCCCACTCTCCACAAGGTTGTCACTGTCCCCCCAGTGCAGCTAACTGGGTTATCAAAGGCCGGCCATGGCTCTCACTGTCTATGGTGTGAGGCATGTAAAAGAACCATTGCTGACTTTCGACAAGAGTAGGCTGCAAAGCCGTCAGTGTGTTTCGTTCACTCGTTTTTGAACCACTTGATCTTATTAGGGTTGCATGGAGGCTGGGGCCTGCTTCAGTTGACACTGGAAGAGGGTGGGATACACCCTGAAAAGCTGCCAGATCATCACCGGGCAACCCACAAACAACCATTCACACTCTCACCTAGGGGGCAGTTTGGAACAGCAATGTATCCTAATGTACATGACTTTGGACTGTGAGAGGAAATCAGAGTACCCTGAGTAAACCCAGACTAGCACAGGAACCACATGAAATCCCCACACAGAAACATCCTCATGGAGCCAGGGACTTGAACCAGGGACCTTCTTGCAGTTTGTCAAATTTGCTATATATATATATATATATATATATATATATATATATATATATATATATATATATAGATATATATATATATATATATAGATATGTGTGTGTATGTGTGTGTGTGTGTGTGTGTGTGTGTGTGTGTGTGTGTGTGTATAAAATAAATAGCATCTCTCCGCTAGAATTATAGAATTTAGAACTTCAGTGTATACAAGCTGCTCTGAGTGGGGTATCAGCCATGTACAACATCATTGAGTGGAATTACTGTTTTGTTATATCCATGTACAGTGGATTGTATAAAATAAAGAATTTTTATTATCTTATTCAAATGAAAACAAGAACATTTCCCTTTAAGGGCTAGAGACAGGCAGATAAATAGATAGATAGATGGATGGATAGATAGATAGATAGATAGATAGATAGATAGATAGATAGATAGATAGGTAGATAGATAGATAGATGGATGGATGGATGGATGGATGGATGGATGCTTTATTAATTCCAAAGAGAAACTCACATGCCTCTTTAACTAAGTAAACCCGCAGCCGACAACTACATTACTTTGGTGAAATAATAATAGTCAATGACAAAAATTCTTGAAAATTGAAAAACTATACACTCTTATCATCAAATACAACTTAAATTTATTCCACGTTCCACTGTTTCAGAAAATTAGTCTGCCATTTTGTTTTTCTGTACTTAAAGTCTGTCTGTCTTCCTTTCGGCTTTTTCCCTTTTACTCGGGAGTCGCCACAGCGAATCATCTGATTCGCACGTTTTTGATTTGGCAGAGGTTTTTACGTCGGATGCCCTTCCTGTCACAACCCTTTTTAGCAAGGGACAGAAACACGCTGACGACTTTACAGCTACTCTTTACGAAAGTCAGCAATGGTTCTTTTACATGCCTCTCACCATAGACAGTGAGAGATATGGCCCGCCTTTGATAACCCAGTTAGCTGCACTGGGGGGACGGTGACAACCTTGTGGAAAGTGGGACTCGAACCCCCAACCTTTGGATCAGCGATCCAGCGCCCTATACCACTAGACCACCACTGCCCTCTTTTTCTGTACTTAAAGTATATGAGCTAATATCCTACTCGTAGAGCAGCCAATCACTGATTGATTACATCCATTCGTTGTGAATATAATGAAGAGACTGTATATGATACATGGCTCATTTGAATACTCAATTTTAATGGGTAAATCAAAGAATTCAATGATTTCTAGTTTCCTTTTTCACTGTGGTCCTTTTTCACCATGGTTAATTGTAATTGATCATTGCTATGGAAGCAGTACAATTTTAAAATCAATTGGTGCTCCTTCACTAGTGAATATCTTCTGTTTTATCTTCCATTATTTGTTTATTCTGGCTAATTATTAAGGTTTAACAGTGAAACCACTCCAGAGTTGACTGAGATGGCAGCAGCCTCCCTATGACCCAAATTAGGATAAAGAAGTTTAGAAAATGAACGAATTAATTAACAATATTTACCAAGACCACATGACCTTACACATGCTCAATAACTTGGCAGTGCAACACAGATTTGTACAAAAGTGGAAAAAATGAAGAGTTCAGTGCTCTTAGTTGTATCAAGATGACGATGTTTATGATTACATTGACATTTACATTTACAGCATTTAGCACTCTTATCCAGAGTGACTTACAGAAGTGCTTTAAAGTCTCTATCAGTGAATATATTCATGTATTGGTTTGTTAGAACACAGACTAAGTATACCGTCAGTCAAACTCAGACTGTGTTGTGTGTGGGTTTTTTGGTTTCGTTTTTAATTTATGTGTGGTGTGTGTTTGTACACCGCATAGTGCTTAATCTAAGCACTGGTGAAAAAGGTATGTTTTCAGCCATCGTTTGAAGATACCAGAGTGACTCAGCTGTCCGGATGTTCAGAGGAAGTTCTTTCCACCACCTTGGAGCCAGAACAGAGACGAGTTTAGAAGCATTTGCCCCTTGTCCCTTGGTAAAGAGAGCGATCAGTCTTGCAGTGCTAGAGGATCTGAGAGAACATGGTGCAGTGCGAGGTGTGATAAGTGCTTTGAGGTAGGAAGGTGCAGGTCCATATTTGGCTTTGTAGGTAAGCATTAGTGGTTTAAATCGAATGCGAGCAGCTACAGGAAGCCAGCGGGGAGATTGTAGCAGTGGTGTGGTGTGGGAAAATTTGGTAAAGTTGAAAACAAGCCATGCAGCTGCATGATCATCATGCTCAGTGGGTGGGTGGGTGGGGGTCTTTTGGTACACTTGTACAGAATAATTCCAATTTATATCTAAACACTGTGTTTCATGATTATTTAAAATACATGGGCTGTAAGATGGTGCATTGGTTAGCATGTCTACCTCCCAGCAAGAAGGCCCGGATCAGTTTCCCAGGCTTGGATATTTTCTGTGCGGAGTTTGCAAGTTCTCCCCATGCTTGTGAGGGTTTGCTCCTGGTATTTTGGTTTCCTCCCACAGTCCATGCTACTGTTCAATGTTTATGAGTGCGAATGGCTATGTGAGTCTTGGTTTTGTGATGGCCATGGAAGCTGTTCAGGGTGTACCACACCCTCGCCTAGAGTCAGCTGAGATGGACACCAGAATCCCCCCCCGACCCCAATTAAGATAAAATAGCTTAGAAAATTAATAAACTAATTTAATATACCTGGGAAGTGAATGGACACCTTTTCAGTTCTTTAACAAGAACAAGTTCTTTCAGATTTTACAACTAGCCCTGTTAGCTAATCAGGTCTGCGAGATTAAAAATCTAATTAAAAAAAATCTCTGTGATAACACTTCCTTTTCTTTCTAACTGCACTTCTTTAGTCCTGAAGCTCGTCTTACTCTTTGTTACTCTTACTTTTACCCTGGACCATATGGACCATATTTTTACCATATTAAATTAATGACAATGACGAACTAATGACTTATTAAATAACAGGCTTCAGCTGGCTGCAGGAATCCTGAGGGCTGAAATCGTACACGTTTGTTCCTTTTTTGTTTGACATCAATTTCTCCCATTTTTTTTTTTTTTTTTTTTTTTTTTACGATTAGCACTGTACTTCTGATGTAAGAGAAGCGTGTCTGTAAGTGCAAATATATTCCTGTCTCTTTACTCAAGTATCGAGGCCGTACACCTCTAGAAAAGTGTCATTAAACCTTAATAAATAAAGCTGCTGATAATGATGAGCGCCTCATGCCAATAAATAATTCCTTTTGTTTATCGAAAACACGTCACAGTCTCTGCATCTGAGCAGCAAATAAATGAAAAGAAGTATCCTCAGAAAGGATGTGGTGTCCACAATCAGGACGGGAATAGTCGGAAAACCAGAAGGTCAGTATGAGAATAACTCTCAGAGGGAGTACAGAGAGAGAGAGAGAGAGAGAGAGAGAGAGAGAGAGAGAGAGAGAGAGAGTAAACTGATAATGAGAGCAACAGAGAGAGAGAGAGAGAGAGAGAGAGACACTAAACGGATAATGAGAGCGAGAGAGAGGGAGGGGGGGAGGGTTAGAGAAGGGTGAGAGTGCTGGGACACCCAGTTTATCTCACCACGCCTAAAGGCAACTACCCAAAAATACTGAAGGGCGAATGCTGTATTGCATACACTCGCAAAACAGTCTCTCGACCCACACACGTAAGTCATTAAACACAATAAGAGTGTGAGGTGAAATAAAAAGAAATTATTTCATTTTTTACGAGCAACTATTTTTTCATTTCTACACACGCAACCCTCTCTCTCTCTCTCTCTCTCTCTCTCTCTCTCTCTCTCTCTCTCTCTCTCTCTCTCTCTCTCAGCCTCCAGCTAAGCAGGGGTCCAGAAACAAGAAGTCGAGGTTGGCGGTTTCAGTCGGTAATGTGCCCATTAAAACACACAAGAAATGCAATATAGTTGGAGCATGTGGTTTTCCCTTCTAACATGCGCTCTCTCTCTCTCTCTCTCTCTCTCTCTCTCTCTCTCTCTCTCTCACACACACACACACACACACACATTTAAACTTAATCTCTCCCATATGGATTGCAGTTAAATGATGGTAATGACATTTTTAATCTAGATATGTTTTCTCTATAGAACTGCACAACAACCACGTCACATCCAGAAACCCAGAACCACGCCATATTGTCTCATTAACCGAGTTGATCTTCAGATTATGTTATAAATCAGCTCTATTCATTTATCCTGTACGTCGGTAAAGAGGCTTTACATCGCTCCACCTGTGAATGAATCGTACGCTTGTGTGACTGGAAGTTAATTCTTGGCGAGACAGAGGACTAATCAAACGCCCCATTCATGCGATCAAAATCAAAGTCCAATACCCTCTAATTCCACGAGCGCCGTTATTATCTGGCTGGCATTTGAATAATCAGAGAACAATAAGCTGTTCCCTGAAGGCTCGGACGCACTGCACTTTAACAGAGAAAACTGAAATTCAAATATAGGACGTGCTCTGGGATGCAGTGCTGATCGAAGTAGAAAAGAGTGAGCAGAACAGTCACAGCAACAACAACTACACACATCTTCCATGCTGATAATGGGAGAGGAGGCTTATGGGAAATTATATATCGGTGTCTCACAACATAGATTTTCATGTTTAACAATGAGCCATCAAAATATGTCACAGGTTTATGTGGAAATGTTTCTACGGCACTTCTTTGCTTTTTTTCAGACTTTTGGCATATACAGTAAATGTTAGGTGGCACAGATATAAAGGTTTAATCACTGGATCGTACCTCCTCCTGCTACCCAGCCAAGAAAGATGAGCCCACATGGCCTAACGATGCCACTATAGTGAAGTATTCTACATTTTGGAATTTATTATTATTATTATTATCATTATTATTATTATTGGTAATAGTGGTAATAGTACTAGTATTAATATTAGTGTTATAATCATAAAGTTATCAGTATAAATATTTCAGATATTAAATGTACACTATGTACTAAATCACTATGCAGTATGAGTAAAAGTTTAAGTGCTTTAATTATATATTAATTACATTTTAATTACTTATTTTTAAAAAATTAATAGCCTAATATTAGAATATGACCACTTATTAGAAAAAAGTCTCTTTCTCCTGTTTTTCTTTTCTTTTTAAATATAACAAACCACACATATGAAATTAGCTTGAATTCATTACAGTGTTCTCACCTCTGTCATCAATGCCAACACATAATGTAGAATTCGATATATTTCTGAAAAGCTTAATGGTATGTGTAGCTATTAATCGCTGTATATACATTTGATAAGCTCAGGCCTGACTTATTTTTTCTTTTTGACATGTCTATGTAGACTCCAGCCATCGAGGTTACAGTAGTGTATATCCAAGGTTAAAACAAGGTCACCCGAATGTGCTCAGATTTGTGGAAGACGTTTCATCTGTCAGTTCTGAAATGAAGAAACTCAGACGGGACATCTTCAAAAACAACAAAACAAAACAAAACTAATGCATTTCCAGTTTCCCTTTTTTCAACCATGGCTGTACATATGGAAGGGTGTCCAGTCAAATGAGCCATGAAGAGTCGATTCTTTACAGCATAGGGTCTCAATCCATGACCTCATTCATTAATCTACTATTTTATATTATATTATATTATATTATATTATATTATATTATATTATATTATATTATATTATATTATATTATATTATATTTTATTATATTGGGCAGTGGTGGCCTGGTGGTATAAGGCGGTAGATCGCTGATCCTAGGGTTGGGGGTTCGAGTCCCACTCTCCACAAGGTTGTCACTGTCCCCCCAGTGCAGCTAACTGGGTTTTCAAAGGCCGGCCATGTCTCTCACTGTCTATGGTGAGAGGTTCATATAAAAGAACCATTGCTGGCTTTCATACAGAGTAGCTGCAAAGCCGTCAGCGTGTTCCTGTCCCTTGCTAAAGGGTTGTGTCAGGAAGCGCATCCGACGTAAAAACCTATGCCAAATCAAACATGCGAATCATTCGCTGTGGCGACCCCTGATAAAGGGGAAAAGCTGAAAGAAAATCTAATTATATTATATTATATTATATTATTTAAACAGTTATTTTGAAAGGGATTTACAAACAACAATGTGTTCCCCTCACTGTTAGTAATAGGGCCGTTTAGCATGTCTGAGGCAACCCATATGAAAATCTATAGACTATATACTGTATATCTATTATATAACAAAATCATTCATACAGTTAAATCACATTCTCATCACACTGTGTAAAATATAATAAGATGAATAGTGTCAGTGCCTTTTAGACATTAATGATATTATAAAACAATTGCACAATATATTTCTATTGATATGACGTCTGGTACGTGTACTTCGAGGATGTATTCATTCAAAGTCCTTGTTCTGCATGAACGGCTATACGAAGGTCATTCAGACCAAATGTTTCCAAAATGTGCCACTAGACTGAACTCAGGCAAATAAATGTAAAACAAGGGCTTTGCCTTTAAATATGCAAATATGCTGAAGATTTCAATACCACAATAATGCAAATAAAGCCCCTTTCTTATTCTCCTTCTTCTTTCTCATCAATGACAATCATATCAAGATAAAAGTATTCATAATTTAAAAAAAGGTTTTCAATTTTTATTTGTTTGTTTTTTATTATGGTTAAATTACATTTCTGGGGAGCTTTAGAGAATCCTGGTGATACTACTGCATGTTTCTAAAGCTGACCTTCACACACACACACACACACACACACACACACACACACACACACACACACACACACACTTCCATACTGGGAGTACATTACACAAGGAGACTCATTAAACAAAATAAAAACTCACTCCCAGGAAAGAAAAAAGCTAAAAAATAAAATAAATAATTATTAATGAATATCTGCTAAGAAACAAGTATAAAATTATAGAGTAAATAAATAAATACAAAAATGATAAATTAACCCAAATGTCCTCTCTCTCTCTCTCGCTCTCTCTCTCTCTCTCTCATATATATATATATATATAAAATAAAAAATAAAAGTACAGGACAAAGACTTTCTATTGAAACTCCATTTATCACTACATATTTGAGATCTCTGTACCACTCTGTAGTGATAAATGGAGTTTCAATAGAAAGTCTTTGTCCTGTCCTTTTATTTTTTATTGTTATTTGCTCTACCAAAAAGTATTGAGCACTCTCCTACGGAAGGATCTACTCAGAAAATCCTCTCTTTCTTTATCCTCTCTCTCTCTCTCTCTCTCTCTCTCTCTCTCTCTCTCTCTATATATATATATATATATATATATATATATATATATATATATATGGGCGGTGGTGGCCTGGTGGTATAGGGTGCTAGATTGCTGATCCTAGGGTTGGGGGGTTCGAGTCCCATTTTCCACAAGGTTGTCACTGACCCCCGACATGTGCATTTATATATATGAGAAAAGTAAATATATGAATTTGCCGTGTTGCAGTAATAAATCAAACTGAGAAGAAAGAAAGAAAAATTTTCAATCCCATAATTTCTCTACAACACATCGCCTTCCTGTAATATCACTCAGCTTTCCCAAAATAATGCTTTATTGGTATGTTGAGTTGATTGTCAGTGATACAGAAGCACCGACTGTAGTAGCTCTGACTGTCACAGACGTGACAGATCGTTACGTCGTACTGAGATAGCATCAAAGTGACCAACTGAATGAAGAGACATGTACCGAATGTTCATGGTTGTGCTACTGAAAGAGAAACTGAGATAAAGAAAAAAAAGAATGGAAATACAAAACAACAAAGAACAGCGAATAAGAGACGGCTCGTACCCTGTAAGTATCTGGGACCAGGAAGCACTCGGGCAGCGCGGCTCCTCGGCTCGCGTCTTCATGCACCAGATACGACTCCGTGGCCTGCAAGTCAAACAGAAAGGCACTTCATTTCACGATTCACAGCTGCTCTTATCTAATGCCCTCAGACGCTCACAAATGACCACACACAAGCCGAGTCTTAAGACATAAAGCCCCTAAAAATCCTTTTTAACGCCATGTTTAATGGCCTTTCTGCACCGTGCTGATTGAAGAAACAAATTTACACAAATGGTCAGTGTAATTGTAGCTGATCAGCCAAGGCAGAGTAGTCTTCCAGTTCGGCTTCTGGATCTTAATGTAGCTTTCACTAAATTATTTATTTATTTACTTTTTACATAAATAGCTTTCATACCCACATTTTTGCTTACAGTAAATATCATTAATAATCTTTTTAAAATAAGGATTACACTCAAAAAAAAATCTCTATACACTTACAGTATTAGAAAAAAGCAGACATAACCTGTAGAAATGTGATTATAATCCTAAAAATAAACATTTCTCATTCATATAATTTCTGGTGCAGCTTTCAAACTTCAGGAGGCGGAGCCTGAAATTATCCTAAAAAGTGATGTTACAGCATCTGGCTCGACTCAGGCCTCACACAGTTGGTTGATATGTGAGAACTGTAGCTGGGACTAGCGTGGCCATTTAGGATCCATTCTGGTGAATTCTCTCACAAAAAAATATACACTTGCCTGAGCAGCGTGAATGTCTGTGATGCATATATCGCAGCTGTCATTTCTACCAGCAGTAACCGCGATGCAAATGTTTCAGTCCCTGTTCCATGGACATTTATAGAGATATATGGTAATATATGGTAGGCCACGCTCGTCTCACAGATGCCTTCATGGTTGCAGCAGTTGCACTGATCCACTGCTTGACCCACAATCATCTTAAACTCAATAATACTTTCTGTTATTAAAAGCCACGCCTTCCTGGTTCTCAATATAGCTCCTCTGCCATCATTTATTCTGACCATTTACAGTACAAGACAATGTTCGTTGACCCCAGAAGGAAAAAAAACATCTATCATGAAGTCATTCTGGCGATGTGAGACCTCGGCTTAAGGAATGTTGGAAGGAACCCTGATGCAAAAGCTGTCACTTTTCATATCTGGCATTCCAGCCATAAGATTCATCCAGGTGGACATTTTGAAAGATTTGAAGAATGTCTCATACTGCAGCATTCGTATCATCAGTGGATAATTACAAGTGCGCTGCAATGTTTTGGTCGGCTAATGGTTTTCCTGTGACACAATTACTGATTAAGGCATTATAAACATGTGATGCTTTATTCCTGATTGTTGATCATGGTGTTCTAAGCCACATTTTATATATATATATATATATATATATATATATATATATATATACACACACACACACACACACACACACACACACACACATATATATGTATATATATATATATATATATATATATATATATATATATATGTAGCATTTGTGCCCTTATGGATTTTAGGAGGTTTGAGGTGGAGTCACTTCTAGCAAATAAAAAAGAAAAACTACACACACAGTATATATATATATATATATATATATATGTAGAGAGAGAGAGAGAGAACGAGCGAGAGAGACAGAGAGAGACAGAGAGAGAGAGAGAGAGAGAGAGAGAGAGAGAGAGAGAGAGGCAGCACAGAGGCATAATGATTAGCACATCCACCTCACAACAAGAAGGCCTAAGTTCAATTAGGTCTAGAAGGCTTAGGTGTTTCTGCGTGGAGTTTGCATGTTCTCCCCGTGCGTATGTGGATTTCCTCTGGGTACTCCGGTTTCCTCCCACCATCCAAAAACATGCACAGTAGATTAACTGGCTGTTTCAAATCATCCCTAGGTGTGAATGGTTGTAGTGTTGGCCCTGTGATGGCTGTCCAGGGTATAACATGTCCTGTAACCTGAGTCGGCTGAGATGGGCGCCAGCCTCCCCGCGACCCCAGTTAGTATTAAGTGGTTCAGAACTTGAATATATATATATATATATATATATATATATATATATATATATATATATATATATATATATATATATGTTTATCATGTTTACAATTTCTTAATGAGATGTTAAAGAGTGTAAAGGGGCAGTGGTGGTCTAGTGGTATAGGGTGCTGGATCACTGATCCAAAGGTTGGGGGTTCGAGTCCCACTCTCCACAAGGTTGTCATTGTGCCCCCCAGTGCAGCTAACTGGGTTATCAAAGGCGGACCATGTCTGTCACTGTCTATGGTGAGAGGCATGTAAAAGAACCATTGCTGACTTTTGTAAAGAGTAGCTGCAAAGTCGTCAGCGTGTTTCTGTCCCTTGCTAAAAAAAAGGGTTGTGACAGGAAGAGCATCCGACGTAAAAACCTCTGCCAAATCAAACGTGCGAATCAGATGATTCGCTGTGGCAACTCCCGAGTAAAAAAGGGGAAAAGTTGAAAGGAAGACAGACAGAATGTTAAAGAGTGTAAAACGTTCCTCAGGTGTGTTCTTCACTGCATGTTGTAACCATCATGACTTATAAGAGCTGTGTCCATTTTTTTACGCCAAGTACCTTTGATCAGCTGTTGTGTAAATATGCAGTGTTCAAAATACAGTGGAACCTCAACTTACGAAAGCCCCAACAAACGAAAAATTCAGGTAACGAAAAACATTTTCCTAAAATTTTTGTTCTGGATACGAAACAAGTTCACGTTACACAAGCACCATCTCAAAAATTCAAACAATGCA
>CM045744.1:24038975-24043975 GCA_024760905.1 Plotosus lineatus | reverse complement strand
CCAGTTCGGCTCATTGAGAGAACCACACTATTAATTATATATATGGTGCATGTATGGACGTATATGGAGCATATGTGAGGTCCATATGGCCAACCCGTAGCCAGGATCCGGAGTTCCCCTTCCTTAATTAACATTTTAGAGGCTTCAGAGAGAAACAGTGCAATTCAAAGAGGGCTGTGGGAGCTGGTGACCTAATTGGAGTCAATAGAAATGTATGTAAATGTGCTAATTGCGACAGGTTTCCTTTCTCCATTATTCGCCAGTAAATGCCAGACTTTTGTTTTGAACGTTTTAATTGGTCAGCCGTAATGAATCAAATAAGAGGGACCTTAACTATAGTTCCTGACGGGATGGACAGACACAGAGAGAGCGAGAGAGAGAGAGAGAGAGAGAGAGAGAGAGAGACAGAATATGAATGTATGTGGATGAACATATGGTGAGAATAGCCTTAATTGGAATGTCTTTAAGTCTTTCACACAATACGATCTTTCACGCAAATACATGTACGTGTATACAATGCACACGGACGTGGTTAGGTTTTCAAAATCATTCGGCTGTGAAAATCAAGACTCTCCTGATCATTTGCTTTTTGTTTGTTTTTTTTCAGATGTTTGTTGTTGTTTTGTTCCCAAACGACATATTCATTATGACTTCCTCCCTCGCTTACCTTCAGTGGTGTTTTCATACTTGTTATCCAGAAACATACAGATAAGCCAGCAATGGCTACCACTTCAAAGAGATCGAAATCGAGAGTATGGCAAGAAAAGCGAGAACAGAGGCCGTATGAAAGGATGGAGCGGTCTTCCTCTGTGCGTCTGCCAGAAGCACCTCAGGGAGAAGTGTTGGAAAAATGTGATTTCTCGCACCGGTGTCTCAAAGGGAACAACAGCAACAGAGCAAGAGAAGAAGAGCTCGAGCGGTTCACAGGAGCTGGAAGAGTGGAACGGCCGCAATGCCGCTAATTATTGCTGGGTGTTTCGGGGGGTTTGACTTTAGTTTTCTGGCTCGGAAAGAGCTCACGCTGTGCCAAAACTGCTCTGCACTTTGCACCTCATCATTTCAATTTGAAATGTTCATTTCTTTTGTTCTCTCATGGATTGTGGACGCTCAAGTCAGCTCGCGGTGCATGAGAGAGGAAACACAGATGTGTGTCTGTTTCAATGTCCTCATAAGGTGCAACTCTCCCTGCACAGTTATACATGTGTTTGTGTACACTTGTGTGTGTGTGTGTGTGTGTGTGTGTGGGTGTGTGTGTGTGTAAGAGAGAGCGCGAGCGAGCGAGAGAGAGAGAGAGAGAGAGAGAGAGAGAGCGAGCGAGAGAGAGAGAGAGCGAGCGAGAGAGTATCAGTGGCCACCGTTATAGATGCCTCTGCTCTGATAGAAAACAGAAAAAAACTTTCCCTCGTTCTCAAAGTTTTTGCAGCCAAAAACGAGCTCACGCGGCAACCCGCCGTCACCGCAGGACATGGTCGCCACGACAACCGTGGCACCGGGACAACCACGACGACCTATCAGCTCGAGGAGCGTCTGCCAGATCGGTTGAACTCACAGAATGTTCTGGAAGTCAAGCTGAGTTGAGTCCACGTGTCATCTGTCTGTCTGAGAAAAGAGCAAAGAATATTTGCCCAACGCTAACATGCATACAAAAAAATCATCACGAGAAAAACGACGAGAAGTTGCAACATGTTGTTTGCAAAATGCTTATTACAAGTTTTACTGAGGAGTTTGTAACACATCAGCCACAATGGTTGAGGCTCGACTAACAGATAACAATAATAATAATAATAATAATAATAATAATAATAATAATAATAATAATAAGGAAACAATTCCAGAGTTATTATTCTGGATGGAGTTGGAGTTTAATTTTCAGTATAAAGTTTCATCTCTGATTGTTAAAAACGTTTTTCACATCAAAAGGATTGAAGTAAAGCGAGCTTAAAACTCAGATGTGTCTTTCCAACACTATTAAACTAATAAAGATAAAAAAATGCAAAACAAAAAACATGACTACATAAGCGAACAGTAAACCCACAAGGGTAAAGTGAACACCTTGACCTTTTACCTTTTAGCAAGGTCATATTCTAAAGCTCCATGGCTCGTTGTTTATGCAAAACCTCAACTAGTTAATTTGCTTCAGCCCTGTTTCTTCATCTTCATATCAAAGAGCAGTTATTACACTTTCCCTGACAATGTTCCCTCCAGGTGTGTGCAGCTGAATAAAAATACGTTGCATGAGATAGATAGATAGATAGATAGATAGATAGATAGACAGACAGACAGACAGAGAGACAGACAGTCAGGCAGGCAGATAGATCGATAGATAGATAGATAGATAGATAGATACATAGATAGACAGACAGACAGGCAGTCAGTCAGATAGATAGATAGATAGATAGATAGATAGATAGATAGACAGACAGACAGGCAGTCAGTCAGATAGATAGATAGATCGATAGATCGATAGATAGATAGATAGATAGATAGATAGATAGATAGATAGATAGATAGATAGACAGACAGACAGGCAGTCAGTCAGATAGATAGATAGATAGATAGATAGATAGATAGATAGATAGACAGGCAGTCAGTCAGATAGATAGATAGATAGATAGATAGATAGATAGATAGATAGATAGATAGATAGATAGATAGATAGATAGATCGATCGATCGATAGATAGATAGATAGATAGATAGATAGACAGACAGACAGACAGACAGACAGACAGGCAGTCAGTCAGATAGATAGATAGATAGATAGATAGATAGATAGATAGATAGATAGATAGATAGATAGATAGATAGATAGACGCTGTATGGTGTATTTATGAAATAAAAGGTTTGTCATGGTGAAAGAATGCCTGCCCAAGGCCAGTTCAGTTACAGATTCAAATCCTGCCTCATTGCCTGTGAGGGCGTGTCGATCCATCCTCGGAGGTCTTTGGAAAGGGAACATTTGATTAAACATTTGATTAAAACCAAATGCCAAACCAGTCGAAACACTTCTGCGGTTGAAAAAGGAAATACTGAGGGGAGTTTGGGGGGGGCCTGACACATAAATACCGCAAAACACTGTTACTATTCAATACAATAAGCTCGCTCTGTGAGTGGTGGAGGAATGATGACATCACACATATCATCCGGGGTTTGAAACACTATCGACGTTAAACAAGTCGTAAGAGGAACATTCAAGGAACCCATATGACCGTTATAACATGTGTTATTACATATAATAACATGCAAATCATATGGATGACCTTTCGAGAGTTTAGGTGGAAGGTTACAGACGCTTGGTGTAAAAGTCCAGAGAAACACGGACCGTTTTCATACTTTCACTAAAAATACGCTATTGTATCGTATCAAAGTCCGGCAAAAGCCTCATTAAAGAATAATAATGTTTCCAGATTGAAAAAAGCACGATACGAAGCAATAGATAAAAATTAAATAAAAATTCAGTATTTTCTTGCATGACTCTGTGATTTTAAAGAATAATAGCAGTCTCAGGTGGAGTGTGTGCGGTTTCATCAGGAAATCAGATTCAGGTTCTTATAAAACCGCTCAGACTTCTTCAGCAGCTTTGGACCGTCACATTCTTTCTTTTTGTATGCAAGACCAGCATTCATTACGGCCCTTCGTCTGAACTGTTCTCTCTCTCTCTCTCTCTCTCTCTCTCTCTCTCTCTCTCTCCCCCCCTCTCTCGCTCTCTATGTCTGCCTGTCTGCCTACCTCTCTCTCTCTCTCTCTCTCTCTCTCTCTCGCTCTCTCTTTCTTTCTCTCTCTTTGTCTATCTGTTTGTCTCTCTCTTTATGTCTCTGTTTCTCTCTATTTATCTATCTATCTATGTCTCTCTCTCTCTCTCTCTCTCTCTCTATGTCTATCTGTCTGTCTGTCTCCCTCTCTATGTCTGTCTGTCTGTCTCTCTAAGTCTGTCTGTCTGTCTGTCTGTCTTTCTGTCTGTTTGTCTCTCTCTCTCTCTCTCTCTCTCTCTCTCTCTCTCTCTCTCTCTATGTCTATCTGTCTGTCTGTTTGTCTCTCTATGTCTGTCTGTCTGTCTGTCTGTCTGTCTGTCTCTCTAAGTCTGTCTTTCTGTCTGTTTGTCTCTCTCTCTCTTTCTCTCTCGCTCTCTCTCTCTCTATGTCTATCTGTCTGTCTGTCTCCCTCTCTATGTCTATCTGTCTGTCTGACTGTGTCTCTCTCTCTCTAATTATCTATCTACTGTATCTATGTCTCTCTCTCTCGCTATCTCTCACTCTCTCTCTCTCTGTCTCTCTCTTTCTCTATGTCTGTCTTTCTGTCTATCTGTCTGTCTGCCTCTCTCTATGTGTGTGTATCTGTCTCTCTCTCTCTCTTTCTCTCTCTCTGTCTCTCTCTTTCTCTATGTCTACCTGTCTGTCTGTTTCTCTCTCTATGTATGTCTCGCTCTCTCTCTCTCTCTCTCTCTCTCTTTCTCTATCTATCTATCTATCTCTCTCTCTCTCTCTCTCTCTCTCTCTCTCTCTCTCTGTCTATTTGTATGTCTGTCTCACTCTCTATGTCTGGCTGCCTCCCTCCCTCTCTCTCTCTCTCTCTCTCTCTCTCTCTCTCTCTCTCTCTCTGTTAGTCTGTCTGTCTGTCTGTCTGTCTCTCTTTCTCTATCTCGCTCACTCTCTGTCTCGCTCTCTCTTTCTCTATGTCTATCTGTCTGTCTGTCTGTCTGTCTCTCTCTCTTTCACTTTCTCTCTCCCTATCTGTCTCTATCTCTCCCCCTCTCTTTCTCTCTCCCACCCTGTCCCTCTCTCTATCTGTCTCTCTTTCTCTCTCCCTCTCTAGCCACCTCTCTCTCTCTCTCTCTCTCTCTCTCTCTCTCTCTCTCTCTCTCTCTCTCTGTATCTGTCTGTCTGTCTCTCTGTCCCCCTCTATCTCTCCTTCTCTTTCTCTCTCTATCTGTCTGTCTGTCTGTCTGTCTCTCTCTCTCTCTCTCTCTCTCTCTCTCTCTCTCTCATTCTCTCTCTCCCTCTC
>CM045744.1:24001475-24028975 GCA_024760905.1 Plotosus lineatus | reverse complement strand
CTCACTTTCCACTGTTAATGGGAACCGAGACCCCCGCGACGGCCAATTTCCGCGAAGTAGGATCGACCACCCTGACTGACATATACGTACATGTACTGTATATGTGTGTATAATATCAATAAATACACATTCAGTTTAAAATAACAAACATTCAAAAATAATGCATAAGATATAAATTAAATATAAATACACACACATACAGACGCGCACCTCACATAAAAATTTAAGTAGTTTTGTTGGGGGGTTTTGGGTTGTTTTTTGTTTTTGTTTGTTTGGGGTTTTTTTTCCCCATAATTGGCCTTGTTTTGTGGCATTTTCTTTAACGCTTTCCCTGTCTGTCTTCCTTTCAGCTTTTTCCCTTTTACTCGGGAGTCGCCACAGCGAATCATCTGATTCGCACGTTTGATTTGGCAGATGTTTTTTATGTCGGATGCCCTTCCTGTAACAACCCTTTTAGCAAGGGACAGAAACACGCTGACGACGTTGCAGCTACTCTTTACGAAAGTCAGCAATGGTTCTTTTACATGCCTCTCACCATAGACAGTGACAGACATGGCCCGCCTTTGATAACCCAATCAGCTGCACTGGGGGGGGGGACAGTGACAACCCTGTGGAGGGTGGGACTCGAACCCCCAACCTTTGGATCAGTGATCCAGCACCCTATACCACTAGACCACCACTGCCCCTTCTTTAACGCTTTCCCTATTTTTCCTAAATTTCCTTTTTAAAAATTTTCGATGAATATTTTTGAATGCGCTGAAGCCACAGAAACGTAAGCACGAAGTAGCGAGGGATCACTGTATTATTTATACTTAAATTCCTCATTTTGAGCGAGCTCTCTGCCTGGCAGGGACAAAAACATAAAATGAAGTGTGTTCTAGAGGTAATATTCCTGTAAATTAATGTAGATACTCTATATGACTATATATTTACCTAGCATGTAAGTCTGGTGAGGTAATGGCTAACACATCTTAGAGCAAAAAGGTCATAGGTTCGATTCCTGGGCTTGGCGAGGGTGTTGTTCTCTCCCACAGTCCAAAGACATGCACGTACACTAATTGACTGCTCCAAACTGACCCCAGGTGTGTGTGTGTGTGTGTGTGTGTGTGTGTGTGTGTGTGTGTGTGTGTGTGTATGGGTGTGTGTTAGCTGTTAGCTCTGCAATTGATTGGCGAGCTGTCCAGAGAATACTCCGTCTTCACCCAGTGTCGACCGAGAAAACGTTACAGACTTCGTGACTTTAATATTTGGATCAAGCATTCATTGATTGTTTATATAAAACTTTGTCTCGTATTTCCCTGTTCAAAAATAGTGCTGCTATTAAAAGTGTTTATATGCTAGCTGTGCTTAGCCTTGTGGAGCTGTCATGGGCAAAATTATTTGAACAGGAAGCCTAAAAAGGCCTGTTAAAGATATTTAAACCGTTCTATTTTTTTTTTGAAAATGAATCCATGTACTCCCCCAGTACAGCTAACTGGGTTATCAAAGGCCGTCCATGTCTCTCACTGTCTACGGTGTGAGGCTATAAAAGAACCATTGCTGACTTTCGTAAAGAGTGGCGGCATAGCCATCAGCGTGTTTTTTGCCGTGCGATGGCCTGGCGAGCTGTCCAGGGTGTACTCTGCCCTCACTCAGAGTTGGCTGAGATGGGCACCAGCATCCCCGCGACCCTAATTAGGATTAAGCTGTTCAGAAAATGAATGAATGAATCCATGTACTACTCAGAGAGACGGATGCACCCACACACATCTCTTTCCTTGGCGCTTCTTTAAAGATGAGCACGTATCCACCGGAGAGTTTCTTTGATAAAACACACAAATGTCTCATCATCTGTCCCTTTCCTGCTCCCGCTTTCACCCCCCTCCAGGCATCCACAGTGTATTCACGTTCATCTGCTCTCTTGGCTCACTTCTCAGACTATAATCACACTCAGTAAGTCCGCTGTCTAGTCTTTGTGACTGGTTCTCACTTGACTAAACTATCTGCAGCAGGTTCGAGTTGCAGACCTGGAAACCGTGGGGTTACTGGTTTGAATTTCTGGTCAACACTTTTTTTTTTTTTGGCAACTCCCACTGCTTTGAGCTTCTGTCTGCTCCATGGAATGATGGATAATCTGCAGCTAATTCAGAGCTATCACACAAGTTCTGGACAACTGTGAAATCTTGAAGTTTTGGTGAACTAACCAACATTTATGGGTTTTATAATAACATTTTCCTTTATTCTTTTTTCTTTCAGAGCAATGTAACCAAATCTTAACCTGAAGCCGAAAATCAAGCTGCCGCATTTTAAAATCCTGACATGATGACAATCACTGAAATTACTGGCTCACGTTTTCCTCCATGACCTTATAAGCCGAACGTGTTGCTTACGGCTCCAGGATT
Organism: Plotosus lineatus; assembly: GCA_024760905.1. NCBI lineage: Eukaryota > Metazoa > Chordata > Actinopteri > Siluriformes > Plotosidae > Plotosus > Plotosus lineatus. The sequence goes on along the minus strand of CM045744.1, from coordinate 24,026,594 downwards.
GTGGCGAAACCGTGGCTTTGTTATTCAGCTGGCCGGCTTCACGTGGTATAACATTGTCCTTTACTTACAGCTCAGCCAAAGGTACAAATCATCTTCATTTTGTGCCAGCTGTTCATGCCTTAAATGAACCACCAATTTGAACCCCTGTTTGTAGGAAGCGCCACCATTCTGGCTTCTTGTCATGTTTCTGATTGGACAAAAAAAAAAAAAAAAAAAAAAAAAATCATCAGGACCATTTTACAGACCAACTCCTACCGGAAATATATGTCTCGACTCATGTGATTGGATGACACGGATATCACTCACCAAACCCTGACCTTGTACTGGCTAATGGTTGTGATTGTGGACACTACCAGGGAGCATGAGCAACAATGGCAGTTGGCACCATGATGGGATTTGGACTTCTATATGAGGAACAAGGTCTGGTGGTAGAAGGGAGTAGTTTGATTTGGAGTGTCAGCACCCTAGCTAGGGGCCATAGGGGGGTTCACAGCATGGCCAAGGTCTGAGGCATCAGAAACGTTAGGAGACTTTTCTATGGCCAAAGCCGGGACTTAGAGGGAACGGACACAGAGATAAAGGTGTATGAATTTCGGGTGCTGCCAAAACAGCTACAGGAACCAAAGAACATTCCATTTGACACGAAAAAGCTCACCCAAACAAACGAAAAATTATTTCCTTTTAATTTTCCTTTTGTGTTGCATTTGCTGGAAAATGTGTAATGTTTATTTGTTAAATATATTATGCAACAAGAAGCCAGATTCCGAATGCATTGACCTACAATACAAATTATATCTGTGTGTGCTTTGAGTTTTGTTATGCTAATTCTCTTTGTGCCTCTGTGGAAAAGATTCGAGTGCAATTGGCATTGGCAAGTTTTTTAATAAAGAGGGCTTAGGAGAAAAACTCTTTGTTTTTGGATCATTATTCACTGATTGATAATAGAAGGATTAATTCTGACTGTGCAACTCTCTCAGTCTCTTTTATTCCTTCCTTCTTTTTTAATTATTTGGCTAAGACCCTGCTTTCATTTATCTTCAACACCCAATGTGCTCTCTCTCTCTCTCTCTCTCTCTCTCTCTCTCTCTCTCTCTCTCTCTCTCTCGCACTCTCATCTTTCTCAAATTCTCTGCACTTCACTGGAGATTCTTGGCCTTCTTTTCGTTGGCTTTCTCTCTCATCCGTAACAACTCATCCATCCCCTCCTGTCCTATCCTTGATTTCTGAAAGCGTTTTGACTCCTTTAACTTTCCAACTGCTTTATACATAAAGGTAAAGCAGAAAAGAAATAAGAATAGGAAATTAATGAAGTGGCATACATGCCGATCTTTTGGCTAAAAACTGTGGATGAGTTGATGAATATTTATCATGAATCAATAAAATTGTTCTCTCTCTCTCACACACACACACACACACACACACACACACACACACACACACACACACACACACACACACACACACCAATCTGTGGCAACACTTGGTCGCAGCAAATGGAGAACCAGCTGTTGCAGTCTGACCTGAGCATCTGGGGAAGGAGAGAGAGAGAGAGAGAGAGAGAGAGAGAGAACAAAACAAAATCTTACTCTCCCTTTGTCTAATTCTGTCTTTACTCACTTCACTATTTCAGTAATTCCAGTGAGATGCAGGCCAGACATACAAACAGACAGACAGACAGACAGACAGACAGACAGACAGACAGACACACACACACACACACACACACACACACACACACACACACACACACACACACACCTCTGTGTAATAAGCTCCAGTGACCAGCCACGGTGCCAACGCTGGGCAAACTCTGGTGCCCAGGCCTTCTGCCATCCCAGATATTGTGTGTGTGTGTGTGTGTGTGTGTGTGTGTGTGTGTCTGTGTGTGTGTGTCCATGCACACCCAATGGTCCAGATGCTCGGGAGAGTGGAGATTAGCACACCGAGCACCCAAACAGTCATCATGTCTTGCTTTGCATGCGCACACACACACACACACACACACCCACACACACACACACACACCCCCACACACACACACACACACACACACACACACACACACATATGCACACATGCACACATGCACACTTAATACTAAACCTGTGAATTAAACCATGAAAATGTTCCTAATCCCCTTCAGTTACAGAAAGCTATCTTACTCCATACACGATTGGCTTCATCCTAATCCTGGTGAAAAGCTTCATCGTCTTTCTGCCATATCATCTCGACCACAGCACATGTTACACTGGACTAGCCAGAGGGCGCCAAAACTTTCACACCAGCCTTCCAATCTGATCTCACACAGGCATGTTAGACACAACATATTTGAAAGATTTGAAATCAGAACTAGTGGAGCGACCTCGTTACGCATCCTCTTGGAGATCTTACGTCTTCTACATAGAATTACAAAAGATAGATTTCACAGTGAGAGTTATTAATAAATTTCATTTGGACATGTCCGATATACAGGAAGTTGTTCAGGAGAAATACACAGTAAGGTATAATTAGAAGCTTTAAGGAACATTTTTCTTCTTCTTTTGGTCTTATATAGGAAGAGCAACAAAACTCGAGGGGCTCCCAGAGAATGTCGCCACGCAGTAAGGATAATGTACCAGATATGGGTACTGCATAGGCACGTGCTTGTCTTCTGATATATTCTGTAGGACATGTACATGTCCAAATTAGGAAAAATAAATAAATATATAAAATCTAATTTGAAGGGAAAAGGTCAAAGGTAATTGTTTCATTTAAAAGTCCATATATTGTTTCCTTTTGCCACTCGTTTCAAAGTTATAAGAGCTATAAAATATCGCGACCTTCTTCTGACCTTCACCTTTGATCTTGACATTCCAGAGTCAAGTTATCCCTGAGTTCGGTAAGTGTCCTTACCAAATTGGTGACAATCCATGCTCGTGGGTGGGCAAGAATTTTTTTCACAGACAAACTGACAAGCAAACAAACGCTGGCAATTACAAGAGCGCCACAAATAATCTGTTTTGTGGCTGATTTAACAAAACTGAAACTTTGCTTTGTTTGTCATTGTTTACTGCACCACAATAGTACACAGTTGAGAATAAAAATGATTGAATAAGGCATAGGATTAAGCGGTTTAGAAAATGAATAAATATATAAATAAGTAAATGGGCCTCGCGGTGGCGTAGCGGTGAGTATGTCTGCCTCACAGCAAGAAGACCTCAGTTCGATTCCCAGCTCGGTTGTCTCTGTGCAGACTTTGCATGTTCTCCCTGTTGTTGCGCGGGTTTCCTCATAGTTCTCCGGTTTTATCCACAGTCATAAAATGCAAAGTAGACTTTTGGCTATTCTAAATCACCCCTAGGAGTGAGTGTGAATGGTTGTGTGAGTGTTGACCCTGCAATAGCCTGGCGATCTGTCCCCCCACCCTCGCTGACAGTCGGCTGAATTGCGCGCCAACTTACCTGTGACTCTAATTAGGGTTAAGTGGCTTTGAAAATTAATGAATTAATAAAATAGTACATCAGTGTCTTTACAGTTTATGTCACATCGAAATCAGAAAATTTGGACCTTGTGAGTAGTAATTGCCAGCCAATGACCTTGGTAACTAATTGTAAAATGCGATCTTGGTTACCCAAAAAACGTTTTGGTAACATTCCCCTGTAGTTATATTTTGGTTTTATTATGTAATACAAGATGTATGAGAGATGTAAGACAGTGGTGAGGTGTGCTGTCAGTGTGACCGACGAATTCAAGGGTGGAGGTGGGACTGCATAATGGGTCAGCTCTGAGCCCCTTCTTGTTTGCTATGGTGATGGACAGGCTGACAGACGAGGTTAGACAAGAATCTCCATGGACTATGATGTTTGCAGATGACATCGTGATCTGTAGTGAGAGCAGAGAACAAGTGCAGGAAAATCTAGAGAGGTGGAGGTATGCCCTGGAAAGGAGAGGAATGAAGGTTAGCCTCAGAAAATCAGAATACATGTGTGTGAATGAGAAGGACCCAGGAGGAACGGTGATGTTACAGGGAGCAGAGATAACGAAGGTGGAGGATTTTAAGTACTTAGGCTCAACAATCCAGAGCAATGGAGAGTGTGGAAAAGAGGTGAAGAAGCGTGTGCAGGCAGGCTGGAATGGTTGGAGAAAAGTGTCCGGTGTGATGTGTGATAGGAGAGTATCAGCAAGAATGAAGGGAAAAGTGTACAAGACGGTGTTGAGGCCAGCGATGTTGTATGGTTTAGAGACAGTGGCGCTGAGGAAAAGGCAGGAGGCAGAGCTGGAGGTAGCGGAGATGAAAATGTTGAGGTTCTCTCTGGGAGTAACGAGGATGGATAGGATCAGGAATGAGTACATCAGAGGGACAGCACATGTAAGATGGTTTGGAGACAAAGTCAGAGAGACTAGATTGAGATGGTTTGGACATGTACAGAGGAGGGATAGTGAGTATATTGGCAGTAGGATGCTGAGGTTGGAACTACCAGGCAGAAGGCCTCGAGGAAGACCAAAGAAGAGATTTATGGATGTGGTGAAGGAAGACATGAAGGTCGTTGGAGTCAGAAATGAAGATGCAGAGGACAGGGTGAGATGGAGGTGGAATATTTTCCTGTGGCGACCCCTGAAGGGAGCAGCCGAAAGTAAAAGAAGAAGAAGAAGTTCTTGCAATGTTCTCAGAATGTTAAACTGTAAGTTATCTTCTGTCTGTCTTCCTTTCGGCTTTTTCCCTTTTACTCGGGAGTCGCCACAGTGAATCATCTGATTCGCACGTTTGATTTGGCAGAGGTTTTTACGTCGGATGCCCTTCCTGTCACAACCCTTTTTAGCAAGGGACAGAAACATGCTGACGACTTTGCAGCTACTCTTTACGAAAGTCAGCAATGGTTCTTTTACATGAACCTCTCACCATAGACAGTGAGAGACATGGCCCGCCTTTGATAACCCAGTGAGCTGCACTGGGGGGGACAGTGACAACCTTGTGGAGAGTGGGACTTGAACCCCCAACCTTTGGATCAGCGATCCAGCGCCCTATACCACTAGACCACCACTGCCCAAAACTGTAAGTTATCTTCTAACTTGTAGAAAACCTTCCGTCATAACGTTAGGAAAACTTTATCCGAATATTGTCTCAGTTCCGAAATTTATCTTGACTCAAGTCAAGATTATACGCATGCGCATGCAGTGCATCCACCTGGTGTTGGAGTTTCCATTGGAAGTTAAAAGTTTGAGAGAGTGAGGCTGGTGGCGTAGTGGTTAGGCTGCTGCCCTCCTGATCGGGAGGTTGTGTGTTCAAATCCCATTTAGACCTCCACTGTGCTAAGACCCCTGGCCAAGGTCTCAACCACAAGTGTGCCTCTGTTCACCCAGCAGTATAAATAGGTACCAGTAAAATATACTGGGAAGGTAACCTGCGATGGACTAGCGTCCCATCCAGGAGGAGTTGAACTCCTGATCGCTTCACGCTATGGAAACCGGGGATAAGCTAACGGGGTGATCAAACGTGATCAATGGCCAGCTATGTCTCTCACTGACTTTCGTAAAGAGTATTGCTCTCAGGGTGGTTCTGCCTTGCAATGGCCTGGCGAACTGTTCTGTGTGTACTCTGCCCTCGCCCAGAGTCAGCTGAGATGGGCACCAGCCTCCCTGCGACCCTAATTCAGATAAAGCGGTTCAGAACATGGATGGAGTCTCACATCCAGTCCACTGCTTCAGTTTACGCTAGAAGGTTTTTGGAAGCGGTGCAGCCCTAAGGCTTATCTCCACCCGGCACAATGTATGAGCTAAAGGGGGAGGAAAAGATGGCTCATTAAGGGAATAAAGCTCTCGCCTGTCGTTCCGGCCTGCTGTAATGTCGACGGGCTGTTGACTGCATTGTGTGTGACGGCTGCAAACATGCTTCAGCCTCAATGGGAAAAAAGCAGCATGAATGCAGATGGCACATTGGTCCAATTGGCAAGAAGTCTGTGAGAAAGTGTGTGTGTGTGTATATGTGTGTGTCTGTGTGTGTGTGTCTGTGTGTGTGTGTGTCTGTGTATTGTGTTGTACATTGATCTGAACATCACGTGTGTGGATTGGGGAAGGACAGACTGCACATGTGTATCATAGTGTGTGTGTGTGTGTGTGTGTGTGTGTGTGTGTGTTAAGTTATGGTGGGGGTAGTCTAGGGTGCTAATTTGGAGGAATTAAAGAGCACTATACAGGGCACTCTGTGGAAGCAGGCGCTGGGTTTAATCTACCCTATACCGGATATCTCTCATCTCTCTCTCTCTCTGTCTCACACTCACTCTCTCACACACACACACACACACACACACACACACACACACAGAGAGAGAGAGAGAGAGAGAGAGAGAGAGAGAGAGAGAGAGAGAGCTGAGAGTGAGCAGTAGCCACATCACCTTGAGGCAATATGTAAATACATGCTCTCTCTCTCGCTCTCTCTCTCTCTCTCTCTCTCTCACACACACACACACACACACACACACACACACACACACACACACACATGCACACTGATCAAGTTGTGCTTTGGATCATTATACAGTATATTTACACATGCTTACATTTATATGTTCTTAAATTAGCTATTCAAACATTAGTGACCTGTGACGGCCTGGCGAGCTGTCTGGGGTGTACTCTACCCTCATCCAGAGTCGGCTGAGATGGGTGAAAGCCTCTCCACGACCCTAATTATGATAAAGCAGTTCAGAAAATGAATGAATGAATGAACCATTCGTCACCTGTAGATCATTACAGCAGTCTCTGCCTTAAGTTCTTTATCTCTTTTTCTTGTATACTATGGTTTCTATGGTAACCCTTCATGGACAGGAAATTAAATTGCATAGGTGACATGTATATACTAGTAGGTGCAGCACTGTTCATATGATGTGGTTTTCTATAAGAAGATTTAAGATGGAGAGAGTCTCCAGTGTCAATAGTTTTCCACCATGAGAAAGTGTTCAGAACACACACACACACACACACACACACACACACACACACACACACACACACACACACACACACATACACCTGTGTGATACAGCGCTTTCCTTGAGTGCGAGTGTGACAGTGTGTTTTTTACAAGATATCTTCTTAGCATTTGCTACAAGCTGAACATCATACTACACCTTCAATATCAATCCTTTTTTCTCCTTCAATTATCACTTTCTACTCTTTCTCCCCTTTCTCCTCTCACCGCTTTTTGCCTCCTTAATAACTTTCAAACGCTTATGGGCAGCACAACATCGTTTTTTTTCCCCCTTCCGAAGTTACCATGGCATTTTTTTGGCATACAACAATCTCTCTCGCTAAGGACATAGGGGTTGCCATGGTATTGGTGGGCACCTTATAAAGCAGACTATTGTGTGTGTGTGTGTGTGTGTGTGTGTGTGTGTGTGTGTGTTGTAGAATCTGATGCCAGGCCTGCTTCGAGTTGCAGCGGCCCAAAAAACCCCTGAAAGTGTCAATGATAACAGACTACAAAAGAACATAATGACCAGACTGTCTGTCTCTCTGTCTTTCTCCCTGTCTGGCTCTCTCTTCCTGTCTGTCTGTCTCTCTCTGTGGATCTGTCTATCTCTCTGTATTTCTGTCTCTCCATGTTTATCTCTTTCTTTTAACCCATCTCCCTCTGTTGTGCTCTCTGTCTATGTCTGCATCTCTGTCTGGTTCAGTTCTCTGTTTGTCCATAAGTTTGAATCTCACGCTCAGTGAGGCAGACAGGTTGATCACACACACACACACACACACACACACACACACACACACACACACACACACACACACACACAGAGAGAGAGAGAGAGAGAGAAATGTGAAATCTTAAACTATCCTCTTTCTGACATACAAAGTTTCCTCAGAACTCTCTGTTCCTTTATGGTGTGTGTGTGTGTGTGTGTGTGTGGGTGGGTGCGTGCGTGAGCGCGCGTGTTTCTTCAGAGACTCTGGCGCCCTCCTTTGGGTGTATTTGAGCATCACAGCAACATCTCTCCAATTAGACCAGAATACATTCATCCATCCATTCATTTTCTTAACCGTTTAATCCTGATTAGGGTCGCGGGCAGGATGCCGTCCATCTCTGCCGACTCTGGGGAAGGGCGGGACATGTCCTGGACAGCATGCTAGACCATCATAGGGCCACTGCTAACACAATCATTTGCACTCACAGTCATACCAAGGGGTGATTTGGAACCGTCAATTAGCCTACTGTGCATGTTTTTGGACTGTGAGACGAAACCGGAGTACCCGGAAGAAACCCACACACACGGAGAACACGCAAACTCCAGCGAAACTCCCACGCTGGGAATCTAGCGAAGGCCTTCTCGCTCTGATGGGACATGCTAACCACTGCGCCTCCATGCTGAACTACCAGAATACAATCTGATTATAATAAACTGTAGACTTTAAACTGTACAACATACAAAAAATAAGTCTATACACATTGATGTTTTTAACTTTATCACAATATTTCAGCGAAGAATCACATATGACTGTGATGGGACTGTGAAGTACACATATTGTGCCGCCCCTCCCCCATGGATGCCTGCAGTGACATTGTTGAACTTTTTGTATTTATAATGAATGTACAGACAAGTTTATTTTTACTATACATCACTATTTTTGGTTCAGGGTGTACACAGCATCGGCCGAGATAGGCATCAGCCTCCTTGCAACCCTAATTGAAGTAAGCAGTATGGCAAATGAGTGAGTGAGTGATTGATTTGCATTTCCGCCAGTTTGAATCATAGTCATTATCACGAAGCTCATGTAGACTGGTGGACGAGGAGCATTTAATATACACAAGAATGGTGTGATCTGATTGGTTCACTATATCAGGACAAGTCCTGAGAGTACATTCATTCATTTATTCATTATTTTTCCAAACCACTGAATATCCGATTAAAAATCTGCATGTCTGTATTGGAAATCGTAATTTCAGAATTTCCACCATTACGAATGCAGCATGCTGATTGAAAACAATGTAATTTGAAGCGTCAACCTCTCTGGCAAGTTGTATACAGTATAGCCTTGAAAAAAATCATCAGACAGATATGAAAATATATCTCACAGAGGCAAATAAAATATATATAAATATTAATATGTTATCAGACACATCCATCTCACAGTATTAAGTTCCTGGGTTCAAGTCTGGGGCCGTACAGTTTGCGTGCCTGCCCCTTTCTAGAATAATTTTCCTTTGGTATATCTCTTGTATAATTTCCCTGGTTTCCGCCCGCAGTCAAAACACATATGCACATTAGGCTAATTGACTCTTCACACCTGAAGTCTGAATTTATGTGTAAATGATTGTGTTTGTGTCTGTTGGCTCTGTGGTGGACTAGCGAGCTGTCCAGGGAGTATCCCGCCTTCATCCTGGGTCTGTAGTACAGGCTCCAGAATCCCCTCACCAAAAAAGGATTGAATTGTTCTACAAATGAATGAATGAATGAATATGGTATTATAGGGCAGTGGTGGCCTAGTGGTAAAGGTGCTGGATCGCTGATTTTAAGGTTGGGGGTTCGAATCCCACTCTCCACAAGGTTATCACTCCCCCCTCCCCCAGTGCAGCTAACTGGGTTATCAAAGGCTGGCAATGTCTTTCGCTGTCTATGGTGATAGGTTCATGTAAAAGAACCATTGTGCTGATTTTCGACAAGAGTAGCAGTATAGCCGTCAGCGTGTTTCTGCTCTGCGATGGCCTGGCGAGCTGTCCAGGGTGTACTCTGGTCTCGCCCGGAGTCAGCCTCCCTGCGACCATAATTAGGATTAAGCGGTTACACAAAATGATGAATATGGTATTATGAAACTGACCCATCATTTGTGTGCGCACCCTTATGTAGCCGGGATTCTCCACCATATATGACACATGCATGTCTGTGATGTACAAGTTTGAACGGAAAATGAACTACCGTACTAATTCACTCATTCACTCACTCACTCATCTTAGCTGTCACTGGGTGAAGAAGGGGTACACCCTGAACAGCTCACCAGACCACCACAGACACACACACATACATAACCATACTTACACTTTCACCTAGGGCAATTTGGAAAAGCAAATGAGACTGATGTGCTTGCCTTTGAACTGCATGAGACAGAAATGCCACCGTGCCAACTAGAAACTAATTTAAACTTTAAAGTCAAGGTTTTTAGGAACAAGGTGTAGGTTAAAGTAATATAAGATGGAAGAAACCTTTGTAGTTAAGTTTATAATTCCTGGGACATTTTCCTAAATTAAGGATTTGAGTTTTCTTTTTACCTCTGAATGGTAAATTATTAAAAAAAACTCTCTTTAATAAGTATTACAGTTTTATCTTTCAGCATTATAGTCTTTATTGATCCACCATGCCTCACCAGGATTAATCATAATGACAACAACAACAACAACAACAATAACAATAATAGGTGGACATAATAATGTAGTGGTTAGCACATCCGACTCACAGCAAGAAAGTCCTGGGTTTGATTCCTGGGCTTGGGGTGTTTCTGTGTTGAGCTCGCATGTTCTCGTTTGCTTGCATGGGTTTCATCCAGGTAGCACTGGTTTCATCGTACAGTCCAAAAACATGCACAGTAGGCTAACTGGCTGTTTCAAATTGCCCCTCGGTGTGAGAGTGAGTATGACTGGTTATATGCATGTGTGTCCAGGGTGTACCCAGCCTCGAGTCAGCTGAGATGAGCGCCAGCCTCCCAGTCACCCTAATTAGGATTAAGTGTTTTAGAAAATGAACATATAAATGAAAAATTATAATATAAATGATAAGAGAAATTACAGTAAATATATTCAATTATAGCAAATATTATGTTGTTGTTGAAATAATAAGAGTAAATAAGAATTATTACTTTACAACAACACAAATAAAAACTGCTATATTAATTTATTTTTACTTATTACATTTTATTACATTTTATTTTATAATATTTATTTAATTTGTAATAATATGAATTATTATCATTATTAATAATAATCATAATAGTATTACTATTGGTCCAACAATAACACATAATATTTTACATTATTTAATTTCTATAATTTATTTATTTATTACATTTATAATAATAATAATAATAATAATAATAATAATAATAATAATAATAATGGCACATTTTATGTGTGTGCATGTGTATGGTTCAGAGAGATGAAAGGTCACACTGAGGTCAGCATCAGGCTTCAGTCCATGGGTTCAGAGTTTACGCGACACAGATGGAGGACAGTGCTGAACAGATTTCATATCATGGCACAACAGGACTGTGATACCATCTGCTTTACACACACACACACACACACACACACACACACACACACACACGTACGCACGCACGCGCACACACACACACACACACACACACACACACACACACACACACACACACACACACACACACACACACACACATTACACAGGGAATACAGCAACACATGACTCCAATAACTTACAGAGTAGCATTAAAACGCCCATTATAACACTTAAAAAAAATGAAATCTCACAGCGTCTGGCGTCTGCCTCTGCGTTTCTGGTGCTGTTTTTTTTATTTTTTTTTATCATTGTTGTGGGAGTGTGTGAATTAGCACCAGCTTTACTTCGTGTTTTAATAAGGGAAAGACAAAGAAAGTCTTCTGTCTTGCAGGTGCTACATTTTGAAGCTGCCAGAGGCCGTTTGGCGCAACCTGAATGCCACCAAGCCTCCCCAGGGCAGAGGAGCTGAAATGCTGCACTGATTGTGTGTGTGTGTGTGTGTGTGTGTGTGTGTGTGTGTGTGTGTGTGTGTGTGTGTGTGTGTCTGTTTGTGTTATACCTCATACAGCCTCAGAAGCACTTTGTTTGTACTGTAAAGCTGATGAAGAACTTTTGGAAACTTGTACTAAACAAATAATTATTTCTGAAGTTCTCTGCAGGTTCCTTCCTGGATTTCAGTTCATAGACATTCTCTTTATATACAGAGACATATCAAAGTACGTAGACAGCAGTATATATATATATATATATATATATATATATATATATATATATATATATATATATATATATATATATATATATATATATATATATATATATATAAATATAAATCTTCTTCTGTAATCACCTGAAGAGAGAGGATGGTTTCACCACTCCTCTAAACAGATCTGTAGTGATAAATGAAGTTTCAATAGAAAGTCTTTGTCCTGTCCTTTTATTTTTACTTATATATATATATATATATATATATATATATATATATATATATATATATATATATATATATATATATATATATAGGGATCCCTCACGTTCTGTGGTTAATTGGGACCGAGATCCTGCTGCGACTACAGAATTCAGAATTCTGCGAAGTAGGATCAACAGACTGACATATACGTACATGTATATGTGTATATAATATCAGTAAATATATATTCAATGTATAAATGCTTATAATAACAATTAAACATTAAAAAATAATGCATATGATGTACATAAAATACAAATACACACACATACAGTTAGATGTGCACCTGACATAAAAATGCAAGTAGTTTTGTTGGGGGGTTTTGGGTTGTTTTTTGTTATTGTTTGTTTGGGATTTTTTGCATAATTGGTCTTGTTTTTGTGGCATTTTCCTTAACTTTTTCCCTATTCTTCATGAATTTCCTTATTTTTTAATTCGATGAATATTTCTTTAAAAAAACGCGATGCACTGAAGCCGCATGAATTGAAGCGCGAAGTAGCTAGCGATCCCTACATATATATATATATATATATATATACATATATATATATATATATATATATATATATATATATATATATATAAAATACACACACGCGCGCACACACACACACACACACACACACACACACACACACACAGAGGAAGCAAATCAATGGAGATTCCTCACAGCAGTACTCCGACTCACTTGGAGTTTCTCAGCAGCATCAGTTGCTGGTGAGTAGACAACTCTTTTGTTCGTGGTTCACAGCATAGCTAATTACTATAAACCATTTACTGTAATCTAAAATAAAACAACTATAATTAATAATATATTAATAAGTTTGATCAGATGAGTTTCACAGATAAAACCCTGTAATGAGGTAATGGGGTTGTCCATTTATTAATGCCATTATTAATTTTCTATTATTATGTGAAATTAACTCATTCAATAAGTCATTTTCTGAAACATTTAAATCTAATTAGGGTCACGGGGAGGCTGGTGCCCTTCCCAGCCAACTTTGGGTGAGGACAGAGTACCCCCCTGGACAGCTCGTCGGGCCAACGCAGGGCCGAAACATGCTGACACACCTCCCACTATAGACAGTGGAAGAAATGGCCAGCCTTTGATAACCCAGTTAGATGCACTGGGAGGACAGCAGTGACAACCCATTGATAGTGGGGCTTGAATCCCTGACCTTGGGAACAGCAATCCAGCACTCTACTAGGCCGCCACGGCCATGTGAAATTAGTTTAAATTATTCGCTGAACGATGTGAAACTTTTCTTTCATTGAGTCTTATCCAATTACTGTATAGACAAAGAAAACATAGTGTATTAAAAAAAATTGTTTATAATGTGTAAAAAACAGTGCACATTATCAATATTTTTAGTATCACAATCATATTATTCTATCAATACCCACTGGATATGTGTAATAGTACATTCTGATTGGTTAATCTGCTAGTAGAATATCAGCTCATATATCATTAAGCGGCTACATCACTACAGTAGAAAAAATAATAAAATTGGGAGCAATCTGTGCCACACAGCTCTTCCTTTAAAAAAGTAAAGTCCATTGGGCTTTTTACACCTGAGCCATACTGGCTCATCAGGCCGGTGCTTATCTTCGGTTTCCGTAGTGTGAAGCGACCATGAGTTCAACTCCTCCTGGATGGGACGCTCGTCCATCGCAGATAACCGTCCCAGTATATTATTACTGGTACCCATTTATACTGCTGGGTGAACACAGGCACACTTGTGGTTGAGACCTTGCCCAGGGGTCTTAGCACAGTGGGGGGTCTAATTGGGATTCGAACCCAGCACGCTAAGCACTACACCACCGGCCCCGCAGCTTTTTCTTTAATTCTACATTTATTCCACAGCAATTTTTTTTTGATGGTAAGAGTGTGTCTCACCCCCAATCCCCCGTCCCCCGGAATTAAATTCATTTTCAATACCAAATTCAGTTTAATATTTCTGCTGCACAATACAGGCCTCCAGTGTTTAACACTGTAGAGGGAGGGGCATCCTAAGCCATATGCAGAACCTCACACTCACTGTAACTGGTATATATACAGTATTTCAGTATACAATGAATCTGTAGTAATACACTGTTGATCTGAGCACTACTATGTATAACTGAGTGCAAGACGTAGTCCACCTTAACTTCAAAATAATATCCGATATTAAAAGAGAAATGTACAGTATATAGCCATGAAATATCTTGGGTAGATATCCTCTGTGTATAGAAAGATAAATGAAGTAAATACTCTCTCCATCTTTTCCTCTTTAACCGACTTGTTACTTTAACCGTGGGTGTCAAGGGCACCTTGGGCTGCAGATGTTCTCAGTAATGACAGATGGTATTGGCATCATGTGTGTGATCGCATATGTGTGTGTGGTAAGTGTGTGTGTGTGTGTGTGTGTGTGTCTGCATGCTGGCATCATGTGGGGAGAGTGGGCAAAGCCTATGCCAGCTTACTACCACCACCTGCACTCCCTAAACCTCAGCCTTGTGCCTCACCTCGCCTTGCATGACTCATGCAGTATGTGTGTGTGTGTGTGTGTGTGTGTGTGTGTGTGTGTGTGTGTGTGTGTGTGTGTGTGTGTGTATGCATGTGCTTGTGTGCATGTGTGCGTGTGTGTGTGTGTGTGTGTGTGTGTATACTTGATGGTTTTTGCAGTATGTAGATATCAGAGGCAAATTTACGGCCATGCCATAACTTCAGATCAGAACACAAAGCAATAAAGAAGCGAAGTCCAAGCGCACTGGCGTTTCCGATGCATACTTTCCTGCCAGTTGTAGCGAACTGGCCAATCTGGACTCACCGTGAATTGTGACTGTGCTGTTGCCTGCCTCTTCATCAAACCCTCCTGCACAACACAAGTCCAGCAAGTTTAATTGATGACAGAGGAGCTCTAATTATGTCATTTATCTTCATGTAGGCAGTGACGAGCTGGCAGGCTGAGGAGTTTGGTCTGGCTGAGAGAACCAGCGACACAAAGAGAGCCGGCCAGAATCCTTCTTTCTTTCCTCGCTTTAATTAAATTCTTTCTTTTTTTAAAGCTCCTTCTTTTTTTTTTTCTGTTATCAGAATTCCTGCCGACAGCCCCAGTTCCAGGTTTTCAAAACTGAAACACTGAACTCCCACTTCCTCTAGACTTTAAACTTATTTGTTAAACAGATTTGGCTGTAACATCATGTGGGCCGCCATGTAAGCTCAGACTTTTCACTCCAGGGTCTACTATCAAGCTTTGGTCACCCACATGAGGTGGATTAAAAATCCCAGCTCAGAGTGGGAGTGATATTTGGTGGTGGGTGCTGAAGTGTGCCCAGTCTCAGTATAACTACAAGAACAATGTGGATTCCATTGACACTTCCTGTACAAATAGAGAGAGGCGATATCAAAAGTGTCTCACGGGCTGCATCTGAATACTGATACTTATATGCTGTTAGTCGGAAAACCGATACAGAACATATCCAATTACCCTGTAGGCATTTCATATTAGTCAAAGGTACCTGATGGCGGTAGCATGCAAACATTCCACACTGTGAATAGCGCGACCCTCTTGAACACCCGAGGAGCGTTTCCCATTGAACTGGGGAAAATAATAAAATGTAAAAGCAGACTGAAGTGAAACTAGCGTCCATGGGGGGGTCATACAAATGCACTTCCACTGCAAAATAGGTCATCTAACCAAGCTAAATGTAATCTGTGAGTCATTCATTCATTCATTTTCTGTAACCGCTTAATCCTAATTAGGGTCGCAGGGAGGCTGGCGCCCATCCAGCCGGCTCCGGGCAAGGGCAGAGTACACCCTGGACAGCTCGCCAGGCCATCACAGAGCAATTTGTGACTCATTTTCTAACTAATTTATTTTTGTGAGATATAAATTGACATGCAGTGATGTCGTTGGATGTAGGTCCAGTATAATGCATTTGTGTGCACTACATGCATTTTATTTAGCACTGACCCCACCCATGACTTCATGTTCAGGGCAAACACAGAAGGCTTATCAGAAGTGTTTACTGTTGCTAGGTTACCAGGCTTTTCACTGAGTTTATTCTCACTTTATGCAGAATTATTAATATTTATTTATTATAGAGGGCAGTGACCATGAAAGGAAATACAGGGATCACTCACTTTCCGCGGTTAATTCGGACCGAGATCCCCCACGCGACCATCGAAATCCGCAAAGTAGGATAACCCCCCAACCCCCCATAACCCCCCCAATCCGTCCCTGACTGACCTATACGTACATGTATATGTGTATATAATATCAATAAATACATATTCAATGCTATAAATTCTTATAATAACAATTAAACATTAAAAAATAATGCATCAGATGTCAATAAAATATAAATAGACATGCATGCAGATGTGCATGCACACATGCACGCGCATGCGCGCAGATGCGCATGCACACATTCAGTGCACACCTCACAACAATGTAACTAGTTTTGATGGGAGGTTTTGGGTTGTTTTTTGTTTTTGTTTGTTTGGGGTTTTTTTTGCACGATTTGCCTTGTTTTGTGACATTTTCTTTAACTTTTTCCCCTATTCTTCCTTAATTTCCTTGTTTTTTAATTCGATTGATATTTTTAGAAAAAGAAACGCGATGCACTGAAGCCGCATGAATTGAAGCGCGAAGTAGCAAGGGATCCCTGTATAGTGGAAATAGGTACTGCCCCCACCAAAAAAGGCGACTGGTTGACACAAGGCCTAATTATTACTACGGAACATTTCACCAACGGAAAATAAAACCCATCGAATGAGTACTGGCAAATTATTTTTTGACTGTTAATGTCAGTTTTATTGTTTTGGGGGCCTATAATCAGCAAGGTACAAGAAGCGTGTATCCTGCAATGTGAAAATGATCTTATGTAATTTAAAATTTGAATACAATAATAAAAATGCTATACAGTGGTACCTCACCTTATGATAGTCCCAGCAAACGAAAAATCCAGGTTACGAAAAACATTTTTCAAAATTTTTTGTCTCTGTATACGAAATAAGTTCTCCTTATGAAACGCGCCAAATGCGCCATTCAAACATTCAAACGCGCCATTTAATCATTCAAACAATGCACGAGCTGCTTTCCCATTGGCTATCTCCCAACATCCCACCCCGCTGGCCTCCCATTGGCTAGTAGGGATGACGCAGCTCCCTCCCATTGGCTATTATGGAGCTGCATCTCCCATAATGCTTTTCGTGTACAGGACAGAGTTACTGTTGTTTCATAAGTGTGCAGATTGCTTTATTTTTTGACTCAGGATTTTAACCTTCCATAATCATTTGTAAGATTATAACTCTGCTAAGAAGACATGGTCAACACATGCGCGCGCGCGCACACACACACACACACACACACACACACACACACACACACACACACACACACACACACACACACACACACACATGCTTGTGATTTCCGGTGCCAGTGAAAAGAAGAAGCGGGCTCGTGGCATGTGGTTGAGTGAGGTACCACTGTATTTGTATTGCACTATATTTGTCACCAATGTATTTAAAGTGATATCATAAAAAGAGTTATTTCATGAAATTAAGTCCTATATGAATTAATCAGCAAGATTAAGGTGTTATGTAGTCAGACTTAACCCTGAAGTGCGTGTGGCCAGAACTGATGTTTTTTAATGAAACTATGTGCATGCAGAAACACTGTGGGACAAACTATGATTAAAATATTTCAGAACTGTCAACAGATCCTTTGAATTCTCACTCAAACAGCGACATCATCCCAGGTCACATAGTGAACCCTACCAGGCATAAGAAAACACGACCACACAGTCAGGTGTGCCCTTAACAACAGTAACAGTTGCTAATAAAATACAGTGGTACCTCACCTTACAATAGGAAAATGTTTATCGTAAACTGGATTTTTTGTATTCTAGGACTAAATGTTTTGTCTCTGTATACGAAACAAGTTCTCCTTATGATACGCGCCATTCAAACATTCAAATAATGCATGACTTGCTCTCCCACTGACTACATGTCCCAATGTCCTGCCCCGCTGGCCTCCCATTGGCTATCTCCCAACATCCCGCACTGCTGGCCTCCCATTGGCTAGGAGGGATGACGCAGCTCCCTCCCATTGGCTATTATGGAGCTGCATCTCCCATAATGCTTTTCGTGTAAAGGACAGAGTTACTGGCTTTTAACCTTCCATAAACATTTGTAAGATTATAACTCTGCTAAGAAGACATGGTCAACACATGCGCGCACACACACACACACACACACACACACACACACACACACACACACACACACACACACACGCTTGTGATTTCCGGTGCCAGTGAAAAGAAGAAGCGGGCTCGTGGCATGTGGTTGAGTGATATCGTAAAGGAATATGGCCAAACCCGTCTACCATCGGTACGATATTGAAGCAGAAGGAGGTCTTAAAAGGTATATTTTTATAATTTTTAAAGGGTTTAGGGGGTCGTATTGGGGGCGTTGGAACGAATCACACGTTTTACATGTAAAATGCGCTTCAATTTACGAAAAATCCAGGTGAAGAAAAAGGCTCTGGAACGGATTAATTTCGTAAGGTGAGGTATCACTGTATCTCAAAAAGCATTCTGCGCCCAGTTTCATTTCTCTTAAGTTCTGAGGGTCAGAGCATTATATTTACTATTTAATTTATTTGATATTTATTTGTACAACTACAGGTCCCCACTCAAACAATGCCTATTCTTAATGTTTCTTCAGCTCTCGGTCCTTTTCTGTTCCTTCCTCATATCATGCATATTTAACATTTCTCCATTCTGACAGCATTACTCTCAGTCACCTCACCTGATCATGTCATCGTTCCTCCATATGCCGTGCCACATAAAAGTAAGCCAAGAGTCACTGTGCCAGTGCACCTTGGCACTCGTGGGCATGTGAGGAGAACAAGGTGATGGTAACAGGGTGGTGGGCAGGAGTCACACAGCAGGAGAGACAGATGAAAGCTCAGCATGCACCGTGTCTTCCCAGGGTGCTCTCTCGTTAAGTGTCATGTTTTAATCAAGTTAATTAGAGCAATTAAAGTCGCCAAAAGACATGATTTGGAGGAGCGCTCAGGAATCTATGCTTTAAGGTGAACGTGCTTTTTCCTTCAGGTTCCTCATGAATGAGAAATCATCACTCCTCCCTCGTAGGCAGTTTCCAAATTCCAGGAATTGCTAATTAGAAGGCCGCAGTTACTGTGGGTGAAGTTTCAGCTCTTTTTTTTTTTTTCACTGATTAGCCAGAAACATACCTCCAAAAAACATGCATTGTCTACGAAAGAAAGAGAAAACTCCAATCAACCTCATTAGCAGTCTCTTCTCTGCATCCTAAAGCCTCCATTGTGTCCATCCCATGATGCACTGCAAGCTGGCGATGCCCCACGGCGGTCTCCCTCTGCGGAGAGCATGTGCCAGCTTCACCCACCTGCTCCTGATCACCCCTTAACCCTACCTTGGCATTTTGGGATGAAGACCCTGAGGCGAGCGGGCAGAGCTCCACCCGTCCACACAACGGAGCCAGATCTAACCGCTTGCCGTCCAAACTGGACTGGCTTCAGGACTGGGCCCACAGTTCAAAAAGTTCAGCCTGGTGCCATGTAGTTAAACAGATTCAATATGCACAAGGTCCAAGTGGAGCGTTCTCAGGGGAGGGTGACGTGCTTAGAGATTTTATAGGCTGTTTTTTTTTTTTTTTTAACAATGCACAAAATGAGAAATTGAATAAAATGTCATTGCTGTCAGAGTTGATTGTGGTCATTCGAAAGTAAACTTCAGAACCACTGAATGTTTCCGATGAATTTTGTCTCAGCACTGCCTGATATTTTTCCTTTGAAGCATTTCGCCATCTCATATAGGACTGTGTGCTTCTTAAAATTACATCCCTTCCTCCAGTTGGGTCCAAGCTGCAGACGCTTCTGAGGCTTCCAGTTCCAAACCGGCCCACTGGGCCACTAGCGCCTAACGCGCATTTAATGGCGCCTCTCTCCGCTTTGCGCTCCCAGCACAATTAGCCTGTAATTCCGCGCGTGCTCAGCCTCACACACACACACATCAGCGCCGCGCCGGTGTCATCTGTACCCGCTTTAAGCGTTAACGAGCTTCAATGTTTTTTTTGTTTTTTTTTGGCACGGGAGCGCGCCTCAGCCAAAGTAGATCCCACCAAAGCGCGCTCACGTCATGATCAACTGAATAATAGCGGATGTGATTTCAGCGGGAGCTGCGCTGATCAAAAAACAGAACAATTAATCTTAACACACACACACACACACACACACACACACACACACACACACACACACTGAGACAAATCCTGATTTTGAATGATAAAATAATTTCTAGAAAATTCCAACAAACAACTAGGCCTAATTTATACAAAAAAAAAATTGAAAGAAAAAACTCTAAATACTTTTCTAAAACACAGGGATCCCTCGCTACTTCACGCTTCAATTCATGCGGCTTCAGTGTATCGCAGTTATTTAAAAAAAAAATGTATTTATTTATTTTTTATTAATCAAATTAAAAAACAAGGAACTTAAGGAAATCAATTATGCAAAAAAAAAAAAACAAAAACAAAGAAAAAACAAAACAAAAAACCCTAAACAAACACAAAATAAAAAACAACCCAAAACCTCCCATCAAAACTACTTACATTTTTGTGAGATGCGCATCTGAGTGCACGCGGGTCTGTATGTGTGTGTATTTATATTTTATTTACATCTTATGCATTATTTTTGAATATGTAATTATTATTATAAGCATTTATAGAATTGAATATGTATTTATTGATATTATATACATATTATATACTGGGTTCGATTCCCGGCCTGGGTGTTTCTGTGTGGAGTTTGCATGTTCTCCCCGTGCTTTCGTGGGTTTCCTCCGGGTGCTCCGGTTTCTTCCCACAATCCAAAGACATGCACAGTAGGTTAATTGGTGATTTTAAATTGCCCGTAGATTCTCATCATGCAGAAGGCGATGGCAAACCACTGCACTAATCCTGCCAAGAAAAACCTCCATGAACATGATAACCAGGGCGTTATCCTTCATGGCGAGTCGCCAATGGTCGTCCTACGACTCAGGCACTAGATAGATAGGTACATGTACGTATACATCAGTCGGGGATATGTGTGTGTGTGTGTGTTTGTTGATCCTACTTCGTGGAATTCGATGGTCGCAAGGGGATCTCGGTCCCAATTAACCGTGGAAAGTGAGGTGATTTTTCAGATATATAGTTTACATCAAACAATACGTACACTTTGCAAAGTATCTTACTTATCTTAAGCTATACTATTCAATTTTTAATATTGAACTAATTCATAATTAAATTTTATAAACCTATCATTTATTCACAATATAATTGATCCCGAACAATTACCAGATCAAGAATTTGAATTTATAAAACTGATAACTGCCTTTGTTTTAATTATAAGAAAAACAAACTTCTTCAGCGCCTTTATTGCAAAGCTACTGGAAATAGATTGTTTAAAGCAGCTGGGGAAAAGGGTTTTTTGTAAAGCTTCTTAAAAAAAAAACTTTTAAAACTCTTAATAAAAATATATTTTTTCACAATTAAAACAATTGCACCGGTTTTTGAACTCAAAGTCTTCATATACTCCTTTTACAAACTGGGAAACAAAATTCCCATAAATAAAAAAATACCCACAAATAGAATGGTGCTGAATTGGGAATCCATGCTAAATGGAACATGGTGAGCTTTGACTGTGTTTAAAAACGTGTAATCTATTCATTTAACAACCCTACTGAATCTCATAAATAAAAAAAATGTATATTTTCTAAAAAATATGGAATCAACATACATAGAGAATATTCACCTTTTTATTTATTCTGTAGTAAACAAACAACATAAGCTACAAAATATTTTGTTACATAGCTGAACATGTTGGCTTTGTGAAAAACATACCTAAAGAAATTATTAATTATTTAAATTAGCAGTTTTTTCCACATTAATAGAAAAGAGTGAATCATCCAGTGCTGAGACATAGATATCAAATTACATATAAAAAAAAAAAAAAATTGGAGCGACTACATGGCTCCTCTATTGCTGCTGAATTCTTTGAGGCAGGGACACTAATGAAAAACAATATTCTCCATCACCAACGCTCCAACTTCCTTGATTATTCGTTTTCAGATCAGCTTTACAACATGATGCAATTTTCGCTTTTTATTTCCTCCATAAATTTTAATAAAAATTTTGGACAAATGCTCTACATCAAGGTGGTACAGTGGGACACCGGTTAGCAAATCCGCCTCACAGCAAGAAGGTCTTGGTTTGATTCCCAGGCTTAGCCATTTTCTGTGTGGAATTTGGCAAGTCCTCTCCTCTCTTGTTTGACTTTTCTCGGGATACTCTGGTTTCCTTCCCCGGTACAAAAAACATGCACTGTACACTAACTAGCTGTTTTAGTTGTTGTGAGAGTGAATTACTGTGTAGGGTAATCAGTAATGGTCTGGCGAGCCTTTCAGGGTGTACCCTGTGCTCACCCAGAGTCAGTTGAGATGGGTGCCAGCTTCCCCGCAACCCTAATTAGGAGTAAACTGGACTTTTATCAAATCATTACACCATTATCCTCAAACTGTGGTATTGATTGACATTTTTGAATTTACATATTATCAAGTAGAACAGCAGGGTGCAGTATAGTTGTTAAGAAGGTTTTGGGTGGTTCCCGAGTGCTGCATCGACAAGGTGCATGACTATTAACCCTAAGGCCTCAAGTTCGAATTCGGTTTAATGCCACAGCCAACCCCAACCTGGAGTCCATGGGAGCTAACTGGCTGAGCTCTTACATGTCACTCACAGTGATTGCCAGCCAATCATGGGTGTCTGTGAGCTCGTTGGTATCAGGGGTGGATAGCGCTTCCCTCCGAATGTGTTAGACCGCCTCCAAAATATGCTTATGCCACAGTTTGAAAAGAGGCGGTTGTCTATCATTTCAGGTCATGGAGGGGATGTGTGCATGTGTGGCACCCCCCATTTCCTTCCACAGTCCACAGACATGCATATAACGCTAAGTGGCTGCTCCAAATTGATTACACAATACAATAGTTGTGCGTGGGAGCGTTAATGGTTGAGTGTGTTTTGGTTCTGTGCTGGACTTACGAGCTGTTCAGGGTGTATTCTAGCTTCCCCTAAAGTTGGATGAGATAGGTGTCTCAGCAGCTCCGAGTAGGATTAAGTTCTTCATGAAATCAATGAATTAATCAATGCACAATCAGTGAAGAAAGACACATATAACAGCAGACAGAACGTGAAAGGAAGAAAAAAATCAAATTCAATTTAATTTTATTTATATCGCACTTTTTAATACTGACATTTCCTCAAAGTAGCGTTACACAGTAGAAACAAATTTGGCAAAGAATTTAAATAGTTCTCTATAAACCCTACACATCACTAATGAGCAAGCCCACATCGATGCTTACAAGAAAAAACTCTCTCAGTTAATACAAGGAGAAAACCTTGAGCGGAACCAGACTCAAAGGATCAACCCATTCTCATTCTCATTTGGGTGAGACCAGATGAAAAAACAACTCATGTAAGGGAAACTTCACCATAGTTTAACTGCAAACCTAGTTGGTTTTGTAATAAGTGTAATAGTAATTTTAATCCTAAATCATTTTAGTAAGTTCATCTTCACAGTTTAGAGACAGTGGCCCTGGGGAAAAGACAGGAGGCAGGGCTGGAGGTAGCAGAGATGAAAATGTTGAGGTTCTCTCTGGGAGTAACGAGGATGGATAGGATCAGGAATGAGGACATCAGAGGGACAGCACATGTAAGATGTTTTGGAAACAAAGTCAAAGACGCTCGATTATGCTGGTTTGGACATGTACAGAGGAGCGATAGTGAATATATTGGTAGTAGGATGTTGAGGTTGAAACTACCAGGCAGAAGGCCTAGAGGAAGACAAAAGAGAAGATTTATGGATGTGGTGAAGGAGGACATGAAGGTAGTTGGAGTAAGAGTAGAAGATGCAGAGGACAGGGTGAGATGGAGGCAGATGGTTTGCTGTGGCGACCCCTGAAGGGAAAGCCGAAAGGAAAAGAAGAAGAAGATCTTCACAGTTCAGACATGAGGGCATCATGTGACATGAAGCAATCAGCCACTCCACTTTTGACTGAAGTGGGTGTGCACGTGAAAGTAAGGGCGTGACAACATCTGAACTTCACAGTTTATCAGAACTCTCCATGACTAAGACCCCCAGATCTGCTTTTCCACCCAATAAAAGGCTATTAACAAAATGCTCAATTCATCAAGTTTTCAGCATCTTCTTAAAAACAGAGACTGTGTCTGAGATTCAGACATTTGCTCGAAGGCTGTTCCATAACTGTGGCGCTTCGTTAGAGAAAGCTCCACCCCTGTAGTAGTGTTCATTATTTGAGGTATCAGGTGGTAGCCTGCACATTTTGGTCTGTGGTAAGTGGGCATGCTGGATTATAAATGTCAAGAAATTCAATGTTTCATAGGGTGAAACTAGTATTTTATACTTGATGTCAATTATTTAATTGGGTCCCAGGACAGTGTCGATCAGATAAGGGTGATACGCTCATATCTTCTGGTTCTCTTGCTGCTGCATTCTGGACTAACTGGAGCTTGTTTATTATTACCTATAAGAACAAACAATATCACATTACAGTAATTCTAATCTTGATATAACAAAAGAATGAGCAGGATTTTCTGCATCATCCAGTGATAGCATATTTTTTATTTTACTAATAATCCTTAGATCAAAGAAAGCTATCCAAGCAATGTTATCTACAAGCGCTACAAAGGAAAGACTGGGAATCACTCCAAGGTCATTTAATGCACTAAGGTCAAGAAAAAGAAACAGGGAGACACAGTCATGGTCAGAGGCCACCAGTAGTTCATTTACCGCCTTAATAATTGCTCGTTGCTGTGATGGGGCCTAAAGTCTGACTGATACA
>CM045744.1:23993975-23996475 GCA_024760905.1 Plotosus lineatus | reverse complement strand
CATAAAGTCCCAGTCCCCTGGAAGATGCATTTAAATGAAACCTCCTGTTGTTGTTGTTGTTGTTGTTGTTGTTATGACTATTTTGTAATTTATTGTTGAAAGTGGTAAACTACCCTGTATGTTCTTTCGGGTTCCAGATGTTGGCTGGCGCCCATCTCAGCCAACCAGCCGACTCTGGGTCAGCTCGGCAGGCCATCACAGGGCAAAAACACACTGACTGCTCTGTAGCTATTATTTACGAAAGTCAGAAATTTGTCTTTCCAGCTTCTCAAAATAGACAGTGAGAGACATGGCCGGTCTTTGATACCCCAGCTGCACTGGGGGAACCGGTCACAGTGGGGCTTGAGCCCCCGGGTAACCAACGCCCATATTATTATTATTATTATTATTATTATTATTATTATTATTATTATTATTATTATTATTATAGTAGTAGTAGTTAGGTTGTGCAGAGAACCTGAACATTTCTATCAAAATAGAATAAAAATGAAGATTGTCGGGTGTTGAAAGAAATGACGAAGGTCCACCTGGGTGAAGGCCAGCGCCGCGCAGCTCTGCGTTCCCACATCTTTGGAATTCAACGGCAGTGACAAGACCTGCTTGTTCTGCTGGCTTTTCTGCGTCACTCTCTTCCACATCTGCAGGCTTTCTCTCTTCCTGGTGTCAGCGCCGGTCGAGCTACTGCTCAGGTGCCGGAGAGGCGCTGCAGGTGCGCGCGCATGCGCAAAAGGCCCGGGGCGACCCAGTGCCAAGAAAGCTGGAAGGGGGCCCCGCTTTTGTGCTAGTTTTCCCAGAAGAGCCGGGGAATGACGTAGGAAGTGCGGCCTGACTTTAACCACCTTTATGGATCCCACGAGCACAGGCTCGTCTGCTCCGTTACCGGAGAACTCGAGATCTGAAACCGCAGCGTGAGCGCGCTTCAGAAAGTCCTGGTTGACGTGCCGCGGGAGCGCGCACACGCAAACAACCAGAGCGGAGAACGTCGCCAAACCGAGCGCGCGCATGCTGTTCAAGGGGAGGATTACACAATAACACGGAGCTGATGAAAACACACACACACACACACACACACACACACACACACACACACACACACACACACACACACAGAGTAAAAAAAAAAACGAGGAGGCGCGCGGGGGGTCTTCAGGTCTCTGAAGGTGAAGTGAGTCTGTGGTTCAAGGTTGTGAGATCACCCTGCTGTCTGTGCGTCATGAACGCGCAGCGCGCGCTTATAAAGGCGCTCAGGTAGCACGTGGTGCTTTTAAGTGCAATTCATCATCTCAGCATCATCTCAGCATCATCTCAGGAGGGGCAGGTGAGGGAAAGTTCACACGCTACAGCTGAGTGTTTTACAGCAGGTGGGATGGAGAGGTGATGACAACACGGCGGAGCTCAGAGAACCGTGAGAACCACAAAATCAAACCTGCAATCTCTTCAATATGTCATAAATTAATAATTCAATGATTCTTCTTCTTTTACTTTCGGCTGCTCTTCAGGGGTCGCCACAGCAAATCATCCGCCTCCATCTCACCCTGTCCTCTGCATCTTCTTTTCTGACTCCAACGACCTTCATGTCTTCCTTCACCACATCCATAAATCTCTTCTTTGGTAAATCAATGAAAAAAAAATATATAAAAAAAGTATGATGCAAATCAATGAATAAAATACGTTTTAATTTAATTTGATAAGGTTATACTGGATATGAGCGCAGTGGTGGTCCGGTGGTAGGGTGCTGGATTACTGGTCCCAAGGTCAGGGGTTCAAGCCCCACTATCAACGGTTGTCACTGCTGTCCCCCCAGTGCAGCAAACGGGGTTATTAAAGGCCTGCCATGTCTCTCACTGTCTGTGGGAAGAGGCTCTAAAACAGCCATTGCTAACCGTCAGCGTGTTTCTGCCCTGCGATGGCCTGGTGTACTCCGCCCTCACCCAGAGCCGGCTGAGATGGGCGCCAGGCGCCCCACAACTCTATTTGAGATTAAGCGGTTCAGAAAATGGATTTATATATTTTTATGCTATTTTAAAATGCGTGTCTTTTTATTTATCTTAATTTTATTACATTTATTTAACATTCACATATAATTTGATTTCACCATTTATAAATAGGCTACGTATTATTTATTTGTTATTATCATCATCATCATCATCATTATTATTATTATTATTATTATTATTATTATTATTATTATTAACAACAACAACAACAATAATAATAATAATAATGATGATGATGATGATTATGATGATGATGACGCTTCTGTTGCTGCTGCTTCAGATGATAATAATAATAATAATAATAATAATGATGATGATGATGATGATGATGATGATATTATTATATTAATATAAATAATATAATACTATAATTATAGAATAATAATAATGATGATATTATTATTATATTAATATAAATAATATAATAATATAATTGTATAATAATAATAATAATAATAATAATAATAATATACTGTACATGTGAAGTAAATCTCATTTAGATT
>CM045744.1:23968975-23986475 GCA_024760905.1 Plotosus lineatus | reverse complement strand
TCTCTCCTCCCCTCTCTTTTCTCTCACACACATTCTCTCTCTCTCTCTCTCTCTCTTACACACACACACACACACACACACACACACACACACACACACACACACACACACACACACACTCTCTCTCTCTCTCTCTCTCTCTCTCCCTCTCTCTCTCTCTCACACACACACACACACACACACACACACACACACACACACACACACACACACACTCTCTCTCTCTCTCTCTCTCTCTCTCTCTCTCTCTCTCACACACACACACACACATACAGATGCGCATGCACACAAACACACACACACACACACACCTCTCTCTCTCTCTCTCTCTCTCTCTCTCTCTCTCTCACACACACACACACACACACACACACACACACACACACACACTCTTTCTCACTTTCTCTCTCTCTCTCTCTCTCTCTCTCTCTCACACACACACACACACACACACACACACACACACACACACACACACACACACACACACACATTTTCTCTCACACACACTTTCTCTTTTTCTCTTTCTCAGACTCAGACACGTACTCTTTGTCACACACAGTCTCTCTCTTTCTGTCTCTCTCTCTCTCACTAGCACGCGTGCACGCACACACATACACATGCTCTCTCTCTCTCTCTCTCTCTCTCTCTCTCTCTCTCTTGCATGTGTAAAGCATCTGGAAAAACTGCAGTCTAGTGCAATCGAATTTCTAGAGAAAGAAGGTGTTTTGTATAAAAACCTTATCAGCTGTGCAATCAAAATCCTGGTGAATATCTATGAGGTGAGACTTTAGAAGCTCAAACAAGAACTGAATCCCTGGTTTAGCCTCGAGATTAATCTATACTTTTCATTCATTCATTTTCTGAACCGCTTAATTCTAATTAGGGTCACGGTGAAGCTGGTGCCCATCTCAGCCGACTGTTGGCGAGGGCAGGGTACACTCACACAACCATTCATACTTTCACTCACACATAGGCTTAATGCCCGACTTGGGAATCGAACCCAGGACCTTCTTGCTGTAAGGCAGACGTGCGCACCACAGCAATAAATTAATTTAACCTTCCTAAAAATATGAGCTGAATTTTTTCAATATCACAATATCTTCTCTGAGCTACAGTGATGAGACAAAGTCTGCAACTTAACACTCCTACTTTTATTAGAATGAACACCCCCAAAAAAAAAAATAACAAAACCCCAGAGGATGTCCGAGAACCTGTTATGTGTTTAATAGTGGTGGAAATTTATCAGGTTGACGTAATAAAACCATAGTATGTGAATGCATCTCACATTATGCTTACAGATGATATCCCATAATTCCGTTTGGGCCTCTGAATGATAGAGTTGGTTGAGATAGGCTCAAGTCTCACTATGAACATAATAAGATCCTGTTGTTTGGCAAATGAATGAGTAGATCTAATGTACTGTACATGTCCTTGGAGCATGGGAGGAAACCAGTGTATATGGAGGAAGAAATATGCAGGACGTCAGCTCGCTAGACCATCACAGGGCCGGCACATAACCATTTACTCACACACACACACACACACACACACACACACACACACACACACACACACACACACACACACACACACACACACACACACACTTCTGGGGTCAATCTGGAACAGCCAGTTAACTTAATGAACATGCCTTTGGATTGTTGGAGGAAGCCAGAATACCCAGAGGAAACCAACGAAAGCAAGAACATGGAAACTCCTTGCAAACATCTCCCTGTGAGGTGGACATGCTAACCTATGTGCCTCCACATCATCAATATTTTAGTATAAGCCACTTTAATTAACTTGGTTTGTGAATGCCATGCGATGGCCTGGTGAGCTGTACTTTGTCCTCACCCAGAATCGGCTGAGATGGGCACCAGCTTTCCCACGACCTTAATTAGGATAAGGTGGTTCAGAAACTTAATGACTGAATGGATGATTTTTTGAACTAAAAGGAGGCTGCCCACTGGACTCTGTGGAGGAGGTGAGTGAGAGGAGGATGGTAGCAAAGCTCACATCCATCATGGACAACAGCTCTCACCCACTGCACCAGACTGTAGAGAAGCTGAGTAGCTCCTTCAGTGGACGACTGAGACATCCTCAGTGCAGGAAGGAGCGCTACCGCAGGTCGTTCATTCCCACCGCTGTCAGACTGTACAACGCCACTTTGTAACTGTCTGTGAAAATACCGGTTATGTGCAATAAAAACCCCGTGCACTTTAATCAACCACATCTACCCCACTGTGAACCATATCAACCCATCTACTCTGCCCTCAGATACATTACACTTTAATATAGGCCAGTCTATAAAGTCGTTCCCTTCTTTTCTTTTATTGTTTATTAATTTATACTATTTATGTATCTATTTATTTATTTACTTATATAATATATATGTATGTGTGTATGTATGTATATGTATCTATTTTTGCACCCCCTACTGATGGTACCTCAAGAGCCTGTAACAGTGAATTTCTCCATTGTGAGATTAATAAAGCTCTATCTGTATCCGTATCTGTATCTAAAAAGCTGACCTTAATTCATGCTAGTAAGCTAGTGCCAAGCTAATGCTAATGCTAATGCTATAAACGTTTTGGGTCAAAGGGCAGATAAGATGGCAGTTATGTGCTTGCTACTCAGAGTAATACCCACACACACACTAGTAGATCTTACAAGAGGAAGGCCTGAGAGTGCACACTTATTAATTCATAGTGAGCATTTGAACACAGCCAATGGCTCACATTCGCTATTCGTGGCTAATGAGTCAGATTAGTTAGTCAAGGATGATGACTCAGTCTTATTGGAAGTCATCGTTAAAAAGAAAAACACATTTTCAAATTTCATTGAAATGCATGAAATAAAAAAGAATAATTTGCTAGCATTTCTATATTTTTTCTGCCGTCATTAGCAAAGAATACCTCACATTTCATTTGCAGACATTTTAGCTATTGTTTAAGATATTAGCAAAGTTAGCTACCCAGCTAATGTTCAGATGGGCAGCTAATTTCGATTCATTGGGCACCCTATACTCAAATCATTTCTTAATATTTCAGTTTTTTCATTGTTTGTCAAGAAAACATCAGCTCGCTTTTCTTAACGCAGCCAAACAAAATGTACAAACGGAAATTACAATCTCACGGCATATTATCCATCTGTGCATGGTTGCTATTTTTCTTTCAGCAAACATACGCTTTGGAAAAGCAAATGTTTGGGATGAAGGAAAGAAACCGTACATTAAGTCTGCATCAGAACTCTGGAAGGAGTCCTTAAAGTAAATTTAAGCCTCCACCACGACCCACAAAGGCTGATTCACGTATCTTTCCTCTCATTACTAGTCAAAAGCCAAATATCAGTGTGAACTGTTCAGGTTGGGTTTGGTTCTCACAGCAGAGGCGAATCTGTTCTGAGCAAAACAGAGAGACACAGACAGAGAGAAAGTGTCTCACAGCCTGATAAAGTTGAAGTAGGAATGCCTTTCTTCAGAAATGCTTTCTTCCTATCAGTGGACGCGTGCTTATTTTTTATTGGACGTTCAAGCCTGCTTTAAGCAGACTCCTTTTTCCACAGAAGGTCATTGTAGGCATATATACAGAATACCACAAACCACAGAGCAGTGTACCCTCTGTGTGTGTGTGTGTATTTTTATAAAACAGGGGAACAAGTCAATAGACTAATTTCTTGGAAATTTACTCATTTAGTTCAAAGTGTAACGATGGGCGCTTTATGATTTTTTCATGATATGATTATTGGATATTTAATATTCATTAGTTGTTCCTGACACACACAAACACAAACATGAAAAGTATTCATATATAGATATATATATATATTTTCTGTATATGTGTATATATATATATATATATATATATATATATTTTCTGTATATGTATATATATATATATATATATAGATATATATATATATTTTCTGTATATGTGTATATATATATATATATATGGGGTTTGAGTCCCACTCTCCACAAGGTTGTCACTGTCCCCCCAGTGCAGCTAACTGAGTTATCAAAGGCGGGCCATGTCTCTCACTGTCTATGGTGTGAGGATCATGTAAAAGAACCATTGCTGACTTTCGTAAAGAGTAGCTGCAAAGCCGTCAGAGTGTTTTTGTCCCTTTAGTGTTGTGTCAGGAAGGGCATCCGACGTAAAAACCTATGCCAAATCAAACATGTGGTGACTCCTGGGAAAAAGGGAACAGCCCAAAGGAAAAGAAGAAGATATGTATATATCAAATTGATATATATATATATATATATATATATATATATATATATATATATATATACATCAAATGTGCTAATCAGACGATTCGCTGTGGTGACCCCTTCTTCTTCTTCTTTTCCTTTCGGCTGTTCCCTTCAGGGGTCGCCACAGCAAATGATCTGCCTCCATCTCTCCCTATCCTCTGCATCTTCTACTCTTACTCCAACGACTTTCATGTCCGCCTTCACTGCATCCATAAATCTTCTCTTTGGTCTTCCTCTGGGCCTTTTGCCTGGTAGTTCCAACCTCAGCATCCTACGACCAATATACTCACTATCCCTCCTCTGTACATGTCCAAACCATCTCAATCTAGCCTCTCTGACTTTGTCTCCAAAACATCTAACATGTGCTGTCCCTCTGATGTACTCATTTCTGATCCTATCCATCCTCGTTACTCCCAAAGAGAACCTCAACATTTTCATCTCTGCTACCTCCAACTCTGACTCCTGTCTTTTCCCCAGGGCCACTGTTTCTAAACCATACAACATCGCTGGCCTCATCACCGTCTTGTACACTTTTCCCTTCATTCTTGCCGATACTCTCCTATCACACATCACACCGGACACTTTTCTCCATCCATTCCAACCTGCCTGCATGCCTGGTGACCCCTGAAAAAGGAAAAAAAGCTGAAAGGAAACTTTTACTACTAGTACTACATACAGGGATCTCTCACTTTCCGTGGCTAATTGGGACAGAGATCCCCACGCGACCATCGAAAGCCGCAAAGTAGGATCAAACCCCCCCCCCCCCCCCGACTGACATATACGTACATATATATGTATATAATATCAATAAATACATATTCAATGCTATAAATGCTTATAATAACAATTAAACATTAAAAAAATAACATAAGTTGTAAATAAAATATAAATACACACACATACAGATGGAACATTATGAGAAGAAGACGACACACATGCATACGCGCGTACGCGTGCACGCACGCGCTCACTCAGATGCAACAATGTAAGTTGTTTTGATGGAGATTTTGGGTTGTTTTTTGTTTTATGTTTGTTTGGGTAAAGTCCGTGGGGTTCTTTACACCCAAGCCATAGTGGCTCATCAGGCCGTGCTTATCCCCGGTTTCAGTAGCGTGAAGCGATCAGGAGTTCAGCATCTCCTGGATGGCACATTAGTCCATTGCAGATTACCTTTCCAGCATATATTTACTGGTACCCATTTATACTGCTGGGTGAACAGAGGCACACTTGTGGCTAAGACCTTGCCCAGGGGTCCTAGCACAGTGAGGGTCGCAGTGGGATTTGAACTCATGACCTCACGATCATGAGCACAGCATCCTAACCACTACACCACCGGCCCTGTTTTTTTTTTTTTTTTTTTTTGCATAATCGGCCTTGTTTTTGTGGCATTTTCCTTAACTTTTCCCCCTATTCTTCCTTAATTTCCTTATTTTTTAATTCGATTAATATTTATTTATATTTTTAAAAAAAGTCGCGATGCACTGAAGCCGCATGAATTGAAGCGCGATGTAGCGAGGGATCCATACATATATGTATATAAATATATATATATATATATATATATATATATATATATATATATATATATATATATATATATATATATATATGTATAATATATCATTTTCTGTAATCGCCTAATCCTAATTAGGGTCACTTGGAGGCTGGTGCCCATCCCATCCAACTCCGGGCAAGGGCAGAGTACACCCTGGACAGCTCCCCAGACCATCGTAGTTTTATATATATATATATATATATATATAAATCATAAAATGTACAAAAAATAAAAATTAATTTTAAAAAAGCATTTTTCCTAACCATATCCTGCCAGATATGTCAACAAAATCAACAGTCCTCCAGCACAGTTCTTGTCCGCAGCGGTTATTTGGGGTTAAGCAAGAATTCGTATCAGCAGAGATAAGTTTTATGTTCACTGAAGATACAATAACAATTCACAACAGTCAATAAAGTTGCCTGAATGTATTTCAACGCTGTAACCAGAAATGAATGGACCACTACGAACAGATGAGTCAAAGTGAACATCGGGGAATGAGTATTTGATTGTTAGATCTGACTGGTCTTACGACAAACAGTGAAATGTGAACCATCAGAGCAAATGCCAGAAACCCTGAGAATTCACTTTTGCCTCTCAGAAACAGAATATTTGCCACATTTAGGAGAAAGCTTGGGGATAGATGCTCAGAAGTGGCACTGCTGCAATGTCAGCTTGTGACTCCTGGGAGGCGCTGTGGGGTTGACGTGCGGGACATTCTGGTGCACTGTGTTGTGTGAAATGAGGCCTTTTATCTTCCTGCCAGTCAGCGTTAGATGAGATTAAAGCTGTAAATCAGAAAGGACGTGCTCGTCAAACGCTTTGTTTGTTCTGCGTGCCGTTCATAGACAGATGCGAGGATTCAGATATGATTAGCCGGATTGAGATGTGTTGTCTTTTACACTCTCACTACCGTTTTATCATACTTGTGTCATAACAGAAACACAGCATGGATCATATTGAGATTGATTTCAGCGTGCGCTAAGCTTCACATGCTCTGTGAAAGTCTTGATAAGGATTAGCATTAGAATGAAACGGCTCATGCTTGGACAGCACAGCAGTCGTGGATAAGACGTCCGCCTTACAGCAAGAAGGTCCTGGGTTTGAGTCACAGCCTTGACAAGAGCGTTACTGTGTCGAGTGAGGATGTTTTCACAGTGCTAGTGTTGGTTTCTGACCAAAGCCAGGCAAATTAGGCTAATAGGCTGATCAAAATTGCCCCTAAGTGTGAATGTTGAATGGTTGTGTTTGTGCTTCCCCTGCAATGGATATGCAATTTGGTTAGGGCGTACTGTGCTTTCACCCAGAGTCGGGTAAGATAGGTTTCAGATGGCCTGCGACCCTAATAGGATTAAGTACTTCAGCAAATGAGTGAGTGTTCCTGGATGAGACACCAGGCTGGTTCTGGGTGAAAACTTTCTTTGTGGGCTTTGTGTAAGCTTTATAAGCTTGAAACAGCTTGTCCTGTGACCATCTGCGTGCTGTCCATGTTATAATAATAGGTGCTGATCTGAGAACAACTTGTAAAACTCTGACTGATCCATCTAATCTAAATACACATTCTCGCAGATATAAGAGCAGATCAACCCTCAGTGTTCTGACCGCTGAGCTACAACCAACTCACTCTGCCACGCACACGATTAAAGTCAGATAAACCCGGTCCCAGATTAGACTGCGAGAAACACAAAGGGGTCGTAATGTTTTGTAAGTACGTGATTTAATCGGATCCTGGATCAGATCTGAATGATCTAGGAACAGCTTGCTGAAGTGCTGTCATTGCCCATGTATCGCTCAGATACAGGAAACCTTAGAAACTCTGAGTGTGCACAGTTCCTCTTTGTTCGGCATCTCTCTTCTCCTTTATGGCCACATGGGTGGCACTGAAACAGCCTGCAAACCACAAGCAGGATTTCAAATGCTGGGTGTAGGCAGCACAGGAAAGAACAGCAGAGTCAGGAACACAGTCTGCAGGGTTGCGCAATCAGGGAGTAAAGAAACTACTGAAAAGACACTGCCATGTGATTGCGGATGCATCTCTCTCTCTCTCACAATGTCTTAAATCATATGCTCTCTCTCTCTCTCTCTCTCTCTCTCTCTCTCTCTCTCTCTCCCACACACACAGACACGCACACACACACACACACACACACACACACACATACACACTGATCTCTGTTTATTACCACTGGGATTTCTTAAATAAATGGAGCATTTATAAGACTGCTTGCTTTTTTATGTTGGCAGAAAGAATGCTGGCTGTGAAATGTAGTCGACTAATCAGAAAAACCTTTGGAGTAAAATAATACTTCATCACTGGTGAACTAGACTGCTCTCATTGTATAAAAAAGGCTGTACATCATGCAGATAATATTTCATGAATTATCATCTATGGTGCGTTTACATTATTGGCCAAAATGTAATAAGGTTGTCTTATGTCTGTCCTTCCTGTATTTCTTTCTTTCTTTTGGCTTTTTCCCTTTCTCAGGGGTTGCCACAGCGAATCATCTGATTTGCACGTTTGATTTGGCATAGGTTTTTACGTCGGATGCCCTTCCTGTCACAACCCTTTAGCAAGGGACAGAAACACGCTGACGGCTTTGCAGCTACTCTTTATGAAAGTCAGCAATGGTTCTTTTACATGCCTCTCACCATAGACAGTGACAGACATGGCCCGCCTTTGATAACACAGTTAGCTGCACTGGGGGGGACAGTAACAACCTTGTGGGGACTCGAACCCCCAACCTTAGGATCAGTGAATCTGCACTCTATCCACTAGCCCACCACTGCATATATGTGGTATAGTGGAGAGCAATGGAGAGTGTGGAAAAGAGATGAAGAAGCGCGTGCAGGCAGGTTGGAATGGTTGGAGAAAAGTGTCTGGTGTGATGTGTGATAGGAGGGTATCGGCAAGAATGAAAGGAAAAGTGTACAAGACGGTGATGAGGCCAGCGATGTTGTATGGTTTAGAGACAGTGGCCCTGGGAAAAAGACAGGAGACAGAGCTGGAGGTAGCAGAGATGAAAATGTTGAGGTTCTCTTTGCGAGAAACGAGGATGGATAGGATCAGGAATGAGCACATTAGAGGGACAGCACATGTAAGAGGTTTTGGAGACAAAGTCAGAGAGGCTAGATTGAGATGGTTTGGACAAGTACAGAGGAGGGATAGTGAGTATATTGGTAGTAGGATGTTGAAGTTGGAACTACCAGGTAGAAAGCCTAGAGGAAGACCAAAGAGACGATTCATAGATGTGGTGAAGGAGAACATAAAGGCAGTTGGTGTAAGAGAAGAAGATACAGAGGATAGGGTGAGATGGAGGCAGATGATTCGCTGTGGCGACCCCTGAAGGGAACAGCCGAAAGGAAAAGAAGAAGAGGTTCCTCAACATGCAAGAACAGATGAGGGATTCCCTTTCAGTGAAGAATTTGTGATGAAGTACCATCTGGGATGCTTCTCTCTCTCTCTCTCTCTCTCTCGCTCTCTGTCTCTCTCTCGCTCTCTGGCGTACATCGAAAGTATTAAAATATGCCCTCTAGGATGGCCGTAGGTGTGAAAAAACATCAAGAACTCTCTAGGTGCTGCTACCATACATATGGGAAAATATGACCAAATAAGCATTAGGGTGGATTTAGATGTGAGAAAACATCATGACGTGCCTTTTACGCACTCCAGTATAACAGTAGGAGTTCTCTTTACTGATCGCAGGAGTAAGAAAACATCATGGAATGCCTCAAGGGTGCTCAACACTCTGCAACAAACTCTTACAACGGGTTATTTCTACCTGCCACAGTCCAACTGTGGAACAGTCAGCCGGAGAGACAGAAGTTCAAAGATGAAGTCAACTCCTTCCTCAATGCCCTGTAGGTACTTCTACTCGTAAAAAAGACATGATGAAGTACCCTCTAGAACAGGGGTCGGGAACCTATGGCTCGCGAACCAGATGTGGCTCTTTTGATGACTATATCTGGCTCTCAGATAAAACAGGTGGCCTTTCTTAACAGAGTAATGAATACATAATTTCACTGTCATTTAAATCAAAATACAAAAAAAGCCATCAAATAAAACAAAACAGACGAATAAATCTCACGCATTTAAATCTTTACATCTATTTTCAATGCCACATGTCATTGTGGCGCGCAGTGCAGAGCCAATCCTTTCTGTACGCTAGTATGCGGGCGGGTCCGATACCTTCAAACTTTAATTTCATTGGATTATAACAACAGCCACAGACTGCGCGTGTTGTTTTTGCATGTGCTCTTACATACAGTATTAGAAAACACCAGGAAATGTTCTTTAGGCCAGTCTACATGTGATAAAACATAACGCACTGCCCTCAAGGCTGATAATATGTGTGAGAAAACATAATTAAATGCCCTGCATGTTCACTTACATGATAGAAAGCAAAAACAAATGCCTTGTAGGCGTCCCTGCATGTGATAAAACATTATGAAGAAACCCCTAGGACAGGGGAGTCAAACTCGTGCCACAAAGGGACATGTGGCTGCAGGTTTTTGTTTCAACGAAGCAGCAGCACACCTGACTTGGCTCGTTTAATCAACTGAGCTGAGTGTTCAGGCAGTTGAATGGTCAGTCTCTGTACAGAGCACACAGATTGACCAATCAGCTGCCTGAAGACCTAGATCAATTGATTAAATGAGTCAATTCAGGTGTGCTGCTGCTTGATTGAAACAAAAACCTGCCGCCACATATCCCTTTGTGGCAGAGTTTGACACCCCTGCCCTAGGATGTCCTAATGTGTAATAAAATGCACGGTCATGGGTGTGTATGAGGTATAAAAATGGAAAAAAGTAAATATTTGTGTGAGAAAACCACATCTGGAAATGTGAAGAACATGGAATGTGAATATAAAAGCAAAAAAAGTGTTCAGGTGGAAAATACTATATTCCTCTATGCAGTTTGTGTGATATACAGAGCTGTGTGTGGAGGAAGAAGCAGAGAAAGTAGCCTCATGGTAAATCTAATTAATAACACCTGCTTTACTGTCTGTGATAAACACTACTGTGTGCGTCATAGTCTTGTTTTTTTTTTTTTTTTCAACTCCAGCCAGGCTAGTCCAGACGAAGTATGACATCCAGCCATAACTATACCTGTCTGGCTTGGGTGACTTAGATCACAACATTGTCTGGCAGGGTGTGTTTATCTTATTGGCTGTTCCACTGTCGGGTTTTATGCTAGATTAAAGTTATTTTCAGTTCAGCTCTCATCATCATCATTTCTCGCTCTTTCTAAGCACTGATTATGTTGCTGTTATCAGCATCATAGGCATAAAGAGTGACTAGACTGTAACAGCAGGACATCAGATAAGAGCCATTTAAGAGTCTAATTGTGTTAGATGATGTAAGTGTAGCAGTAACAACAGCAACAATAATAAAAACTGAAAGATTCAGTGGTAGACCTTTTTTTGATGTTGTTTATATGAAACATAAACTCACAGAGGGATTTTTTTAATTAGCAAGGAAACTACAGTTTGCTAACCACAATTACTTATTTGCTGATTCAATGCTAAAAACCCTCAACTTTATTTTCAACTTTGTTACTTAAAGTGCAGTGATTTTCAGTAATGAAATGATGTTACTGCAAAGTAAATTCTGTTTCCCAGAGACAATGTTGAACTAAAAAATACAATAATGTTAATCATTACTATCCTACTACTACTACTACTACTACTGGTGGGAAGTCAGGGCCAGCAGAACCTTCTCTGCTGGCCTGAAGACTATCAGAGGCACTGACCTACATTTACAACTTAAATTTCAGAGTTTGTTCCATTGAATTGCATTAATTTATTCTCAACAGCCTATTCCCTTCATTTTGTAGAGTGTCCCTTGGCTGCACTGTTTCCATTATGTGTATGTTGATGTTAGATTTTTTCTTTTGAGAGAAGGTCTCGAAATGGGTGGTCCCCTCTAGAAATGGGTGGTTCCAGAGCCCAAGCTATGTGTTGAGGTGTGTCCGACTATATCTAGTCAGTATCTCTTCACCACACGCACCAGCTCAGGCTCCTTCCCCGGCAAAGAGGTGACATACTATGTCCCAAGAGTCAGAGTCATTAGTAAACTCACAACGTAACCAACTCCTATAGCCCATCTCACAGGGGGTGGGTCCATAGGAGGGCAGACCCATGTCTCCTTTTCAAGCAGGGCCCTGCCGGCTTCATGGGCAGAAGCCCAACCACCAGGCACCTGCCTTCGAGCCCCTACCCCAGGCCTGGCTCCAGGTGAGGACCCCAGTGACTCTCGTCTAAGCAAGGGAAACTGTATCCTTTTAAGTTTCCCCATAGGGGTCTTTGAACCATGCTTTGTTTGGACCTTCAACTAGGACCTGTTTGCCTTAGGCGACCCGACCAAGGGTATAATGCCCCGAACAACATAGCACTTAGGATCATTAGGACACGCAAACTTCTCCACCATGATAAGGTGGCGATTCAAGGAAGGGACCAGAGAGTGTGTTCCAATTTTCGTGGAATCACACTCCTCAGCATACCCAGGAAAGTCTTTGCAGGGGTACTAGAGCGGAGGATCCGACAGATAGTTGAACCTTGGGTTCAGGAGGAACAATGTCGTTTTTGTCCTGGCTACAGCATTCTCAACCAACTCTATACGCTGTACACAATCCTGGAGGGGCTGATGAGCGTTTGAACAATCTGTCCATATGTGTTTTGGGGATTTTGAGAATGCTTTCTACCGTGTCCCTCAGGCTATTTTGTGAGGCATGCTCCAGGAGTACGGTGTGCCGGACCTGTTGCTATGGGCCATTCAGTCTCTGTATCACCAGAGCCAGAGCTTGGTCCACATAGGTAACAACAGGTCAAATTTGTTTCTGGTGAGGGTTTGAGTCTACCAAGGCTGTCCTTTGTCACCACTTGTGTCCATAATTTTTATTGACAGAATTTCTAGGTGCAGTGAAGGTGCTGAGGGGTTCTGGTTTGGTGGCCAATGGATCTCATCTCTGCTTTTTGCGGATGACGTTGTCCTTTTGGCTTCATCAATCGAAGACCTCCAGCTCACATTGGAGTGACTCCCAGCCAAGTATGAATCGGTCGGGATAAGAATCAGCACCTCCAAGTCTGAGGCTATGGTTCTCAGCTGGAAAAGGGCACCCTCCAGGTCTGGAATGAGGTCCTGCCACAAGAATTCATGTATCTCAAGGTATTGTTCAGAAGTAAGGGAAGGATGAAATGTGAGCTCGACAAGATCGCTGCAGCCTTTGCTGTAAAGCAGAGCTTGTACTGGTTTGTCCTGGTGAAGAGTGAGCTGAGCAAAGCAAAGCTCTCAATTTAATAGTCAATCTATGTTCCAGTCCTCACTTATGGTCACTAGCTTTGAGTAGTAACCGAAAGAACAAGATCGGGGTTACAAACAGCTGAAATTAGCTTCCTTCAGGTAGCATGTCTTTCCCTTAGATACAGGGTGAAAAGCTTAGCCATCCGGGAGGAGCTTGGAGTGGAACCACTGCTCCTCCACATTGAGAGTAGCCAGTTGAGGTGATTTGGGCATCTGGTGAGAATGCCTCCTGAGCACCTCCATAGTGCGCTGTTTCAGGCAGGTCCAACTGGGAAGAGACCTCGGGGTCGACATTAGAACATGCTGGAGGGATTATGTATATCGGTGTCCCCCCAGAAGAAGGAACAGCCTGTTAGGACACGACCCCGGATTAAGTGGAGGAAGATGATGGTGATGATGACATTTTTTGTCCGATCAGATTGCAGCTTCTATGGGCAGCCATGTCAATCTAATCTTCTCAATACATTCAGTATCAGCAGTGCTGCCTGATGTCTCTTAACCCTTTCCCTCAAGTAACGTGTTTTGTCTTCCATGATGTTTTACACAATGTACGATATACTGTGTATACATTTATTTAGAGGTACATGAAATATACATTATGTGGGCTGAATGGTAACTCGAGCACACATCTTTTCTTCTTCTTAAGCTAACATCTTTTCCTTTTGAATCATGAAATACATTGTGCTTCCTCCTTGACTATGAGGGAAAGGGTTAAACTATATTAGCACTGGAGCTGTTTCTTTCACCAATCAGATTTCAGATTTGCTTCACAGGGCCAGCTTGCCAGCTTACAATGTCAGCATTTTTCTCTCCTCTGATTGGTTGGTCAGAGCAAAATTATCGTATTTTTTGGACAATAAGGTGCACTTAAAACAATTTAATTCTCAAAAAAGATGATGGTGCGCTTTATAAACTTGTGCGTCTTATGTGTGGATTACTATTACTACTACCATTACTACAATATTACTATTGCTATTTCTACTACTACTTATACTACTACTGCTCCTATTATTTCTATTACCACTACCATTACTATGACTACTACTACCTCTACTACCACTATCTCCAGAAGCTTCATCTCCAATTCCGGGCTGTTCTCAAACCAACGTCACCGGCATCGGACAATGACTTCCATGTAATCGTCGGCTATGACGGACTGCTAAAGAGAAAGAGAACGAGACTAACTACTGTACTACTACTACTACTACTACTACTACTACTACTACTACCACCTCTACTACTACTACTACTGTTTCTATTTCTATTACTACTACTATTACCACTATTACTGATATTATTATTTCTGTTACTACTACTACCACCACCGCTACTGCTACTATTAGTACTAATGCTGCTGCTACTATTGCTATTGCTATTTCTACTACTACTACTACTACTACTACTACTACTACTACTACTACTACTACTACTGTTATTTCTACTAATACTAAGACTACTATTGTTCCTATTATTTCTATTACCACTACTACTATTATTACTATTACTTCAACTACTACTACTACTACTACTATTACTACTACTACTGGTACTCTTGCTATTTCTCCTACTACTATTACTACTCCTACTGCTCCTATTATTTCTATTACTACTTATACTATTCCTATTTCTACAACAGATACTACTACTATTATTGTTACTTCTACTACTACTACTACTACTACTACTACTACTACTACTACTACTATCATTACTACTGCAACTATTATTTCTATTACTACCTACAATTACTTCCACTACTACTATCACCACTTCAGTCACCCATACTATTATAGTAATGCTAGGACTATAGCAGGACCACTGCTATTACTACTAATACTACTATTAATACTATGACTGTGGCTATTATTTCTATTACTACTTCTACTACCACTACCTGCAGTGTTATATCTACTACCATTACTACTACAGTTATTTCTACTACTACTAATACGACTATTACTACTACTATTATTATTTTTATTATTTCTTTTTCTACTACTACTGTTATTTCTACTATTATTTACAGTATTACTGCTACTATTATTTCTATTACTACTATTACTACTACTACTACTATTGCTATTTCTACTGCTGATAGTACTACTGGTGTTATTTCTACTACTACCACTAGGACTACTACTACAATTACCCATACTCTTATTATTTATAGTAATGCAACTTTTCAATTCAATTAAATTTCAATTCAGTTTTATTTGTATTGTATTTGTATGGCGCGTTTTACAATTCACATTGTCGCAAAGCAGCTTTACACAGTAAAACAGTGAAAGAAGGGTGTACAAAGTGTAAAGAAATGTAAATATTTCCTATTACTCCTACATATTCATAATTAGCAAGATGGTGGCAAGGAAAAACTCCTTCAGTAGTTGCGAGGAAGAAGCCTTGAGAGGAACCAGGCCCAAAAGGGGAAACCTTCCTCATTTGGGTGAAACCATAAAAATACAAACCATATATATATATATATATATGAGAAATTCGTTAGAGTCCAAAAAGTAGTCCAGTTGGTTATGCAACTGCAAGTCCTAAATAATTGTTGGAAGTAGTCCATATCACCAGCAGTGAAAACTCATGTTCACAGTCTATTAGTGCACATCTGGGTCCATCTAGGTCTTCATCAGCAAGAAGGAGGGGCTTCCAAGAGGAGGACTCCAGTCAGCATCAGCACACCAGGACAGACCACAGGACTCAGGAAGCAGAAGGATCAGGATCACCGGCATCCCAGAAGGAGAATGTGTAGCTCAACAAAAACAGAGAGGGAGGGAGAGAGAGGAAGGGAGA
Source organism: Plotosus lineatus (assembly GCA_024760905.1). Taxonomy (NCBI): domain Eukaryota; kingdom Metazoa; phylum Chordata; class Actinopteri; order Siluriformes; family Plotosidae; genus Plotosus; species Plotosus lineatus. The sequence continues at coordinate 23,970,567 of CM045744.1, read as the reverse complement.
CAGAGAGGAGAAGAGAGAGAGAGAGAGAGAGAGAGACTACTATTAATACTACCACAGCTATTACGGCTAATACTACTACTGTACTGACACCACGACTGCTGCTATTTCTAACACTTCTACTACTACCACGACTACTATTATTTCTACTACTACTACTACTACTACTACTACTTCTCCTACTATGAGCAATACAAACATGAAACTGACTATAATTTGTAGGAAATACTCATTTATTTGCAGAAGTATTTGTATTATTTAACCATAATTAATTAATATTTAATTGTTTTTCCTCTGTAAAATACTCTTCATCATTTTATCAAACAATTCTTCATTTCAACAAACCAAAAAAAGAATATATATATATATATCTTCTTTTCCTTTCAGCTGTTCCCTTCAGGGGTCACCACAGCGAATCATCTGCCTCCATCTCACCCTATCCTCTGCATCTTTTTCTCTTACACCAACTGCCTTTATGTCCTCCTTCACTGCATCTATGAATCGTCTCTTTGGTCTTCCTCTAGGCCTTCTGCCTGGTAGTTCCAACCTCAGCATCCTACTTCCAATATACTCACTATTCCTCCTCTGTACATGTCCAAACCATCTCAATCTAACCTCTCTGACTTTGTCTCCAAAACGTCTTACATGTACTGTCCCTCTGATGTGCTCATTCCTGATCCTATCCATCCTCGTTACTCCCAAAGAGAACCTCGACATCTTCATCTCTACTACCTCCAGCTCTGCCTCCTGTCTTTTCCCCAGTGCCTCTGTTTCTTAACCATACAACATCGCTGGCACACACACACACACACACACACACACACACAAACACACACACACACACACACACACATATATATATATATAGATATATATATATATATATATATATATATATATATATATATATATATATCATGTTATGTACATTTTCTCCGGGTATTACGGTTTCCTCCCACAGTCCAAAAACATGCACATTAGGCTAGTTGGCTGTTTAATTTTGCTGCGAGGTTTCACTGTGAATGGTTGTGTGTGCTGGCTGTACAATGGATTGGCAAGCTGTTCAAGGTGTACCCTGGCTTTCCCCAGTGTCGGTTGGGATAGGCCAGCCTCTCCGTGACCCCAGGAGGAGGCAATGACAGAAAGCTGTGATGCAATCAGGTTAGTTTTAAGTTTGTTGTCTGTTGTTTTCCTCAAACATCCTGGGGTGTTATATCCCCTCCCACCACAGCAATTTGCCTGCACTAGCAATCTCAAAACTTATTCCATTTTTAAGATATATTGTATTTATAGTCACATTTAAAGATGTGGAACAGCCACAAAACTATTTAGTTCCTCTTCTCACTTATAATATTGCAGATATACATACATACAGTACAGACTCATTCCCATACCAGTCTGTCTTTTCTCTCTTGAAATCATTAAGAATAAAAAAACAAGGCAACACAAACGCTCCACTTGTGGCTGATACAGTCCTGACATTGGCATTTCCTTTCATAAACACCCAATAAACACGTCAGCTCTACCATTACATGTTTTTACATGCATGTTTGATGTTTATAAGTCCTTGCACAAACTACTGTCATAGAAACAGT
>CM045744.1:23958975-23963975 GCA_024760905.1 Plotosus lineatus | reverse complement strand
AATAAACGCCTTATAGGTGTATTGTCAGTAGTTGTACACAACACATCAAATTAGGTATATGAGCGCTTTCACTACAGGTACCCTTTAAGGAAGAATAGGGGAAACGTTAAGGTAAATGCCACAAAACAAGGCCAATTATGCAAAAAACAAACAAACAAACAAACAAACAAACAAAAACAAAAAACAACCCCCCCCCCAAGAAAACTACTTACATTTTTATGTGAGGTGCGCATCTGTGTGTGAACATGCATCTGTATGTTAATATATTAATATACAGTGATCCCTCACTACTTCCAGCTTCAGTTTCTGCGGCTTCAGTGCATCGCAGGTTTTTCAAAAATATTCATCGAAAAATAAAACAATAAGGAAATTAAGGAAGGATAGGGAAAAAGTTAAGGAAAATGCCACAAAACAAGGCCAATTATAAAAAAAAAACCCCTAAACAAACAAAAACAACAACAAAAAAAACCCAACCCAAAACCCCCCAACAGAACTACTTACAGTTTTATGTGAGGCGCTCATCTGTGTCAGTGCGCGCGTCAATATGTGTGTGTATTTATATTTTATTTACATCTTGTGGATTATGTTTTCATGTTTAATTGTTATTATAAGCATTTATAGCAGGGGTGCTCAATCCTGCTCCTGGAGATCTACCTCCCAGAAGACATTCACTCCAACCCTAATCACGCCCACCTAACCATCCAATCATCTCATCAAGACCTGACTGGATCTTACATGTCACATGGGCCACATTAGGGTTGGAGATAAAGTCATCTGGAAGGTAGATCTCCAGGAGCAGGATTGAGCACCCCTGATTTATAGCATTGAATATGTATTTATTAATATTATATACAGATATACATGTAAGTATACAGTGGTATGAAAAAGTATCTGAACCTTTTGGAATTTCTCACATTTCTGCATAAAATCACCATCAAATGTGATCTGATCTTTGTCAAAACCACACAGATGAAAAAACAGTGTCTGCTTTAACTAAAACCACCCAAACATTTATAGGTTTTCATATTTTAATGAGGATAGCATGCAATGCAGCCGTGAGGGGGGGGGCACAAACCAGTGTCTCTCCCTCACGCCGGTCCCAAGCCCGGATAAATGCAGAGCGTTGCGTCAGGAAGGGCATCCAGCGTAAAATGCCAAATGAAAAATGCGAGTCAAAACAAAGAATGTCATACCGGATCGGTCAAGGCCCGGGTTAACAACGACCGCCATCAGTGCTGTTAACCAACAGGGTGCTGGTGGAAATTGGGCTACTTGTGGTCGAAGACGTCGAAGAAGGAGAGGCGGGAGGCGTGTCCATAGGCAGAGAGAGAAGAAGAAAGGCATGAGTCTAGGACTGAGAGTAGGGACTTTGAATGTTGGAACTATGGCAGGAATAGGTAGCGAGCTGGCTGACATGATGCAGAGGAGGAAGGTGGACATACTGTGTGTTCAGGAGACCAGGTGGAAAGGTAGCAAGGCTAGAAACTTAGGAGCAGGGTTTAAGCTGTTTTTTCATGGTGTGGATGGGAAGAGAAATGGAGCACGAGTCATCTTGAAGGGGGAGTTTGTCAGGAATGTTCTAGAAGTGAAAAGAGTGTCAGACAGAGTGATGAGTCTGAAGTTAGAAATTGATGGTGTGATGTTCAATGTTGTAAGTGCTTATGCCCCTCAGGCAGGATGTGAGCTAGAAGAGAAGGAGAGATTCTGGAGTGAGTTAGATGAAATGATGCAGAGTACCCCCAGAGGAGAAAGAGTGGTCATTGGAGCAGACTTCAATGGATATGTTGGTGCAAGAAAAAGAGGGGACGAGGAAGTGATGGGCGTTTGGTATCCAGCACAGGAACGCAGAAGGACAGATGTTGGTAGATTTTGCAAAAAGGATGGAAATGGCTATGGTAAATACTTTCTTCCAGAAGAGACAGGAGCATAGGGTGACTTATAAAAGCAGAGGTAGGAGCACACAGGTAGACTACATCTTGTGTAGGCAATGTAATTTGAAGGAAGTCAGTGACTGCAAAGTAGTAGTGGGTGAGAGTGTTGCCAAACAGCATAGAATGGTGGTGTGCAGGATCACGTTGATGGTGAGGAAGGTGAAGAAGACAAAGGCAAAGCAGAAGACAAAGTGGTGGAAGCTGAAAAAGGAAGTGTCGGGTTGTCTTCAAGGAGGAGTTGAAACAGGCTTTGGGTGGTCAGCAAGTGCTTCCAGATGACTGGACAACTACAGCTAATGTGATCAGAGAGACAGGTAGGAGAATACTTTGTGTGTCATCTTGAAGGAGAGTAGATAAGGAGACTTGGTATGGTGGTGGAATGAGGAAGTGCAGGAGTGTGTACAAAGGAAGAGGTTAACTAAGAAGAAGTGGGACATTGAGACGACCAAAGAGAGTAAACATGAGTACAGGGAGACACAGCGTAAGGCGAAGGTAGCGGTGTCAAAGGTCAAACAGAGGGCTTTTGATGACTTGTATGCTCGGTTGGAAAGTAAAGAGGGAGAAAATGATTTATACAGGTTGGCACAGCAGAGAAATAGAGATGGGAAGGACGTGCAGCAAGTTAGAGTGATTAAGGACAGAGAGGGGAAATGTATTGACTGATGACAGAAGTGTGCTGGGAAGACAGAAAGAGTACTTTGAAGAGCTGATGAATGAGGAAAATGAGAGAGAAAAAAGAGTAGAAGAGGTGACCGTTGAGGACCAGGAATAGCAAAGATTAGTTAGGGTGAAGTGAGGAGGGCACTGAAGAGGATGAAGAATGGCAAGTCAGTTGGTCCTGATGACATACCGGTGGAGGTATGGACGTGTCTAGGAGAGGTAGCAGTAGATTTTCTGACAAGAACATTCAACAAGGTCTCAGAGAGTGAGAGGATGCCATAGGAATGGAGAAGAAGTGTGCTGGTGCCCATTTTCTCCTCCCACACCCGAGATTTTGCATTGGTGACATTTGGCATACTAGTATCTGTCTGCTGCCTCGGGGGTGCCACAGGCCAAGTGCACTTATCATCATTTTCGTGATGGACAAACCGTGATGAGCACAGAAGTCCAACAACGAAACACCATTCGGGTTTAGGCTGGAGAGGCTCTACTTACCAATTACAACCTTCCAGGTCACACTATTGTTGCCCATATGGATGTCTAAGTCTCGCAGGAAAATGAGGGCGTCCTCAGAGGGAGTGTTCTCTAACACACTCCCCTAAAGACTTCAAAAAGGGTGGGGAATTTGAACTGTTATTTGGTGTAGAAACACAAGACGGGACCAGGGTGGCCCACGTCCTGCAAGGCAAATCATGCACTTTTATGGTTCTTCATAAAGCCTTTTGAACCATGCATCGTCTGGGCCTTCATCTCGGACCTGGTTGCCTTGGGTAACCCAACCATGGACATAATACCCGGACAACATCAACAACATAGCTTCGAGGATCATTAGCAAATTCCTCCATTATGATAAGGTGGTGATTCAAGGAGGGGCTCCCTAATTTAGTTGTATCCATTTATCACCCATTAACTATTGCCTTCCTTTTCACACAACCACCACCATCCAAGAAGGTGCAAAAGCATGCACATGCCCCTCCATGACATGCAATTGTAGCCACTCACCTCATTTCAATCTGCTGCGCATGCATATATGGGGAAAGTCGAACACACTTGGTGGGACATACATTTTTACATTTTTACATTTTCCATTAACCCCAAACCCCACAGTATGTTATTACTTACTTGGTAATCTGATATATATGTAAATGAAGTTACTTACATTCTGCATGTTTCATTTTAACATAATTGGCTGTTCCAAATCACCACTAGGTGTGAGTGTGAATGGTTGTATGAGGTTTAGCCCTGTGATGGCTTGGTGAGTTATACACCCTGGACTAATTTTACTACTTTTAATAGCATATGCCATACTGTTGTAAATTATAAATGTAATTCACTCTGGAAAAGAGTGTCTGCCAAATACAATAAATGAGTGTTTGATATTTCTAGTAAAACTTTAAGAATTAAAAAGTTGCATCCTGTAGAATAAGAAAATTAAGGAAATCAGGGAAATCAACGTAAACAGCCATCAAACGTAAAATGATGATTCGTCTTCTAATAATCCAAAATCTGTTAGAATTAGAATTTTTCTTTTCCTTTCGGCTGTTCCCTTCAGGGGTCGCCACGGCAAATGATCTGCCTCCATCTCACCCTATCCTCTGCATCTTCCACTCTTACTCCAACGACCTTCATGTCCACCTTCACCACATCCATAAATCTTCTCTTTGGTCTTCCTCTGGGCCTTCTGCCTGGTAGTTCCAACTTCAGCATCCTACTACCAAAATACTCACTATCCCTCCTCTGTACATGTCCAAACCATCTCAATCTAGCCTCTCTGACTTTGTCTCCAAAACATCTAACATGTGCTGTCCCTCTGATGTACTCATTCCTGATCCTATCCATCCTCGTTACTCCCAAAGAGAATCTCAACATTTTCATCTCTGATACCTCCAGCTCTGACTCCTGTCTTTTCCCCAGGGCCACTGTCTCTAAACCATACAATATCTCTGGCCTCATCACTGTCTTGTACACTTTTCCCTTCATTCTTGCCGATACGCTCCTATCACACATCACACCGGACACTTTTCTCCATCCATTCCAACCTGCCTGCACGCGCTTCTTCACCTCTTTACCACAGTCTCCATTGCACTGGATTGTTGATCCTAAGTACTTAAAATCCTCCACCTTCTTTATCTCTGCCCCCTGTAATCTCACCGTTCCTCTTGGGTCCTTGTTGTTCACACACATGTATTCTGTCTTACTGAGACTAACCTTAATTCCCCTCCTTTCCAGGGCATACCTCCACCTCTCTAGATTTTCCTCCACTTGTTCTCTGCTCTCACTACAGATCACGATGTCATCTGCAAACATCATAGTCCATGGAGATTCTTGTCTAACCTCGTCTGTCAGCCTGTCCATCACCATAGCAAACAAGAAGAGGCTCAGAGCTGACCCTTGATGCTGTCCCACCTC
>CM045744.1:23931475-23953975 GCA_024760905.1 Plotosus lineatus | reverse complement strand
TAAGACTAACCTTCAATCCCCTCCTTTCCAGGGCATACCTCCACCTCTCTAGATTTTCCTCCACTTGGTCTCTGCTCTCACTACAGATCACGATGTCATCTGCAAACATCATAGTCCATGGAGATTCTTGTCTAACCTCATCTGTTAGCCTGTCCATCACCATAGCAAACAAGAAGGGGCTGAGAGCTGACCCTTGATGCAGTCCCACCTCCACCTTGAACTCTTCTGTCACACCGACAGCACACCTCACCACTGTCTTACATCTCTCATACATGTCCTGCACCACTCTAACATACTTCTCTGTCACTCCAGACTTCCTCATACAATACCACAGTTCTTCTCTCGGCACCCTGTCATATGCTTTTATTAGCATATTGTGAAGCTTTAATCATTAATGCATGCATATTACATTTTTAAGGCGGGATTAAAGGTGGAGCATCATCCGCACATGCTCAGAAACTGTATCATGCACGACTAGACCTCATCAGGCCTGTGACCCCATGAGCAGTAGATTGATCTATTTCTCATCTCACATCTCATCATCTTCCGCTAAGTCCGGGGTCGGGTCGCGGGGGCAGCAACCTAAACAAAGAGGTCCAGACGTCCCTCTCCCCAGCCACTTCCTCCAACTCTCCCGGGGGGACACCAAGGCGGTCCCAGACAAGTTGAGAGACATAGTCTAGGTCGACCCTGGGGTTTTTTCCCGGTTGGACATGCCCGAAACACCATACCAGGGAGGCGCCCGGGAGGCATTCTGACCAGATGCCCAAGCCACCTCAACTAGCCCCTCTCAATGTGGAGGAGCAGCGGATCTACTCCGAGCTCCCCACGGATGGTAGAGCTTCTTACCTTATCACTAAAGGAAAACCCTGCCACCCAACGAAGGACGCTCATTTCAGTCGCTTGTATCCGCATTCTTGTTCTTTTGGTTACTACCCAAAGCTCGTGACCATAGGTGAGGGTTTGAACATAAATCGCCTGGTAAATTCAGAGCTTCGCCTTGCGGCTCAGCTCCTTCTTCACCATGATGGACCGGTACAGGCTTCGCTTAACAGCAGAGGCTGCAGCGATCCGTCTGTCGATCTCCTGCTCCATCCTTCCCTCACTTGTGAACAGGACCCCAAGATACTTAAACTCCTCCACTTGGGGCAGGACCTCATTCCCGACCCGGAGGATGCATTCCACCCTTGTCCAACTGAGAACCATGGCCTCGGACTTGGAGGTACTGATCCTCATTCCGGCTGCTTCGCACTCGGCTGCGAATTGCTCCAATGAGAGGTGGAGGTCCCGACTTGATGAAGCCAAAAGGACGACATCATCTGCAAAAAGCTCCAATGGCCACCAAATCAGAACCCCTCAATTCCTCGGCTGCACCTAGAAATTCTATCCATAAAAATTATGAATAGAATCAGTGACAAAGGACAGCCTTGGCGGACTCCAACTCCTACTGGAAATGAATTCGACCTGTTATTGCCAATATGGACCAAACTCTGGCTCCGATGATACAGCGACCGAATAGCCCGTAGCAACGGGTCCAGAACGCTGTACTCTCGGAGCATGCCCCACAAGATTGTTCGAGGGACACGGTTGAAAGCCTTCTCCAAATCCACAAAGCACATGTGGACAGATTGTACAAACGCCCATGCCCCCTCCAGAATCCTGTGGAGCGTATAGAGTTGGTCAAGAGTGCTGCAGCCAGTACGAAAACCATATTGTTCCTCCTGAATCCGAGGTTCGACTATCGGTCGGATCCCCCTCTCTAGTACCCCTGCATAGACTTTTCCAGGTAGGCTGAGGAGTGTCATTCCCCGATAATTGGAACACACCCTCCGCTCCACCTTCTTAAAAATCGGGACCACCACCCCAGTTTGCCAATCCAGAGGTACAGACCCCGATGACCACGCAATGTTTCAGAGACGAGTCAACCAAGACAGTCCTGCAGCATCCAGAGCCCTGAGATATTCTTGGTGGATCTTGTCCAACCCCGGAGCTCGACCACCAAGGAGTTTTTTGATAACCTCAGTGACCTCTACTCTAGTGATTGGCGGACCCCCACCCAAACCCCCAGGGTCTTTCTCTTCCACAGATGGCGTGTTGGTGGGATTGAGGAGGTCCTCAAAGTATTCCCTCTACCTCTCAACGACATCCCCAATCAAGGTAAGCAGCTCCCCACCTCCACTGTAAACTGTTTGTGGAGAACTGCTTCCCCCTCCTAAGGCGTCGGATGGTGGTCCAGAATCTTTTTGAGGCCAACCGATAATCACTCTCCGAACTCCTCCCACGCCCGAGATTTTGCATCTGCATGTTTGGCCTGCCGGTACTTGTTTGCTGCCTCGGGAGTCCCACAGGGTAAAAAAATCCAATAGGCCTCCTTCATCAGCTGGACGGCCCCCTTCACTGCAGGTGTCCACCTCCGGGTTCGGGGGTTACCGCCACGACAAGCACCAATGACCTTATGGCCACAACTATGGGCCTTAGCAATGGAGGCACGAAACATGGCCCATTCAAATTCCATGTCCTCCGCCTCCTCCGGGACATGGTTGTAGCTCTGCCGGAGGTGGGGGTTAAAAGCCTCTTGGACAAGGGACTCCACCAAATGTTCCCAGCAGACCCTGATTACACGCTTGGGCCTGCCAGGTCTGGAAGGCAGCCTCCCCCACCACCGAAGCCAACTCACCACCAGGTAGTGATCGGTCGACAGCTCAGCTCCTCTCTTCACCCTAGTGTCCAGAACATATGGCCGCAAGTTCAATGACACGACTACAAAGTCAATCATCGAACTGCGACCTAGGGTGTCCTGGTGCCAAGTGCATTTATGTTCGAACATGGTGTTTGTGATAGACAAACTGTGATGAGCACAGAAGTCTAACAATGAAACCCCATTCGGGTTCATACTGGAGAGGCCGTACCTACCGATCACACCCTTCCAGGTCACACTATCGTTGCCCACATGGGCGTTGAAGTCCCCCAAGACAACGAGTGAGTCTCCTGAGGGAGCGTTCTCCAACACCCCCCCCAAAGACTCCAAAAAGGGTGGGTACTCTGAACTGTCATTTAATGCATAAACACAAATAACAGTCAGGACCCGTCCTTCCACCCGAAGACGGAGGGACGCTACCCTTTCGTCAACCGGGGAGAACCCCAACATTTGGGCACCGAGACGGGGGGGGGGCAACAAGAATACCCACACTGGCTCGTCGCCTCTCCCCATGAGCAACTCCAGAATAGAATAAGGTCTAGCCTCTCTCGAGATGGATGGTTCCAGAGCCCAAGCTATGCGCTGAGGTGAGCCCGACTATATCTAGTCGGTATCTCTCCACCTCACGTACCAGATCAGGCTCCTTCCCCACCAGAGAGGTGACATTCCATGTCCTGAGGGTCAGAGTAAGTAGCCAAGGATCAGTCCGACCCATGCCTTCGGCTGCCACCCAACTCACACTGCACCCGAGCCCTAAAACTCCTCCCACGGGTGGTGGGTCCATGGGAGGGCGGACCCATGTCTCCTTTTTGGGCTAGGCCCGGCCAGGTTCCATGGGCAGAAGCTCGACCACCAGGCACTCGCCTTCGAGCCTCCTGGCTCCAGGAGGGAACCCCGGTGACCCACATCCGGGCAAGGGAGATTGCTTCCTTAGATGTCTCTTAGATGTCATAAGGGTCTTCTGAATCACACTTCGTCTGGAACTTCACCCAGGACCGGATTGCCTTGGGTGACCCTACCAGGGGCATTCTGCCCCCGACAACATAGCTTCTAGGATCATCAGGTCACACAAACTCCTCCATCGGTGGCGATTCAGGGAGGGGTGATCTATTTATATATAACAATATTAACATTACATGTCTTCTTCTTCTTCTTGTCCTTTCGGCTTTTCCCTTCAGGGGTCGCCACAGCGAATCATCTGCCTCCATCTCACCCTATCCTCTGCATCTTTTTCTCTTAAACCAACTGCCTTTATGTCCTCCATCACCACATCCATGAATCCTCTCTTTGGTCTTCCTCTAGGCCTTCTGCCTGGTAGTTCCAACCTCAACATCCTACTACCAATATACTCACTATCCCTCCTCTGTACATGTCCAAACCATCTCAATCTAACCTCTCTGACTTTGTCTCCAAAATGTCTTACATGTGCTGTCCCTCTGATGTGCTCATTCCCGATCCTATCCATCCTCATTACTCCCAAAGAGAACCTCAACATTTTCATCTCTGCTACCTCCAGCTCTGCCTCCTGTCTTTTCCCCAGGGTCACTGGTTCGAAACCATACAACTCCGTCTTGTACACTTTTCCTTTCATTTTTGCCGATACCTTCCTATCACATATCACACCGGACACTTTTCTCCAACAATTCCAACCAGCCTGCACGCGCTTCTTCACCTCTTTTCCACACTCTCCATTGCTCTGGATTGTTGAGCCTAAGTAGTTAAAATCCTCCACCTTCCTTATCTCTGCTCCTTGTAACCTCACCGTTCCTGTTGGGTCCTTGGCATTCATATATATGTATTCTGTCTTACTGAGGCTAACCTTTATTCCCCTCCTTTCCAGGGCATACCTCCACCTCTCTAGATTTTCCTCCACTTGTTCTCTGCTCTCACTACAGATCACAATGTCATCTGCAAACATCATAGTCCATGGGGATTCTTACCTAACCTCGTCTGTCAGCCTGTCCATCACCATAGCAAACAAGAAGGGGCTCAGAGCTGACCCTTGATACAGTCCCACCTCCACCTTGAACTCTTCTGTCACACCGACAGCACACCTCACCACTGTCTTACATCTCTCATACATGTCCTGCACCACTCTAACATACTTCTCTGCCACTCCAGACTTCCTCATGCAATACCACAGTTCCTCTCTCGGCACCCTATCATATGCTTTCTCCAGATCCACAAAGGCACAATGCAGCTCCTTCTGACCTTCTCTGTACTTCTCCATGAACATCCTCAAGGCAAACATTGCACAGCCCTAGTAACCAGTATAAATTAAGGAAACATGGATACTCACTGTATTTTTTTTAGAGGATTTTATTTAACAAGATCATTTTCACACACATCTGACTCAAAGCAAGAAGATACCGGGTTCAAGCACTGGGTTTGGCAAAAACATTTCTCTGTGGAGTTTGTATGTTCTCCTCGTGCCTGTGTGGGCATCCTTGTAGTACTTTGGTTTCCTCCCGCAGAACAAGGACAAGCACATTACAGAAAAATGGCTCTTTGTTGTTACCCCTATGTGTATGTATGAATGATTGTTTCTGTTGGCCCTGGGATGGAGGGTGTACCCTGCTTTCAACAAGTATTGGCTGAGATGAGCACCAGCCTGACAAATGGATGAATGAATGAATTTCCAGAAACTCACTCACTTAATTGCTAAGTTACTTAATCCTATCAGGATAGCATGGAGGGTGGAGACTATCTCAGGCAACATTGGGTGAAAGTAGGGTACACTCTGCAGAGCTCATCAGACCATCACAGGGTAACACACACAGTAATTCACTCTCACAGCAATTCAACACCTAATTAGTCTAGACTCCATGTATATTCGCGCAAATGCTAACATGATACGTACTAACCTTTTAATATATACTATGCATCTAGGGTGTCGGGAAGTAGGAACGAAATTTTGCCGACTTTAGACAAGGTACATCCTGATCAGCCTGCCGATTTGGTAAGTCTGTTGGGTTTTTACACCCGAGCCTAGCCTTTGGTGGTGTAGTGGTTAGAGTGCTGGGCTCATGATCGGGAGGTTGTGAGTTCAAATCCCACTGAGATCCTCACTGTGCTAAGACCCCTGGACAAGGTCTCAACCACAAGTGTGCCTCTGTTCACCCAGCAGTATAAAAGGGTACCAGTAAAAAAATACTGGGAAAGTAACCTGCGATGGACTAGCGTCCCATCCAGGAGGAGTTGAACTCCTGGTCACTTCACGCTACGGAAACCACGGATAAGCACCGGCCTGATGAGCCTGCCGATTTAATGCATAACTAAACCTGACACAATCAAAACATGCTGAGAGTACAAACCCTCATCTTCTTCTTCTTCTTCTTTTCCTTTCGGCTGCTCCCTTCAGGGGTCGCCACAGCAAATCATCTGTCTCCATCTCACCCTGTCCTCTGCATCTTCTTTTTTGACTCCAACGACCTTCATGTCTTCCTTTACCACCCTCATCAATACAAAAAAAATAACAGTATGTCAGTAAAGAAGGAAATACAGACGCTTCTCAACTTACGTTTTAGTTACGTTCCGAGCAGCCGAACGTAAGGTTAAAAAAAATGTAAATTGTTACTGTACATTTCAGTGACGTATGACGTTCATACTGTACTATACATCTATAAATACTATTACCGTATCTCATAAAACACCCCTAAATCAATTATTATAAACATAGCATTGTAAAATAATATCAACATTAATTTCAAATAAATTAAAGTAAAGTAAAATATTTTAAAATAAATAAATTTTAATCAAATTTACTTACCTTTCGCAGTGGTGCTTGAAGTAACACAAGGATAACATGCGGTGAACTGGGACGAAGCAAGGCACGTTCAGTCTGTCGTTTGTAAACAATGAACGCAGTTGCATGTAAACAATAGATGCAGCGTCATGCGTAAGTCGCATTTGAACGTCTCGTACTACGTAGAGTGCTCTAAACTCAAAATTTGACTGACAAAAAAAAAATTTTTTTACACTTTTTTACAGTCAGTTCAAATGTAAAATCGAAAAAAAAAAAACGTAACGCGAATAAACGTAAAGCAAGGACCATCTGTATATTCCATAACAGCCCATTTTTGAAACAAAGGGCATAAAGAAGACTGCTTAGTTTTACATAGAAACCAAAGATAGAAGCCAAAAGACAGTCACAGTTTCCAGAAAAACACGTGAGCAACTTTCCTTCAAAGATAGCGCAACGCCTACCTGAGACTACTGATTTTTTAAATGCAAAGGTTACCATGTTATAATGCCAAACACTGACTTTCTTTAATTTATTAATTCTTGTTGCATGTTTAAAACAAAATTGAATAAATGCTCAAAACATTGAATTTCATAATTAAAAAACTTCAAGTAGATAATACTTTTGCACATTACACAGTACTACAAATAAATAAATAAATAAATAAATAAAAAGTAATGCTTGTCTGTGGATTGACCAGCAAGTGACCCTGAATTATCAGATAATAACCGATTTGTGGTTATAAAAATGCTTCAGTGACATCAGGGTGTGTTTCATGAAACTCATGTGGACTCGAGAACTTATGTTAGAGCTTTATTACCAGAAAATCCTTGGTAACTACATCTGAGATGTTGAAGTCCACAAATTGTAGATTCAATTTAGCTTAAACGCTTTAGCTTTTTTATTATTTCACTCTCACTGGATATATGAGCAAGCATGCGTTCTTTTTGGGGTGGTGGAATGGAGAAGTTTAACAGTCAGTTTACACAACATTTCAACAATCTTCAATCTGAAAAACACCTGATATTGTCAACAAGGAACAGCACAAAAACCCCCAGGAAACCTAAGTGTGCATAGCTGTGTCCACAACTTTTTTATGATCTTCTCAGGGAGCTCCTTGATCTTTGTGCTGTTGCTTGCTTGATGGCGTCTTGATTATTGGTGTTTCTCTGGGGCCATTCAGAACAGATTTCATATTTATATTTTATATATATATATATATATATATATATATATATATATATACACACACACACACACATACAAGGATCCCTCACTACTTTGCACTTCAATTCATGCAGCTTCAGTGCATTGCCTTTTTTTTTAAATATTAAGTCAATTAAAGAAATAAGGAAAATGACGCAAAAACAAAATGCCAATTATGTAAAAAAAAACAAAACAAAACAAAACAAAAAACTCTTAAACAAACATAAAACAAGAAACAACCCAAAACCCCCATCAAAACTACTTACATTTATGTGAGGTGCGCATCTGCGTGTGCACGTGCATCTGTATGTGTGTGTGTATTATTTTTTTATTTACATATTATGCATTATTTTTGACTGTTGAATTGTTATTATAAGCATTTATAGACTTGAATATGTATTTATTGATATTATATACACATATACATGTACGTATACGTCAGCCGGGGGGGGGGGGGGGGGGGGGATTTCCTTTCAGCTTTTTCCCCTTTATCAGGGATTGCCACAGCGAATGATTCGCATGTTTGACTTGGCATAGGCTTTTATGTCGGATGCACTTCCTGATACAACAGTTTAGCAAGGGACAGATACACGCTGACGGCTTTGCAGCTACTCTTTACGAAAGTCAGCAATGAACATAAACCTCTCACCACAGACAGTGAGACATGGCCCGCCTTTGATAAACCAGTTAGCTTCACTAGGGGGGACAGTGACAACCTCGTGGAGAGTGGGACTCGAAACCCCAACGTTAGGATCAGCAATCCAGCACCCTATACCACTAGACCACCATCAAGGGTCAGCTCTCAGCCCCTTCTTGTTTGCTATGGTGATAGACAGGCTGACAGACGAGGTTAGACAAGAATCTCCATGGACTATGATGTTTGCAGATGACATCGTGATCTGTAGTGAGAGCAGAGAACAAGTGGAGGAAAATCTAGAGAGGTGGAGGTATGTCCTGGAAAGGAGGGGAATTAAGGTTAGTCTCAGTAAGACAGAATACATGTGTGTGAACGACAAGGACCCAAGAGGAACGGTGAGGTTACAGGGGGCAGAGATAAGGAAGGTAGAGGATTTTAAGTACTTAGGCTCAACAATCCAGAGCAATGGAGAGTGTGGAAAAGAGGTGAAGAAGCGCGTGTAGGCAGGTTGGAATGGTTGGAGAAAAGTGTCCGGTGTGATGTATGATAGGAGAGTATCAGCAAGAATGAAGGGAAAAGTGTACAAGACGGTGATGAGGCCAGCGATGTTGTATGGTTTAGAGACAGTGGCCCTGGGGAAAAGACAAGAGTCAGAGTTGGAGGTAGCAGAGATGAAAATGTTGAGGTTCTCTTTGCGAGGATGGATAGGATCAGAAATGAGTACATCAGAGGGACAGCACATGTTAGAGGTTTTGGAGACAAAGTCAGAGAGGCTAGATTGAGATGGTTTGGACATGTACAGAGGAGGGAAAGTGAGTATATTGGTCGTAGGATGCTGAGGTTGGAACTTCCAGGCAAAAGGCCCAGAGGAAGACCAAAGAGAAGATTTATAGATGTGGTGAAGGCGAACATGAAGGTCGTTGGAGTAAGAGAAGAAGATGCAGAGGATAGGGAGAGATGGAGGCAGATGATTTGCTGTGGCGACCCCTGAAGGGAACAGCCGAAAGGAAAAGAAGAAGAAGAAGAAGATGAGGGTAAGACCACCAAGGATCCACGACCAGGTCAAGCCAGCTCCTTTAAAGCAGTTCAAAAACTATTATGTGCTAACTTCATTAAATGGGCTATTATGTTCTCGCAGCAAGATGCAAGCCTCTTCTTCGACTTTAAAACAAACAAACAAGCAAACAATAAACAATCATATGAGTTGATCTAGATATATGGTCGCCAACCCTGTTCCAAGAGATCTACCTTCCTGCAGATTTT
Organism: Plotosus lineatus; assembly: GCA_024760905.1. NCBI lineage: Eukaryota > Metazoa > Chordata > Actinopteri > Siluriformes > Plotosidae > Plotosus > Plotosus lineatus. Next base: position 23,944,429 of record CM045744.1, on the reverse strand, counting down.
TATCTCCATCCAAAATCTAGCACACCGCGTTAACCTGTTCAAGAACTTCTTCAAGGCAAGACTTGGTGGTATGCCAATGTGTTAGATTTTGGTTAGAGATAAAACCTGCAGGAAGGTAGATCTCCAGGAACAGGGTTGGAGACCACCGAGCTAGATAAAGCTACCAGTGGAATTAATTAACTCTGAGCTGAAGGTTGCAGGTGGTAGAGCATACCACAAGGTTTATTTACAGTTAAATAAAGGTTTGCCAAAATAGTCCAGACCCAGTTTTGCAGTCAGTCCGGTTTCCCTTGTGATAATCAGATAAGCCTATGAAGAAAACCTTCCTTTATCATTTTGTCACAATCAAGTTTGAAGCTTTTTCATGAAACTGTAGAGCAGATGCCTCTTGACTGATGTGGTCACCAATTTCCCCTAATTATGACTCATGGAGTTGTTTAACTGGTGCATGGGGAAAATAAACCTATTTAAGCAGCTAATCATCCTGACTAATTACAAAGCACAAAACACTTTCATTACCACCAACAATACAACATCTAATAGTTTAACCAGGTTTCACTTGCACCGAGCTTCATAAAACAATAATAAACAGACAATGCATGCAATCGTTGATTAGAATGCCTTTCACAATCAAGATACATGTATATATTTTCATTTGGAATTCTGCGAACACTCTCCTGGGACATTTCAACCGCAGCTGCTTGCTTACGAATTGAACTCCGTGGGCTTCGTAAGACAGATGGTTGTAGTAGGCTTCCGTCAGTCTCGAAGGACTATGGAGTTACGCTCTGGCTGGTATACAGGCTGGTGATACGCTCCGGTGCGCAGAGCCTGGGTAGGAAGTACGGAGGACAGGCTGTTACCCAAGAAGCAAGTCCCCCTGTCTCGGCACCACTGGAAGGATCCAATGGAAAGGCAGAAGCCGATACGATTGGGTTCCAGTACTGCTGCAGGAGTTGCCAGAACATTGCTGTGAATGAACTGCCTCAGGGGACTCCGACTCCCGATTAGAAACACGCTGACGGCTATGCAGCTACTCTTCACGAACGTCAGCAACGGCTCTTTGGTTCTTTTACATGAACCTCACACCATAGACAGTGAGAGACATGGCTGGCCTTTGATAACCCAGTTAACTGCACTGGGGGGAACAGACTCGCGTACAACATCAATGTCCTGTGGAGAACGAGCATTTCTTGGTCGTCCTGTTGGTTTCTTCTTTAAGGCAGAGCCAGTCTGTTCAAAGTTATTAATCCAACATTTTATCGCGTGTTTTGATGAAGTAGCACCATGACGTCATGAAGTTGTAAAAACTTCGAAACTCCCTCCGTGCAGCTGTCAAACTATCACCATTTTTATAAAACATTTTATGGCTAACACACGCTGTTCCTCGTTCCACTGATCCATGGTTTCTAAAATGGCGGACTGTTTACTTGTTCAAGGTCACTGTCTGGCAGTGCTGCCACTTGCTCATGTCTGCCAGTACGCACTTCAAAAATTCCCGTTCCCTTGTGTATATATTTACACACACACACACACACACACACACACACACACACACACACACACACACACATTATATATATATATATATATATATATATATATATATATATATATATATATATATATATATATATATATATATATATATATATATATATATATATATATGTAGACTTTGGAGGAATTTATACTTTTTCTTTATCGAGACTTTATCTCATTCTTACTTTGTTCTGCCTTGCGATGGCCTGGCGAGCTGTCCAGGGTGTACTCTGCCCTACTCGGAGTCGGCTGGGATGGGTGCCAGTCTCCCCACGACCCTAATTAGGATTAAGCGATCACAGAAAATGAATGCATTCTTACTTTGTATGGTGTCACTGTGTTCACAACATTTCCTCCGGGCTCAGTAAAGTATTCTGTAAGGTATTCTGCTACTCTGGCTTGAACCGCCAATCTTGGGATTAGTAATTCAGTGGCCACGGTCTCAGGCCACCACCGCCACATGCCTACCAAGTGGGGCATGACTTTCCACCAATTACAAATGAGAAGAAAATTTGAATTAATAATTTACATCGATAACATTTGGCCGATGCTTTTATCCAGAACAACCTGCATTTAAAATTACCTTACACAACGAAGCAGTTTAGTGTTAAGGCTCAAAACTGGGGCTTGAACCCCCAACTATTAGATCAGCAACTCAGAAGCTTCAGCAGTGGATCCCTAGATATAGCTGTATATCTGTAACAACAATGTCAGTAAGCTTCAGCTAGAGAACCAATCAGCTTGTGCCATTCCTGTGCAGTATAATGTGCAAGTCTGTGGACTGTGAAAGGAAACCCGAAGCACCTGGAGGAAACCTACGCAAACACAGCAAGAACATATCATACTGATATGCCGAATTTAGGGCCTCGAGCCCAGAACCTTTTGTTATGAGGTGAGAGTGCTCACCACAACGCCACAATGTTCACATATACTAATATGAGTTTTAGTGTAATATTGCAGTTTCTTCACCGTGTTTAAACACTTCAGGACGAGCTGTTAGAGGAAAACTATCAGTGATGCAATGCTGTGGCTTCCTTACCACAACAATTTCCCAATGCTACATGTTAGTTCCTGTCACTACTTGTGTTATTGCAGCTGTAAACAATCTTTCCTCCTGAAGTCTCTCTGGAAGCTTATAAGCAAATGAAGTCATTTTTACTAAAAAAGAGTGTCATTTCCACCGTCCTGCAGATGGACTGAAAAATTTTAACACTGGAGACTTACAGCATTGGCACTGGAGACTTTCCCCCTAAATGCTAACTAAATTTCCTCACAGAAATGTTTACCATAATATGAACAAAATTGGGCAGTGCTGACCCAGTGGTAAAGGTGCTGGATCACTGATCCTAAGGCTGGGGCTTTGAGTGCCACTCTCAATGCGTTGTCAATGTCCCCCCAGTGCAACTAACTGGGTTATCAAAGACCGGCCATGTCTCTCACTGTCTATGGTGCGAGGTTCATATAAAAGAACCATTGCTGACTTTCAACGAGAGTAGCTGCAAAGCCGTCAGCATGTTTCTGTCCGGCTGTGGCCTGGTGAGTTATCCAGGGTGTACACTACCCTCCCCTGGAGTTGGCTGGGATAGGCGCCAGCCTTCCCACGACAATAATGAGGATAAAGTGGTACAGAAAATGCAGAAATGATGATGAACAAAATTTGTGTTTTACATGCATGACTGATTTTAAACTATCTATCTATGCCTTTCGGCTTTTTCCCTTTTTCGGGAGTCTCCACAGGGAAGGATTCGCATGTTTGATTTGGCATGGGTTTTTACGTTGGATGCCCTTCCTGACACAACCCTTTCAGCAAGGGACAGAAACACGCTGACGGCTATTCGGCTACTCTTTACTATAGTCAGCAATGGTTCTTTTACATGAACCTCTCACCATAGACAGTGAGAGACATGGCCGCCGGCCTTTGATAACCCAGTTAGCTGCACTGGGGAGGACAGTGACAACGTTGTGGAGAGTGGGACTCGAACCCCCAACCTTAGGATCAGCAATCCAGCGCCTTTTACCACCAGGCCACCACTGCCCTGCATGTCTGATTGAAACATGTGATTGAATTTATATCTCTTTTTGTGGTAAAAAAAAAAAAAAAAAAAGTTTGTAATACCATTGGATTATTACCAGCTCAGCCAAAATAAATAAATAAATAAATAAATAATAAAGGATTGGTACAGCGAGCCACACAGTTGTACATGCCATAAAAGCATTGCATATCTTTACAAGACAAACCAACAATATGGAAACCCAGAACAAAAAAACTGGATTAAAATGACTTAAAACTGTCTTGGCTACATTTAGAACCAAGCAATTCCTTTAAGCAGTGCTTCTGTCAAACAGATTGGACAATCTTCTGTGATATGAACAAGTGCTTAGAGAAAATCCACCTCACTTTATGTTCGTGATCGCCTTCAGTTAGGAAGCGCGAGTCATACGACCTGCGGTGGTTTACGGAGACGAGGCAGAGGTTGCGTGTTTTTATCCTGGAGGCTGTCATTGCAGCTGGGCTGCCTGAAGACTCGCTTCTCTCCCGGCCCTCTGCTCACCTGGAGATCTGCTGATCTGAACCGACAGCAACGTCTGCCCGCCGTCCCCTTTTGCACCCTGCGTAGACACACATTGCTCCGAGGTGTCTTCGGCACCGAAATGGCTAACTCTGCAACAAACTGAGCAACTGTGAAGTGCATTTAGATGCCAGAGCTGAAAGTTCAGTTATTAACACGACTCTTCATAAGATGCTAACCCTATATATGACCAATCAAGTTTCATTCGCATGATTACAATATAACAGGATTAGTGTTTCGCTGTTTGCTAGCTGTGGTTGTTGCAGTGGCTCTGAGCTAAAATCGTCAACAACACATAAACTGATAAGAACATAAAGTTCAGTCATGAACATTTTATGTCAATAAGTACTGAAGGTTTGTTGTGCAGAACAGTGGTGGGATGTGGGGTCAGTTACGTAGTCTCTTTTGAAAAATGATAAATGCCGGAAATAAATAAATGCCAAATGATCAATTTGCCAATCATGTGACAGCAAGACAATGCAGGTACAGGTAAAAAAAATATCAGCATGGGAATATAATTTCTGTGATCTTACCAGATGATCTAGTTTGAGTATTCCGGACACAACTATTGGAAAAAGACCAAATTGGTTCACACTCTCAAGAAATGCGTTATAGTATAACGTAAATAACCACTCTTTACATCCATCAGCCATCAGTCATGGGGCGACAGGTTGGTGTAGTGTTTAGCGCGTCTACCTTAGAGCAAGAAGCTCCTGGGATCAAGTCATAGGCTTGAGCTTTCTGTGTTGAGTTTGAAAGTTCCACCATGCTTGCGTGGATTTCCTCAGAGTACTCTGGTTTCCTTCCACAGTCCAGAGACATACACATTAGGCTAACTGGCTGTTCCAAATTGCCCATAGATTTGATTGATTGAAACATATTTTATTCATTGAAGAAAGGGATTTGGCACAAGTCATTCAACTTAGATTATTTTAGCCAATTAACCTACTTTGCATGTTTTTGGACTGTGGGAGGAAACCAGAGTACCCGGAGGAAAACCACACAAGCACGGGGAGAACATGCAAACTCCACACAGAAACAGCCTGGATTCGAACCCAGGCCTTCTTGCTGTGAGACGGACGTGCTAACCACTACGCCACCGTGCTGCTCATAGGTGTGAGTTGTGAGTGTTGTCCTATGATGATCTGGTGAGCTGTTCAGGGTGTGCCCCATCTTTGCCCATTGCTGCCTGAGAGCTCCAGCCTCGCGACTATCCTAATAGGATTAAGTAGTTAGCAAACAAGTGAGTGAGTTTAATCATACTTGGTAATATACGCTTGCTGTGAAGCAGACGTGCTAACCACTTCACCAACATACATCACTCTGTATATCCATGAAAAGAGAAAAGACTGCAAAAGATGCTTGGAGGATGTCCAACAATGTGATGTCATTCAAGAAGGTAGATCTTCTGGAACAGGGTTGGTGTCCACCACTTCAGACCATTTTGCATAATGATGTTCCTCAAAGAATCTCATTACTTTAATGCAGAAAACCCAAAGGTAGCCTATCATTTTTGTCATGCTAGCACTTCATAGATCTTTCTGATCCTGTACACCATGATGTCTGCTGATGTTTGAGATTCTTCGAACAGAAAGGTCACCATGATGGATGTTATTTAAAATGTGCAGTTAGTTCTAGAGCTCAGTGTGGAAATTCACAAAGAAAAACATTGCACTTTGTCATTTCATTTTGCTAACACATCATTTGAAAAGATTTTTAATCTACTCTGTGATGGAACATCACATCCAGGGCTTTTCAGCTTCTTCTGTAACATAGATAGCTTCCTCTAGTACATTTCTTTATATAGAAAGTTTCTCTTGATCTACGGTATGGTTTAACCACAACTCTAGTTCAGGGGAAACTCGACAAACGGAGTATTGTGAATGAATCTCACACCTACAAGATCAAATGTTTGGAAAAAAAAAGGCTAAGTTTGTTTTTGCTGATGATACTTTTAAAGAATCTGGCACAGATAAGATACCGTGGAACAGAACACGCTGTGATAAGTCATCCTGAGAAAATCAAGGTATTAAGAATGAATCTTCTTCTGGCTGATTAATTGCTCTACCGGTTAAAATATGGCTCTTTTTTATCAATTTAATTATTTATTCATTTATTTAAATGCGAGGAGGATGAAATGAATGAGTCACCTCTGTTAGCAATATCACTGCACGAAATTTATTTGAAATACATTACTTGTACAAGTGCGTAGGCTGGTCTGACCATGGGGGGGGGCTGGTGCACATCTTGGATGACCGGAACTCGAGTCCCAGGGGCTATAATTTTATTTATTATATTACTAAGCACTTTGGGGGAACCAGGTACACCCGTGGGTAGAATTATATACTTTAAAAAATACCTGTCTATACAGGGGTGAACTGCAATCAAATATTATAGTTCAACCAAAAACATTCTCAAATATATTTCAAATTACATCTGCAAGTACATGTGCTAAATAAATTTACAAATTGAGCTAAAGTTATTTATCTATTCAACGGCACAAACAAATATTAATACATATTTACAGCACAAAGACATACTATTAATTTTATAAAAGTACTGACATTAGGCTGCAGGTCCAGGCTGGATGGCTTATGATTATTTTAGCCATTCATTCTCTGTGCGTCAATGTTTGTGTTCTAACACATGTGCAGGAACTGGAAGCGGTACTAACAAACTGTGCTTTATTCTCACACTCGCACTTTGTTTGATTGACAGTGTTCGGCTATTATTGCTTACTCATAATATGTGAGGCGCTCCACCGAAATAGGCACCTGTCATTGATTGTTGATTGGTCAGCTCGAGCTTGCACATGCGCAGTGCCAGTTACATGGTAACTTCTGGTGTTAACTTCCGGTTTCCGGTTTACTGAATGCTGAATTTATCTCCGACTTTCTCTTCAATAACAGTCATTAAGTTTATTTATAAGATTGTGAATACACATAATTTCTTGTCCAGCGGAACTCAACTCCTGCTGTGTGTGTGTGTGTGTGTGTGTGTGTGTAGGGGTGCACATGCACCCTGTGCACTCCCCCCCCCAGCCTACACCCTTGTTTTAAGAAATTATTTATGGAATCATATTTATGCTGTTCATTCATTCATTCATTTTTCTGAAACGCTTAATCCCTAATTAGGGTGGCGGGTAGGCTGGCACCCATCTTAACCGACTCTGGGCAAGGGTGGGATACACTCTGGAGAGCTCGTCAGGCCATCGCAGGGCCACCACTCACACAACCATTAACACTCACACCGAGGGGTGATTTGAAACAGCCAATGAGCATACTGTGCATGTTTTTGGATTGTGGGAGGAAACTGGAGTACCCAGAGGAACCCATGCAAGCATGGGGCGAACATGCAACTTCACACAGAAACACCCAGCCTGGGAATCGAACCCAGGACCTTCTTGTTGTGAGGTGGACATGCTAACAACTACGCCACAGTCCAGCACTATTTATGCTGTTGATTAGTACAAAAATTTTGTACGTCAAATATATATAAATAAATAATAAAATAAAAACAAATACAGGGATCCCTCACTTTCTGTAGTTAATTGGAACTGAGATCCCTCATGACCACTGAATTCCGCGAAGTAGGATCAACCCCCCTGACTGACGTATACGTACATGTATATCTTCTTCTTCTTTTCCTTTCGGCTTTTCCCTTCAGGGGTCGCCACAGCGAATCATCTGCCTCCATCTCACCCTATCCTTTGCATCTTCTTCTCTTACACCAACGACCTTCATGTCCTCCTTCACCACATCCATGAATCGTCTCTTTGGTCTTCCTCTAGGCCTTCTGCCTGGTAGTTCCAGCCTCAGCATCCTATTACCAATATACTCACTATCCCTCCTCTGTACATGTCCAAACCATCTCAATCTAGCCTCTCTGACTTTGTCTCCAAAACGTCTTACATGTGCTGTCCCTCTGATGTGCTCATTCCTAATCCTATCCATCCTCGTTACTCCCAAAGAGAACCTCAACATTTTCATCTCTGCTACCTCCAGCTCTGCCACCTGTCTTTTCCCCAGGGCCACTGTTTCTAACCCATACAACATCGTTGGCCTCAACACCATCTTGTACACTTTTCCTTTCATTCTTGCCGATACCCTCCTATCACACATCACACCGGACACTTTTCTCCAACCATTCCAACCTGCCTGCACACGCTTCTTGACCTCTTTTCCACACTCTCCATTGCTCTGGATTGTTGAGCCTAAGTACTTAAAATCCTCCACCTCTGCTCCCTGTAATCTCACCGTTCCTCTTGGGTCCTTGTCATTCATGCACATGTATTCTGTCTTACGAAAGGCTAATCTTCATTCCCCTCCTTTCCAGGGCATACCTCCACCTCTCTAGATTTTCCTCCACTTGTTCTCTGCTCTCACTACAGATCACAATGTCATATGCAAACATCATAGTCCATGGGGAATCTTGTCTAACCTCGTCTGTCAGCCTGTCCATCACCATAGCAAACAAGAAGGGGCTGAGAGCTGACCCTTGATGCAGTCCCACCTCCACCTTGAACTCTTGTGTCACACCGACAGCACACCTCACCACTGTCTTACATCTCTCATACATGTCCTGCACCACTCTAACATACTTCTCTGCCACTCCAGACTTCCTCATGCAATACCACAGTTCTTCTCTCGGCACCCTGTCATATGCTTTCTCCAGATCCACAAAGGCACAATGCAGCTCCCTCTGACCTTCTCTGTACTTCTCCATTAACATCCTCAAGGCAAACACTGCATCTGTGGTTCTCTTTCTTGGCATGAAACCAAACTGTTGTTCACAAATGCTGACCTCTGCCCTTAGTCGAGCTTCCACTATTCTTTCCCATACCTTCATCATATGGCTCATCAACTTTATCCCTCTGTAGTTGCCACAACTCTGCACGTCTCCCTTGTTCTTAAAAATGGGCACCAGCACACTTCTCCTCCATTCCTCCGACATCTTCTCACTCTCTAAGACCTTGTTAAATGTTCTTGTCAGAAAATCTACTGCTACCTCTCCTAGACACTTCCATACCTTCACCGGTATGTCATCAGGACCAACTGCCTTTCCATTCTTCATCCTCTTCAATGCCCTCCTCACTTCACCCTTACTAATCTTTGCTACTTCCTGGTCCTCAACAGTCACCTCTTCTCCTCTTTTTTCTCTCTCATTTTCCTCATTCATCAGCTCTTCAAAGTACTCTTTCCATCTTCCCAGCACACTTCTGTCATCAGTCAATACATTTCCCTCTCTGTCCTTTATCAATCTAACTTACTGCATGTCCTTCCCATCTCTATTTCTCTGCTGTGCCAACCTGTATAAATCATTTTCTCCCTCCTTACTTTCCAACCGAGCATACAAGTCATCAAACGCGCTCTGTTTGGCCTTTGACACTGCTACCTTTGCCTTACGCTGTGTCTCCCTGTACTCCTGTTTACTCTCTTTGGTCATCTCAATGTCCCACTTCTTCTTAGTTCACCTCTTCCTTTGTACACACTCCTGCACTTCCTCATTCCACCACCATACCAAGTCTCCTTATCTACTCTCCTTCCAGATGACACACCCAGTATTCTCCTACCTGTCTCCCTGATCACATTAGCTGTAGTTGTCCAGTCATCTGGAAGCACTTCCTGACCACCCAAAGCCTGTTTCAACTCCTCCTTGAAGACAACCCGACACTCTTCCTTTTTCAACTTCCACCACTTTGTTTTCTGCACTGCTTTTGCCTTCTTCACCTTCCTCACCATCAGCATCATCCTGCACACCACCATCCTATGCTGTTTGGCAACACTCTCACCCGCTACTACTTTGCAGTCACTGACTTCCTTTAAATTACATCGCCTGCACAAGATGTAGTCTACCTGTGTGCTCCTACCTCCACTTTTATAAGTCACCCTATGCTCCTCTCTCTTCTGGAAGAAAGTATTCACCACAGCCATTTTCATCCTTTTTGCAAAATCTACCAACATCTGTCCTTCTGCGTTCCTGTCCTGGATACCAAACCTACCCATCACTTCCTCGTCCCCTCTGTTTCCTTCACCAACATGTCCATTGAAGTCTGCCCCAATGACCACTCTTTCACCTCTGGGGGTACTCTGCAACACTTCATCTAACTCCCTCCAGAATCTCTCCTTCTCTTCTCGCTCACATCCTGTCTGTGGGGCATAAGCACTAACAACATTGACCATCACACCTTCAATTTCTAACTTGAGACTCATCACTCTGTCTGACACTCTTTTCACTTCTAGAACATTCCTGACAAACTCCTCCTTCAAGATGACTCCGACTCCATTTCTCTTCCCATCCACACCATGATAAAACAGCTTAAACCCTGCTCCTATGCTTCTAGCCTTGTTACCTTTCCACTTGGTCTCCTGAACACGCAGTATGTCCACCTTCCTCCTCTGCATCATGTCAGCCAGCTCTCTACCTTTTCCTGTCATAGTTCCAACATTCAAAGTCCCTACTTTCAGTCCTAGACTCATGCCTTTCCTCTTCTCTCTCTGGCAACGGACACGCCTCCCGCCTCTCCTTCTTCGATGTCTTCGACCAACAGTAGTCCAATTTCCATCAGCACCCTGTTGGTTGACGGCACTGATGGTGGTCGTTGTTAACCCGGGCCTCGACCGATCCGGTATGTCATTCTTTGTTGTGATTCGCATAGTTTATTTGGCATTTGTTTTACGCCGGATGCCCTTCCTGACGCAACCTTCTGCATTTATCCGGGCTTGGGACCGGCGTGAGGGAGAGACACTGGTTTGTGCCCCCCCTCACGGCTGCATTGTATACGTACATGTATATGTGCATATAATATCAATAAATACATATTCAATGCTATTAATGCTTATAATAACAATTAAACATTCAAAAATAATTCATGATATGTAAATAAAATATAAATACACACAAATAGAGACGCGCGCGCGCGCACACACACACACACAGATGCACACCTCACATAAAAATGTAAGTCGTTTTGTTGTGGGGGTTTGGGGTTGTTTTTTTGCTTTTGTTTGTTTGTTTGATTGTTTGTTTGTTCTTGCATAATTGGCCTCGTTTTTGTGTCATTTTCCTTAACTTTTTCCCTATTCTTCCTTAATTTCCTTATTCCAGGGGTGGGGTGGGGGGGTGGGGGTCACATTTGTAACAAGCTTATTTTGAACACGGTCAAATTTGTCAGTGAGTGTCAGTGAACTGTGGAAAATGTTTTGAAAACATTCCGAATACTCAGGAACTGTTAGAGAATAGGGGGGGGGACCTTTAACAAAGTCAATCCGCCAAGTTTTGCCAATGCTTGCAGTTGCAGTTTTCAGTTTAGGAAAACATCAAAGATTTACAATTACAGCTAATCGTATACTAATGAAAAAATCCTTTTAAATACTGTAGTAGTTTTCTGATAATAGAGCTGCACTAAATCCTGCACTGATTATCCGTAGAAGAATAGCAAGTTCATGCTAAAATGTGAGACGGTCTACCGAATGTATGCGCTTGTCGCAAGTGACGTATGGTGCTTGTGAAACAAAACGCGGCTTATCTGGACTTCCGATCTTTGAAGTGAGCGAGTGATGGTTGAGTACTAAACAAGTATTCAACGCGCACTTGCTCACTTGAAAGATCGGAAGTCCGGATAAGCCACGCTTTGTCTCACAAGCACCATACGTCACTTGCGACAAGCGCCTACATTGTGTGGAGCGCCTCACATATTAGTTTCAAGAGAAAAAATTGTGTATTACATAACAAATCTCCACAGCGCTTCCATTTACAGCATTTGGAAGACACCCTTATCAGGAGTGACATACATTTTGTTAAATACATTTTATCATTTATGGGCCTTGCTCAAGGGCCAAACACTGACAGCTTGGGGAAATGGAGCTTGAAATACCAACCATTAGATTAGCAACCAAGAGCCTGAACCACTGAGCCATCTCTGTCCTATGATCCAGGCCCAAGAATCCTGGTCAACAAATCTCTGACCAGCGTTTACCTCGCACTATTTCTTCTACACTGTTCACCTGTCTTCATTTCAGTCCCGCTTATTACTTCCCTGAATCTGATTGGCTATCCTGTCTAGTTATTTATTTAAACCAGTCTAATCATTGTGATTATCCGTGCTATGACTCCTGCTAGCCGTGTCTCTCACTGCCTGTGGTGAGAGGCGTATAAAGCACCACTGCTGACTTCTGTAAAGCGTAGGCCACTGGGTTTCCATCAGGTTTCCATCAGTTTCCATCAGGATTTCCACCCTATCCATTATACGGCAGAAACATGCTGATGGCGATGCAGCTCCTCTTGTCAAAAGTCAGCAGTGTATCTTTTACATGACCCTCCCACCAGAGACAGTGAGAGACATGGCCGGCCTGTGATAGCCCAGTTAGCTTGACTGGGTGTACAGTACAGTAGTAACAACCATTAACAATGGGGCTGGCAATGCAGCACCTTACCACTGGACCACCACTGCCTGGAAAAAACATTGTTATGCTTTTACATACACTGAGGACAAAATGAAGTTGTACATTCACTAGAATCTACAATTTATCATTATTGCAGAGACAAAAACTTCTAAGGCAGTGATGGTCTAGTGGTATAGGACACTGGATCGCTCCACAAGGTTGTCACTGTCCTCCCCAGTGCAACTAACTGGGTTATCAAAGGCCGGCCATGTCTCTCACTGTCTATGGTGTGAGGCATGTAAAAGAACCATTGCTGACTTTCGACAAGAGTAGCTGCAAAGCCATCGGCATGTTTCCGCCCTGCGATGGCCTGGCAAGCTGTCCAGGGTGTACTCTGCCTTCGCCCAAAGTTGGCTGGGATGGGTGCCAGCCTCCCCACGACTCTAATTAGGATTAAG
>CM045744.1:23923975-23928975 GCA_024760905.1 Plotosus lineatus | reverse complement strand
GGATGATGGGTAAGCTGTTTCGATATGCCAACACAGAACATACAAAGGAGGCTTTTCAAATCGAACACCTAGCTGGACCATCTGTGCTTTTTGGAAGTCCAGAACAAGCTCTTGGATTCCAGACAGCATTCATAGTTTCCAGAATACATTAGTGATTTTCAAACCATGCTACTCCATTCTGGAAGAGTATTCCTCGGTTCCAGAACAGGTCCCTGCATTACAAAATAAATTCCTCAGCCAAATATGGTTCCAGACATCATCCCAAGTTCCCCTGGATGCTTAAATGCACATTCCTGGTTTCAGCGGTGGTTGTGAGTTCCAGTAAAGGTTTCGAACCATATTTATTGCTTTCAAAACAATTCCTTGGATCAATATCAATGGACCTGGATTCTGTGTGAAGCTTGCCGACTCTTTTTTTTTTTTTTTCCTCCAGGTAGTCTGGTTTTCCTTCCAAAGTCCAGAGGTGTGCACAACAGACTAATTGGCTGTTCCAAATTGCCCCTCGGTGTGGATGGGTATGAATGGTTGCGTTTGTTGCACTGTGATGGTTTGGGAAGCTGTTCAGGGTGTACCATGCCTTTAGCAAGTATTGGCTGAGACAGACTCCACCCTCCCCATGACCCTAGTGACAATAGGCAGTTCAGTGAATAAGAACTGTGACCTCAGAGATTTACCACAGATGTAAGAAAAGACACCGCCTGTCCTGGAGCAGTGGACCAGCTCTTTAAATTTTTCATCTCAAACTTATTCAAAATTGGGAAAGAAAGGGAACACAAGTGAGTGTGTGCAAGTGTGAATGTGTGTGTGTGTGTGTGTGTGTGTAAGTGAGAGAGAGAGAGAGAGAGAGAGAGAGAGAGAGAGAGAGAGAGAGAGAGAGAGAGAGAGTGCAGAAATTACAGTTAAGACTGAAAGCTCTGCTTGATGAGAATAAGTATTTATAGTAAAACACTATGTGTGTGTGTGTGTGTGTGTGTGTGTGTGTGTGTGTGTGTGTGTGTGTGTACAAACATCACCCATGGATATAGTCATCTGGAGGATCTAGAGTTCTTGACAACTATGTTAGCCAAAATGTCTCCGAGCATCTAAACATGCAATTGGTCAAACTCGTGTGTGTGTGTGTGTGTGTGTGTGTATGTGTGTGTGTGTGTGTGTGTGTGTGTGTGTGTGTGTGTGTGTGTGTGTGTGTGTGTGTGTGTGTGTGTGTATATCCCATTCTCCTCTACCAAACTGACATAAGTACTGGCTCAGCAGATATGTGTATAAATGTGTGCATGCACTTGTGTGTGTGTGTGTGTGTGTGTGTGTGTGTGTGTGTGTGTGTGTGTGAGAGAGAGAGAGAGCCAGAGGGTGTCTTGTTTAACTCCATCATTAGAAAATATATAATTATGAAAAATTTTAAACTATAAAATGTAGATCTCTCTCTCTCTCTCTCTCTCTCTCTCTCTCTCTCTCTCTCTCTCTCTCTCTCTCTGTATATATATATATATATATATATATATATAGGTATATTTCTCTTTCATCGCACACACACACACACACACACACACACTATCTCTCTCTCCTAGTAATAATAATAATAATAATAATAATAATAATAATAATAATAATAATATCCATACTTGTGTGAGTGGCCTGGTTCCTCCCACAATCAAAAACATACACAGTAGGCTAATTGGCTGTTTGAAATTGCCCCTAGTTATGAGTGTGAGTTTGAATGTTTTTGTGTGTGTGCGTGTGTCTTGCTCTACATTGTCCTGGAAAGCTGTTTGTATTTATAATTCATTCGCCCAGTGTTTTGAGATAGGTGCCTGAATGAATGACAACAACAACAACAACAACAACAACAACAACAACAACAGTAATAATAATAAATTCATAATTATCCTCAACCAGTTTTTGGGTAGGTTTAAAACAAACTGTTGCATGGTGATGCAAGGATATATATCATAAAGTCCCCACCATGACCCATAGGGGGCTCCATACAGCCCAGACCACCTCCCAATGTGGTTTAAGTCACTTATAAGATGGTTTAAGTAGCCCTGGTTCTACCCCTGAGAGGACCTTCAACCCTGCACACTTAATATTTTCCTTGTTCCCAACATGCATTAATTAATTGAATTAATTAGTAAATTAAGAGCTCTTCATAACTTTAAGTGGGTGTGGCAGAGGAGGGAAAGCACTAAACTCTGCAGGATATTCAGTTTTCCAGGACCAGGGTTTGGATCATCTCTCGTTGTCATCTGAGCAATAAAACAAAAGACAGAAACACTGGCCGCAGCAGTACACGACAGTAGAAATTCTTTCCAAACCTGGAAGGATTTTATCTGCAGCTGATTGGTTCTTGAGATTGTCTCAGTTCGGGCTTTTCAGATCCGGATCAGTGGAATAACAGTAATGTTTAATATTCTGAGCACTTCTGTTTAGTATGATTGGAAACAGAAACAAGAACAGACATGATGGTTCAACTTATAACCAGAAATTAACATTTAAAAAATGTACTGTGTGTGTGTGTGTGTGTGTGTGTGTGTGTGTGTGTGTGTGTGTGTGTGTGTGTGTGTGTGTGGGGGTGTGTGTGTGTGTGGTTATGGGAGAGAAGATGCCGATAGTGGTGTGTAATGTGTGCTGAGGTTTGTGGGGGTCGCACTGTTGTCAGTAATAGTATGTGTCATCTAATCCACAGTCAGCATTTTCATGACCTCATTTTAAGTTTACAACACACACACACACACACACACACACACACACACACACACACACACACACACAGAAACCAACAGTAATTATGTACATCAAGATCATTTTAAGGATTAAACAGACAATAAGTACACAAGTGTGTACTCGTGTGCACGTGCGTGCACACGTGTGTGTGTGTGTGTGTGTGTGTGTGTGTGTGTGTGTGTGTGTGTGTGTAACAATGTAAGCAAGTGTGTTTTCATGCAGCTAAGCACCCCTGGCTGTTCAGCTGTGCCAGACAGACAGGTATAAACACACACACACACACACACACACACACACACACACACACACACACAGTACACCATTCAGTTTAAACCCCAGAGACAATTTTGCATGAAAATCTTAAGAGATCAACATTTTGTAAAAATCCTGTCCCTCCTGAACAACAGCGAGTTACGACTCCAGGTGTGAAGGTAGAACTACCAATGCGATCTTCCCTGTGTGACATGAACATCACTGCTGTCACAATGATTTGTTGATTGGCATGTTTATGATAGAATCCAATGCACAGTTTCAATAAAAGAATAAATATAAGCACACACAAAACACATCAAGCTAAATGAGTAGTCAAGATGTGGCTGTTTGGGCGATGGGTGTTGTTTGCACGCGTGGCTCTCCATGTCTCAGTCAGCTAACATTAGCGGCTAAGTAAACATCTTTAAATAACCCAGATTACAGTTTCTCCCAGCAGCTGACCTTTTCATGTATTGTTGTTTTATCTCCTGTCCTCTGAGAGCATGTTGGGTAATTTCCACCCTCTTCACAATGTGGATGGAAAGCCATGTCTGCTTTCACGCAGCACACATGGCAGTGTCTCCCTCGTGCTCTCGCGTTTGTTTTCCTACTCTTTTGGGGAAAGTGTGGACCGGATGACTCCACCTACACTGCTCTGTTTGTCTGACCAAAATAACTGGTGTGATGGTGGAAAGATGCAACAGAGAAGGCCGCTTGGAAGAACAGACCACCATAATGGTGTCTGGTCTGACCAGTGTCGAGTCTGCAGAGGAAACACTGAAATGCTAACAGGGGCTTTTTTTATTTTTATTTTTTTTTTATTTGCCAGGACAGATTTACAAATAAGGAAAAATCCAAAGCAATCCAAAAATAAATAAAACTAAACAGTAGGGCTGGGTATTGCCTAGATTTTTTATGTATTGCGATATATTGTGATTTCTAGAGTGTATTGCGATATGTATTGCGATATATTGCAAGAAGAATTTTAAATTCAAAGTGAGCATGTTCTTGACAGTATTTATTCTTTATTTCAAAAAGAGAACTCAACAACATTAAAAACGGTGTTTTTAGTCATTAAAAAAAATTTCTAAACATCAGAAAAAATCTACTTATGAAAATGTAATCTTTTAAACTTTGGCACAAACATTAACACTGAAATAGAACTGCATATTGAGCAAGATAAACTATTTAAACATATTAAATACACATAAACATTAGAATAGTGTAAGTGCATCTCGTGCTTTTATTAGCATATTGTGAAGCCTTAATCATTAATGCATGCATATTAAATTATTAAGGTGGGATTAAAGGTGAAGCATCAGCTGCGCATGTGCAGAACTGTATCATGCACGACTAGACCTCATCAGGCCTGTGACCCTATGAGCATTAGATTGATATATTTACATATAACAATATTAACATTACATGTATATACGTATATTAATGCCATCAAAGTGATTCCCATAGGCCGGTTGGGTACATGCCGCACGTATAACACTTGCAGTGACACTGACGGCTCAGGAAAGTCCGTCAAACTTTAGAGCTCTACAATAACATACAATATCGTTTATCATATAAATCACATTAATGTTATCATTATGCTGAAGAGAGGTGGAATGCAATTTACCGGAATCTGGACCGATTTGGAGCATGTTGAGCCTGAGGCTGAGTCCGCAAGTTGTGTGACGTCATTTTTTTTTCAGCGTCGACAGAGATATCTACCCCACTGACAGTGAACCATATCAACCCATCTACTCTGCCCTCAGATACATATACACTTTAATATAGGCCAGTCTACAAAGTCGTTCCCTTCTTTTCTTTTATTGTTTATTAATTTATACTATTTATGTATCTATTTATTTATTTACTTATTGTGTGTATGTTTGTATTTGTATCTATTTTTGCACCCCCTACTGATGGTACCTCAAGAGCCTGTAACAGTGAATTTCTCCATTGTGACATTAATAAAGCTGTATCTTATCTTATCTTATCTTATTGCCGTGTTAAGCAAAAAAAACCCTAAAAAACAA
>CM045744.1:23911475-23918975 GCA_024760905.1 Plotosus lineatus | reverse complement strand
AATCAGTGTGAGTGTGAGTATGAATGGTTGAGTGACTGTTGGCCCTGTGATAACCTGGCGACTTGTCCACAGTGTACTCTACCCTTGCCCACAGTTGGCTGAGATAGGGGCCAGCCTCCCATGACCCTAATTAGGATGAAGCGGTTTAAAAAAATGAATGAAAGAAAAGCTTAAATAAAATTAGCTTTCACATATACTAGTAGATAAATTCACATATAAGATAAAGAAGCCGGATGAAACAGTATCTGTAAACAGGGAATAAATGATTTGCTGTTTTTTCTACTACTAATTGTACTTAGCAGTTGAATCATCTCAGGAATAATATTTGTGTTGGGAATACGCCACAATTTTTTTTTTTTTAAACCGGCTTCTCAAGCCCCCTATCACCCCCACCCTATCACCCCCACCCTGAGTGTGACATGCATAATGTGTATTAGCTTTCAGGTTATAATCCTGATTGGTGAACAATGCTTTTAAAAAGGGGGTCATGACCTACACACTCAAATTTCAACCAAAGCATGATACCACTATGTGTGAAGTGGGCTTTAGTAATCATGAAGCAGCACGTTCTCAGGGGTGTAGCACTCAAGTCCGGACTCAAGACCTTGTTTCGATTGACCCACATTAGTCGTGAAGACGTTTGTATTTGCATTCAGACTTGTGTCTTAATCATCACACTTTCGATTTGAAGTGCATAAGCCTCATAGCAAACAGGCAGGTCTTTCATGCCTTGTAAAAGACACAGTGGATACACAAGTGAGGAAAAAAATAATAATTTGTGTTTAAAAGAGGTGAGCAATGAGTCACCAATAGACTTTGGCAGGTTATGCAGTCAAATAGTGTGATCTTCATGTCTGAAAAGAGTAATTCCTTGCAGTAAATAATTTGACCAAACCCAGGAAGGTATCGTCAAAAATGAAAGGAAAAGTGTACAAGACGGTGATGAGGCCAGCGATGTTGTATGGTTTAGAGACAGTGGCACTGGGGAAAAGACAGGCGGCAGAGCTGGAGGTAGCAGAGATGAAAATGTTGAGGTTGTTTTTTGGAGAACGAGGATTGATAGGATCAGGAATGAGGACATCAGAGGGACAGCACATGTGAGATGTTTTGGAATACAAAGTCAGAGAGGCTAGATTGAGATGGTTTGGACATGTACAGAGGAGGGATAGTGAATATATTGGTAGTAGGATGCTGAGGTTGGAACTACCAGGCAGAAGGCCCAGAGGAAGACCAAAGAGAAGATTTATGGATGTGGTGAAGGAGGACATGAAGGCAGTTGGAGTAAGAGTAGAAGATGCAGAGGATAGGGTGAGACGGAGCAGATGATTCGCTGTGGCGACCCCTGAAGGGAGCAGTCGAAAGGAAAAGAAGAAGAAGATCTTCAGTCTGTCTGTTTTGTTTGGACACAGTCTTGACTTAGGCTTTTTCTCTAAAAATCCTCTTTAGATTTGGTCTTAATCTAGATTTGAGTTTCTTTGGACTCAGTGCTGATTTGGGCTCAAATCTTTTTGGGCATGGTCTTCACATAGACTTCAGCCTCCTATTATTTATTCTTCTGTTGGATCTGAACCTTGTTTGGACTCAGTCTTGACTTGGATATGAACCTCTTCAGATGCAGTCTTGACTTGGATGCTATCTCTTTGGACTTGGTCTGTTATGGGCTGTGTTCCGTTCTAATTCTGTTTTCTCCCCAGCGGTGCAGGCGGTGGCTGAGGGGTGTGGCTGACCTACTTCTGGCTGAGTGCAGCAGCGCATACCTGATTCCACTCCTCAATCAACCCAATATAAAGACAAGCCGCCTCTTCACCTCTCTGCCAGAAGATTGTTTTCGGCTCACTCGGTCGCTACTTTGAGGTCTTTCCTGGCCCCTGGTTTTGCGCTGTGCTCAGCCAGCCTTCCCAGCCTCAGTCCCCAGTGTTTGTTATTTGTTATTTTCTTCATCATCTCCAATGTTTGTTTTGTTGTTTGTGGCGGTGCCTCCAATGACTGTTTCTATGTACCTTCTTCGGTGTTGCCAGCTAGTCAATAAAAGATCCCTGTTACACTGTGTACCATCTCCTGCAATTTCTGGGTCCGGCTGAAAGTTCGCATCATAGCCTGGTCTTGACTTAAACTTTTTATACTCAGTCTTGAATTGAACTCAATGCTCTTTGACTTAATCCTCAGTGAACCAGTTTTGACTTGGCCTAAACCTTTTTAGACCCGGTCTTGACATGGACTCTTTATACACAGTCTTGAATTGAATTACAATCCTCTCTGGACTCTGTCTTGGTAGGTAGGCAGGTAGGTAAAGTCCGTGGGCTTTTTATACTCGAGCCATAGCGGCTCATCAGGCCGGTGCTTATCTCCAGTTTCTGTAGCGTGAAGCTACCAGGAGTTGAACTCCTCCTGGATGGGATGCTAGTCCATCGCAGGTTACCTTCCCAGTATATTTTACTGGTACCCGTTTATACTGCTGGGTGAATGGAGGCACACTTGTGGTTAAGATCTTGCCCTGGGGTCTTAGCACAGTGAGGGTCTCAGTGGGATTTGAACTCACGACCTCCCAAAGTGGTCTTCTCTTCTCACAGTTCTGGTATTCGCTCATGGAGAAAATTTGCTCCGTGATTTTCTCCTTCTAGAAATGCTCCATAGTCTCAGAATGCAAGTCTTGACAAGACAAACTGACTTTACAGTCATTGCCTGAACAAAGCAAAAGAACAAAATTACCACTTGAAGAGTGTAAACATGACTACACATCGTTTATTATCAAGGTGCTGACACGTGAGAGTGCCAAGTTCTCTCTGCTGTCTGTCAGACTTCATGTCACAGGTTCACACTGTTGTCAGAAGGACGTTAGTCGCAAAGAAAGTGAAGGTACTGTGTGATGTGTAAGTCTCATCGAGGTTGTATGTGTGAGATGCTTTGTAAGAATTTCCACAGTTTCCCCACTAATAGTTATGATAGTTATAAAACCAGCGTATGCTACAATACACTGCACATATTGCTCACTGCATGTGAACACACTGTACATTCCTTAATCCCCATGTGCAGTTAAAATGAATAAATAAATAAATAAATCGCATACTTTTCAATCCACTCTTTAGATTTTCCCTACTTCTCTCTCACGATCTTTCCTGACTCACCAGTCCTCTACCAGCAGTTTTTAATTAATCCCTTAATCTCACGTACCTTACTGATCTCCATCTGGGATCATGGATAATAACTACTCATCGCGTTCAATTACTCATCAAAATTTATTTATTTATTTACTTTGCATTTCAAATGTAATGATTTCAGTGATTCATATGAACCCCAATTTTAGAGTGTCTCAAATTGAACACTGCCTGTCTACAAATCACATGACCTCCCACTCACTTCATTGTGTACAGAAATAATACGTCAAACGACTGTGCTGGGATTAGCAGCATCTTAGTTCTTATGAACGCTGTTACTGATTAGCAAGTCCCACAGCTGCGGTTGATTCACCAACCAGGCAACATGGTGTGCAGTTATCCTTATGTACATATCTGAGTCGGACTTAATTAAGAACAGCTTGTATCATTAACTGGTTGCACAGCTCCTACAGTCTCCTCTGTAAATTGCATTGAGGGAGGGATGGATGGAGGCAGATGAAGATAGAGTAAAATTTAGTTAGGTAAAAGAAGAGATGGATAGATTGGTAGATGAATGAACATAACAATGGTGGATGTAAGAAAAGAATGAATACAGAGGACAACGGATGGACAATGGATGGATAGATGGATGGATGGATGGATGGATGGATAGATGGATGGATGGATGGATGGATGGATGGATGGATGGATGGATGGATGGATGGATGGATGGGGTACAGGGAATGTTGGATAAATGACAAGTGGACAATAATTGGATGGGTGGATAGATAACAGATGGACAATGGCTGGCTGGCTGGCTGGCTGGCTGGCTGGCTGGCTGGCTGGCTAGATGGATGGATGGATGGATGGATGAATGGATGGATGGATTATTGGCTGACTGGATAGATGGGCTGGCTAAATGGATGGATGGATTGAAGGCAGGTTGGATGATTGGATGGATGAATGGTTGGCTGGCTGGCTGGCTGGATGGTTGTTTGTATGAATGGGATACAAGGAATGTTAAAGGAATGACAGGTGGACAATGGTTGGATGGATGGATAGATAGATATAGTTGACAATAGTTGACTGGTTAGCTGGCAGGATGGATGAATGTATGGATGGATAGATGGACAGAAGGGGTGAAGGGTGTAGAAATAAATAGAAGGATGGATGGATAGATAAATGACTAGAGTTATGGATGGGTTACTGGCTGTATAATGATTTGAGAGCGAGATAGAGAGATTGATGGATGTATAGATGAGTAGAGGGGTATATTGATTGAAATATAAATGAACAGAGGTAGGGATGACAGGTAGAAGAAGAGATT
Organism: Plotosus lineatus; assembly: GCA_024760905.1. Taxonomy (NCBI): domain Eukaryota; kingdom Metazoa; phylum Chordata; class Actinopteri; order Siluriformes; family Plotosidae; genus Plotosus; species Plotosus lineatus. Next base: position 23,914,553 of record CM045744.1, on the reverse strand, counting down.
CTTGTAGTAAAAAAAAGATTTGTTGTGGAATGTGGGAAAGATGGCAGTGGTGCAGAGGGGAGCTCTCTGCTTTTTTCTTTTCTTTGTCTTTTTATTTATGTTTTTGGCCTTTATTCAGGGACTCAAAATTATAATTCAGTACGGAAGGGCTGGGAAAATGTCAGGACTTTATGCACCGCTAAAGGGGCAGTGGTGGTCTAGTGGTATAGGGCGCTAGATCGCTGATCCAAAGGTTGGGGGTTCGAGTCCACTCTTCACAAGGTTGTCACTGTCCCCACCCCAGTGCAGCTAACTGGGTTATCAAAGGCGGGCCATGTCTCTCACTGTCTATGGTGAGAGGCATGGAAAAGAGCCATTGCTGACTTTCGTAAAGAGTAGCTGCAAAGTCGTCAGCGTGTTTCTGTCCCTTGCTAAAAAGGGTTGTGACAGGAAGGGCATCCGACGTAAAAACCTCTGCCAAATCAAACGTGCGAATCAGATGATTCGCTGTGGCGACTCCCGAGTAAAAGGGAAAAAGCCGAAAGGAAGACAGAATGCACTGCTAAGGCCTTTAGGATTTTATACTAATGGACCTGCAGCGAACCACGTGTGCTTTCACCATCCCAATCATACTTAGCACCAAGAGATAACGCTAAACTAACACTGGAGGAGATGCATTGTCTGATTAGCACACATATGAGCGCTAACCCAGAGGCGGCTGTGATCATGACGAGGGACTTTACCCATCTAGAACTGAAATCAGTGCTCCCCAAATTCCACAGATTCGTTGATTTTCTGGCTAGAGAAATGAACACACTGGATCAGATTTATTGCAACATCCCAGAAGCATACAAAGCTATTGCAGCTCCTCACTTGGACGTATAAATTACATGTACATTGAAGTGGTCACAGTGCAGCTGGTTCCGGTTTATAAACCTTTTATCTGCAGAACTACCCACCACCACCAGAATTGTGCAGATCAGGAAATAACCGGCTTCATCAGAACTATAAGACTGCTTCGAGAACAGAGTGGGATGTGTTCATACACAGTGCTGATCTAGAGGAATACACACCTGCTGTTCTGTCCTACGTTCATTTCTGCACTGAGGCTGTCCTGCCCAAAGTCCATCATGGCTTTTCCAAATCAGAAGCCATAGATGGACTGCACAGTGTGGTCCCTGCTTAAAGCCCAGGACGTAACATGCAGGGCAGGAGACAGGCTGGCTTACAGCAGGGCCTGGAAAGAACTAAAAAAAGGACCTCCAGCTGGCAAAACTCAGATACAGACATCGCACTGAGGAGCATTTCAACAACAGCCCACTCAACATGTGTAAATGTATAAGGACCATCACAGCGACCGGCAGGTCAACCATGACCTCACTCAGGCAGATCCCTGTCTACCTCAAATCATTGTATCTGTGCCCCAAAAAATCAGCTGCTACCTGCTTTAATGACTATTCTCCGGTTGCCCTGATCCTGGTAATCATGAATTGCTTCAAGAGGATCCTTCTTAACCATATCAAGGACGTTATACCTGCCTGTCTGGACAACCTTCAGTCCGCCTATAGGGAGAATCGCGCTACAGAGGATGCTGTTTCGCTAGCACGTCATACAGCTATGGCTCACCTGCAGCACCCTGACACTGCTATTCGTGGACTTCAGTTTAGCTTTCAACGCTGTTCTCCAGAACTAGCTGGCACCGAAGCTCTACAACTTGGGACTGTTAGCTTCTTTGTCTTCCTGGATCAAGGACTTTCTCACCAACTGACCTCATGTGGTGAGGATAGGGAATTTTACATCACCTAATCTGATCCTGAACACTGGACCACCACAGGGCTGTGTGCTCAGCCCAGCCCTCTTCAGCCTCTTTACGTACGACTGCTCTGCTATGCACTCCACAGACACGCTCATGAAGATAGCAGCTAACACCACAGTAGTAGGTCTCATATCAGGCAATGATGAGATCCACTACAAAGAGGAGATCCTGAACCTGATAAATTGGTGTGCAACTAACAATCAGATTCTCAACACCAGGAGGTCATAGACTATCGAAGGACCAGGAATACAGAGCATGCGCCTCCTTTTTATTCAAGGGGAGGCGGTAGAGCAGGTGGACAGTATTATGTTTCTGGGCATCCACATTACATCTGACCTGTATTGGTCTGTCAACACGTCACACCTGTTGAAGAAGGCCCAACAACAACTTTTCTTCCTCAGAAAGTTGAAGTGTACTGGACTATCCTCTTAGCTTCTCAAGAGCTTCTACAGCACTACAACAGAAAGTGTTCTCTGTCTCAGTGCAATGGTGAGGTACAGCAGCTGCACTGTGAAGGAATTTGGATTTGACCCGGGCTGTGAGAACTGCACAGAAAATTGTGGGCTGCCATCTACCAGATCTGGACACAATATATGCTGGCTGGGTCGAGAAGAAGGTCAGCTGCATTGCAGCGGATCCCATACACCTTGGAAATGAGCTGTTTATACCACTTTCTTCAGGAAAGCAGTACGGAAACATCAAGACCAGCACAACCACACTCAAAAACAGCTTCTTCCGCAGAACTGTGAAAACCTTCACCCTTCCACCCCCCACCCCCTTGTATTCACACACACACACACACACACACACACACACACACACACACACACACACACACACACACACACATGCAGCCTTCCTCCAGAGCCACATACTCACACACTCACTCACACACTCCCCCATACTCCCCACACTCACACAGACATCAGTTCTCTATAAAAGGACATTTAATCAACTCTACAAAGCTCTAAATAAACTCTATGACTGTTTTGCAATGCCGCACTTTACCTTATTTACATTCTAGTTATCTTTGCTGCAGCTACAGTATTTATTTATTTAATTTCACAGTGCCTACCTAACAGTTTGTGTATATATTTGCTTGTTCTGCTCCTGACGGTGTTAATTGCAGTTTGTTGTCTTGTTTGTACCTTTTTAAAGCTGAGAGTCTTCTTCTTCTTTTGGCTTTTCCCCCCTTTCTCGGGAGTCGCCACAGCGAATCACCTGATTCGCACATTTGATCTGGCATAACTTTTTAAGTCGGATGCCCTTCCTGTCACAACCCT
>CM045744.1:23901475-23906475 GCA_024760905.1 Plotosus lineatus | reverse complement strand
CAAGTCATGCTACCAAGGTTATAAAATGTCCCACCAAACACCACATCAATCAGGTCACATCCAGAATTACAACCACGCGTAGGGTTTAAGTCACCCTTGAGGTACGTGATATATTTTATGCTTCCTCTGTTTACAAACTCTAGGGTGACTGCAAGCTTATATGTAGCTGTGATTTTGGATGCAGCTGGGATGTCTACTTCAGAGCAAGAAGGGCCTCGGTCTGAGTCCTGGGCTCGATTAGGAGTTCAAGGAGGGCTTCGGAGGAGTTTCAGTGTACTCTTCGTGATCGTGTGGGATTCCTTTGGGTACCCAGGTTTCTTCCCACATTCCTAACACATGCAAATTAGGCTAATTGGATATTCTCTGTTGCCCCAACTGAGTGTGAATCATTGTGTGTGTGTGTGCGTGTGTGTGTGTGTGTGTGTGTGTGTGTGTATGTGTGTGTGTGTGTGTGTGTATGTGTGCATGTGCGTGCATGCATGCATGCGAGATTTCTTCCCACATTCCTAAAACATGCAAATTAAGCTAAATGGATATTCCTGGTTGCCCCAACTGAGTGTGAATCATTGTGTGTGTGTGTGTGTGTGTGTGTGTGTGTGTGTGTGTGTGTGTGTATGTGTGTGTGTGTGTGTGTGTGTATGTGTGCATGTGCGTGCATGCATGCATGCGAGATTTCTTCCCACATTCCTAAAACATGCAAATTAAGCTAATTGGATATTCCTGGTTGCCCCAACTGAGTGTGAATCATTGTGTGTGTGTCTGTGTGTGTGTGTGTGTGTGGGTATGTGTGTGTGTGTGTGTGTGTGTGTGTGTGCATGTGTATGCGTGCGTGTGCGTGCGTGCGTATGTGCATGCATGTGTGTGTGTGTGTGTGTGTGTGTGTGTGTGTATGTGTGTGTGTCCTTCACCCAGAGCTGGCTAAGATCTGCTCAAATCATCTCACATCCCTAATAGAGAATAAAGCCATTCAAATACCTTTATCAATGATGTCACGCACAGTTCGACTGCCGCCTCAGATGAGTGATGGATATCAGTCCCATGGGACTGAAGACGTTTTAAGTGAGTGTAAATGTCACTGACACATGCCTGCAGTTTTAGTACCTTTATAATGTTCATAGTATGCACAGTCCATCTGCACATCAGTTCAATTTTAGTCGTTTTGTCCTGCACTGGGTTCCCCCCCACCACCACAGGGGGTCCTCCCCACACATAGTGTAAGCTTTGCATGTAGCTTCTGAACAGCTTCCCATTGGCCCTTGTACTGTAAATCAACTGCGAGAAATTGAGAATCACTCTTAATTTAAAAAGTTCTGCATTCCCCCCACGGCAGAAACCAAAAATGCAAACATGATGAGGCATGAAGTTGTTTTGTAATGAAAACTGCACAACCTGCTCGACCGTAACAGGTGGAAACTGGTAAGGCTTGATTTTTATGGTGTTTAATGCAATTGGTATGTCCAAACTGACAGACACGAGGTTAGCAAGCATATCAGAGGTGATAGCATGAATTATATATACAGTATGTACTGAATGTATAAGGGGCAGTGGTGGTCTAGTGGTATAGGGTGCTGGATTGCTGATCCAAAGGTTGGGGGTTCGAGTCCCACTCTCCACAAGGTTGTCACTGTCCCCCCCCAGTGCAGCTAACTGGGTTATCAAAGGCGGGTCATGTCTCTCACTGTCTATGGTGAGAGGCATGTAAAAGAACCATTGCTGACTTTCGTAAAGAGTAGCTGCAAAGTCCTCAGCGTGTTTCTGTCCCTTGCTAAAAAGGGTTGTGACAGGAAGGGCATCCGACATAAAAACCTCTGCCAAATCAAACGTGCGAAGGCTATAGGGCTATAGTCGCTGTGGCGACTCCCGAGTAAAAGGGAAAAAGCCGAAAGGAAGACAGACAGACAGACAGTACTGAATGTATAACCAGAGCTGGGTTAATGACTATCATTCATAATGGAAGGAAAAAATGTACAATTTTTTATTATTGTCCACTAGTCAGTTTGGAAGTCAGTTAAGCCATGTCATTCATTTTCAACCGTGGAGGCTGGCGGCGGCCATCTCAGCCGACTCTGGGTAAGGGCAGGGTACACCCTGGCAGCTCGCCAGGTCATCACAGGGCAGAAACACACTGACGGCTATGGAGCTACTCCTGACAAAAGTCAGCAATGGTTCTTTTATATGAACCTCTCACCACAGACCGCGAGAGACACGGCCGACCTTTGATAACCCAGTGAGCTCCAGTGGGGTCATTCAACTACAGTACAAATCTATAAAATTAATATATTTGTATTTAATACATGAATATTGTAACCTGCCCTGCGATGTACCCCACCCTTGTCCAACCTCCTCACGACCAGAATTGGAATTAAGCGGCTTAAAAAATGAATGAATGCATATTGTGACCCAGTATTGTCCCATCAAGTCAGACCGCAGTATTGGCAAAATATCCAAAATTAGAAAAAAATCAACCTTTCTAATTCTAATTCTTTTAAACTTTCAAGCATAATTTAAACCAAGATGTTCAACCTATGACCTCAAACATCACCCTGCATAGAAAAACTGATTAGCTTTGAGGTCATTTTTCTCAAAAATACTTTCCAGTCACTGCAAGGCAGGTTTTATCACACCAGCCAAAAATAAGCTTGATTCTTTTATTTTGATTTTTAAGAGCATACATCTTTCATCCATCCATCCATCCATCCATCGCGAAGTATGTATCCATCAGGGTTGCAAGGAAAGCTGGAGAAAATCCCTGATGGCTTTGGGAGAGCGGTTGAGTTACACAGTGATTATGTTGCTAAAGCAGACCCAAACATCCATGGCCTTGGGATGGTCTGGCGAGCATGTTCAGGATGTACTCCACCTTCACCCAGAATCACAGAACCCTAGTAGGATTATGCAGTTCGGCAAATGAATGAATTGAATTCATGTGTCTGACCTCAACCTTACCGGGGAACCTCTGGAAAACTAAATCAATCCCAAATTTAACAACTGCACAGGAGTGACCGGTCTCTCAGGGATCCAGGGATAATTTTGGGAAACCACACTGTTCCACCTCATGCCAGCTACGTGATTGTGTCAACAGAATGAACTTTATTCTTAACTCCAGCCACATTCTTTCAAACTGCAAAATCACATGATGCTACCTGGCCTCCCATGCACCTTGCATTCCGAATTAGCCACAATTAGCATTTGTTAGCGAAGTACCCTTTTGATACATGGGGGTTATACAAGTATGAAAGCTTATTAAGCAGGTTGGATGTGAAGCCGAAAGGAACTCTGCAAGAACAAACCTGTCAGTGTGATTCACAGGTTGGTTAACGCATCGCTTCCCCAATGACGTCAATTGAATCACAGTTTACACTTAATGAAAGAAAAATTCAAGCCCATCAGGCTGCGATCTCACAGCAGAGATCTCACAGCAGCATCACAACTGGGATTTGTTATCAGCAGCGCAAAAGTGGCGAAAAAAAACTGATGCACGTACATAACAAGTACACATGAAGTGAGAGATCACAGAATTCCACTGTACTTTCCATCATAATGCATGAGCAGTGTACAGGAAGAGTTGTTTGGGGGGAGTGAGAACGGAGAAGCAAAAGTGGAGTGATATTCTTAATGCACAAATGTACAAAAGGTCTTAATGAAGTCATTTTAAATCCCTTTATTTACTGAGCACCTTAACATCCTGCACACACACACACATACACACACACACACACACACACACACACACACACACACACACGCACGCACGCACGCACGCACGCACGCACATACACACATATACACACACACACCTACACACACACACACACACACATACACACACACACACACATACGCGCACACACACACACGCACACACACACATATACACACATAGACACACACACACATACACATACACACATAAACATACACACACACACACACACACACACACACATACACACACACAGACACAGACACCCTTCCACACACACGCCCCACACACAGCCTCACACAGACACCCACCCACATGTGTGTGCACAGACACAGACACACATGCAAAAGACAGGAAATACTAAGAACATCCGGTTTAAATTAGTGAGAATTATCACAAGAAGTATTGCAGGGCTGTGAAACAGAGCAACATACATTTATTTATATTTATTATTTATTAATAATGGTTTATATATATATATAATAATGGCTATATATATATAGCCATTTCTATTCCTAATTACTTCTGGGTGAGAGTCTGAAAGTGAATGGTTGCATGTGCTGCCCTGTGATGGTCTCACGAGCTGTCCAGGGTGTACCTCGCCTTCGCCCCGTGTTGGCTGAGATAGGCTCCAGCTTCTTCGCAGCCGTATTATGAATAAGCAGTTCAGCAAATGAGTGAATAATAAGCTCATTACACGTTTATGAGACAAGAGAAAAATTTAATAAGGATCTCAATGCAGAAATAAAAAGAAAAAATCTGTTTTATGTAAATTTTGTTGACCTTTATACAGTTTGAAGGTGTTTACTGGCATTTTGGGCTAAAAGCGAACTTTTCTTAGTGAAGTGAGTAATATTAAATGTCAGTACAGATCTTTTGTAGATTGGATCCACCCACCCTGCACACACACACACACACACACACACTCATTCATTATTACATCCCTGAGTCCTTCAGTCACCACTGATCATAGTTATAATATTATCATTATAAAAACAAACGTCAACAATAACCACAATGCTACTTCCTATTTCATTTAAATCTCACCAGGCCATGTCGTTCACCACATCCTGAACACAGTACCAGTTAAAATCCTAATGTTATTCCTATATAACCTTATAATTCTAATCCACAATTTAGCCATACAGGGATTTTTCTTTCAATCATCCACATTCATCCAAACTGATACACAATAAAAGTTCGGCAAATGAATGAATGAATAAATGAATGAAAAGATAAAAACATGTTGTATTTGTGGAATTCAATAGAAATCTATATTTATGCAGATGCCATAAAG
>CM045744.1:23578975-23896475 GCA_024760905.1 Plotosus lineatus | reverse complement strand
GTGAAGTAGATACTAAAACAATTTTTAATTTCAATTATTTATCAATATCCTTCTCAATTTCGGTAAACAATTGTTGTTTATTATTCGTTCAAAACATTTCCTTAATCCTGAATTGTAGAAAGCCTCCGGGTTAATTTGGATATCTTTCTTTGACGGAATTTAATCCATCATCCACATCAGATAAGTTGAATAAATTAAAAATATCTTGGATCAATTATTAAGCAATTATAGAATTCACACGTCAACTTTAACTGATAACCCCTCCCCCTCTCCCCTCCCCCCCTCTGGATAATTCTCCATATCATATTTTAGCGCATTCAATCATGAGCTTAGGCTGTATTTCATGATCATGTCTGACTCGCTGCACTATATCCTTATTTTCTTATATGCTTACTTACTAAACAAATCAACAATTTATTAAAAATTTTACTTTTTAATAAGTTTTTCAACTTAGGATAACATAATTCCCCATAGCAACAGAAGGAAATAACAAACCACTGAATGTCTCGAAGGTGGCACAATGGCGTAGTGGTCAACACTTTCACAACAGAAAACTCCTAGTAATGGAATTCCGGTCCTGGCGAGGGTGTTTCTGTGTGGAGTTTGCATGTCCTTCCCTTGCTTATGTGTTGCGAGTTTCTTCCAGGTACAGTGATACCTCTGCTCACGAACATAATTGGTTCCCAGAAAGTGTGTGTGAGGCGAAAAGTTCGTCTTCCGAACATTTATTTCCCATAAGAAACCATTAAAATGAGAATAATCCGTTCCCAGGTCCCCATAAAACATAATTTTCTACTAAATAAGCCTTAAAACTACACAAAAATATACCTTATTTTATGTATAATAAATGTCTATTGTATTGTAATTAAAGAAATAAACTGTACTGTATAATAAAGTCGTTTTATTTACCTTTGTGATGGTAGTTGATGGCTTGATGGAATGGAGTGGGAGGAGGAGGAGGGAGGGACTTACTGTTTGGAAGGAGTGTTTGGAAACGCCTACTGTTTGGAAACACCCTTAGCCACACACGCACCCTTAATAGCTTCCTTGTTCTTAAGGATGGGAGCAATGGTAGACTTAGCGTACTGGTACTGGGACGCTGAGTCACACAAACGCACACCTCGTTCGTGTTTTTCAATGATCTCCGCCTGTGGTGGGGTCTTTTTCGGTCCCATAATAGCAAAAGTACACTCAATATGGTCCAAAATGTCTATCAAACACAAACCACTTCCGCACTCAAGGAAAGGGGGTGACGAACTGTGACGCCATGAGCGTGCGTCAGCTTCTCGTGGCCGCCACCGTGGCGCTGTTCGACCGCGTGGTTTGGTTCGTCCGCCGAAAACTAGTTCGTCAGCAGAGACTATATGCTCGCAAATTTAATGTTCTTGAGGCGAAAAGTTCGTGAGCTTAAGCGTTCGTCAGCGGAGGTTTTACTGTACTCTGGTTTCCTCCCACAGTCATTCAAGATTGAGACTACTTGCTCATTCCATATTGCTCCTGGGTGTGAGAGTGAATGGTTTCGTGTGTGCGTGTGTGTGTGTGTGCGTGTGTGTGTGTGTGTGTGTGTGTGTGTGTGTGTGTGTGTGTGTGTGTGTGTGTGTGTGTGTGTGTGTGAGTGTTGACCACAGAATGGATCAGCAAGCTGCTCAGAGTCAATTAAGATAGGATCCAGCCTCCCAGCAAAACTATTAAGAATAAGTGATTCAGGAAATGAGTTATTGATTGTTTGATCAATCAGAATCGAGTACAGATAAACTGTGAAACATCAATTAATTAATGTTAATCCCCCAGGGAAACTTAGATGGAGGAAATTCTATATATCTTGCTTGGGGCATAACTTCAGTGTTTTGATAATGTTTATTTATTATTGTTATTCGAAAGCACATGGAAATGTGATATTGACTGAAACATGAGATGTTGAAGAGATTTATAGGGAAAAGATTAATGTATTTTATTTTGTAAAAGTGTACAAGACGGTGTTGAGGCCAGCGATGTTGTATGGGTTAGAAACAGTGGCCCTGGGGAAAAGACAGGAGGCAGAGCTGGAGGTAGCAGAGATGAAAATGTTGAGGTTCTCTTTGCGAGTAACGAGGCTGGATAGGATTAGGAATGAGTACATCAGAGGGACAGCACATGTAAGAGGTTTTGGAGACAAAGTCAGAGAGGCTAGATTGAGATGGTTTGGACATGTACAGAGGAGGGACAGTGAGTATATTGGTAGTAGGATGCTGAGGTTGGAACTACCAGGCAGAAGAGCTAGAGGAAGACCAAAGAGACGATTCATGGATGTGGTGAAGGAGGACATGAAGGTTGTTGGTGTAAGAGAAGAAGATGCAAAGGATAGGGTAAGATGGAGGCAGATGATTCGCTGTGGCGACCCCTGAAGGGAAAAGCCGAAAGGAAAAGAAGAAGAAGAAGATTTTGTAAGGGTTAAACGTGCTAATATTTATTAAATGCTTATTGGACACATATGCTGAATTTACTGGCCGTGTGTGTGTGTGTGTGTGTGTGTGTGTGTGTGTGTGTGTGTGTGTGTGTGTGTGTGAACTGGAATTTTTGTCTTTCGCTGTTTCTTCCTTGGTACACGGAGGGAAATTTAGGAGGCAGTTGAAAGTAGAAAACCACCTCATGTTCTGCATATCACGGGGTGAGGCGGTGAAGCTGGACATCATTCTGAGATGATGCGGCCTCCTAATCGTCAATCAGTGTGCAGAAAGAGGAACACAGAACTGAGCTGCTTACACACAGATGTTTATCACTTTTCTTTCTTTCTTTCTTTCTTTCTTTCTTTCTTTCTTTCTTTCAACAAGGCGAACTGGGCCAGAAGCAGAATGGTGGTTTCTGTTTCTCGACAAAACCCACACACATGCAACACACATACACATATTGACAGTCATAAGTGCAGGCCTGCAAAACCACAGGTGACGCCGCGTTTTTCTTATGTGTCATTATTTGCAGACTGAATGTGTGTGAATAGTAAACAAGGAAATTCTCAGGAAGATTTAGTTTTGGGGTAAACGGATCACTGTGACTATTATTATCATCGACATCAGATGTCTGTGTGTGTGTGTGTGTGTGTGTGTGTGTGTGTGTGTGTGTGTGTGTGTGGGTGTGGGTGTGTGTGTGTGTCTAGGACAACACTACACTGCTGCTCATATTAAATGATCATACATTAAACATATTAAGACATACAGTACTCTCTATCTATCTATCTATCTATCTATCTATCTATCTATCTATCTATCTATCTATCTATCTATCTATCTATCTCATATATCTATCTAATATATATATATATATATATATATATATATATATACAAATTCATATTCTCATTTGCTGAACGGCCTTATCCTTACAGGGCTATTTTGAGGATGGAGCTCAACAGCTCAGCAGTCCACTGCAGGGTCAGAACACACACAGTAATTCAGAGTCACACTCACACCTTTGAACTGTGGGAAGAAACCAGCATACTCTGAAGAAGGTACTACATGTTTCCGTGTGTGTAAAAAGGCTAAAACAACCCATTCACACACACACACACACACACACACACACACACACACACACACACACACACACACGCACACACGCACACACACGCACACACACATACAAGAGATAGAGAACATCCTTATATTTCCAAACATGCAAAAATATGGTGGCGCAGCCGTGGCCTATTGGTTAGAGAAGGTCACTGATCAAAGGCTCACTGATTCGATTCCTGAACCAGCAGGAAAAATGTGTGGCATCAGGGGCTGTGAGCTGCACCTTCCATTCCTCTTCCTTTATGGCTCACCTTGAGTAAAGCACCTAACAGCCACTTGCTGTCAGGGCGCTACGATGTGTGACAGCCCACTGCTCCAAGTGTGTGTGTGTGTGTGTGTGTGTGTGTGTGTGTGTGTGTGTGTGTGTGTGTGCTCCCATGCTTGTAATGATTTCCTCTAGATTATTCTGGTTTCCTCCCACTGTCCAAAGACATGCACAGTGTGCTCACTTTGGATGGGTTAGCTAGAGAGCTTTCCTTTCGGGTTTTCCGCCTTATCAGGGGTCGCCACAGCGAATGATTTGCATGTGTGATTTGGCATAGGTTTTTACGTCGGATGCCCTTCCTGACTCAACCCTTAAGCAACGGGCAGAAACACGCTGACGGCTGTGCAGCTACACTTCACGAAAGTCAGCAATGGTTCTTTTACATGAACCTCTCACCATCGACAGTGAGAGACATGGCCGGCCTGTAACCCAGTTAGCTGCACTGGGGGGACAGTGACAACCTTGTGGAGAGTGGGACTCGAACCCCCAACCCTAGGATCAGCGATCCAGTGCCCTATACCACCAGGCCACCACTGCCTTGTTTGGATGGGTTAGATACAAATGCCAAATTTTCCTTGCAGGATTTATACAGCAATCATTCATTCATTTAATGTAACCTCTAAATCCTACTTAGGGTCATGGGGAGGCTGGCACCCATCCCAGCAGACTCCAAGTGAGGGCAGAGAACACCCTGGACAGCTCGGTAGGCTATCCCTGGGCGGAAACACGCTGACAACTATGTAGCTACTCTTGCTGAAAGTCGGCAATGATTCTTTTACATGAACCTCACACTATAGACAGTGAGAGACATGGCCGGCCTTTGATAACCCAGTTAGCTCCACTGGGAGGGTGAGAGTGGGGCTTGAACCCCCAACCTTGGGATCAGTAATCCAGCACCATACCACCACTCAATATTTGAGTCCTTTAGAGCAGTTCACGGGCTTAGGCCATTTTTGTTAATTTTCAGTCGAACACTTTAAAGTTTTGTGGCTCTAAATATATGATTTATAATTATAAATTATAAATGTATGATTCATAATTTAATTGCCTGCATTCTCACAGACTGTTTCTCCTAAATACTTTTTCAGCCTACATTTCTGTGTTTTATGCGACTTTGGTATCTTGCCAAAATTTCAGATTTTGGACTTGGAAGAATTGCAACAAACATGGGTTGAAGTTGTATATTTCTGTGCAACAGTGGTGTGAGTATGAATGTCCAGGAAATGTGCAATATTGCAAAAAAAAGAATAATATCTTGGTAACTAGCAAATGCTGTGGTGTCCTAGCTAAAGTATTACTTACTTTTCAAGTCCTCTATTCACTGAAGAATGTCTTTTTCAATTACCGGTATGTTTTTCATAAATGTATACTGTAGTCTGTACAATTGGGTGCCGCCATCTTGGATTTTGAGCTTGGCCTACTGTTGCACTAGTAAATCAGTGAAATATCTAAGTGCAATAGTGAAGTGCTCACATTATGTCAAAATTGGAACTCTTCCTGGATCCTTCAGTCATTCATCTTCTGAACCACTTAATCCTACAAACCAGATTCCAAAAAAATTGGGACACTATACAAATTGTGAATAAAAACTGAATCAATGATGTGGAAGTGCCAAAGTGCCAAATCATTGCATTCAGTTTTTATTCACAATTTGTATAGTATCCCAACTTTTTTGGAATCCGGTTTGGAATTAGGGTTGCGGGGAGGCTGGTGCCCATCTCAGCCGGTTCCAGGCGAAGGCAGGGCACACCGTGGATAGCTTGCCAGGCCACCACAATGCACTCTATCTGGATTTGAACCATTATTTATCTGAAAGATTTTATTTTTCTCTATTCATTTCTTAACTCAAAATTGACAAAAATTGACTTAACCCACTGTTGTTCGAAGGGGCCCATTTCTCATAGTGAAGTCATGAGTCCCACCAAGGTCAGCATTGTAACATATTTCTATTAAGTAAACCTTTGGTCCCCAGAATTTATTAATTTTTTTTGCTGAACTGCTTTTTCCAACTATGTTGCATAGAATTTGGAGCCTATGTCAACTGCAGTCGGGGTACACCATGAACAGCTCACCAGTTCATTGGAGGGCCATTCACACCCACCCATGCATGTTCTCCCAGTGCTTGCATGGGTTTCCTTTAAGTTTCCTCCCACAGTCCAAAAACATGCATAGCAGGTTAATTGCCTGTTTCAAATTGCCCCTAGGTGTGAGAATGAGTGTGAATAGTTGTATCGGTTTTGGCCTTGCAATGGGTTGGCAAGCTATTCAGGGTGTACCCCACCCTTGCCCAAAGTCATCTGACAGGTACAGCTTTCCTGCAACCTTAATTAGCATTGAACAGTTTATATAATTCCAAACCATAAACTCACTCACTCATTTGCTGACTCGTTTACACCTATTGAGGTTACACAGAGACTGGAGCCTATTTCAGCTGACACTGGGCAAAGGTGGAGTACACCCTGAACACCTCATTAAAACTTTGCAGGGTAACACACCCCACCATTCACATTCATAGTTACACCTAGGGGCAATTTGAAACAAATAGTCAGCCTAATATTTATGTCTTTAGATTATGGGAGGAAACCGGTGTACCCAGAGTGAACCCACACAAGCAGTAGAAGAACATGCACATAGAACTCCACATAGAAATACTTGGGCACCTATCACCTTTATTCCAATGTGCAGCAAAAACTGAAGCACGAAGTAACGAGGGCCGATCCTACTTCGCGGAATTCAGCGGTCGCAGGGGGGTCTCAGTCCCCATTAACCACAGAAAGTGAGGGATCCCTGTATTCATTTTCTGAACCACTTAATCCTAATTACGGTTGTGGGGAGACTGGCACCCATCTTAGCCGACTATGGGCAAAGGCAAACGTAGGCACCCTGAACAGCTCACCAGGCCATCACAGGGCAACTTTAGTGTAATTCCAGCCCTAACTTTCCAAAAATGTCCTCATTCTGCTGGTTACAGACATTCTGGTCCTCGGTAGGTATCTAGTATACACACACACACACACACACACACACACACACACACACACACACACACACACACACACACACACACACACACACACACACTTCTGTGAAACCCATCTGCAGAGAAGTGCCACCATGTTGAGGCTTTTATGTTTGTTTGTTGGTATCTTCTGGAAATGACCGTCAGTGTAAAATGGAATGAGTCTGCACTTCAGGTAATCCATACCACAGCCATCACACACTCAGAACCAGAGCTGTGTTCACAGGAGCTGATTTTCCCTGACCTTTGCTCTTTCACATCACAAGCTGAACTGTAACTGTACTACAAAAAAAAAATGTCAGTGCAGAGCATAATACTGTAATATGTACTGTACGCAGTTCATGTAAATACCCCTGTACGGGGCAAAACAGAGAAAGCAACGAATAGTAGTTCCTGTACAGGTCCTTAGTTTGAGATTTAAACTTCAGACTTGAGATTTAGTATTTTAGAATAAACTCTAAAAGCTTTCCTTCATTCCTTCTCTAAGCTGCTTCATCCTAATTAGGGTCACAGACTTCACCCTGAACAGCTCACCAGGCCATCCAGGGCCACCACTCACACAACTATTCACACTCAGACCGAGGACTGATTTAGAACAACCAATTAGCCTGAAGTGCATGTGTTTGAACTGTGGAAGATAACCGAGGTACCCAGAGGAAACCCACGCAAGCACGGAGAGAACATGCAAACTCCACCCTGACACACACACACACACACACACACACACACACACACACACACACACACACACACACACACACACACACACACACCTAGGGGCAATTTGGAGTATCCAATTTGACTAATGTACATGTATTTGGACTGTGGGAGGAAAGTACATGCATGCACAGGGAGAATGGACCATCATCAAACCCAGGACTCAAACCCAGGACCTTCTTGTTGTGAGGCGGACATGCTAACCACTACACCACTGATTCGAACAGAGGAATTAGAACTAAAGGTATACACAGGTAACGTAGCGCTAACAGGCTTACAGCATTCAATATGAGCACCGGTACTGATACACAAAACCTTTTTTATTCACTCACTCTCATTCATTTGCTGAACTGCTTACTCCTACCTGGGCCACGGTGAGACTGGCGACTATCTCGGTTGACACAGGAAAAAAAAAAAAAACAGGGTGCACCATGAACAGCCTAACAGACCAGGACACACAACCATTCGGGTTCATACTCATACCCAGGTGCAATCTGAAACAGCCAATTAGCATAATGTGCCGGACTTAGGACTACGGGAAGAAACCGTAGTACCCGGAGGAAACCCATACAAGCACAGGGAGAACCCGCAAACTTTACACAGAAGTTCTGAGTCCAGGACCTGAACCCAGGACCTTGCTGTGAGATGAATATTCTAAGCACTACACTACCATGTCATTACAATAGCAAGGGTCATGATAATAGGAAACATGAGGTAGCATGAAATAGGCAGTTGGACCTTTTTCCAAGTCTCAGATTGGACCTTTTTTTCAAGTTTTTTTTTTAAAGAAACATAAAGAAACATGAAATACGGATTTGGACCTCAGTTCCTCAGTTCATTTTCTGTAACCACTTAATCCTAATTAGGGTCGCGGGGAGGCTGGCGTCAATCCCAGCCGACTCTGGGCGAGAGCAGAGTACACCCTGGACAGCTCGCTAGGCCACACACCGACGGCTTTGCAGCTACTCTTGTCAAAAGTCAGCAATGGTTCTTTTACATGAAGCTCTCACCATAGACAGTGAGAGACATGGCCAGCCTTTGATAACCCAGTTAGTTGCACTGGGGTGGGGGGGTGGGGGGGCAGTGACAACCTTGTGGAGAGTGGGACTCAGACCCCCAACCTTAGGATCAGCGATCCAGCGCCCTATACCACTAGACCACCACTGCCCCAGATTTGGACCTTTTTTCAAGTAAATAAAATTACATTTGTTTTGTAATAATTAGAGAAATCATGAACATGGAAAGACTGGATGTCGGTGCTCCCTGGGAGCTAACTGACTGCGCTCTCGGGAGGTGGACGGATGACATACGCTCGCCACCCTCTCACTTATAACGATCACCATCCAATCATGAACGTCTGTGAACTCATGCATACCAAGCGACGGATAATGCATTCTCTCCAAATATATTAGGCCATCCTTGTATATGCATGCACTATAGCAGTTTGTTGAAAGATTCAAGCAGTAAGCATCATGTGTCATGGAGGATCACATTCATGCTGATAGCGAGGCAGTATGTGGGAATTACCAAAGACTGAATGGGGGCTGGTCCATCGATACAAGTACTGTATTCTGCTCATCTTTGGCAACCCACACGGTTTGTGTACTCTCCAACCTGCTGAAAAACTGGCATGCATAAACTGAATCATCAGTCAGACTTCACAATAAAGAGCATAGGTCTAAATCCACAACCTAATAATAAAAAATAAAAAAAAACTGGTGAAAACAATCAAGAAACAAAGCAATAATGTGACGCAGGGGTGGAGAAGGAAAGGACCAAACCACAAGCATGTGGTACTTATTGTCGCAATGGGCACTGCGATACAAAGAGTTAACAACAGTGATACAACGCAAAGATTCCGAATGTTATATTTTGATGTATATAGTGTATGTGAGTGTATGTTCTTTTTTTTTTTTTTTTTTTTTTTTTTGCTCACTTTCCTTTGCAAATATAGCTAAGCCCACAAACGTCTTACTACAAATTGTCTATAAAGACACGAGTATCATGACTGGATTTACGAGCAACGTGAAGGCATCTCGCCTTTGGGCCATAAGGGTAAAAAACACTTCTGCTATTTCCAGAAAGAGGAAACAGGCCACTGCTAAAAACAAACAAAAAATTAATAATAAAATAAAAATTAAAAGACACATGAAGGTGGACAGAATCCCATTTCTGGGTTTTTTTGTGTGTTTTTTTTGTTTTATTTTTTGTTTCTCTTCCCCCCCACACTCCCTATTCTCATTCTGTCGTTTGTGGGTGTCAGGTTACTGGAACATTCTGCCTGTGACACTGTTTTAATGCAGCAGCTTCTGAATGCAGCATGAATATTCAAGCCTTGAAATGAATCTGTAAACATGAATATATGAACAATTAAAGCGAGCTGGATAAAAAGCTAGTCACGGCGACACGGCTAGGCACAAGAGGCTATCTGCAACTCTGTGTGTATGTGTGTGTGCGTGTGTGTGTGTGTGTGTGTGTGTGTGTGTTTACAGCTCAAGCTATCATTTCAGTGAAACCATGAACCTACTACCATCATGAAGCTAACGACACTGGGGAAAGCACCCAGCTAAAAATATTTCCGCTCATGCTACAGGGGCCAGTGTGTGAAGCACCAAGGGTTCTCCTGCACACTTACAAACACAAATTTCCTCCTGATTAATTGCTTTTTTTAATAGCCCCTTTTTTTTTTACATTGCTGAGCTCCATATTGAAATACAGTAACCATATGGTAACCATACTTCCTGTCGAATAAATTAAAGTGATTTGCATGTTTTCATGATTTTTGCCGACACTGTGTTCTTCGCTCACATGACAAAATATTCAGTACGACACCATTCTACAGGTTAGGAAAACATCAGGCCTCACCTAGTAAGTAAGCAATGAAAGACTCCAGGGTATGATGTTCTAGGCAATTACAGTCAGGGTGGGGCGACGTGGCATAAGTTACTGGTACCACATAAAGAAATTCACTTCATAAACTTCTTAAAAATTAAAACTCTTTTAGTTGTTTACTTTTACCTTTCTATCAATTTATAGTCAGATTTTGGGTTTAAGTCCCAGACTCGGGCATTTCAGACATGGAGTTTGCATGTGCTTCCTGTGTTTGTGTGGGTTTCCTCAGGGGAACTCCCATGTGCTCCCACAATCAATAGACATACACTTGAGGTGAAGTGGCTGTTCCAAATTGACCCTAGGTGTGTGTGTGTGTGTGTGTGTGTGTGCGTGCGTGCGTGCGTGCGTGCGTGCGTGCGTGTGTGTGTGTGTGTGTGTGTGTGTGTGTGTGTGTGTGTGTGTGTGTGTTTGTGTGTCTCTCTCTCTCTGTCTCTCTCTCTCTCTCTCTCTCTCTCTCTCTCTCCCTGTGTGTGTGTGTGTGTGTGTGTGTGAGTGTGTGTGTGTGTGTGTGTCTGTCTGTCTGTCTCTGTGTGTGCGTGTTTGTGTCATCAATGGCTGACCATGTCTCTTACTGTCTGTGAGGAGAAGCATGAAAAAAACCAACCACAGTTGATTTTCGTAAAGACGCTGCATTACCGTCAACGTGTTTCTGCCCTGCGAGGGCCTGACGGGCTGTTTATGGTGCACTCTCTCTTTTCCCACATTTGGCTGAGATGGGCAGCAACCTCCCTGTGACCCAAATTAGGATTAAGTGGCACACATTGATGAATTGGAGGTCAGAAGAGAGTCCAGTACACATTGTATGGACATTGTGGCTGGCAAAGCAAAGCGATTTCTGTTTCTTTTGTTTTGGGTTGCCTGGTGCAGGAATTACGCTTGCCGTTCAGGCGACCCCTATGCTCTATGCACCCATTAGAGCAAGCAAACGTGACGGGGTAGCACCTTACTGCCCGGGGTTGCCCGGTTTGAGGTGGGCGGCAGCTACCCAAATGAGGCCTGAAGACCTCTCCCAGCAACAGACAAGGCCCCTGACGCTCCAACATTACGCCAATTAGTCTGAGCTTATCACCGGTAACTGCCTTGTCCTGCTGGTTGATGCCGGAGTCATTTGACTCTGCTGAAGGCCACTCTCCAGGTGTGTGCCAAAGGCCTGGGCAGATAATATAGAGGCACTGTGCTGCCCAGACTGCAGTGTCCCCCTCTCGGTGTCACTGGCAGGATCCAAGGAAAAGGATGAACCAATACAACTTGGTGCCAGGCCAACTGCAGGAGCTGCCGGATGCAGGTGCAGTACAGCTACAACCATCTCGCGGGGCTCCACTTCGGGTTTTTATCCTCAGGGTGACCTTCCTGAAGCCTTTCTTGAGATCAGGTCGAGTCACAAGGCAGTGGAGGTTTGGAATCAGGGTTTCCTTCCCCTAGATGAGCTGCCTTCCCTGACAGAAAAGCCCCAGTTTTGAGGGGCCAGTGACTCGCCTTCGCCCCTGCTCCTGTCTATAATGCGTTTCGCCGCATAGAGGCCGGAGTCGGGCTTGGCTGTCAGAGGCTATGAGACACACACGCCATGAGGAGCACTTTGAGATGCTGTGAGAGCCCAACCTCACAACCCACTCCCCAGCTATAACAGCTTTTTGGGTTGTACTGTACTGGTTTAAATTTAGTGCACAGTATCTCAGAATTTTTATTTTTCATTTATTTTTTGTGATACATTGAAGTTATTTTGTAGGACAGCCTTTGTAATTTATGACACGTCTCTAAAACTAGTTCCTGTTTGTTATTATGGGTTAGCAGCTCAAACAGTATCTAAATAAATGGCGTTCGCTGTTGTGACTTCCTGCTGTTTATTGTTTTGTTTTAATCATTTAATCATACCTAGGTTTAGAATATGTATAAGTATCTATTTATTTATTTTGTCATGTGCGCAGCATGGTGGCATAGTGGTTTGCACGCCCACCTAACAGCAAGAAGGTCCTGTGTTCAATTCCCAAGCTCTGGTGTTTCTGTGACGAGTTTGCATTTTCTCCCTGTTAAGCTATTTAAATCAGCCCTCAGATATTTTTAAGTCTGACTGAATTAGTTCTAATCCCATCACAGATTAGACAATTTTATTCATCATTTTCCCCTTCTTGTTCTTCTTCTTACTTCTGCTTTTACTATAATAATTCTTTTGAGACGTGTTGTAGACGGCCTGTGAGAGTTGAATGAGGTTATCAGGGCGTGTCTATCTTCCAGGAAAAAGGTTTTCCAGAGATCTTCAAGCATACCTGAGAAGTCTATACAAATTTTCCATCATTTTCTTCATTGGTTAGCATCACTCACACACACACACACACACACACACACACACACACACACACACACACCCACACACACACATATATATATATATATATATATATATATATCTTCTTCTTCTTGTCCTTTCGGCTGTTCCCTTCAGGGGTCGCCACAGCAAATGATCTGCCTCCATCTCTCCCTGTCCTCTGCATCTTCTACTCTTACTCCAACGACCTTCATGTCCGCTTTCACCGCATCCATAAATCTTCTCTTTGGTCTTCCTCTGGGCCTTTTGCCTGGTAGTTCCAACCTCAGCATCCTACGACCAATATACTCACTATCCCTCCTCTGTACATGTCCAAACCATCTCAATCTAGCCTCTCTGACTTTGTCTCCAAAACATCTAACATGTGCTGTCCCTCTGATGTACTCATTTCTGATCCTATCCATCCTCGTTACTCCCAAAGAGAACCTCAACATTTTCATCTCTGCTACCTCCAACTCTGACTCCTGGCTTTTCCCCAGGGCCACTGTCTCTAAACCATACAACATTGCTGGCCTCACCACCGTCTTGTACACTTTTCCCTTCATTCTTGCTGATACTCTCCTATCACACATCACACAGGACACTTTTCTCCATCCATTCCCACCTGCCTGCAGCGCTTCTTCACCTCTTTTCCCCACTCTCCATTGCTCTGGATTGTTGAGCCTAAGTACTTAAAATCCTCCACCTTCTTTATCTCTGCCCCCTGTAACCTCAAAGTTCCTCTTGGGTCCTTGTCGTTCACACACATGTATTCTGTCTTACTAGGACTAACCTTCAATCCCCTCCTTTCCAGGGCATACCTCCACCTCTCTAGATTTTCCTCCACTTGGTCTCTGCTCTCACTACAGATCACGATGTCATCTGCAAACATCATAGTCCATGGAGATTCTTGTCTAACCTCGTCTGTTAGCCTGTCCATCACCATAGCAAACAAGAAGGGGCTGAGAGCTGACCCTTGATGCAGTCCCACCTCCACCTTGAACTCTTCTGTCACACCAACAGCACACCTCACCACTGTTTTACATCTCTCATACATGTCCTGCACCACTCTAACATACTTCTCTGTCACTCCAGACTTCCTCATACAATACCACAGTTCTTCTCTCGGCACCCTGTCATAGGCTTTCTCCAGATCCACAAAGGCACAATGCAGCTCCCTCTGACCTTCTCTGTACTTCTCTATTAACATCCTCAAAGCAAACACTGCATCTGTGGTGCTCTTTCTGGGCATGAAACCAAACTGTTGTTCACAAATGCTGACCTCTGCCCTTAGTCTTGCTTCCACTATTCTTTCCCATAGCTTCATTGTATGGCTCATCAACTTTATCCCTCTGTAGTTGCCACAACTCTGTACATCTCCCTTGTTCTTAAAAATGGGCACAAGCACACTTCTCCTCCATTCCTCTGGCATCTGCTCACTTTCTAAGACCTTGTTGAATATTCTTGTCAGAAAATCTACTACTACCTCCCCTAGAGACTTTCATACCTCAACTGGTATGTCATCAGAGACCAACTGCCTTTCCACTCTTCATCCTCTTCAATGCCCTCCTCACTTCTCCCTTACTAATCTTTGCTACTTCCTGCTCCTCAACGGTCACCCCTTCTACTCTTTTTTCTCTCTCATTTTCTTCATTCATCAGCTCTTCAAAGTACTCTTTCCATCTTCCCAGCACACTTCTGTCATCAGTCAATACATTTCCCTCTCTGTCCTTTATCACTCTAACTTGCTGCATGTCTTTCCCATCTCTATTTCTCTGCTGTGCTAACCTGTATAGATCATTTTCTCCCTCCTTACTGTTCAACCTATCATACAAGTCATCATACGCCCTCTGTTTGGCCTTTGACACTGCTACCTTAGCCTTACGCTGTGTCTCCCTGTACTCCTGTTTACTCTCTTCGGTCCTGTCAATGTCCCACTTCTTCTTGGCTAACCTCTTCTTTTGTACACACTCCTGCACTTCCTCATTCCACCACCAAGTTTCCTTATCTACTTTCCTTCCAGAGGACACACCAAGTACTCTCCTACCGGTCTCCCTGATCACATTGGCTGTGGTTGTCCAGTCCTCTGGAAGCACTTCCTGACTACCCAAAGCCTGTTTCAACTCCTCCTTGAAGACAACACAACACTCTTCCTTTTTCAGCTTCCACCACTTTGTCTTCTGCTCTGCCTTTGCCTTTTTCACTTTTCTCACCATCAGTGTCATTCTGCACACCACCATCCTATGCTGTTTGGCAACACTCTCACCAACTACTACTTTGCAGTCACTGACTTCCTTCAAATTACATCGCCTGCACAAGATGTAGTCTACCTGTGTGCTCTTACCTCCGCTTTCATAAGTCACCCTATGCTTCTGTTTCTTCTTGAAGAAAGTATTCACCACAGCCATTTCCATCCTTTTTGCAAAATCGATCAACATCTGTCCTTCTGTGTTCCTGTCCTGGATACCAAACCTGCCCATCACTTCCTCGTCCCCTCTGTTGCCTGCACCAACATGTCCATTGAAGTCTGCTCCAATGACCACTCTTTCACCTCTGGGGGTATTCTGCATCACTTCATCTAAATCACTCCAGAATCTCTCCTTCTCTTCTAGCTTACATCCTGCCTGTAGGGCATAAGCACTAACAACATTGACCATCACGCCTTCAATTTCTAACTTGAGACTCATCACTCTGTCTGACACTCTTTTCACGTCTAGAACATTCCTGACAAACCCCTCCTTCAAGATGACTCCTACTCCATTTCTCTTCCCATCCACACCATGATAAAACAGTTTAAACCCTGCTCCTATGCTTCTAGCCTTTCTACCTTTCCACCTTGTCTCCTGAACACACAGTATGTCCACCTTCCTCCTCTGCATCATGTCAGCCAGCTCCCTATCTTTTCCTTGCATAGTTCCAACATTCAAAGTCCCTACTCTCAGTCCTAGGCTCACACATTTCCTCTTCTCTCTCTGCCTACGGACACGCTTCCCGCCTCTCCTTCTTCGACGTCTTCGACCAACAGTAGTCCAATTTCCATCAGCACCCTGTTGGTTGACAGCACTGATGGCGGTCGTTGTTAACCCGGGCCTCGACCATGTGGCAGAAGTTTTACGCCGGATGCCCTTCCTGTCGCAACCCTCTGCATTTTTCCGGGCTTGGGACCGGCATAAGGGGGAGAGACACTGGTTAGTGCCCCCCCGCCTCATGGCTGCATTTATACAAACACACTTGCACATAAACCCACACACACACACACACACACACACACACACACACACACACACACAGACATACACACACACACACACACACACACACACACACACACACACGTGTGCTCCTGCATGCACACACACTAGTATGCCTCATATTTAATATATGACATCATTCTCACTGACCTCTTGATGACCCCTGAGAGTCTTAGATTTAGCTGTCACCTTTGATATTTTGAGGGTCTTTTACCTGTTTCTTTTAAAGGAATAAAAACTTTACTGATAAGATTCACACACACACACAGACTGACAGACAGACACACACACACACACACACACACACACACATTCATTTATTCATTAATGTAAGAAAATATCACTCATTTTTTCCACAGGATTAATGTGGATTCCCCAAACATGGTTAGACTAGCGTGTTTTTCTGGTATATCTGTGACATGCTGTATTGTCAGACTCAAAGCCAACAATGTGCAACGCCAGGAATTTACCCTCGGACAAGTTTTGGCAGAGCACAGCAAATCTCTGATCTCACTGACGGGCTATTTATCTTAAATGTATTTTTATTGCTGCTTCAACTTCCTTTATAGAAAAGTTTTTCTTATCATATTGACCCTGAGACCTGAGAAAGAGAAATAAATGAAGTACCTTCCTCAGAAAAAAAAAAAAAAAAAACACCACCACGAAACACAGCATTGTGTTTACTCTTTGATAAAGCTCATGAATTTTTGTCATCATCAGCACAGACAGGACAGATCCAGTAGCAAGTTTCCTTTTTCCATCATAACAGAAAGAGTCCCAGTACTTCCTGCTTACATTTAAGGCTTAAAAGGGGTCAGACACCTTTACAAAGGAAAATAAACAAGGAAATAAATGTGTAACAATATAATAATACATAAGTAAAAGGAAAAATACAAATAATAATATTTTTAAAATAATAAGCATGGGTAATGTTGCAGTCACATCTGATATGGATACTGGTGTCTGCGATGGTCTGGCGCACTGTCCGGAGTGTACTCTTCCCCCTCCCAGAGTCGGCTGAGATGGGCACCAGCTTTCCCATGACCCTAATTGGGATTAAGCTGTTCAGGAAATGTAGGTCTCGACATTTCAAAAATTTGGGGGACCAGTTTATGGTTCACAAGTAAATGAGTCTGGCCACCAAAAGTTGGTTCAGCTGAAAATGAGCTGCGTTTTAAGTTCAGTAGATGTGTGTATAATATCTTATGTATTGTTGAACTTTCTCATATCAAAGGATTAAATTATTGACAACTGTCTGTCTTCCTTTCGGCCTTTTCCCTTATTTTTACTCGGGAGTCGCCACAGCGAATCATCTGATTCGCGCGTTTGATTTGGCAGAGGTTTTTACGTCGAATGCCCTTCCTGTCACAACCCTTTTAGCAAGGGACAGAAACACACTGACGACTTTGCAGCTACTCTTTACGAAAGTCAGCAATGGTTCTTTTACATGCCTCTCACCATAGACAGTGAGAGACATGGCACGCCTTTGATAACCCAGTTAGCCGCACTGGGGGGGACAGTGACAACCTTGTGGAGAGTGGGACTCGAACCCCCAACCTTTTGGATCAGCGATCCAGCGCCCTATACCACTAGACCACCACTGCCCACTAAAATAAATATTATAGTATTATAATATAATAGCCAGCTCCTGAGCTGACCTTTGACCTTTTAAGGATATTTTTCTTATTTCTGTCTGAGCAATTTTAGGGTTTTTGCTTGTTTTTAATATATACCCCAAATTCTTACCCAAAATGCACACACTTACTCGACATTTCCATCACAGGATGTCTTTTGTTTTCTTTCCCTCAGAACAAAAGATTCTTACTGCCAATTACAAAAAAAAAAACAAAATTATTAAAAAATTGTTTCTAAAAAGAAAGAAAAAAAATGTAAGTATAAAATTCCAGTATTAAATTCATAATAGTTTTTGGTAAAAAGCCATATACTGTGTGTGTGTGTGTGTGTGTGTGTGTGTGTGTGTGTGTGTGTGTGTGCGAGTGTGTGTGTGTGTGTATATATATATATATATATATATATATATATATATATATATATATATATATATATATATATCCATCATTCATGGATTTTTTAAATCCAAATTAGGGTTACGGGGAAGCAGAAGGCCATCTCAGCCAACTCTGGGCAAAGGTGGGGTACACCATGGACAACTTGCCGAGCCATTGCAGGGCTAAAACATACAACCATTCATACTCACACTCACACATAGGGGCAATTTGGACATGGGTGTGTGTGTGTATATGTGTGTGTATGTGTGATCACAGGGACCTCCAGCTGTTTTCTGCCACTCTCATCTCAGCCAGCAACATCAGTACAGCTCACGCTAAAGGTCTCAGTGTGCTAAAAGGCAAAAGTCCCAACCCCCTTAATACATCTTGCTGCCTATCCCCCCAAAAAAATGCATGGCACAGTAGCAATTAGGCGAGCTTTCATTACCACGATTAATATGGCAACCATCTGACCAGCGGCACTGAAGGATAACATATGATGTGGATATGTGCTTTAGTAGGAATAAACAAAAGGAGCCATCTGTTATCATGTCATCATGTAATGAGAGTGAGCCATGATCACACCGATCATTATGATATAAAATCTGTGAAAATGCTCATCAAATGGAGACGAACAGATTGACAGACTAACAAGCTTTTTCACTTCCTGAACTTTTTGTCACTTTTGCGGCTTCTCTCCTTGCCATAGGGATCAGAAAGAGAGAGAGAGAGAGGGAGAGAGAGACTGAGAGTCGCTGTTACCTGACTCACCACATCTACAGGGCTCTCTCACGGGTCACTAGCTAGCATGCTACGCTAACCTTGCCCAAGTCAACTGGCAAAAATTCGGTCCATTTGGCCGCGTGGGCCAAAGTTAAGTGCTTGGCGAGCAGCTTGCTAGGAGGGAGTGGAGGCGTGTCAGGCTGTCACTGTGCGGGCGCGTGTATGTGTGTGTGTGTGTGTGTGTGTGCGTGTGTGTGTTTGGCTGTCAGAATCACTGTGTATGCCAGCTTGCCCGGGGCGGCATCTTGTTTTTGTCCTTTACTGCCGTAACTCGCACTCTACATTAATGTAACTGATGACTCCAGATCAACTCCAAGGTTATTTTTGGTCACAGATTAAATGAACTTCATGAAAGATGGATGGATTTTAAAACATACAAGTACAAGAAATATTCCAGCATTTACTGTATGGCAGCTTGTTTACACTCTCAGAACTTGCACTACACTTCCCATCAGCCATTGCACCAGTCAGTCACCTGATTTTTTTTTTTTTTTGATCACCCATGACCTGTGTATAAGAACTCTGTTTGTTGCCTTCATTGTGAATTATTATTATGCATTCTAGCTCCCAGTCATTACTGAGCTTATTGTTATGAGTAGCATTTTCGTGCATGACCTATTTTGCCATATCATATTTGTCCCCTGCATCGTTTCTGCAAAAGAATTCACATGTATGATCCCTGCCATTGTGTTCTGGATTATCTCTGCTGTGTTGTTTGCCTGATTGATTGACCGCTGCCTGTTTATGATATTGAACTTGAACTGTGATGTGGATTTGGCTGACTGAGATCTATATTGAAACTTATTTTCTTGAATTATAGGAAAGGTCTCAGGGCAATTGCTGAACCATGAAAATAAGCATACAAGTATTACCAAAGCTAACTGGGTTCTCAAAGCCAGCCATGTCTCACAGTCTGTAGTGAGAGGCATGTAAAAAAACATTGTTGTAGTTTGTAAAGAATAGGCCAACGAGTTGCCATCAGCATGTTTCAGCCCTGCTACAGTCCGGTGAGCTGTACGGGGTGTACCCTGCACTCCTCCAGAGTTGGCTGAGATGGGTGCCAGCCTCTCCATGACTCTAATTAAGAATAAGCAGTTCAGAAAATGAATGAAAATGAATGATGAGTTTTACCAAAGCCAGTAAATATTTATGGTAAGGCCATTCTCTCTTCATTCCTTGTTTGGTGGATTTCCATTATGTACACCAGAGACAGGAGACAAGGAAATAGTATTTTAAGAACAGAGTTTTTTCTTTAACAATACAACAGAACAAGAATACAAGAAAGAGTAAAATTAAAACATTTATAAATACAGTGGTACCTCACCTTACGAAATTAATCCATTCCAGAGACTTTTTCTTAACCTGGATTTTTCGTAAATTGAGCTGAATTTACATGTAAAACGTGTGATTCGTTCCAAGGCCCCCAAAACTATCCTTAAACCCTTTAAAAATAATAAAAGCATACCTTTTAAGACCTCCTTCTGCTTCAATATCGTACCGATGATAGACGGGTTTGGCCGTATTCCTTTGCGATATCACGAGCCCGCTTCCTCTTTTCACACACACACATGTGTGTGTGTGTGTGTGTGTGTGTGTGTGTGTGTGTGTGTCTATGTGTGTATGTGTGTGTGTGTGTGTGTGTGTGTGTGTGTGTGTGTGTGTGTGTGTGCGCGCGCGCCATGTGTTGACCATGTCCTCTGAGCAGAGTTATAATCTTACAAATGTTTATGGAAGTTTAAAAGCCTGAGTCAAAAAACAGTAACTCTGTCCTTTACATGAAAAGCATTATGGGAGATGCAGCTCCAAAATAGCCAACGGGAGGGAGCTGCGTCATCCCTTCAAGCCAATGGGAGGCCAGCGGGGCGGGATGTTGGAAGTTGTCAATGGGAAAGCAGCTCATGCATTGTTTGAATGTTTGAATGGCGTGTTTGGCTCATTTCATAAGAAGAACTTGTTTCGTATACAGAGACAAAAAATTTTGGAAAAAGTTTTCATAACCTGGATTTTTCGTTTGCTGGGACTATCGTAAGGTGAGGGACCACTGTATTTATAATAGAGTCTGATGTAAGTGAAAATAGGTGATAACTCATGGATGCTGAAAAAAATGTATTCATTCATTTGCCAAATTGTTTAATCCTATTATGGTCAGAGGGAGACTGGAGTCTATCTCAGCCGACTCTGTTCGAAGTGCAGTACACCCTGAACATCTCTCCAGTCCATCGCGGTGCCAAAACACCACCACACACAATTACAACCACATGTAGAGGGACAGTAATTTTAAACAGCAAATTAGCTGAATGTGCAGATATTTGGACTGTGGGGGGAACTGCAGTGCCCAGAGAACAATCACTGAATCGAAAAAAGATCATTAAAAAAATTAAAACCAGAGGATAAAAATAATCAAAACTTCACTGTGGCGACCCCTGAAAAGGGAAAAGCTGAAAGGAAAAGAAGAAGATTGAGTCCCAAGTCCTGCAAAAGGCATTTCTGTGTGGACTTCACATGTTCTCTCCGTGCTTGTGTGGGTTTTCTCCAGGTACTCTGGTTTCTTCTCACAGTCCAGAAACATGCACATTAAGATAAAAACCCAGTCATCACTCGTTTGCTGAACTGCTTGATCCTATAAAGTATAAAGGTATAGATCATATAAAGAGTATAAAGGTTGTGGGAAGGCTGGTGACCATCTCTGCTGAGACTGAGCAAAGACATTGTATAGATCAAGAACATGCAAACTTCACTCAGAAATGCCCCTGCCAAGCCCAGGACTCGAACCCAAGACCTTTTTGATGTGACATAAATATGCTCAATATGACGCCATGGTGCAGCCTCTCAAGTACATGAAATAGATATTAAGCCTTCTAATTCTTCCATGAATCAAAAAGGGAAATAATCAACATTTCCAAGAACATATGACTGTGAGGTCCGATCCTGAGACTGGAACTGTTCTCGCTCTGGTTCTGCCTCACTCTTCACTATGCTAATAATGAACGGTTCCTTTTTTCCCTCTCTGTCTCTTCTCCTCATACTTCAAATTCTGTGTAAATTGGAACAAGTTGGAAATACGATGGTTGTTTTCCTTTGTAGTTCTTCATAAAACCTTCACTGCTGATCTTTTCCTCCACTCATTTACAATCTCATTTTCTTCACCACTTGTTTGTCTACTTACAGCATCAATATTTACATCCCTCAACGTTATTGAATGGAATCAAATTGAAAAATTCAGCAGAATGGTGGTTGGTACCACAGTGGCTCTTGGAGCTATTCTCACTTCTGTCTGTCTGTCTTCCTTTCGGCTTTTTCCCTTTTACTCGGGAGTCGCCACAGCGAATCATCTGATTCACACGTTTGATTTGGCAGAGGTTTTTTTACGTCGGATGCCCTTCCTGTCACAACCCTTTTTAGCAAGGGACAGAAACACGCTGACGGCTTTGCAGCCTCCTCTTTACGAAAGCCAGCAATGGTTCTTTTACATGAACCTCTCACCATAGACAGTGAGAGACATGGCCGTCCTTTGATAACCCAGTTAGCTGCACTGGGGGGACAGTGACAACCTGGTGGAGAGAGGAACTCAAACCCCCAACCTTAGGATTAGCGATCCACCGCCCTATACCACTAGACCACCACTGCACAGTATTATTATTATTATTATTATTATTATTATTATTATTATTATTTTGGACTGATATTGAATGTTACAACATGAATGTGTCTCTGAAGTTTCTGTGTTATCGTTGTGTGTGTTACCTGCCTGGGGACTACAGATGGAAAATAGCTATTGTGATAATTCTGGCATATTTACTGGGCATACACTGAAGTTTATTAACATGCACTCTTCTTCTTTTCCTCTCGGCTTTTCCCTTCAGGGGTCGCCACAGCGAATCATCTGCCTCCATCTCACCCTATCCCCTGCATCTTCCACTCTTACACCAACAACCTCCATGTCCTCCTTCACCACATCCATAAATCTTCTCTTTGGTCTTCCTCTCGGCCTTCTGCCTGGTAGTTCCAACCGCAGCATCCTACTACCAATATATTCACTGTCCCTCCTCTGTACATGTCCAAACCATCTCAATCTAACCTCTCTGACTTTGTCCCCAAAACCTCTTACATGTGATGTCCCCTCTGATGAACTCATTCCTGATACTATCCATCCTCGTTACTCCCAAAGAGAACCTAAACATTTTCATCTCTGCTACCTCCAGCTCTGCCTCCTGTCTTTTCCCCAGGGCCACTGTCTCTAAACCAGTGGTTCTTAAGCTTGTTGGAGGTACCGAACCCCACAAGTTTCATATGCACATTCACCGAACCATTCATCAGTGAAAAATAAAAATATGATTTTTTTTACAAATTCAAGACATAGGTACTGTTGTGTTCTTGTATTCCCCAT
This sequence comes from Plotosus lineatus, assembly GCA_024760905.1. Classification (NCBI taxonomy): domain Eukaryota; kingdom Metazoa; phylum Chordata; class Actinopteri; order Siluriformes; family Plotosidae; genus Plotosus; species Plotosus lineatus. The sequence goes on along the minus strand of CM045744.1, from coordinate 23,873,302 downwards.
CTCCATGCAGTTTCACGAAGTGTTCCTTTAGTTTTGCCAGTGCGAGACTACAGTTGCTCAACTTGGCATTGCAAATCATGCAGATAGGACGCTGAGTCCCATCACGTTCCATGATGCATGTGAATCCATGTAGTACATGTTCGTCCGACCACTTTCTTTTTTTGCTCGCCATAGTTAGTATGGATTAAGATATTCTGAAAAAAATTTCACGACTTCACACATTGACTACTGAATTCCCCGCGCCACTGATTGGCCAAGCAATGTAATGTGATCATCTGCAGCCAGTGATGGCCAAGCGGGGCGTGTCATCATTATTGACATGATGAGTTGGGTGTGTCTTGACCTCCGTGGCAGAGGCTCCGCTGAACCCCTGAGACTGACTCACCGAATCCCTGGGGTTCGATCGAACCCAGGTTAGGAACCACTGCTCTAAACCATACAACATCGCCGGCCTCAACACCGTCTTTTACGCTTTTCCTTTCATTCTTGCTTTCATTAATATGCACTATCCCTATTAAATAAAGCAATAAAAAGTAACATAGAAAACAGTCATTGTATTGGACAGAAATAAAAAGAAAATGTCACAAAACTTTTAAAATATGGGTTAAAATGGTAATTTGACATCATTTGCGACCACAAAGAAAGTGTATTATTCGCCGCCTTAAATATTGCTGTTGTAAATGAAAGTTAATTGTCTTCCGTTTCTCACAGCGGTGTGTGAACTTTTGCAGACCATTGTATCCTATCTGGTTTTAAATAGCAAGTATTTTTTGTGGCTTTCTGTGTGTGTGTGTGTGTGTGTGTGTGTGTGTGTGTGTGTGTGTGTGTGTGTGTGTGTGTGTGTGTGTGTGAGAGAGAGAGAGAGAATCACCTTTGTTTCTTGTAGGGTCTATTAAATTCTTGAGAAGTCTGTAATGTTCACAGTCCACCGACCATGACACTTTTCTCAACCCCCACCTACATCACCTCCATCTAGCCTCAGGTTTGCGTGTAAATGCTGTTTGATGTGTATGCACTACTGAGAAATGCATAGATCTGAAAAAATGCTGCCTTTCACACCTTTACTCTTTCTCTTTCTCATTTGTAAATTTAATGACAATGATTCTCAATTTATTCTGTGTGTTTATACACAATAATACTGCCATAGTCATCGGAATGATGAATGATAGAAGACGATAAAGTAATTTCTGTTCAAATGGAACGTAACAGATAATCAGTCTTTGCTTTTTTTGTGTGTGTCTTTTAGTAATGGCGGACAAAAAGAGTCATCAGCCGGAGTGTTTGGAGTAATGTGTTAGAGAACACTCCCCGTGAGCATTCCTTTAATGTCCTGAGAGACTTCAATGCACATGTGGGCAATGACAGTGTGACCTGGAAGGCTGTGATTGGTAGATACGAAATCTCCAGTCTGAATTCGAATGTTTTGTTGTTTGACCTCTGTGCCCATCACAATTTGTCCATCACGAACACCACGTTCGAACCTCAGGGTGTCTGTAAGTGCACTTGTCACCAGGACACCCTAGAAAACAGTTTGATGATCGACCTTTTATTCGTGTCACCAGACTTGAGGCCACATGTTCTGGACAGTCGAGTGAAGACAGGAGCTGTGCTGTCAACCGGTCACTACCTGTTGGTGAGCTGGGTCTGATTGTAGGGGCGCCACCCTCCAAACCTGGATGGCCCAAGCATGTAGTTAGGATCTCCTGGGAACATTTGGCAGAGTCTCCTGTCTGAGTAGCCTTTAATTGTCATCTCCGGAAGAGATACAACCACATCCCGACGAAGGCAGGGGACAGGGAATCCAAATGAGCTATGTTCCATTATTGAAGCAGCACCCTACAGTTGTGGATGGAAGGTCATCAGTGCCCGTCTTGGTGGTAACTCCCGAACCATGTGGTGGACACCTATGGTGAGGGATGCTATCCAGCTAATAAAGGAAGCCTATTGGGTCTTTTTGGCCTGTGGGACACCTAAGGCTGCAGACATGTACCGACAGGCAACACACCCGGGCTGTTGCTGATGCAAAATCTCAGCTGACAATGATACCAGAAAGAATGTTAAAGTCATATTTCAGCTACAGAAACTTCTACACCGTTATGTAATGTATGTTTTCTTGAGAGGATTTTGATTGTCATCAATAAAAATAATTTTGTGACTCACACTAAGTGCAAACATTTTACAGTGTTCATCTGCTCTGTTTATATTACTCATTCACTCATGTGCCAGACAGCTTACCCCAACGAGGATCGCGGAAGTAGGAGGCAGGAGCCTATCTCAATCAACTCTGGGCAAAGGTGGGATACATCCTGAACAGTTTGTCAGACTATCACATGGCCAATGCACACTCACCCATTCACACTTATATCAAGAGGAAATTTGAAAACCGCCAATTATCATAATGTAGATGCCATTGTACCGTGGGAGGATGCTGGAGTGCCCGATGCTGGAGTACCTGACACTGGAGTACCCGACACTAGAGTACCCGATACTGGAGTACAATGAGAGCACACACACTCCATATATAGCTATGCCTGGGCTTGGATCTCGAACCTGGACCTTCTTGCTGTGACGCAGACGAACTAACCTCTATACCATGGTACCACCCTTGCTCATATTAACTATACAGCTAAAGTTATGCTAATCTAACGGGATTTTTCATGGGATTTTAAAGTTTTGTAAATTCATAATCTACTTATTAAATACTTAAGTGACTGCGTTGTGTAACAATGAATGAACATTTTCCCATAACCCCTTAATCCTAATTTGGGTCGTAGGGAGGCTGATACCCATCTCGGCCGACTCTGGGCAAGGGCAGAGATGCTTGGATGGCTCACCAGGCCAACGCAAGGCAGAAACACACTGAGGGTTATGCAGCCCGGCCTTCGATAACCGAGCTAGCTGCACTGGGGGGGGGGGGACAGTGACAACCTGTTGACAGTGGGGCTTGAACCCCCAACCTTCGGATCAGTGATCCAGCACCTTACTGCCAGGACACCAGGCCACCATTGCCCTGATAGGAAAATATTAAGAGCAAAAATAATTAAAAAAAATACATATATATTTCACAGCAGCACATATACAGTAATATACACTCTTAACTCGTGACACATATTCATTGTTATGGGCAATAATCCGAGTAAGAGTTTTAAAGTCTGTGGTATAAAATTCCCCAAATATATGCTGTAGATCTAAAAATTAAAAAAAAAAAAAAATCTTAACCTAGGATTGTCATTAAATAGGTGAATGTCATAACACTGCTGCTGGTCTATTTACAGGCTGAGAGTTAATGAGCCGTAGAAAAGGAAACCAATTTCATACACTGTTATTTTGATTTTGAGATATCAAAGAAGAGTCACGGAAGCCACTGTTTTCTCTAACGCCACCACACGCGTACACAGTTCCCTCCTTCTCTCTCTCTCTCTCTCTCTCTCTCTCTCTCTCGCTCTCTCTTTCTCTCTCTGTCTTTCTCTGTTTCGTGCTTTCACTATGACTGGCCCATTCATGATCTCGCACATCACATCAACATTAAAAAGGAAAAAAAAAAAGCAATAAGCACAGAAATTACTCAACATATAAATAACCTCCGTTACTGCGCTCATGTTGATATCGTATAAGGCCCATCAAAACATTTTTATTTTTGTTTATTTTTAAACCAAGTGTCTTTTGTTCATCGTCTTAAAGTTCTACTAGTAAAAACTTAAGTGCTGTTGAATTCTCGATTCTGATTGGTCCAGATCTGGATGCTTATTTTGGTTGCTTGTTGTGATGTGTTATCGTTTCTATGGTAACAGTAATTCTTCAGATGATTCTCTACATGATCCAAATATGTTCTTAAAGTCGGCGGAAACATTTTCATACATAAAACTGGGCCCTGGTGCAAAAAAATGTTGGAGACCACTGAATTAGAGAATCCTCGGGCTCAGAGGATATTTCTGAATAGTTCCCTCAGGCACCATTCAATGATATCCACCTCACCTTCAACAAACAGTTGTTATTTGCTTATTTTTAGGAAGGATGCCAATAATTGTGAGGCTGACTATTCATTGACATTACATTTACATTGCTCAAGGGTTCAACAGCAGCAGCGGCCTGGTGGTACTGGAGCCTGAACCAGTAACCAAGAGCATTAACCACTGAGCCACGACTGCCCAATTCACATCTCCTCACTGATCTACATATGTGTCTTTCACATCTTTAAGAAATGTATAGTATATTCCTGATGTTTGTGTCAAGACAGCAAGACAGACCACTTCCCAAATGAACCCCCACCACCACCACCACCACCACCACCACCCGCTGGGTAGATAGCATTGGATTATTTGGTAATAGAATATGAACCATATTTCTTGTTAGTATGCCCAGGTAACACGTTCCTGCAAAGGCGATAAGCACATACTGTGTGCATGGACATGACACCTGGGTTCACGTCCAATCCCTGAGCGGGTGTCAGGTTGTGTGGGTGGGTGCTTTGGCAGTGCGCCTGGGGTGTACTGAATTAGCACACATTAACATATTCAACAGACACCATGTCTATCCCTCTTCAAAAACAGGTGTCATGTTAGACCCATGTGTTATGTCACTCTTAAACATCCAGGTGGAGTTTGTTTTGGTTCCCTCGGTTTTAAACACCATCACCTGCAAGCCTTCAGCTTCATACTGTGTCCCCAGGGCATTTACACTTAATGTTAAAAACTGACTGATAACCTGTGTATATATTCACAGAGTGTCTTCAGTTTTTTTTATATACTTTATTTTATATACAGTATATACATATATAGGTGGCACGGTGGCGTAGTGGTTAGCACGTCCGTCTCACAGCAAGAAGGCCCGGGTTCGATTCCCGGCCTGGGCGTTTCTGTGTGGAGCTTGCATGTTCTCCCCGTGCTTGCGTGGGTTTCCTCCGGGTGCTCCGGTTTCCTCCCACAATCCAAAGACATGCACAGTAGGTTAATTGGCTGTTCTAAATTTCCCATAGGTTTGCATTGTGCAGAAGGCAATGGAAAACCACTGCACTAATCCTGCCAAGAAAACCTCCATGAAGATGATAACCAGGGTGTTTATCCTTCATGGCGGGTCGCCAATGGTCGTCCTACGACTCAGGCACTCTATATATATAAAATACTGTACTGTACATAATAAAGTGTATTGTAGTCTGTTTACACCCGAGCCTGGTGGCTCATCCCCAGTTTCTGTAGCATGAAGCTACCAGGAGTTGAACTCCTCCTGGATGTGATGCTAGTCCATTGCAGGTTACCTTATGTGTTTTTTTTTGTTTTGTTTTTTTCTGGTGCCCATTTATACTGCTGAGTGAACAGAGGCACACTTCCCGTTAAGGCCTTACCCAGAAGTCTTAGCACAGTGGGGGTCTAACTGGGACGTGAACACACAACCTCCTGATCATGAGCCCAGCACCCTAACCTCTACACCACCGGCCCCACTCGGTAAAGTGTACTGTTCAGTTCATTTTCTGTAACCGATTAATCCTAATTTCGGTCGCGGGGAGACTGGCACCCATCTCAGCTGACTCTGGGTGAGGGCAGGATACACCCTGGACAGCTTGTCAGGCCCATCACAGGGCATAATTTGTTTTTAATTGGACTTCATTCATTCATTAATTTTCGAAGCTGCTTAATGCTACCCAAAGTGCAGCTAACTGGGTTATCAAAGGCCGGCCACGCTGCTGGAACTGTGCAGTTTAAGGAAAATAAAGCGATCATCTGATGGCTTGTTGTCCCCTTATGGCCTTTACCGCGGGTTTTTCTCCTTGCTGAGAAAATGGACCATCTGAACTGACTTATGAAATTTCCTCCACTGTGTAGGATGGAGAGAAAAGAACGAGGAGGTGTGGAGGACAACGGAGACATGCGGTCTCGAGTTCAAGCTTGTTTAGTTCTGAGCACATTTCTACAGAAGTTTTGAAAAATCTCCCTCTGATCCAAAACCATGTTAGTACAATCTGACACACCGCAGGAATAAGAACAGAATAAATAAAGATGAAGGAGGCAAAAACTTAAGAATATAACAAACCACCTCTTGGTGTAAGTGTGAGTGGTTCTGTGTATTGGCCTGCAAATGGCCTAGTGAGCTGTTCAGGGTTGGAGTTGGCTGAGATGGGTGCCTGCCTCTCCATGACCCTAAGTAGGATTAAGCAATCATTCATTTTCTGTAACCACTTAATAGTAATCAGGGTCGTGGTGAGGCTTGCAGCCATCCCAGCCGACTTCGGGCGAGGACAGAGTACACCCTGGATGGCTCGCCAGGCCATCACAGGGCAGAAGCACGCTGACGAGTCGGTAATGATTCTTTTACAGCCTCACACCATAGACAGTGAGAGACAAGGCCGGCCTTTGATAACCCAGTTAGATGCACTGGAATGGGGGGGTTCAGTGACAACCCTTGGAGAATGGGACTAGAACCCCCAACCTTAGGATCAGTGATCCAGCACCTTTAGCACCAGGCCACCACTGCCCCTTTTGGGCTCAGGTAAGAATTTGTAAAGTATTCATTTAGTACTTGGTTGTGATGGGACTGGGGGAAGCACTGTGAAGGAAGGTCCTCACAGAGACAGTACAATAAAATATTGTGTGTGTGTGTGTGTGTGTGTGCGTGTGTGTGTGTGTGTGTGTGTGTGTGTGTGTGTGTGTGTGTGTGGTTTCATGTTCTTCTCGCGTTTGCGTGGGTTTAATCCAGTTTCTCTGGTTTTCTTCCACCTCTCAAAATAATGTGTGTAGTATTAAAACTTTGATTTCTTTTATCTTTTACAAAAAATACATCAATACATATCATCCTTGGGAATTATACTGATGGTAGACTGACAGATTTGCCGATATGGTTAAGATATAGAATATAAATACACATTTCATTTCACAGTCCAGTCCCCAGAACCCCTCAGCTTCAGATCTCATCGTTTATAATAATAATAATAATAATAATAATAATAATAATAATAATAATAATAATAATAATAATAATAATGCCAGTCCCACATGTTGATGGAACCGGTATTTAAAGTGTTTGTTTTAATGTTCAGTTGATTTTAATTTTGTTGTCGTCACTATAGTTGATGTTATTTTTGTTTTTTGTTTGTCTGTTTGTTTTTTCACTTATTAAGCGGTCGAGTTGCGTCGATGGAAACGAGACGATCCGCGCGCGCGTCTTCGAGCCGTGTTTTCAAGCGCCAGAAGTTACTGGCAACAACGTCATCCACGCTGCGCCGTGGTCTGGGTTTGATCAATAGGCGGCGCGCTCCGCGCGCACACGCGCCTATAAAACCAAAGCGAGCCGCGGAGCGCTGGAAGTTGAGACGCTGGTGAGCGTGTCGCGGTGCTGGAAGTGCGCGCGCTGAACGGAGCCGGTGTGTGGCGTCAATACGCGTTTCGGAAGGAGAGACAGAGACAGAGAGACAGAAAGAAAAAGAAAGAGAGAAAGAGAGAGAGATTTGGGGACATCATTTTGAAACAGCGGTTAAAGAATTAAAGGAAAAACGTCTGGCAACTTGGTACAGTAAACAACTCGTTTCTCCCCCTGGAAGTCTGTTTTTTTATAGCTTTGTTAATTTCTAAGGGGTTTTTTGGTTAATATTTACGGAACTCACGAGATGTTTGGACTGTAAACTGTCATATCTTGATAGCTGATATACAATTCATATTCTAGAGCTATAGATATCTTTATATAAATAAATAAATCCTGCTCTCTAAATGTGTCACATATCAACCAAAATGGAGCAGCCGTTTTATCATGACGACTCGTTTCTCTCTGCTTATGGCACTCCAGACGCCGCGGCCCTGCGCGACTACAAGCTCCTAAAGCAGAGCATGAGCGCCGGCTTTGTCGAGCCGTACCACAACTTCAAGAGCGACTTCTACCCGGCCGGGGGCGCAGACACCGGCTCGCTGAAACTTGCAGCTCCGGAGCTCGAGCGTCTGATCGCACAGAGCGGCGGAGGCGTGATCACGAGTCCATCCCCGGGTCAGTACCACCTGTACAGTCGCTCCATCACAGAAGAGCAGGAAGGGTTCGCGGACGGATTCGTCAAAGCCTTGGACGAACTGCACAAGATGAATCACGTGGCGCCGCCGAACGTGTCGATCGGTGCAGGAGGAGTGCCGCCGTCTGTGCAGCCCGAGACGCCGGTGTACGCCACCCTGAACAGCTGCAGCCCCAACACTAGTGTCCAGCAGCAGCCCGGCGCACCGGGTACTACTTACCCTAGCGCCACCATCAGCTACCTGCCTCACCATCATCAATACCAGCAGCAGCAGCAGCAGCAGCATCATCATCACCATCACCATGCCTACCAGCACGCGCTGCACGCGCCCAGGCTGTCGGCGCTCAAGGAGGAGCCGCAGATCGTCCCTGATGTGCACGGCGCGTGCGCGGACGGTTCGCCTCCGACCTCACCGCTCGACATGGAGGAGCAGGAACGCGTCAAAGCCGAGCGCAAGCGCCTGCGCAACCGGCTCGCGGCCACCAAGTGCCGGCGGCGGAAGCTGGAGCGCATCTCGCGGCTGGAGGACAAGGTGAAGGGGCTGAAGTCGGATAACGCCGGGCTGTCCAACACCGCGTCCCTGCTGCGCGAGCAGGTCGCACAGCTGAAGCAGAAGGTCCTGACGCACGTGAACAGCGGGTGCCAGCTCATGCTGACGGCAAAGATCAAGACGTATTGAGATGTTGACGGACTCGAGGACACAGGTTTATTATTATTATTATTTTTTTAAAGGGAAAACACTGGAAGATTTCTTGATGTTATTATTCCATTGCAGCACTGATTAAATTCGAGCGTATGTTTCTTGTGGAAAACTTTTGATGTGTTGCCATATATGTGCGTGTGTGTGTGTGTGTGTGTGTGTGTGTGTGTGTGTGTGTGTGTGTGTGTTTAGCATTTCCTTTATAAAACATGTTGCTCGTATGTTACCAGCTAAAATGCACACGAAAGAAAATGACTTCAGACTTTCAGCAAAACTTCATCATCGTTGTGCAAGTGATATCCTATGAATACATTTCCATAAATTATTTCCACTGTCCATTTATTCAGGACAAACCTTTATTGTAAATGTTTTTTTTTATTTGTATTTAAGTAAAATACTTTTCAAAAACATTTCTCAAAGTTGTGGTTTGTAATAGCATAGTTATATCCAATGTGTGTGTGTGTGTGTGTGTGTGTGTGTGTGTGTGTGTGTGGGTAAAATGATGTACTGTACCTTTAAGGTATGGCTTCCATACTTAATATGCGCACAGAACGTGCTTACGTCAATCAGAATCCAAATATGGGCAAATATTTAACATGTACGTCACCGAGAGTAGAACGTAGAACTGCCAGGAAAACCCCGCCCACACTACCGGTTTAAGCATTTTTTTTTTTTTTTTTTTTTTTTTGCGTTTTGCTTTGAAGTTCAGTGAAGTGAATGAACCGCCCCGTGTGAATGGGTGCAAAAATATTAGCACCCCGGGAATTTCCCCAACTCTCGAGTTCCCAAAACAGTTTCGTCGAAAAGAAAACCTGAGATAAAAATAAGAACCGCGGATATTTTCCGGGTAGTTTGCACAAAATTAGAGCTGTTGCAAGCACAAAAGACACGAGAGAGAGAGAGCGAGAGATTTGTTTTCTTCTATTAATAGACTGTGTGGTTATTTTTGACACATTAGCTATTTGTTCCTTTTCCTTCCTTCACTCCTGATTCGTTCAATTAGCTACTAAATCACGTGGTTGGTCAATTATTTTTATTTTTTTATTGGTAATCATCTAATTACTTCACAGCATAATTCACATTCAAAACATATTCAATCATTTAAAAAATAAATCAATAAAAATCACTTCACTTATCCCTTAACATCTGAGGATGTCATTGGGGCGCCTTCATGGCGAGAATTGGGTTGATTTGGCCTGGTGGAGCCCGTCCCTCTCCAGGTCATAGAAACACGCTGATGGCTTTGCAGCTGCTCTTTACGAAATTCAGCAATGGTTCTTTTACATGAACCTCTCACCATAGACAGTGAGAGACATGGCCTGCCTTTGATAACCCAGCTAGCACTGGGTGGGGTGGGGGGGCAGTAACAACCTTGTGGGGACTCAAACCCCCAACCTTAGGATCAGCAATCCTGCACCCTAACCACTAGACCACCACCGTCACCCAATAAAAATATATACCAAAATTCCACAGTTGTCAGGAACCACGGGGAGAATCAGAGGCTACTTCAGAGGACTGTCAGGTTCACAATGTGAGTGATGTAGTGGTTATCACATCCATCTCAGAGCAAGAAGCTCTTGGGTTCAAGTCCCGGGCTCAGTCCGGGAGTTTTGCATGCAGTTTACGTGTTCCCTCCATGCTTATGTAGGCCCTGAAACGGAATGATTGTGTGTTGCCCTGTGATGGACTGGCCAGCTGTTCAGGTTGTGTGAGCAAACCCCGATTTTTGACCGCTTCAGACATCAAACAAATCAATATTCGATCCAAAAATTTTGAATTTTTTTGTCCCAGAAGTCGAATAAAATTCAGAAGCCGAACGTGAAACAAACGAGAGACGCATCCTGAAGAAGAGTCATCCACACCAAACTTCAGTTCAAAAGACGACGGTAACTCGTACCTTAGGCTAACCTAGTTACGTTAATGTTTTTCTTTCTTTCTTTCTTGTGTTTGCTTATTCTTTCTTTTACATTTCTTTGACATGTTTCATTACTGCATAATGTTTCTACACATTCCTTTCCACAAAAAATATATTGATTTATATTAAGAATTTGGGTGAGGGCAGTGGTGGCCTAGTGGTATAGGGTGCTGGCTCACTGATCCAAAGGTTGGGGGTTCAAGTCCCACTTTCTACAAGGTTGTCACTGCTGTCCCTCCAGTGCAGCGAACTGGGTTATCAAAGGCCGGCCATGTCTCTCACTGTCTATGGTGCGAGGCTGTAAAAGAACCATTGCTGACTTTCGACAAGAGTAGCTGCAAAGCTGTCCGCGTGTTTCCGCCCTGCGATGGCCTGGTGAGCTGTCCAGGGTGTTCTCTGCCCTCGCCCGGAGTCGGCTGGGATGGGCATCAGCCTCCCTGTGACCCTAATTATGATTAAGTGGTTACAGAAGATGAACTGAAGAATTTGTGGTTGCCCTGTTGTTTGACATTTAATATACAATTTGATATATAAATCTTCTTCTTCTTCTTCTTCTTCTTCTTCTTTTCCTTTCAGCTGTTCCCTTTTTTTTTATCAGGGGTCACCACAGCGAATCATCGCATGTTTGATTTGGCATAGATTTTCACGTCGGATGCCCTTCCTGACACAATCTTTTAGCAAGGAACAGAAAGACGCTGATGGCTTTGCAGCTCCTCTTTACGAAAGTCAGTAAAAGAACCATTGCTCTTTTGAACCTCTCACCATAGACAGTGAGAGACATGGACGGCCTTTGATTACCCAGTTAGCTGCACTGGGTGGTGGTGGTGGTGGTGGTGGTGGGGGGCAGTGACAACCTTGTGGAGAGTGGGACTCGAACCCCCCCAAACTTAGGATCAGTGATCCAGCACTATATACCAGTAGGCCACCACTGCCCTACAATTTGATATATAAATGACATTATGAAATAACATGTGATTAAAAATGGTAGTTTTCTAGCATCTTGGAACGGATTATGACCGTTTACATTATTTGTAATGGGAAAAATAAATTCGGAATTCGAACAAATCGCTACTCGAACAGCCTTCTGGAACGACTTGTGGTCGGAAACCGAGGTTTGCTTGTACTTTGCTTTTACCCAGAATCAGCAGAGGTAGGCGCGAACCTTCCGGTGACTTTAGTAGGATTAAGTGGTTTAGAATATTCATGTGTTCATGAAATTTACAAAGTATTCCTATATGCTCTTGTGCGTGTGTGTGAGTGAGAGAGAGCGAGAGAGAGAAAGAGAGAGAGCGAGAGAGAGAGAGAGAGAGAGAGAGAGAGAGAGCGAGAGAGAGAGAGAGAGAGAGCGAGAGAGAGAGAGGTCACAGTGGTGGTTAAGGCCTTGAAGCACCTTTTTCTACTCAGTAATAATACTGTACTTATTTACAAACCTCTACCTCCAACCTATCATATTGTTGGAGACTAAAGATCCCGCCCTTAAACTGAATATTTATTAAAACCAAATGACGAAGTTTCTTCCTTATTTTTCAGCCTTTTTTCCCCCATCGGCAGTGTTTTTGTTAAAAGCGTTGCCATCTGTATGGGGTTTTGTAAGTTTCCTCCTTACATCTGCACTGGTTTCATTTGGGTTGTCCGGTTTCCTCCAGTAAAAATGAAAGCTGGATTAAACTGGAGTACCCAGAGCACGCCCGTGCACTCACAGGGAGAACATACAACACACCCTCCACACAGAAACGCCCTCACTGAGCCCGCGATTCAAACGGCGCGCAGAGGAAACCCAAGCAAGCAGAAGAGAAAATGCCAACTCCACAAAGAAACGCCTGAGCCAGGACCCGGAACTCAAATCCAGGATGTTCTAGCTGTGAGACAGATGTGCTAACCACCATATCACCCTGCTGCACTCTCACCACCTTTCTCTTTCGTTTTATAAATGATATGCAAAGAACCACTTATTCCTTGACAGTGCCATCTTCGAAGAACTGAACCTACCCAGGCGCACCTGTTGTACTCTATGGATACCAAAGAAAGTTTTTATTATTATAAAATGATTTTTCTTTACGTACATTCCTCAAAGAACCAGAAACAGTGTCTCAAAGAATCATTCTTACCTCCACCACTGGGGTTATGTTTTACTTTCGGTTCGTGTGGTTATTAGCAGGATTGTGTTTAAATGTTATCTGTAGATTTTCAGGAAACTTCGAGTCGATGTGAGGCTGTAGGTGAGGAAGACTCCATTCCATTTTAAAAATGATCAGAATCAAAGTCAAAAATTTTTTAAGGATTCTTTAACATTGTGAGATCAGATGATTTATGATGGTTTATATGAGGCAGCTCAGTGGTGTAGTGGTTAGCACATCTGCATCAAAACGAGAAACTCCTGGGTTTGATTCCCAGGTGGGGTTTTTCTGTGTGGAGTTTACATGTTCTTTGCTTGTGTGGGTTTCCTCTGGGTACCCTGGTTTCCTCCCACAATCCAAAAACATGCACAGTAGGTTACTTTGTGGTTTCAAATCATCCCGAGGTGTGAGTGTGAGTATGAATGATTGTGTTAGCATTGGCCCTGTGATGGTCAGGCAAGCTGTCCAGGGTGTACCGCATCCTCTTCCAAAGTTGTCGGAGATAGGCACCAGCCTCCTGCAACCCTAATTAGGGTTACACACGTCATAAAACGGATGGCTGGATGGTTTACATGGGGCTTGCTTGGCTTGGTGGAATGGTCTTGTTTGATGGTTCATTGAAGAACTTTCAGAGATTCTTCAAAGAACTTTGATCTGAATGGTTCCTAGTGGACCCAGAAATGGTTCTTCCAATGCATTACACTGAGGAAACATATTTTTTCTCATTAACACGTTAATTTCTCAGCAGGAAGCTGCACATATATCTTGATTATTGTACCTCTGCTTTGTGATATCTTTCTTTAAAAACAATATAAAAATGTAAACTCTCAACTCGGTGTTCATCCATATGAACAATAATAATGGAGCTCATCCTTGCTTTACCACATGACCCGTTTAAGAGGCACACCATGATGTAACAGTGCGCAAACAAGGCTACGTCTGTCCAGAGGTAGCATTAGCAAGCCAAGGCCAGTCTGGGTAAACCCAAATGGAGGCATGAGGGCAGTTTATCCGAGGCAGGGATCAACATTAATGTATGTTTACCAACTCTCTGTGACACAACAGCTAGTTATGGACAATTTGCTTGCAGCAGAGACACACAACTGTGTTCCGAAAAACTCAGTTCAGTATTTCAGCTGTGTTAGAGTCATACCTTTTATCCATTTATAGTTACAGTTAATGTTGTGGAAAGTCTGCAGAACACGTCAGCTCCTGTTATTACATGTGCTATAGCTACAGTCATTCCTTCACCAGCTGCTCTTTTTTAATCTTTTGATGTTTGCCATAAGAACACAGCTTGGTATGATATATTACCAGGAAACCCTGTCGTGAGCAGTGTCGGAAAATTAAACTTTAATCTTTACTAGGCCGGAACAATGCAACAAGGTCCTGGGTTCGAGTCTCGGTGCCTGCATTGGTTTCCTTCGGGTACTCGAGTTTCCGCTCACAGTCCAAAACCATGCACATTGAGCTAACTGACTGTTTCACGTAGTCCCTAGGTGTGAGTGTGCATTGCTGTGTGTGTGTGCGTGTTGGACCTGAGGACCTTAGGTCTGGCGAACTGTTCGGGATGTACCCCACCTTCAGCCAGTGGCAGCGAAGATAGGACCCAATCCTCCCCATGACCCTGATAGGATTAAGTAGTTACGAACGTTAGTGTGAGTAATTTTTAACATAACAAAGCTGGAGACACTGAAGGCTCCATCCATCAATGTACACATCCTGACAGAAAACATCTTGTTAATCTTGTGTTTGTGTACGTACTCACACCCACATTTTATATATATATATATATATATATATATATATATATATATACGCAGTCCTTACCATGAGGAACTTCAATGTGACATCAATACTGTATTATGCTACTTCCCAAAGAACATTACCTTCTGTAATGACAGACAGCATGACCCTCCCACCAATGGTGCGTTTAATCCGAAATTTTGTGAAGGAGCTCCATCTAGCGGCCATTAAGCTCATTACACATTTAACACCTTGTACATTTACAGCATTCGGCAGACGTTCTTCATTCAGATCGACTTACAATTATATTTTTACACAATTGAGGGTTAAGGGCCTTACTCAACTGTCCAAAGGTGCTGATAGTGGGGGTTGAACTGCTGACCTTCGGATCAGTAACCAGTTGCCTTAACCACTAATCCATCAGCCCCAGTGCACTATGGGTTATCAAAGGCCGGCCATGTCTCTCACTGTCTGTGGTGGGACGTTCATGTCAAAGAACCATTTCTGACTTTCGACAGGAGTAGCTGTATAGCCGTCAGCGTGTTTCCGCCCTGCGATGGCCTGGTGAGCTGTTCAGGGTGTACTCTGGCCTCACCCGGAGTCGGATGGGATGGGCCCTGGCCTCCTTGGGACCCTAATTAGGATTAAGTGGTTACAGAAAATGAATGAATGAACTAATCCATCACTGCCTTTTTATTATATGAAGTCGAGTCGAGTCAAATCCAGGTGCGGTACGTCTAGTTCACAGCAAGGATGTCCTGAGTTCGAGTCCCCGTATGCTTGTCCTCCCTGTGTTCTCTTGAGTTTCCTCCTAAAAGGACGTGCACATCAAGATTAAAAAAAAAATAAAAAAAAAAAAATGGTTTCGCATCAGCGTCAAGTCAAAAAATTGGCACAACTTGTTTTTTTTGTTTGTTTTTTGGACTGGGAAAAAAACAACATTTAAAACCACCAAAAGCTCCTCAAACAATGTAAAATGATGAAGAAGGTGATTCGTTGTCAGATCCTGAGATTGAATTCTGTCTGAAACAGTTCTATTTTTACATTTACAGCATTTAGCAGACGCCATTACCCCGAACCGTGGAGCTGGTGGTGTAGTGGTTAGAGTCCTGGCTTCATGATCGGGAGGTTGCGAGTTCAACTCCCACCGAGATCCCCACTGTGCGAAGACCCCTGGGCAAGGTCTCAACCACAAGTGTGCCTCTGTTCACCCAGCAGTATAAATGGGTACCAGCAAAAATATACTGGGACGGTAACCTGCGATGGACTAGCGTCCCATTCAGGAGGAGTTGAACTCCTGGTCGCTTCACGCTACAAAAACCGGGGATAAGCACCGGCCTGATGAGCTACTAGGCTCGGGTGTAAAAGCCCAACCGACTTACCTACCCTTACCTCATTATCCAGAACCACTTACAATTATCATGTTTATACATCTGAGCAATTGAGGGTTAAGGGCCTTGTTCAAGGGCCAAACAGTGGTGATGGTGGGGATTGAACCACTGACCTTGTGATCAGTAACTCATCACATTAACCACTAAGCCACCACTGTTTTCTAAACATTTGTGGAGCAGCAAGGCTAGAGAGTTGTTCAGTTCAGAGTTTCTGACATGTTAAATGTACACGTTGAAGACTCGTCATCTAGAGCGGATGACCAAGTAGAAAATGGAAATAAACAAAAGCTTCTAAAAGGCTCTTGCTATTTTATTCATTGCTGGAAGTCACCTCAAGTTCAGAGCCTCAGTCACTTAACCTACATTTTGCTTTAAAAGCTGTGACACTCACCTCATTTATTTATATATATATATATATATATATATATATATATATATATATATATATGAAAAAATAAATAAAGCCACAAACAAACAAGAAACCCACAACAAAAAAACCAACAACCCTCATTGTGCCTCATTAAGGTCTTCAAAAAGCTTTGAGAAACAAGGAATTTATTTCTGTCCAACTTAAGGTGAATTAGCTGTTTCAAATTACCACCAAGTATGAATGTGAACTGGTGTGTGTGTGTTTTGGCCCAGCACTGGTTGGGAGAGCTGTAAAGGGTGGACCCCATCTAGCACAGTTGCCTGTATATATTTAACACACACACAAATGTGTTGAAAATAATATTAGTCAGACATCACCAACCTGATCAATCAGTGTTTTTGGGAGAAATGATACTTAGATGGCAAATAATTGCATGCTGCTGATTCTGTGTAATTGAATCACTAATTGTGTTCAAAATAATAGCAGTGTGGAGTTCAATTAGTGAAGTCATTCATTCTTTGACAAACAGGAGCCAGTTATTGTCCTTATTTAAGGAAGGCAGCAAATGTACATGCTGGTTATAGAACATTTCTGTCTGAAATTCAGAGAAAAATGGTTTGTTCCAGACATTGTTCAGAAGAGCGTACCTTGATTAAAAATTTGATTGGGGAGATGAAAACATAAGTGCAGAAAATGATCATCTGCTCAGCTAAAATGACTCCAAATGTTTTTAAATGGCAACAAAACCTGAAAGACGTGGAAGAAAGTGTAAAACTACAGTCGAAATAGCAAGGACTGAGCCAACAGTCAGCTCCGGGAAGATCAAAGAAGGTCTAAAGTTACCTGGGAGTTCTGTTAAAATTAGAAGACACCCATGTGAAACCGAGATATCGGCAAGAAGCCCCGCAAAGTCCCACTGCTGAAAAAAAACAGACGTGCTGAAGAGGTAACAGTTTACCAAAGAGCACGTTGATGGGCCTAAAGAGAAACTGCACATTTTGTGGACTGATGAAAGTAAGATTGTTCTTTTTGGGTCTAGTGGCCCCCATAGACGACCCACAAACCCTGATTTCAAGTCTCAGTGCACTGTAAAGACTGAAGCCTGGTGGCGTAAGCATCATGATATGGGGATGTTTCTCATACTAAAGTCAGCAATGGTTCTTTTACATGAACCTCACACCATAGACAGTGAGACACGGCCGGCCTTTGATAACCCAGTTAGCTACACTTGGGGTGGGGGTTTCCAGTGACAACCTGTTGATAGTGGGGCTTGAACACCAGACCTTAGGATCAGTGAGCTAGCACCTTACCACCTGGCCACCACTGCCCATAATTTTAAATTTTTACAAACAAGTCTGCAGTTAAAGAACATACTTGTGATGGGACAATTCGTTGACACATGGATTCATTTGGTTCATGTGACGGATTACTGGGTTTGACAGATTTGCATTCAGTGCCGCAATTTTTTATTAATCCCAAGACAACTTGCAGACCACCAAAGGAAACTGCAGTCATTTCAGTGGAGAGCGTAATGACTATCACAAACTTGGATGAAACACTGCCTTGATCATGACCTTAGCTACATAAAGATGAGTCAAAGTAGGCCAGCAATAATAACAACAACGTCATGACAGGAGTGATGTGAAAAGCATAAAAAGCCATCAAATGAAGATCATAGGATAGTGTACAAGAAATACAAATACAATAGAGGCGGTAATGGTAAAACAACATCAGACGCCTTTGAAGTGTCATCCAACCAATAAATATGCAAGTAGTGGATTCCCCTACACCCCCCAACAAAATCTCCGAACTCGAAACATGAAACAAACACCTCTATTGGACGATTTCAGGATGATTAACACAGCAGCTGGATCACAAGTAGAAAATACTTCAAATGTTTTCATTAAAAAAAAAAAAAAAAGACCTACAGGGAAATTTGTACGTGATAAATTTTAATTCAGATGAGGTAACAACAGACAGAAACTGAATGTGTGTTAATGATGGGATTAACTCTCAGGCTCAAAAAGCAGATGAAAAAAACAAAAAACAAAAAACAGGACACTATGGTCTAATCAGAACTTAGTATAACATACTCCGAGACCAGCTTTAGGTCCCAGTCTCCAGGACGGACGCATTACTGCTTGGAGAAGTAATCCTTGCTCTTCTGAACATCAGGGATGATGGTGTCACTTCCAGGTTTCCATCCGGCAGGACAGACTGCAGGGTAACAGTATACACACACACACACACACACACACACACACACATTAGATAGGTTGCTAGATACTTTAATCCCAGGGGAAAATTCACTTATATAATCAACCCCCGATGTATGAAACCCCATGGGTATGAAAAACATTTTTCTTGTTATGTACTTCCTCTTATGAAAAGTGTCATTCAAAATTCAAATGCGCCAATCAATTTCACACGATGCGCGAGTTGCTCTCTCATTGGCGGTCTCTCAACAGCCCGCCCCACTGGCCTCCTATTGGCTAGGAGGGATGACGCAGAACCAGAAGGAGACCTTAAAGCGGAAATGCAGTGAGGACCTCTGATCTTTCAAAAGGTACTGTAATTCCGCTTTAAATAAAACATCCCATCCATGTGTGTTTATGCGCGTGTGTGAGTGAGAGTGAGAGAGAGAGAGAGAAAGGAGGAAGCTTAACTCTTTAGTTTAGTTTTTTAGGTTGTTTAATTCAGTAAAATGTTTAATAAATGTGGCGCATATGAGCTCATCTGGAATTCCAATCCCTCAAGGAATCAAGTTAAAGTTGAGTTTGGACCTCCGATCTGTCAAGCAGGGAATGCGCTTTGAATTCCACGTCTTGTGGGCGTGGCCCGCAGTGCTACAATAAACATGTGTATCTATCAATCTAGTGCCCGAGTCGTAGGATGACATTGGCAACCCGCCATGAAGGATAACACCCTGGTTATCATCTTCATGGAGGTTTTCTTGGCAGGATTAATGCAGTGGTTTGCCATTGCCTTCTGCACGATGCGAAACTATGGGCAATTTAGAACGGCCAATTAACCTACTGTGCAGGTCTTTGGATTGTGGGAGGAAACTCCACACAGAAACGTCCAGGCCAGGAATCAAACCCAGGCCTTCTTGCTGTGAGGCGGACGTGCCAACCACTACACCACCGTGCTGCCTTTAAATTTAATGCATATGTGCACATTTAATGCACATGTGTGTGTGTGCGCGTGTTAATAAAATGTTTAAATGGTTTAATATATATATTTTTTTAAACTTTTAACATTTCATACAAAATTGGTGTACTTTTATCATTTTTAAAGGGTTTATGGGGTTGTCTTGGGAGCCTTGGAATGAATCAGGTGTTCAGTGCGACCCCCCTACTGATGAAACACCCGCGTTACGAAAAAGGCGCCAAAACGTATTAATTTCGTAAGTCGGGGGCCGACTGTCTATCTACACACACACACAGCTAACTGGGTTATCAAAGACCATCTCTCACTGTCTATGGTGAGAGGTTCATGTAAAAGAACCATTGCTGAATTTTGACAAGAGTAGCTGCATAGCAGTCAGCACATTTCTGCCCTGCGATGACCTGGCGAGTCGTCCAGGGTGTACTCTGCCCTCACCAGTCATCCAAATTAGATGGATTGTTATTTCCCTTTAATTAAACAGCCCAACCAAAAAGACTACATTCTCTTCCCACCCACCCCAAATAAAGTCCAAGTTACTTACACACGCAGTTAACAACAAAAATAAAAATGAGGGAACAGCTGACCATTTCTATATATTCTTCTATAAAATAAATGCATTTGGGGGTGGGGGGGGGGGTGTTATAGCCAGATTTATTTTCAAGACGACAGATGTCATTTTTCTTTAATATTCCCACAAAATTTCCTTTGTATTTTCACTCGGAAATTTGCCAAACCGTTTAATCTGATTAAGGTCATAGGGAGGCTGGAGCCTATGTAAGCCAACACGTGATTGTACAAGGTACACCTTGATCAGCTCCCAAACCATCAACAAGTCATTCCTCCTCACATCTTGGGGGTGATCTGGAACAGCCACTTATCATAGCGATGGAACCAGAATACTGGGAGAACATGCACACACAAGAACCCAGGACCTTGTTGCTATGAAGTGGACATGCTAATTATGACACCACTAATTACATTAGTATTGGATGTAATTTTAAGAGGTGAGATTTAAGACCCACAACGATGTCTTCTCATTTAAATTCTCACACTGCTGGTCCTTATTTCATTAAAGATGTAATATTCTAAGCAACAAGATCCCTTAGGGCTTCTGCTGCTTCACTTTGCAATGCTGTTCAAGGCAAAGAATTATTTAATTCTGATTAATTTTTTTTTTTAATTTAAACCATTATGCGACAAAACAAGGCTCTAACTTAAGAGTTTACGGTGGGAGCTTGTACGAACTCTTACAGTCAAAAATATTATAGTTCCCACCCACAATGCCACAGGAGCCAGTCATAAAACAAGAACTAAAAAGGCCTGCAGCTGTCTGTAGACCCATCTTTACACGAGGCTTTGGGCCCAAGCACAGGTTCATCCATTTTCATTTCACCAATCAGACCCCCCTCCCCACACACACACACCACTTGATCAACAGTTACAATAATTAAAATTAACAAATGAAATATTGGAACTACAGAGTTCTTGTACCCTGTAGGTCATGTGACCACACAGAAGTTTGGAGCTGCAGGATGAACTCACCTTCTCCATATTTGTCAGTGTGCTGGAAAGCCTGAACCAGACGGAGGGTCTCATCCACCGAACGGCCCACTGGCAGGTCATTGATGGTGATCTGCCTCAGGATGCCCTTATCGTCGATCACGAACAGTCCTCTAGAAGAATACAGAATGTGTTGTGCCAAACAGGGGGTTCAAATAATAAATAAAATTGGATAGAGGTTTAAAAATGAAACCAATAGCGATCCTGAATGTACTCTGGTACCTGGACATGTTTGTGCAAGAAGTTGATATCGAAAACAAGAAAAACCTTTTAATATTACGAAAGTAGAAAATTGCTGTTCAATACAATCGTTTACACTTTTTTGGCTTTTTGTATGGATTTCGGCAGAATGTTCCATTAATCATGACTTAAAGCAACAGTGCAATAACACATCAGAGTGACCAGGGACCCTGATGTGCAACAAATGGCTCTTGCATCACCCTGAAGGATCATTATACAGTGGTACCTTGACTTAAAAATTTAACCCGTTCCGAGAGCGAGCTCATAAGCTGAAAAGTTCATTAGATGAAACAAATATTCCCAAAAGAAATAATAGAAAACTAATCAATCCGTTTCAACCCCCTCCCAAACAATCTGCCATAAACACATTTGACCTAATATATTAAAGATAAACATGTAAAAATAATAAAATGTTTTATTGTTATTGTACTATGATAAAATAAATATAAACAATAAGTCAATTAACCCTTCTGATCACGAACGACAGCGAAGATGTCACATGGGCATGCAGGAGGTGGTGCGTAACAGAGGAGGATGCGGAGGAGAATTTTGTGCATGTGCACACTACAAAAATCAGCAAGGAAAGGCTGTGGTGAGCTCCCACAAGGCCAGTGCTTCACAAATAGTGGAGATGTGATGTTTGGGGGTGGATATGACCCTGGGAAACATGATTTTTGCCATACTGTACTAGAATTAAGCGCAATTGTGCATCCACTAGAGTAGTTGGCAGTGGAGCTCTCATTGTCACGCTATGGTGTAGGGAAAAAGCACCGAGCAAATGATATGAAGTGCAGTAATCATCATTTATAGTCGCACGTGGGGTGCTGAGAGGACATGAAATGTTTTTTTCTTTTTAGAGGGGCACCACAGAAAATAATTGAGAAGCACCGCACAAAGCGTTCTCAGAGCGCAAAGGAATACAGTCATCCCTTGAATATCACGGATAATGTAGACCAGACCTGGCCGCGATATTCGAAAAACCGCGAAGTAGGAACACCCCTCTCATTTCTACTATGTTGTCTCATTTCTACCATGTTTTCGCATCTATACAATATCAAGAAGTGTATGTTAAACATTACACAGTTATATGCATATGCAAATACTGTAACGTATTAATATTTAAATAGAATTTATATATAAATACAGATGCTCCCCGGCTTATGTTCATCCGTTTTACATTCAAAAAAAAAAAAAAAAAAAAGTCAAATTTTGAGTTTAGACATACCTACATAGTATGCTGGCGTAATGACACTGCATTCATTGTTTACAAACTACAGACTGAGTGTGTTTGTGTATGTATATATCAGTTACATAGCATTTACCCTTGTGTTAAGACGTCGTCTCTGATCTTTGTGTTTACACTGTCTTGCGGACTTTTGTAACCCTAAGCAAATATGGCTGGTCAGAAGTGTAAGCCTACTAGCATGGGTGCAAGTCTCATACACAGATGAATTAACTATCTGCTCAGATCGGCACAATCTTTATATTTATTATCTTTTTGCAGAATCCTAAGAGTGTATACTTATTTTTATATTCATATTCATTAGGATTTGTACTTGTTCTTTGTATGCATCTCTTGAATAAAGTTTACTTACTTACACAAAAGAAAGCTCTCCGCTTTGGTGACTTTGCTCCACTTTGAATCAGTGCAGGCCGTGTTCTAAACGAATTCAATGGCAGCCATGCGCACTTGAAAGACCGAAAGTCCGTATAACCCACAGCAAGTACACTACTTTTGCAAGTACACTACTTTTGGTATTGAGCGCTTCACATATTGTAAGCGTTGACTGGCTGTTTTAAGCTTCATGTAAAGTAACTCGTATAAATAAGTGACTTATTTGAAATTAATGTTGATATTATTTTACAATGTTTATAATAATTGATTTAGGAGTGTTTTATGAGATACGGTAACGGTATTTATGGATGTATAGTACAGTATGAGCATCACACGTCACTGTAACAACTTACGTTTATTTTCAAGTTACGTTTGGTCGTCCGGAACCAATTAAAAACATAAGTCGGGGAGTGTCTGTACTTTAAGTACTGTACTCGCCTCTGACAATAGCTCTTCTCCGCGGTGCAGGACATTCACAAACACTAAAATCACAAAAAATCCCGCGGGAATGTGCAGGCAACAGCGTCATGCATCTAAGCCAATCAGCTTGCGAGATTGAGTGGGCGGTCCCTGCCTGAACTGGGGACGAGGGGTACTTCAGTCTGTCATTTGTAAACAATAGACGCACCCTGCCTTGGGTCCCTGCCTTCCGCTTGCTTACATGCGAGTTTCAGCGCGAATTTTGAATTTTTTTTTATATTATTATGATTAAAATACCACGATGTATCAAGACCGAGATGCTCAAATGGCGAAGTGGCAAAGGATGACTGTACAAGGTTAATTGGCCCGGAAAAGCCATTTCCCCAGGTGAGCTCGTAAATCAAAAATTTGCTCATTGGATGGGGCAGATTTTTGGTGGGATCGAAAATCGTATAAGGGAAAATTCGTTATAAGGGACACTCTTAAGTCAAGGTACCACTGTATTATATTTATAATTTTATTACATAACATCTTGATTTAGTGTTTTGTTAGTGGGAAAATGTACAACATCACCTCCACCCTCAAAAGGTTATGCTGCTGCCCAATAGATTCTGGAGATGTGGATCAAGTCTGCCATTACAGTCGACCCCCAACTTACGAAGACCCCTGTGTACGAAATCCCTGGGTTACGAAAAATATTTTCAAAAATTAAACTCGAACGCGCCAATCAAAGTTTCACACGAAGCGCGAGTTGCTCCCTCATTGGCTGTCTGTCAACATCCCACCCCGCTGGCCTCCCAGATAGAGACAGAAGGAAGCTTCACTCTTTAGTTTTTAAAGTTTAGTTTTTTTAAGTTGTTTTAATTTAGTAAATGTTTAATAAATGTGGATGCATTTGAGCTCATCTGGAATTCCGATCCCTCAAGGAATCAAATTAAAGTTGAGTTTGTCAAGCAGGGAATTCGCTTTGAATTCACGTCGTGGCCCGCAGCACGCACACGAAAGAGAGACGGAGAGAAAGAGAAGGAATAACGCTTTAGTTTTTTTAATTCAGTAAATGGTCAAGCAGGGAATGCACTTTGAATTCATGTCTTGTGGGCGTGGCCCACAGCACGCAAGAGACAGAGAGAAGGAATAACGCTTTAGTTTTTAAGTTGTTTAATTCAGTAAATGTTTAATAAATGTGGGCACATTTGAGCTTATCTGGAATTCCAATCCCTCAAGGAATCAAATTAAAGTTGAGTTTGTCAAGCAGGAAATGCGCTTTGAATTCCATGTCTTGCGGACGTGGCTCACAGCACGTGAGAGAGAGATAAAGTGAGAGAAAAGAGAGAGAGAGGTGTGTGTGTGTGTGTGTGTATTAATAAAAAAATGTTTAATAATGGTTTATTAATAAAATGGTTTAATATGTTAATAAAATGTTTAAATGGTTTAATGAATAATATTCTTATACTTTTAACACACATTTCATACAAAATTGGTGTACCTTTATCATTTTTAAAGGGTTTATCCAGTCCAAAGACTGGAGCCTTGGAACGAATTAGGCGTTTAACATGTAAGATGCGACCTCTACTTACGAAATCCCAGCTATACGAAGAGGGCTCTGGAACGAATTAATTACGTCAGTTGGGAGCCGACTGTATATATAATTTTTTTTTTTAATATCAGGATGTTATGTGCCTTGAATTACGGCATATAGGTTATCCTTTATGTTACCCGCAGTACTCACCTGTAGGCGATACCTTCGTCCTCCTTCAGGACGCCATAATCACGGGAGATGGACTGGGTCAGGTCGGCAATCAGAGGAATGTTCATGGAACCCAGACCTCCCTGCTTCCTAGGGGTGTTGACCCTATTAGGAGACACGACAAAATTTTTTTATTTAGTTACCCCACTTACAAATGACGTTCAGCTCAAGCTGTGTATCTCTACAGAATCTGCAGCCATCAAACAACTGGTAACCATAGAAACTGTTTAAAGTTCAGATGTAAGACTTTAGCTTAAACACAGCAATTGTCAAGCATGGGGAGCAGGGCCTCAGTTTCCATTATTCCAGTAGGTTTGTGATACAAAACGCCACCAAGTTAGGTTTGGTAAAGACATGGCATAACTCGAGCCAGAAGGTTCTGGAAACACACAGCAGTTACTCTTCTGTTTATCTGTAGTACTCGACCCATCCATCTGCTCTAACTGCTCTTATCATAGACATGCAGGCTCATGGGGGCAATGTTTGATATGGCGGGGAAACAGTCAGGCCAAACGCCAGTACAAACACACATATGCTGAATGTTCTAACGGAGGGAAGGGGTTAAAAAAAACCGAGCTCACTGCAAACAGAGCTTTTTGACCCAGGTGACACTTCATATTAAAAAGGTAACTCTGGGTCAGTAACCATAGCAACTGACAATCTAGGCTCCTCACTGACAGGGTCATTTTCTTTGTTACATAACCCAGTAAAACTCAGTCATAGAAAGCAACATGGGAAAATTCTAATTAGAAGTTGTTGCACATATACAACATCGGGTGCTACCGGGTTAAAACTAGGGGTGTCATTGAAAACCTATTATTGGTATCGATATATTGATAAAAAATTTTCCAATGTATCGATACATTGGAATATTGCTATACTGTTCCATAACTGCATTAAATAGAATAGACCAAGATATATTACAGTAGTTAGTATTATGCAGTGAATACAGGGAGTCGTCGACTTACGACCTATGCGAGTTTCGTCTGATCAACTTTACGACCACAAAAGTGGTGAAGTATGATTCATGGCAGTGCGAGTGTTGCGTACGACAGCTGTTTGTGCTGCCGTCAGCGCCAGGATCTTAAAGGCCAAGCAGGAGATGATGCAGCTTCACTTTCTAACTGCTCAGAGCAAATCTATTCATCTACTTTCAATGCCACGTCACTGTGGCGCGAAGAGGAGAGCCGATCCTTTCTGTGTGGGCAGGTCCAAATACCTTGAAACTAATTTTATTGGACTCACACGCTGCAGTGTTTGTGACAGGAAGCGCGTCCCAAGTCTTGGCAATCAGCTGCGCTGCGGGTTCAAGTTTTTCCCATGTCTGTCCATTTGTGTTTGCTTGACAGCTGTGCTTGGCTTCGTGGAAATGAGCTGATCAAAACGAGGGAAATTTCTCCCTTTACTCAAACAACACGTAGTCTGTGGCTGTTGTTATAATCCAATAAAATTGGAGTTTGAAGCTATCGGACCCACCCATACAGTGGAGTACAGAAAGGATTGGCTCTCCACTGCGTGTCACAGTGACGTGGAATCGAAGATAGATGTATAGATTCAGAAGATGCACATATCTGCATTATCCGGTGAGAAGCGTCTCTTGTTCAAAATGTTCCGTGCTGTTGAACACGTGCTCTGACGGCACACTAGAAGCAGGGACGTACCATTTACCATACAGAGAGGCGGGACGTACCATTTACCAGGGGTGTCACTGAAAATGGCATTGACTACAGACGCCGTCATGAACACAGGAAGCTATAACGTTAGAAGTATCGATATCCCTTTTATAGGTATCGATTGACATTCCGATAGTCAATGACATCCCTAGTTAAAACAAGAGTTTTGCACCATCTCCTCAATCCTGCTAAAACTGAAACAGCAACCTGAATGGGCCATGTCTCAATATTTATACTTCAATACTGGGGGAGGGCACAGACAACGTACCGGTACCAGAATACTTTGTAGTTTGACGGTCATCAAACAGAGCCTGGACGATCTAAATCTGTAGCATACAAACATTCCATACTGCACAACACACTCAATGAGCTACCTGCCTGTTCGCTAGTTTGGCTAATGTTACAAACAAGATTCAAAAGGAGGCAGGGTGGCGGTAGAGTGTGTCCACGTGGTGCTTACCCATAGAACGCACTAGATATTGTCAGGTGGTTGGTACTTAACTGACATTAGAATATATTGAATATTCAGATGCACCTCAGAGTGTCTCTTCCACATTAACCTGATTGATGACTAGCATAGCCTCAAGGCAGGAGAGAAACTGGAATGCAATTAGATGCACATTAGTGATGCATGCACTTAGCACGCTTAAGCTGTTAAACTGTAAAAAAAGATAAATAAATAAGTCCATTAATGAGAAACTGATCATTCAGTACATTCAGATCAGCAGTTGACTAGCTTACTACCACAGTGTTGCTGAGCCTAGCCTAGACCTGACGAACTGAAGGGTCAATACGTGTCTAATCAGAAGATTTTCTTAAAACTTCCAACAAGCTCCTCGCAGATCTTTCTGAAGTAAAGAAGAAAGAAAAAATAAATTATCCCTTTTGAAGAAAAGTGTATAAAGAATCTTTGTGCATAGTTATATGTCTGTGCAATCTTTAATTCTAGAGATAAGACTCCTACGAATCTGATGGAAATGTGTAACGGTAAAATTTTGTTGAGCCGCATGGTGCACACAAAGATTCCGCGACCAAATTTCTACAGAAATTTGAAACTCACCCATCGGGGTCAGTGGCTCTTCTAAACTGTGTTTTCCTATTAATTTTGAAAATACAGTCGGCCCAATTCTTACGAAATTAATTAGATCCAGCTCCTTTTTCGAAATCTGGATTTTTCGTAAAGAGGCACATTTTACATGTAAAACTTGTGATTCGTTCCACGACTCCCAATACTACCCCATAAACCCTTTCAAAATTATTAAAGTACACAAATTTTGTATGAAATGTGTTAAAAGTAAAAGAAAATTATTTATTTACAAAGGCAGAGCAGAAGAAAGTGGTAGAAGTTGAAAAAGGAAGAGGGTCGTGTTGTCTTCAAGGAGGAGTTGAAACAGGCTTTGTGTGGTCAGAAAGTGCTTCCAGATGACTGGACAAATACAGCTAATGTGATCAAGGAGACAGGTAGGAGAGTACTTGGCGTGTCACCTGGAAGATGATATGTGGATACGTAAGGAAACTTGGTGGTGGAATGAGGAAGTGCAGGAGTGTGTACAAAGGAAGAGGTTAGACAAGAAGTGGGACACAGAGGACCGAAGAGAGTAAACAGGAGAACAGGGAGACTTGGCGTAAGGCGAAAGTACTGGTGTCAAAGGCCAAACAGAGGGCGTATGATGACTTGTGTGCTAGGTTAGACAGTAAAGAGGGAGAAAATGATTTATACAGGTTGGCACAGCAGAGAAACAGAGATGGGAAGGGTGTGCAGCAAATTAGGGTCATGAAAGACAGAAAGGGAAATGTATTGACTGATGACAGAAGTGTACTGTGAAGATGGAAAGAGTACTTTGATGAGCTGATGAATGAGGAAAATGAGAGAGAAAAGAGTAGAAGAGGTGACTGTTGAGGACCAGGAAGTAGCAAAGATTAGTAACGGTGAGGTGAGGAGGACATTTAAAGAGGATGAAGAGTGGAAAGGCATGGTGGTCTAGTGGTATAGGGCGCTGGATCTCTGATCCAAAGGTTGGGGGTTCGAGTCCCACTCTCCACAAGGTTGTCACTGTCCCCTCCAGTGCGGCTAACTGGGTTATCAAAGGCGGGCCATGTCTCTCACTGTCTATGGTGAGAGGCATGTAAAAGAACCATTGCTGACTTTCGTAAAGAGTAGGCTGCAAAGCCGTCCGCGTGTTTCTATCCCTTGCTAAAAAGGGTTGTGACAGGAAGGGCATCCGATGTAAAAACCTCTGCCAAAATCAAACGTGCAAATCAGATGATTCGCTGTGGCAACTCCCGAGTAAAAGGGAAAAAGCCGAAAGGAAGACAGACAGACAGACAGAAGAGTGGAAAGGCAGTTGGTCCTGATGACATACCGGTGGAGGTATGGAAGTGTTTAGGAGAGGAAGCAGTAGATTTTCTGACAAGAACATTCAACAAGGTCTTAGAGAGTGAGAGGATGCCAGAGGAATGGAGGAGAAGTGTGCTTGTGCCCATTTCTAAGAACAAGGGAGACGTGCAGAGTTGTAGCAACTACAGAGGGATAAAGTTGATGAGCCATACGATGAAGTTATGGGAAAGAATAGCGGAAGCGAGACTAAGGGCAGAGGTCAGCATTTGTGAACAACAGTTTGGTTTCATGAAAAGAACGAGCACCACAGACACAGTGTTTGCTTTAAGGATGTTAATAGAGAAGTACAGAGAAGGTCAGAAGGAGCTGCATTGTGCCTTTGTGGATCTGGAGAAAGCATATGACAGGGTGCCAAGAGAAGAACTGTGGTATGGCATGAGGAAGTCTGGAGTGGCAGAGAAGTATGTTAGAGTGGTGCAATACATGTACGAAATATGAAAGACAGTGGTGAGGTGTGCTGTCAGTGTGACAGAAGAGTTCAAGGTGGAGGTGGGACGGCAGCAAGGGTCAGCTCTGAGCCCCTTCTTGTTTGCTATGGTGATGGACAGGCTGACATACAAGGTTAGACAAGATTCCCCAAGGACTATGATGTTTGCAGATGACATTGTGATCTGCAGTGAGAGCAGAGAACAAGTGCAGGAAAATCTAGAGGTGGAGTTATGCCCTGGAAAGGAGAGGAATGAAGGTTAGCCTCAGTAAGACAATACATGTGCGTGAACGAGAAGGACCAAAGAGGAACGGTGAGGTTACAGGGAGCAGAAATGAAGAAGTTGGAGGATTTTAAGTACTTCGGCTCAACAATCCAGAGCAATGGAGAGTGTGGAAAAGAGGTGAAGTGGCGTGTGCAGGCAGGTTAGAATGGATGGAGAAAAGTGACCAGTGTGATAGGAAGGTATTGGCAAGAATGAAAGGAAAAGTGTACAAGACAGTGTTGAGGCCAGCGATGTTGTATGGGTTAGAAACAGTGGCCCTGTGGAAAAGATAGGAGGCAGAGCTGGAGGTAGCAGAGATGAAAATGTTGAGGTTCTCTTTGGGAGTAACGAGGATGGATAGGATAGGATCAGGAATGAGCACATCAGAGGGCCAGCACATGTTAGATGTTTTGGACACAAAGTTAGAGAGGCTAGATTGAGATGGTTTGGACATGTACAGAGGAGGGATAGTGAATATATTGGTAGTAGAATGCTAAGGTTGGAACTACCAGCCAGAAAGCCTAGAGGAAGACCACAGAGAAGATTCATGGATGTGGTGAAGGAGGACATGAAGGTAGTTGGTGTAAGAGAAGATGATGCAGAGGATAGGGTGAGATGGAGGCAGATGATTCGCTGTGGCGTCCCCTGAAGGGAAAAGCTGAAAAAAAAGAATAAGATTAAACCTTTTTATTAACATATTTATTAATTAAACATTTTAAAATAATTTTTACATTCATTATTAAACATTTGTGGCACTCTCCGCCGAATGCAGGCGCCGCCCACACTTGGCGGAGTGCGCCACAAATGAATGTGGGCGGCGTCGCAGCTGACGCCGGAGTTTTTGAGATGGGGCACGGTTCATCCAGACCTCTGATCTGTCAAGCAGGAAAGTGCGCTTTGAATACTTGTTTAGTATTCAGCATTCACCTGTTTGCTTGAGGGATCGAAGGTCCGGATGAACCGCGTTTTGCCCACATTCGGCAGAGCGCGCCACATTTACTGAATTAAACAACTAAAAAAAACCCCCGAAAAATAAGCTGCAATGAGCACTCAAAAAAAACAAAAAAAAACCATGAACCAACAGTACAACTCTCCTTTACACATGTGAAAAAAACAAGCATTATCGGTACAGTACTATGGAGATTCAGCTCTCTCCTGGCCAACAGGAGGTCAGCGGGCCAGGATGTTGGGAGACAGCCAATGAGAGAGCAACTCATGCATTGTTTAAATGGCGCATTTGAATGTTTAAATGGCACGTTTCGTCAGAACAACTTGTTTCATATACAGAGGAAAACATTTTTCGTCTACTGGATTTTTCATATTCTGGGGATTTCGTAAGCGGGTCGACTGTAGTTCAAAATAAGAAAAAGGCCCGAAATTTCACAAGTTAAACAGCACAGTAATTCTTCACCTCAACCCGAATATAATTGCAAAAATGGACTCTGCGTGTTCTAAATATGAAGCTTCATGATCCTTTGATAAATAAATAGTTTAGGACTTAGATTTTCATAAATGAATCTCGAACAAAATTCTGAGACTGGGTGGTGGACAATACAGAATGACCCTGAAGCAAGTGCAGATCACCATCACACTAGAATCCCATCACCCTGGAGTCACCAGATCACATGATCGTTAATCATTGCTCAGATCTTAATGTGCCTTCACAAACAAGCCTTTTAAATTCAACAATCCTTCCCTGTGGATACACAGCTGTTTAGTCACAATCCTGAGAGTTCCTGCTGCACTGTGTGTGTAAATGTTTCTTCACTACTGGATATAGCCCAGAGATCTTCAGCACATTTTTTAATGAACTTTAAATATTTACATGATCTCCAGTGATGTTTTGCTTCTGACCAGGATCATATCTCTTCCATCAAGTTCACAGTACAGTGCTACCCTTCCAGATGTTAAATGTGTTGGACAGTAAATATCTGCACCTAATTTATCATCTCCTTAGTTGTTTGATTTGCCTGATGCAGGCAAATAATTTGACCCCTTTTGGAATACAATGACATTTCTTAAACAACAGGACATGTCTTGTGAAGGCTTGTTTAAGAAATGAGATGTTCAGTGCATAATTGAAGGACAAACTTCTCATGAAATGCTTAAAATAATCAAACACATGAAAAAAAAAAAAAAAAAAAGCTCTAAGCAGCTATTCCTTGAGTCTAAGCAAAGAGACTGGGGGAGGCCGGGGGGGAGGCGGGGGGGTACAAGTGGTGATGACGAACAATGAAGCGGGGATGAACTCTGAGGGCTTGGACTCTGAAAGTCCAAGTTAAAGATTTTTTCACAAAAAGTGAGCAGCAATGGTGATGAACAGGAATCATTAAAAGTCAAAGATAACAGAAAAAAAATTGGCTTTTTGGGGGGACATGGCAGAATAAAAATCTGATTACAAACAACAGGTCACAAGATTTGTGTGCGAGTGTCTCACTAACAGCTGCGGTTAAGCGATTAGCATGATGACAGCATAACAGCAGACAGTCACAGGCTAACAAACAAACAGGTGCACAGGATAGGGATTAAAAAGCGTGTGTGTGTGTGGGGGGCTGTATTGGTGTGTGTGTGTATGTTTACACACACGTGCTCCTCACCAGGCCAGATGACTGAAGTGAGAATCAGTGGAAGCAGCGAGAACCTCACAGCCGATCTTACGGAACTCATCCACGCGATCGCTGAAGGCGATGATCTCAGTGGGGCAAACAAAGGTGAAGTCCAGAGGATAGAAGAACAAAATCACATACTTTCCTTTGGGGAAAAAAAAAGAAGGAAAAAAAGTTAGCTGCATATTTTAAAGAAAAAAGGAGCCATTTCACTTTAAACCTGCAACAAGATTCCATGTGCTACAGGATTCTAGGATATCCGACTGAATAAGATAAGATAAGATACAGCTTTATTAATCTCACAATGGAGAAATTCACTGTTACAGGCTCTCGAGGTACTATCAGTAGGGGGTGCAAAAATAGATACAAGTACAAACATACACACATACATATATATTATATAAGTAAATAAATAAATAGATACATAAATAGTATAAATTACTAAACAATAAAAGAAAAGAATGGAGCAACTTTATAGACTGGCCTATATTAAAGTGTAATGTATCTGAGGGCAGAGTAGATGGGTTGATATGGTTCACATGATGCCTACATTGGCTTTACACTGGATAAGCAATCGAGACTCGAGGAGGTTTACCACACTTCCTTTTATATTGCACTCTAATTAAAAATAAAACTCACAAGCCTTCTACAGGGGTTCAAGCATAAACCAGGGATAACAGGATGGGACAGTGTGTGGTGTGACTGGACAAATGGTTAAACTATTCAATGATGCCAGTGGGGCTGGTGGTGTAGTGGTGAGGGTGCTGCGCTCATGATCGGGAGGTTGTGTGTTCAAATCCCAGTTAGACCCCCACTGTGCGAAGACCCCTGGGCAAGGTCTCAACCACAAGTGTGCCTCTGTTCAACCAGCAGTATAAATGGGTACCAGTAAAATATACTGGGAAGGTAACCTGCGATGGACTAGCATCCCATCCAGGAGGATTTGTACTCCTAGTCACATCACGCTATGGAAACCGGGGATAAGCACCGGCCTGATGAGCCGCTATGGCTCAGATGTAAAAAGCCCAACATACTTTACCTTTTACTCAGTGACGCTGATGAACAGTGATTCAAAAGCATAGTTTATTTAAAAAAAAAGAAAAAAAAAACCCAAAGACCACAATAGTCATGCTACAATTCATTTCCATGGAGAACTTGTGCATACCTCTGTAGTCAGACAACTGGACGTCTTTAAACTGGCCGTCCACCACTGCGGTGACCTTGAACTGAGGAGCAGGCTGACCGATCTTAGCGTTTCCAGCAGACATCTTGACCAGGCTTGTTGATGCTGACAATGAGAGCAAGAAGGTACAAGAAGCTTCAAAGTATGAAAGACATCCTGCTGCTTTTGTTCCTTCCACATAATTCATAAATAATATTTTAAATCAGAGTTTATAGGTACAGGCACGCCAAAAGGTGGCATTTTCGAGAGTTTGATGCGTGTCTGAGGCTGAAGTGAAAAGAACAGCGTGGTTCCTTTAAATTCATTTACACCAAATGTTTTATTACTTTAATTATCCATTTAAATGAGTTCACTCCCAGGAGGGGGGTATTTTTGTTGTTGCCTTTTTAAAATTTCACATCCAAAGTGAACACACAGGTAAACAGTCACACACTCGGAGCAGTGCCCAGCCATGCACATTGGGGTACCTGGAGAGCAGTTGGGGGTTATCTGCTTTGCTCGAGGGCACTTTAGCCATGAAGGTGGAGGAAGGAAAGGTGCATCTCACTCTCCCACCATCACACATTTTTCCAGCTGGTTCAAGGATCCTTTCAGTCCCAAAGCCGCTTCTCGAACCTTTTGGTTGGCTACGGCTGTCCCTGTACTTGGTACCAGTTTGTATTTGGCACCATATATGGGTACGAGTTTTTCAGCCTACCCAAGTTAGATTGTGTTTTGTTTCCATAATCCTGACCAAGCCTGATCAGTAATGTACACGCCTCTGGGGTTTTTTGGGGTTTCAGTTTCATCCTTAATAATGAACCTGCTTTTATATTTGTGGCGTGACTTGTTGGGTTGCTTAATTGGACTCCACTCAGAGCTCATTCATTGTACACCATCAATAAGAGCAAAAGCTTTAATAGTAAAATGGCATTATAGTAAATATTACAAATGATGGCCACAATATTTTTAATAATGATTAGTTAACAATCCGCTGCCATTACTAAGCTGTTCAGTCTTCAAGACTTTCCTGGAGAAATAAATCACAGACTCTAGATCCGCCTTCTATAAAAATCCACAACACAAATATCAACTCACTTTTAAGACTGTTTATTTGTAGTCTGGTCATTACAGTAGTTAGATGAGCAGTTTGTCCCATAAATATGCAATCTTGAAGAAATGATTTGTGTTGGATTTTGAGCTGCCACTTAAAATTAAATCCACATAACCAAAAGACCCAGCAGAAGATTAAGCAGCACTGGGGAATAAAATAAACAATGCCTCAAGGCCAAACATTGCAGATCACATGCATGTCTGGAGAGGCATCTAGAGCTGGAAGGAATATTTACTAAACCCAAATGGCAGCTTATTAACACCCAACCTCCCCAGCCAGAGATATTCTCATTATAAAGTTGAATGAGATCAGTGTGCACATCTTCCCTTAGATAAGATAGTAGACACCCTGGGTTTGGAGTTGTGTACGCTTTGATAACACCTGGCTCAATGGACTTCAAACTCTGTCTGTCTGTCTGTCTCTCTCTCTCACACACACACACACACACACACAGAGAGCGGGACAGACCTTTTAATATTAGAATTTTTTTCCCCCTAACCGTTTTCGGCGACTCAAACCTCTGCGCTTTGATTGGTTCGTGAGACTTGACTAGAAGTTCTCACCAATCACACAGCACTCTCGAGCTCATACCAGCCAACCGCAACTCGTTGGGCAGGGTCTGTCGCAATGCGGGTGGGAAATCTGAATTATGGCTTAAATACGTTGCGGAAGGCCGTCAACGAGCTAATGGGCAAAATAATGCACAAACAAGTTCATGGGAAGGCATACAAACTTGATAATTATTTACTTAACAAATTTGGCTCCCATTCCCCCTCCCCAAAAAATTAAATGCAATCTGGGCGATATTTACCTTATTCAATATTGTTTCTCTCATTAGCATTTAAGCTACTCGGTAAAAAAAAAAAAAAAAAGTTATAAGCAGGCATATTTACATAAATAAACAACGACTAGCATTAAAAATATATGCATGTTTTTCTTACACCATGAAGACACTCGCTTTACTGTTAATAAATAAAGAATTCCAGAAACGACTGCTTAAATCTTTTGTTCATTACTGAATCGTTTATACTCAAACAATCATGTGTACTGATTATTGAAGTATTTACCTGATTGAAGTATAAAACAAAGCTGTTATCCCGCCATAAAAAAAACTTACATTTTACGTTCTCTTGTAATAAACGTGGCGTTTGATGCAGGGAAGACACTCCACTCTTTCTGTAGCACCGGCTGAGGAGACGGTACTCATTCACGTGACGAGAAGAAAAGCATGTAGGGGAGGAGCTATAGCCGCACAAAAGGCTCATCAACCAATCATAAACAGAGGCCTCTTCTGAGTGACATTTTGTACTGACCAACCAAAAATTGAGCTGTCTTTAAACTACAGTAATAACGAATTCTTGGAGTTTGCAGGGTGGCAAAAGTATCTAAATATTGAACTTATGATATTTAAATTACACATTCACATTATATTAACATTTTATTCTGTGGCGTATTTAATAATTTGACAAATTTGCCCATTTATTTTAACTCACCCGGGAAAGATAGGCCTTTAAAAATTTTTAATTCCTAGTTTTCATTCATTTTCTGGAACCATTTAATCGAATTATGGTCACAGAGAGGCTGGCGCCCATCCCAGCCGTCTTAAGGCGAGCGCAGAGTACACCCTGTACTGTTCGCCAGGCCATCGCAGGGCAAAACATGCTGACAGCTATGTGGCTACAGTTGTCAAAAGTTAGCAATGTTTTTTTTTTTTACATGAACCTCACACCATAGATAGTGAGAGACAGGCCTTTGATAACCCAGTTAGTGCACTGGGGGGACAGTGACAACCCACTGAGAGTGGGGCTTGAACTCCCAACCTTAGGATCAGTGATCCAGCATCTTTACCACCAGGCCACCACTGCCCAATTGTTATTTTTCATCAGAGAATTTTCATTAGCTTCCCATTTCAGGATCAAGAGCGTCTTTAAATAAAGAAAAAGATCAGCTTATTTAAAAGATATTGTATTTTTGCTATTCTGAGAAAGGGACCGATATGGATCCACAAATCCTGGAATAACTGTAACCCATGACCAGCCCCACTGACAGGCTTAGTAATGAAAGGACGACATGTCCCTAGCTGCCAGACAATATTATTAATTGCATACACTAATGGTAAATGTCTGAAATAAATCTCAAGTTAAGCTGAATATTTATTTATTTATATAATTTAAGAATGAGTGCGTCAATTACTTTTCCAATGAGTATGAATACAACACAACATTAACTTTCTCACGAAATTTTATGTCTTCATGAGAAGTAATTTATAAATTTCTGGGAATAAATAAAAGATACGAGGTCAACGAGGTCAATAAATAAAGATAGGAGGTCAACCGCTTCCTACTGCAATTCACCGTCAAAGTTGAACCAAACCTATACAGGTACATCGTCAGTCATCTCAGCCTCCATGTTTTTCTGCTGTTCGAAGAGGCAGGTGGGTTGATGTTAATGTTCATTGATTGATTTGAATATGTAATATGGCATTCCAGCAATTTGCATATCATTCATAAATTACCAAAAGTATGACTCATACCGACCCAGTCAAACTGGACAGGTGATAGGTTTTCCACAGAACATGGGTTCAGAACATTTCTTTAATTATTAAATAGAGTACGCAGCATGATGAGCATGCAGCATGTAGTGTAAATACATGAGGTCAACATTTTGTATCTTTTTTTGAGAAGTGCATAGTTTTTGTTTTGTAGGTTCAGGAGAGCCATCTGATATCAATCCGCCATTTGTCATTGGCTGCTATATAGATGCCAGATCTGCTAATGAGTACCGACAAGCATTCCAGCTTTTAATACCATTTAGTGATCAATCATAATGTGGGATATGTATTGATTGATTATTATGCTTTGCAGCGCAAACTAGCTTAGCATAAAATGTTCCATAAATAATAATAATAATAATACATTTTATTTATATGGCGCCTTTCTCAGCACTCAAGGTCGCCTCACATCATAAAAACAGTAATAAAACATTCAAATAAAATACAATCAACATATTCAATATAAACAGACAGTTAAATACAGTTAAAATATTTACATGACAGTGCAGTTGTGGTTACAGTGAGTATGCAAGTTTGAACAGGTGAGTTTTGAGTCTGGATTTGAAGAGTGGGAATGTGTCTATATTGCGGAGATCGGGAGGAAGAGAATTCCAGAGCTGGGGAGCAGAGCAGCTGATAGCTCTGCTCCCCACAGTGACAAGGCGGGCTGAAGGAACAGAGAGATGGAGCGAAGAAGAGGAGCGAAGAGAGCGAGCAGAAGTGGCAATGTGGAAGAGGTCAGAGAGATATGGAGGAGCAAGGTCATGAATAGCTTTGAATGTGTGGAGCAGGATTTTGTATTGAATACGGTATGTAATGGGGAGCCAGTGTAGCTGTTGTAGGATGGGAGTGATATGGTGGGTGGAGGGTGCGTGTGATGATTCGGGCTGCTGAGTTCTGTACCAGTTGTAGTTTATGGAGAGTTTTATGAGGAAGGCCGAAGAAGAGAGAATTACAATAGTCCAGACCTGAAGTGACGAGGCTGTGGACCAGGATGGCGGTGGACTGAGGAGTGAGGGAGGGACGGAGGCGGTGGATGTTACGAAGGTGAAAGTATGTTGAGCGGGTGACAGAGTTGATTTGGGAGGTGAAGGAAAGGGTGCCATCGAGGATGACACCCAGACTCTTGACCTGCCGGGAGGGAGAGATGGAGGAACCGTCGATGAGAATAGAGAAATTATTGATTTTACTTAGGGTGGATTTGGTGCCAGTGAGGAGGAGTTCAGTTTTATTGCTGTTAAGTTTGAGGAAATTTGAGGTGAACCAGGACTTTATTTCATGGATGCAGAGGAGAAGGGAGGAGGGAGGGAGTGTGGTGCTGGGTTTGCTGGAGAGGTAGAGCTGGGTGTCATCCGCATAGCAGTGAAAATGGATGTGATGTTTTGAAAAATGTGACCGAGGGAAGGAGATAGATGATGAAAAGGAGGGGACCTAGGACAGAACCCTGAGGAACACCGGTGGTGATGGGGACAGGATCAGAGGAGAAAGATTTAAGTTGGACAAACTGAGTGCGGTTGGAAAGATAAGAATGAAACCAAGAAAGAACAGAGCCAGAAATACCAATACTAGAGAGTCTATTGAGGAGGATGGAATGTGAGATGGTGTCAAATGCAGAGCTGAGGTCAAGCAGGAGGAGGATGGATAATGAACCGGAGTCAGCAGCGAGGAGAAGGTCATTTGTGATTTTGAGAAGAGCTGTTTCAGTGCTATGGAGGGGACGGAAGCCAGATTGGAAAGCGTTCATAGAGGTTATTGGAGGACAGATGAGAATTGAGTTGGGAATAGACTGTTTTTCAAGAAGTTTAGAAATGAATGGAAGATTTGAGATAGGGCGGAAGTTATTGAGGTCGGAGGGATCTGAACCAGGTTTTTTGAGGATGGGAGTAACAGCAGCAGTTTTAAGGGAAGAGGGGACAGTTACAGTGGTGAGGGAGGAGTGGATTATGTTGGTAATAAGAGGAACAAGAGTAGGAAGAACAGATTTAATGAGAACAGTAGGAAGAGGGTCAAGAGAACAAGAGGAGGATTTAGATTGGAGAATAAGGGTGGAAACTTCACTGATGGAGGGTAAGGAAAAGGATGAAAAAGGGATACCGGAGAAGAGTGATATAGTCATAGGTGGAGATGGAGGGAAGGGGAGTGAGCTGCTGGTGGATGGATTGAATTTTGGTGATAAAGAATGCGGTCAGGGTATTGCAAAAATGAGAGGAATAAAGATGAGATGGAAGAGGGTCTGAGGGTTTGGAGAAGTTATTGAGGAGGAGAAAAGAGACTTGGTATTACCTGCATTTGAGGTTATTAGGTTGGAGTAATATGTGGAGTTGGCTTTGGTGATAGTGTTTTTATAGAGGAGAATGTGGTTATTGTACATTTGTTTATGTATAAGCGAGTCCGGTTTTCTTGCTAAGTCTCTCCAGTTGACGGCCTTTTGATTTTAACTGTCTTAGTGTGGGTGAGTACCAGGGTGCAGAGTGAGAGAAAGAGACAGACCGGGATTTGAGAGGAGCAAGATTATTGAGAATGTTATGTAGATGGGTGTTGTAGTATGAGACCAGGTCATCCGGAGTTGAAATACTGTCTACACTGGGAAGGTTATTGATGTGAGAGGAAAGAGTATTGAGGTTAATGTCCTTGATTTTACGGAAGGAAATGGAGCGTGGAGGGTTAGTCGTGGTATGAGGAAGATGGACGTTGAAGGTGAGAAGAAAGTGATCTGTGAAGGGGATGGAGTCCGGTTTGCAGTCTATTGGAGTTATACCTGAACAGCAAATTAAATCAATAAAGTGTCCTTTAGAGTGGGTGGAGAAATTGACATATTGTTGTATACCAAAACTGTCTAAACAGGAAATAAAATCATTGGTGAGAGTGTTGTTGATGTTGTCCATATGAATATTAAAGTCCCTAGTAAAATGATATTGGATGACAGAGTTGAAACAGCTGTTAAAAAGTTTAAAAGTCCAATAAAAATCCTTATTATACTTTGGTGGTCTGTATATAGTGGCAATGATGGTGGGAGTAGGTCCAGAAAGCTGACAGACAATAGCTTCAAATGAATTATAAACAGGCACATTGATGGGCGCTATCCTCAGGGACTCTCGGTGGACCAGAGCGAGACCGCCCAGCGACCAGTGACACGCGGCTGCGAGATGTAACCAAACCCGGAGGAGTTGCATCGTTGAGATGGGAAAAGTCACCCAGCTGCTGCCAAGTCTCAACTAGACAAAAACATCCAACTTACGGTCCACCAGAAGATCCCGGACCAAAGTACCTTTGTCGGTCAGGGAGCGGATGTTTAGGAGCCCAAAGTTGGCGGCAGCGCTCCCGCTCACGGAGCCGTCCGCCCGCGGAAGGCGGGGCAGGGCGCTTCGGCGGCGGCGGCGACAGGCCTCGGGCGGCGAGCAGCGGACCAGATGGACGGTATGGAGCCGGAGGAGTTGCACTGGAAGCCACGCCGAGAGCCTCGGTGGATGGGTCTCCGCTCGAATGCTGCGATGAGCCGATCGTCCAGGACGCTTCCCTCGGGCTCCCATGTGCTTTGCTTCAGCGCCGGTCCCTTCCACTCCACAAGACACTCGACGCTACCCCTCCGCACGCGGCGCATGTGATCAGATACAGGAAATGTTCCATATTAGCCAAATTCACCTTCAAACTTGATAACACAGCTTATTCATCCTGCAGGTGGCATTACAGTGGCATTTATGGGAAATGCAAACAATACTCTACCTCAGCTTTTTCATGTGCTTTTGAAACGATGTCATACTATGAAACAGAAGGATTTGTAGTTGACTGCCAAATGTCCTAAACATCTTTTTTAATAATATCTCAGAGATTATTTTTGAATCTGAATTCAAGGTTAAAACTACAGACTGTTTTGCTTCATTTCTGAAACAACAAGGGGGACAGCTCTTTGTTCCGACAGCCCATTTCTCCAAAAGTTCTGCACATATAAGATGGGCACCTTGTGCAAAGTGGTTGGACATCCTTCTCAGTTAACTTGGAGCTTTCAGACCAATGGGCTGTTGGAATTTTGAAGCTTTAACTACAAAACGGATTCCGAAAAAGTTGGGACACTATACAAATTGTGAATAAAAACTGAATGCAATGATGTGGAAGTGCCAACTTTCAATATTTTATTCTCAATAGAACATAGATGACAGGGTCAAAAGTTTAAACTGAAAAAATGTATAATTTTAAGAGAAAATATGTTGATTTTAAAATTCAATGGTTTCAACAAATCTCAAAAAAGTTGGGACAAGGCCATTTTCACCACTGTGAGGCATCCCCTCTTTTTCTCACAACAATCTGCAAATGTCTGGGGACCGAGGAGACAAGTTTCTCAAGTTTAGAAATAGGAATGCTGACCCATTCTTGCCTAATACAAGACTCGAACTGTTCAACTGTCTTGGGTCTTCTCTGTTGCACCTTTCTCTTTATGATGCACCAAATGTTCCAGATAGGTGAAAGATCTGGACTCCAGGCTGGACATTTCAATACCCAGATCCTCTTCCTACGCAGCCATGATGTTGTAATTAATGCTGCATGTGGTCTGGCATTATCATGTTGAAAAATGCAAGGTCTTCTCTGAAAGAGACAACGTCTGGATGGGAGCATATGTTGTTCCAGAACCTGAATACTGTACACCTTTCTTCATTGACAGTGCCTTTCCAGATCTGCAAGCAGTTTAAACTATCAGTTTAAACCTTTGATCCTGTCATCTATGTTCTTCTTCTTTTCCTTTCGACTGCTCCCTTCAGGGGTTGCCACAGCGAATCATCTGCTTCTATCTCACCCGATCCTCTGCATCTCCTTCTCTTACACCAACTACCTTCATGTCTTCTTTCACCACATCCATAAAACTTCTCTTTGGTCTTCCTCTAGGCCTTCTGCCTGGTAGTTCCAACCTCAGCATCCTACTACCAATATATTCACTTATCCTTCCTCTGTACATGTCCAAACCATCTCAATCTAGCCTCTCTGACTTTGTCTCCAAAACCTCTTACATGTGCTGTCCCTCTGATGTCCTCATTCCTGATCGTATCCATCCTCGTTACTCCCAAAGAGAACCTCAACATTTTCATCTCTGCTACCTCCAGCTCTGCCTCCTGTCTTTTCTTCAGCCTCAGCACCTCTGTTTCTAAACCATACAACATCGCTGGCCTCATCACCGTCTTGTACACTTTTCCTTTCATTCTTGCTGATACCTTCCTATCACACATCACATCGGACACGTTTCTCCAACCATTCCAAACTGCCTGCACATGCTTCTTCACCTCTTTTCCACACTCGCCATTGCTCTGGATCGTTGAACCTAAGTACTTATAAAATCTTCCACCTTCTTTATCTCTGCTCCCTTTAAGCTCACCATTCCTCTTGGGTCCTTGTCGGTCACACACATATATTCTGTCTTACTGAGGCTAACCTTCATTCCTCTCCTTTCCAGGGCATACGTCCACGTCTCTAGATTTTCTCCACTTGTTCTCTGCTCTCAGTACAGATCACAATGTCATCTGCAAACATCATAGTCCATTGAGATTCGTGTCTACCCTCATCTGTCAGCCTGTCCATCACCATAGCAAACAAGAAGTGCCTCAGAGCCACCTTTCTCCTCTGCATCATGTCAGACAGCTCTCTAGATTTTTCTGTCATAGTTCCAACATTCAAAGTCCCTACTCTCAGTCCTAGACTCCTGCCTTTTCTCTTCTTTATCCACCTACGGACACGCCTCCCACCTCTCCTTCGTCCAACAGTTACCCAGTTTCCACCAGCACCCTGTTGGTTAACAGCACTGATGGTGGTCATTGTTAACCCGGGCATCAACTAATCCGGTATGATATTCAGATTGATGACTCGCATAACAAGTTTGGCAAATGTTTTACGTCAGATGCCTTTCCTGACACAACCCTCTGTATTTATCCTGGCTTGGGACCAGCGTGAGGATGAACACTGGCCTGTGCCAACTCCAACCCCCCCCCCCCCATCTGCATTTTTGTCATCTCTGTTCTATTCACAATAAAATATTGAAATTTGGCACTTCCACATCATTGCATTCAGTTTTTATTCACAATTTGTATAGTGTCCAACTTTTTTGGAATCCGGTTTGTAAAACAGCCGTCTTGTCAGAATGAAGTTGAACAGGAAGTATTTTGATTGTAAACGATTGCTTAATAACCTTTAGGGGATTTTTTTTTTCTACAGCCTTCACTTGGCTCATACTTTTTTCTTTCCTGGTAAAGATGTAAGATTATCAGAGACATAACCACTATATATAGTTGTGTTTGTTTGTTTGTACTCTTTCTCAAACATTAATAAATATGTTGAAGATGTTTTGTGTTCTAGCTCTATCGTCCTTCAAGGTCCTTCAGTGTAGCTCAAAAGAGACACAAGAAGTAAACAGCGTTTGGTCCTATTGCTGCTGCCTTACAATGAGTGTTTGTGTTTTGCATGGAGGATAATGAAGTCTGTATATAGGGGAAGGGAGTTTATCTATTTTTTCGAGCCATATTTTTTCGAGTCTTATATGCAGTCTTCTCTTTTGTTTTGCTCTACCTCTGAACTGGGCAGAAGTGATGCTGTACTTGTGTATCATTAACATAGAACAATGTCATTGCACAATGTTGTCAAAATTGATTGCAGTTACATAATCAGGAAAACAAAATAAACCAGTCCAAAGTCCAGTCCAGTAATGTTATATTCCGGATAATTACTATAAGGGACCATAAAAACATTGCATAAATACAGGAGAAATTCAACACCACATATTTTTCTGATACACAGACTGAGGCTCTGACTTGACTGGAGAAATGAAGAGATTTGTGGTCCTACTCTCAGTGTTTGTCCTCACTGCAGCTGAAAGACAAGGTTTGTCTGTGTCTTGTTTTTATTAATTTGAGTTAATCCCTTTTATTGTATTTGTGTTTTTTAAAAAAATTATTAATTCCCTTCATTCTAAAGATCTTTCAGGAAAAATGTTCACATTTCCTGTGGAGTCCAATACTCATCATGTGGCTCTCACTCCGGAGGTGAATAAGATCTTCTTCAACATTACAGTGTGTCTGCGAGCCTTCTCTGATATTTCCAGAGCTCAAAGCCTTTTCTCACTTTCTCTGCCATCAACAGACAATGGATTTCTTATTTATAAGCCAAAACAAGGAGAATATTCTTTATTTGTGTTAGGACACTCTGTTCAGTTTAATGGCTTGCCAGATGATTCCAACGTCTGGAATTCGGTCTGCGGCACCTGGGACGCCGCTACAGGACTCACTCAGTTGTGGGTCAACGGAAACCCGAGTTCGCGAAAAGCACTCAAGGCAGGAGGCTCTTTAACTGGAACCCCAAAAGTCATTTTGGGTCAAGAACAGGATAGTTACGGTGGAGGTTTTGATACTGCTCAGTCATTTGTAGGGATGC
Source organism: Plotosus lineatus (assembly GCA_024760905.1). Classification (NCBI taxonomy): domain Eukaryota; kingdom Metazoa; phylum Chordata; class Actinopteri; order Siluriformes; family Plotosidae; genus Plotosus; species Plotosus lineatus. The sequence goes on along the minus strand of CM045744.1, from coordinate 23,828,723 downwards.
TGACTGATGTGCACATGTGGGACTCTGTTCTATCTCCTGATCAGATTGCGTATTATTCGCATGGTGGTCAGTTTCAGCCAGGCAATGTTCTCAACTGGAACTTTCTAGAATTCAGTAGAAATGGGTATGTGATTCTTGAAAGTTGGGAAACGTCATATTCTGCTGGTACTGCGTTTTAAAACAAGATTCATAAGCTTGTATTAGAGAATCTTTTCAAAAGTCACACTTGTACTTTATTTTTTGTATTTGTTTGGATTTTAATTACTTTAACTTGCATTTAGTCTTTAGCTGCCATATTTACATTCGAATGTTAATCTGTAAATATGTTTTTCAAGGAGCAGTGAACGCAGACAAGCGTGGTGAATTTTGAGTTTCCTCTGGGTGTGCTTAACAGTTTTAAAGGTGTGAATTTATTTTTCTGTAAGCAGTTGCAACTGTTGTCAGATGTTTGTAATGTAGGTTGCTACTGATCATCCTTTTTCCTCTTCTTCTTCATCTTCTTCTTCTTCATCACTTGTTTTGTATTGATGTTTAGCTGCAGCAGCATCCAGAAAAAGCAATGTTTCCTCAGGGGTAGCAACATGGTGGGTTTTTCCTGACAGAATTTCCTTTTCCTTATTTTTGAAGTCCATTTTCTCTATCTGGAGAGGATTAGCTCACCGTTTTTTTTCGTATAGGGGTTTCAACTCCAAGATTTGCCTGATATTCGCCTACTTGTAATACTTGCACTTTAAAAAAGGCACCATCATATCAGACTGTCATTATGTCCCTTGTATAATCCTGCAATGTTGCTTAATGATTAAATCTATATACAAATGTTTGAAGATATAGTTTTAAAATAAACAATCCAATGAACTGAATGCCCTTCAGAGTTGTGTCTTTTCTGTATTATATAATTTCTCTCCCTCCCCTGTGCAAGGTCTCAACCACAACTGTGCCTCTGTTCACACAGCAGTATAAATTGGTACCAGTAAAAATATACTGGAAATATAACCTGCGATGGACTAGCATCCCATCCAAGAGAAACTGAACTCCTAGTCGCTTCACGCTACGGAAATTGGGGCTGAGCACTGGTCCAATAAGCCACTCGGCTCAAGTGTAAAAAGCTCAAATGACTTTACCTTTCATCTTCCATCAGTTAATTCATGAAGGGTTCTTGGGCAAACCACCCCAGTTCACAAGCTTACCCTCTCTCTTTCATCTTGTTTTGGTTCTGTTTGTTTATGATAACAATGTGGGGTTAACAGGGTTGATGATGCTGGGCTCATGATTGAGAGACTGTGGGTTTAAATTTCTGTTACGCCCTCACTGTGCTAAGACCCCTTGACTAAGTCTTAAGCTCAAGTTTGCCTCTGTCCACCCAGCAGTACCGTGAATTAAACAACTCATGAATTAAACTGAACTAAAATCCCATCCAGAAAATATTGATCTCCTAATTGCTTCACATGATAGAAATCAGGATAAGCTCCAGCTCTGCACTCTTGCTTATCTCAAGATGATGAGATTTCATTTTAGCTTTTTCCCTTTTTCAGGGGTCGCCACAGCGAATGATACACATCTTTGATTTGGCAGAGGTTTTTATGTCAGATGCCCTCCCTGACACAACCCTTCAGCAAGGGACAGAAACAGTCTGACGGCTTCGCAGCCTACTCTTTACGAAAGTCAACAATGGTTCTTTTACATACCTCTCATCATAGACAGTGGTGGAATGAGGAAGTGCAGGAGTGTGTACAAAAAAAAGAGGTTAGATAAGAAGAAGTAGGACATTGAGAGGACTGAAGAGAGTAAACAGGAGAACAGGGATACACAGCGTAAGGCAAAGGGAGCTGTGTCAAAGGTCAAACAGAGGGCGTATGATGACTTGTATGCTAGGTTGGACAGTAAGGAGAGAGAAAATGATTTATTCAGGTTTACACAACAGAGAAATGGAGATGGGAAGGACGTGCAGCAAGCTAGAGTGATTAAGGAAAGAAAGGGAAATGTATTGACTGATGACAGAAGTGTGCTGGGAAGATGGAAAGAGTACTTTGAAGAGCTGATGAATGAGGAAAATGAGAGAGAAAAAAGAGTAGAAGAGGTGACTGTTGAGGACCAGGAAGTAGCAAAGATTAGTAACGGTGAAGTGAGGAGGGCATTGGACAGGATAAAGATTGGAAAAGCAGTTGGTACTGATGACATACCTGTGGAGGTATGGAAGTGTCTAGTAGAGGTAGCAGTAGATTTTCTGACAAGAACATTCAACAAGGACTTAGAGAGTGAGAAGATGTCGGAGGAATGGAGGAGAAGTGTGCTGGTGCCCATTTTTAAGAACAAGGGAGATGTGCAAAGTTGTGGCAACTACAGAGGGATAAAGTTGATGAACCATATGATGAAGTTATGAGAAAGAATAGTGGAAGCAAGACTAAGGGCAGAGGTCAGCATTTGTGAACAACAGTTTGGTTGGATGCCAAGAAAGAGCACCACAGGTGCAGTTTTTGCCTTGTGGATGTTAATAGAGAAGTACAGAGAAAGTCAGAGGGAGCTGCATTGTGCCTTTGTAGATCTGGAGAAAGCATATGATAGGGTGCCGAAAGAGGAACTGTGGTATTGCGTGAGGAAGTCTGGAGTGGCAGAGATGTATGTTAGAGTGTTACCAGACATGTACGAGAGATGTAAGACAGTGGTCAGGTGTGCTGTCAGTCTGTCTGACAGAGGAGTTTAAAGTGAAGGTGGGACTGTATCAAGGGTCAGCTCTGAGGCACTTCTTGTTTGCTATGGTGATGCACAGGCTGACAGACGAGGTTAGATGAGAATCCCAATGGACTATGATGTTTGCAGATGACATCGTGATCTGTACTGAAAGCAGAGAAAACATGGAGGAAAATCTAGAGAGGTGGAGGTATGCGCTGGAAAGGAGAGGAATGAAGGTTAGATTGAGATGGTTTGGACATGCACAGAGGAGGGATAGTGAATATATTGGTAGTAGGATGCTGAGGTTGGAGCTACCAGGCAGAAGGCCTAGAGGAAGACCAAAGAGAAGATTTGTGGATGTGGTGAAGGAAGACATGAAGGTAGTTGGTGAAAGAGAAGAAGATGCAGCGGACAGGGTGAGATGGAGACAGATAATTCGCTGTGGCAACCCCTGAAGGAGCAGCCGAAAAGAGAAGAAGATGAGAAGTAATTTATGAATTCCTGGGATCAATAAATAAAGATACGGGGTCAACTGAGACGAAAGTAATTAAGTAAGACGCATGTGAATTAGCTCCCTGTTGTGATTATTTAATTTGAGCATGCACATATAGTTTAATGCAAGTTACATGTTCCATGTGCAAGGAGGACCAACTCTAAAGATAAGCATTAACGTTTTTCAGGTGAATTTACTGAGGTCATGCCTTCACAAGAGAGAAAAGGAAGACGAACTGCTAGTGCGCGAGCCACTAGTGCACAGGTACAAAAACGACCGGAGCGTAGCAGTAGCGGGAAATGAAAACCCTCAGGATCACCAACAGACTCAGTAACACCTAAGAATCCGAAACATCTTGTCCAGGAAACGCTGACTCTACCTGAGGTGTTTGCCGATGGATCTTGTAGCACGCCCAAGACGACCCAGGCACAGAGTGGATCAACAACAACAAGCAAGATGGCAGAAACTTTACAGATAGGGGCTAGAGAACAAGAAAATATGCCTCATGATGTCTCATACCCATCATCGCTGTTCAACTTTATCAACGAAGCATCCGTTGACGTTCTTACAACAAAGCTTGCAAATATGTGCATGTTACCAGCACTTCAAGAGAAGTTTAGAGCGTCTTTTGCAATTGTAGCAAAAGAAGTTATCAGCGACTTGGTGAAAGACATCGTTACACCCCTAAAGAAGGAAATCAGCGAGCTCCGACAAGAACTGGAACTAAAGACAGACAAGCCTGAACAATACAGTCGTCGCAATTCTATCAGGATTACCAGAGTGAAGGAAACCAGTGAGGAAGACACAGAGGATGTTGTCCACAAACTGTTGAAAATTGTCCACCCCAACATGTTAGCTGCGGACATTGACAGATGTCACCGAGTTGGGAAGAAAGTTCCAGGTAAACATAGAGCTATCATAGTCAAGTTTATCAGCTACTGGGATCGGAACAAAGTTATAAAAAACAGGCGTCAACTACGAGATAAGATGAAATCTGTATACATCAACAAGGACCTCACTCAACATCGGAATATGCTCTATAAGAAAGCAAGGGATATACGGACACAGGGACACATTCACTCCACATGGATATACGATGGTAAGATCTTCATCTATGAACAACCAGAGGGAATGATCTGTGTGATAAAGTGTGATTCCGATTTGGACAGATACCATTATGAGATTCTGTGATTGTGTGATCTAAGTTCGTGAGACCAGTGTAACAGCATAATATCATGGAATGTTTGTATGTCAGTTATAATATCTGCAATGTAAATATTATCAAATAACTGTCACAACACTGCTACTGTCATTTACATTTCCTATTGTTGTCAATATGTTCATAACAGTGCTTTTAATTACTTCAAGTATTCTTATTTTGTTGATAACTGTAACTATCGTCTTTGTTATTTGTGGGCAATATGATGTTTTGTTATTATGTAAGCAGCAGCCAGAATATTGTTTGGTAGTATTATTCTCTTGCAATGCAAATATAAAACTATTGGGTAAAACAGTGATAGATAAAAGCATGAAAACCCGACCGAGCATCCACACGACTATGAGCATTTATAAATCAAGTTTTCCATATGGGTAATAATACAATTCAATATCGGGTGACGATTGGTGTTTTTCATAGCATTGTTTGTTCTCGCAAAAGAATATATAAAATCAAAAGTTATTCATTTCAGTTTCGTTATGTTATGACCTTTCTTGCAAAGGAATTAAAACTGTATCGTGTCATTTTAGAAACTGAGTTAAAAGCATGTACAGTATTTATGTTTCTTTGTTATCTGCAAACGTATTTAGGTGATCCAAATGTGTTAATTGTTTTTCTATTATTAATACAGCTTGCAGGCGATCTTGAGTTAAATCCTGGGCCGACAAAGCTTGTTGACTCCTCACGGAATCATGACTTAGCTATCTTCCATCTCAACACTAGAAGTATACGGAACAAACTTAATTACTTAAAAGAATATTTGTCAGATTATGATGTAATCTGCTTCACAGAGACGCACTTAGATGATTCAGTAGATAGTGATATTTTACATTGGGATAATTTTCATGAACCAATCCGTAAAGACAGAAATAGCTTCGGAGGTGGAGTCATGAGTTATGTGACCAATAGATTAACTTTCAAAAGAGTTAATGAGCTTGAAAATATGTACGATGAAAGTATATGGATCAAAATATTTCTACCTCAGAAACCTTTACTAGTTTGTGCTGCTTATAGACCTGAATACAATTCTATACAATCTTGGAATCGTCTAGATGATAGTATCGAATCTGCTTTAGACATATCAAGCAAAGTAACCCTTGTTGGAGACTTAAACGAAAATTTACTTTCTAATAAACAAAATCATTTTTCAGAGCTGTTAAACAGAAAACATCTCAGAAACATCATAACACAGCCCACAAGAGTCACGTCTAAAACCAGTACACTACTTGATCCAATAATTGTTAGTGATGATGTGGATGTACTTGATAGTGGTATAAATGAGTTTGATTGTACAATATCTGATCATAGATGTACGTACATCCACATAGGTACGCATATTAATACAAAAATATCCTACACCAGAGAGAGTATGGTGTTATAATCAAGGTGACTTTGAGAAGTTAAATGATTTAATAAGTATGACCGATTGGCCAGAGCTATTTGATAATCGCTCGAATATAAATGCTATTTGTGATGTGTTTTACGATAAAATGATTCAACTAACCAAAGAATGTATCCCCAAACGAGTTGTCACTATCAGCCCCAAAGATAATCCGTGGTTTGATTCTAAATTAAGAAGGGAATGCAGGAAAAGAGACAGGCTGTGCAAAAAAGAAAAACGTACGAAAAGGGAAAGCGACTTATCTATATATAAAAAACAACGTAATAAAGTAAATAACATGAAATACTATGTGAAAGAACATTTCTATTCAAATATAGACACATTTTTGTCTGAACTTTATTCAGCAAACAAACCATCATATTGGAAACTTTTACGTTCTGTGATAAAATAGGCAGACTTATCTCTTAAAAATCAGACCCCTCTTAAAAAGCATGATTCGGATGATCATCCAACACTCTTTACAGATTTAGATAAGGCTGACAAATTAAATGAATATTTTGAATCGATATCTACTATAACTGACAATAATGATCCCTTGCCATATTTCAAACAGCGGACAAGTAATTCCCTAGAAAATATAAAATGTTACTAAAGAAATCTGATGTTATTAAATGTCTCAGTGATAATAAGGCATCTGGGCCAGACAGAATTAGTCATAAACTTCTCAAGAACATAGGCGATTCTTTAAGTGATGTTTTATGTATAATATTCAACTATTCACTTAAGACATGCACTTAAGACAAGCAGAGTGGAAACGAACGCATGTTATGCCATTTTTTAAGAAAGGTGATCGCTCAATCGAATCGATGCATCGAATTATCGACCTATAGCACTAATAAGCTGTGTTGGTAAAATATTTGAGAGAGTAGTGTATAAGGACTTATATAATTATTTCTATAGTAACGACTTACTGTACAAATAACAAGCAGGCTTTCAAAAAGGTCACTCAACTGTCCATCAACTAATTGAACTATATAACCAGATTTGTTTATCTTTAGATAATTGTGAGCAATATTGTCTTGTATTTTGTGATGTATTCAAAGCATTTGATCGAGTCTGACATAAAAGTTTATTGTACAAATGGCAAAAGTATGGTTGTCTTCCTTTCGGCTTTTTTCCCTTTTACTCAGGAGTCACCACAGCGAATCATCTGATTCGCACGTTTTGATTTGGCAGAGGTTTTTACGTCGGATGCCCTTCCTGTCACAACCCTTTTTAGCAAGGGACAGAAACACGCTGACGACTTTGCAGCCTACTCTTTACGAAAGTCAGCAATGGTTCTTTTACATGCCTCTCACCATAGACAGTGAGAGACATGGCCCGCCTTTGATAACCCAGTTAGCCGCACTGGGGGAAATGGCAAAAGTATGGTATCAATGCAAATATTTTGAAATGGTTGTCCAGTTACATAAGCAATCGTAATCAATCAGTCTTTATCAATGGAGCTTTATCCAAGCCCAGAAATCTCACAGCTGGCATCCCTCAGGGGTCAGTCCTAGGTCCATTTCTATTCATTGTTTATATGAATGATGTAGCAGATGAACTAGATTGCATAACTAGACTCTTTGCCGATGATACATCTCTTGGCTACTCATCATCAGAAAGCAAACTAATCGAAAACAACTTTAAATTCTAAGTTATATAAGCTTAGTTTGTGGGCAAAAACATGGCTCATTAAATATAATCCAGACAAAACAGAAGCCGTAATATTTTCATTTAAAAAGATGTTGAAGATATACATTTATATTTTGATCGATGTGAAATTAAAAATGTAGAAACGCATAAATATTTGGGTGTTACTTTTTCCGCAAATGGTAAATGGTGTTGTCATGTTGAAAAATTAGCTAATACATTTGCAAAGATGTTATGTACTATGAGGAAATTAAAGTTTCTACTGAATAGAAATACTTTGAACAAAATATATCGGGTATTCATCAGGACACACTTTGAATACACCTGTGAATTATGGGATGGATGTAACTTAGAGCAATCAAATGCATTAGAACAATTACAGCGTGAAGCAGCCCGTATTGTTAGTGGCCTTCCTAAATATACTCAACGTGAATATTTGTATCTTGAAACAGCGTGGGAAACCTTATCTGAAAGGAGAAAAATGAGAAAACTCGGTTTATATTATAAAATGAAACACGATTTGGCTCCGGGGTATCTAAGGGACATACTACCCCCAACTGTTGGCTCAACTGTAACATACAATTTAAGACACTCTCAATACGTAACGCTTCCATCTTCACGTCTAAAATCTTTGACATCTTCTTTTATTCCATCGACCACGAGGTTACGGAATAGTATTCCACGAGAATATCGAAATTTGACACCAATTACTAAATTTAAATCAGTACTCTGCCGGACAATTATGGGCGTCCCATCATATCTCTCTTACAGAACAAGAATGTTAAATATCTATCATACACGTTTGAGATACAGGTGTCGTCAACTAAATTATGATCTTTTTAGAATAGGTCTTAAATCCAACCCAGACTGTAAATGTGGTAATGATCATGAAAACTCTTATCATTATTTTATTCAGTGTCCATTATTTAAAGAACAAAGATGTACAATAATTAGAAATGTGCGAGAAATTGTTGCAAATAAAATATCTATAGATTTAGAATTATTTTTAAACAGAAACAATGAATGTTTATCTGTCATTGAAAACCAGTTTGTATTCAAAGCTGTTCAATCTTATATAAGACAATCAAAGAGATTTGCCTAAACTGCCCATCTTTATTTACTTTTTTTCCCCTTTTATTCATTTATTTACTTTTTCCTGTCATGTATATTCTCATATTCTTCTTATTAGTCTTTGTGTTGTAATTTGTAATGTATCATTATTTGTAAATATCATAGAGCGGGTCCTCTAAGTTGGATAACTTGCTCCCAATCCATTTCATCAGTGAATAAAATATCTTTAAAACAAACAAAAAAAATGCTTCCTACTGCAATTCACCGTCAAAATTGAACCAAACCTATACATCGTCAGTCATGTCAGCCTCCATGTTTTTCTGCTGTTCGAAGAGGAAGGTGGGTTGATGTTAATGTTCATTGATTGATTTGAATACATAATATGGCATTCCAGCAATTTGCATATCATTCATAAATGACCAAAAATATGACTCATACTGACCCAGTCAAACTGGGCAGGTGATAGGTTTTCCACAGAACAGGGGTCCAGAACTTTTTTTTCATTATTAATATTTATTTTTACATTGTATTGTATTAATCCTTACCTCTGCATTTAACTCAATCAAGGTGAGCACAGACATATTGTGTGCACCTGGAGAGCGGTTGGGGGTTAGGGGCTTTATTCAAGGGCACTTTAGCCATAAACGGAGAGGAAGGGCAGGTGCAGATCACGCCCCATAAAAAAAACGACACATTTTTCCTGCAGCTTTGGGAATCGAACCAGCAACCTTTTGGTCCCAAAGCTGCTTCTAAAACCATTAGGCTACAAGCTACCCCCAAAGACCTGATAGACTTAGTTAATATTATTATTATTATTATTATTATTATTATTATTATTAATAATAATAATAATAATAATAATAATAATAATAATAATTAAATTTAAAATCTGAAAAATGAAAATTTTGATCTGGGATTCCACATACAGGGATCCCTCACTTTCCACGGTTAATTGGGACCGAGATCCCCACGTGACCGTTGAAATCCACAAAGTAGGATCATCACCCCCCCCCCACTGACGTATTTGTACATGTATATGTGTATATAATATAAATAAATACATATTCAATGTTATAAATGCTTATAAAAACAACTAAACATTAAAAAATAACATAATAATTGTAAATTGTAAATAAAATATAAATACAGATGCTCCCCAACTTACCAACATTTGTTTTGCAAACATTCGGAGATACCAACATGGCCAAGGTCAAAAGTGAAAGTGAAAGTGAAATGAAATTGAAGGACAAGTAGAAATAGAAATGAATAAAATCTACAGAAAGATAGATCATAAATATAAGTATGAAATATGATTAAATATTCTCCTGAGATACACTTAATACTAGGCTCCGGTAGGTGGGGCGTTCAAAGAAGAAACAAATTGACTCCAGTATTATAATGAACTGGATAAGAGTGAAACTCTCTGTAAATCTGATCAGATCCGTTGTGATGTGCTTGGGAGGAACCAGGAGTTTAAACACGGGACATAGATTACGGGGAGAGAGAGAGAAATTGTGTACAGTACAAACTCGTATAGATTACTTATGCAAGGTTCGTTCCCCTGTAAAGAATGCCCTGTAACGACTTACAAACAAATTCATCTAAGAACGGCCATCCTGAACCTAACTCGTTAGTAAGCTGGGGAGCGTCTGTACACACATACGGTATGGTATTGCATGAGATGGTATTGCATGAGAAGAAGATGACACACATACATACGCGCGTGCACGCGGACAGATGCACTTGCACACACATGCAACAATGTATTCAGTTTCGATGGGAGACTTTGGGTTGTTTTTTGTTTTGTTTAGGTTTAGGGTTTTTTTTCCGGCATAATTGTTTGGGGTTTTTTTTGTGACATTTTCCATAACTTTTCCATCTATTCTTCGTTAGTTTCCTTATTTTTATAAGTCGATGAATATTTATTGATTTTTGTTTTTTTTTTAAAAACCGTGATGCACTGAAGCCGCATTAATTGAAACGCGAAGTAGCGAGGGATCCCTGTATACTGTACTCAGAGTGGTCAAACTCAGCAATCAGTATACACTACAATGGTTTTTCTATCTGGGAAAAAAGATATTATTTTTAATGTATAATACCTGAACCAAAATGCTCATTTTGCCCAAAACTCATGTTTTGTCACAGTCACTTGGAGCAGATGGCATGCTCAGTGTCATGTTTTACAAGAGAAAACAAAACCATGTACTACATACAAAAATTTTGAATGAGCATGAAAACATCATTATGAATTGTAATTCACTTCTAGTTCTGTTTAGTGGATATGAAAACTCTGAATTAGTATACTGTACATATATATCATCAGCTGTACTTATGACTTTAAAAATTTTTGAATAAACTATTAAACGATATTAAGTCCAGGCTGTACCCCGCCCTCGCTCAGAGTCTGCTGAGATGATTTTCTCTGAGTATTCTGCACTGAACTCTTGGTGTCATCCTTGGTGGACGGCCACTCCTTGGGAGAGAAGCAACAGTGCCAAACTCTCTCCGTTTGTAGACAACTTCTCTGACTGTCGATTGATGAACATCCAGACTTTTAGAGATGGTTTTGTATCCTTTCCCAGCTTTATACAAATCAACAATTCTTGATCGCAGGTCTTCAGACAGCTCTTTTGAGCGAGCCATGGTGCACATCAGACATTGCTTCTCATCAAGACAATTCTTACCAGGTGTGTGTTTTATAGTGGGCAGGGCAGCTTTAAGCCACTCATCAGTGATTGGGCACAAACCTGACTTTAATTGTTTGGTAAAAATTGGTTTCAATTGCTATTTAAGTCTCCTTAGGCAGAGAGGGTTCAGTGACTTATTTCTCCTCCTTCTGTCATTGTTTGCATGCTATCATCATTAAAATATGAAAACCTGTAAATGTTTGGGTGGTTTTAGTTAAAGCAGACACTGTTTTTTCATCTGTGTGATTTTGACAAAGATCAGATCACATTTGATGGTGATTTTATGCAAAAATGTGAGAAATTCCAAAAGGTTCAGATACTTTTTCATACCACTGTATTTTGATTGTAAACAATTGCTACACCCCCATTTCACTGGAGCACGGCATGCAATGGTCATAACGGAAAGGCGCAGAACGCAGTCTACTGAAGAGCTTTGGCATTTTTTCATGGAAAATGAGTGAAAACTCCACGGAAAAGTGGAAATTCTTCCACTCTCGAAATACTTTCGGAACGTTCACAGCATGTGCGAAACGGCAAAAGAACGGCAAAACTACGGAACACCTTCGAAATAAGTACAGAAAAGCCCAACAGATGAACTGCAGAACAAGTCTTTTTTTCTACAGCCCTCACTTGGCTTATACATCTTTACCAGGAAAGAAATGTTTTTGTTTGTTTGTTTGTACTCTTTCTCAAACATTAATAACTAAGTTGAAGACGATTTGTGTTCTAGCGCTATAGTCCTTCAAGGTCCTTCAGTGGAGCTCAAAAGAGACACAAGAAGTAAACAACGTCAGGTCCTATTGCTGTCTTACACTCACTGTTTGTGTTTTATCTGCATTGAGGATAAAGAAGTCTGTATAGATTTTTTTTGAGTCATGTGTCTTCTATCCAGTCTTCTTTTGCTGTGCAGAATTGATCCTGTACTTGTGTATCATTAACATAGAACAAAGTCATTGCACAATGTTGTCCACATAGATTGAAGTCACATAATCAATAAAAAACAAACAAAACAAAACAAAAAAGTACAGTGCAAAGTCCAGTCAGTCCAGTAATGTTATATTCCTGGATAATTAAGAGGAGGGACCATAAAAACATTGCATAAATACAGGAGAAATTCAACACCACATATTTTTCTGATACACAGACTGAGGCTCTGACTTGACTGGAGAAATGAAGAGACTTGTGGTCCTACTCTCAGTGTTTGTCCTCACTGCAGCTGAAAGACAAGGTTTGTCTGTGGCTTGTTTTTACTGATTTGAGTTAATCCCTTTTATTGTATTTGTGTTTAAAAATATTAATTCCCTTCATTCTAAAGATCTTTCAGGAAAAATGTTCACATTTCCTGTGGAGTCCAATACTCATCATGTGGCTCTCACTCCGGAGGTGAATAAGATCTTCTTCAACATTACAGTGTGTCTGCGAGCCTTCTCTGATATTTCCAGAGCTCAAAGCCTTTTCTCACTTTCTCTGCCATCAACAGACAATGGATTTATCATTTTCAAGCCAAAACAAGGAGAATATTCCTTCAATGTGTTAGGACGCTCTGTTCAGTTTAATGGCTTATCGGATGATTCCAACGTCTGGAATTCGGTCTGCGGCACCTGGGACGCTGCTACAGGACTCATGCAGCTGTGGGTCAATGGAAACCCGAGTTCACGAAAAGCACTCAAGACAGGAGGCTCTTTAAGTGGAACCCCAAAAGTCATTTTGGGTCAAGAACAGGATAGTTACGGTGGAGGTTTTGATACTGCTCAGTCATTTGTAGGGATGCTGACTGACGTGCACATGTGGGACTCTGTTCTATCTCCTGATCAGATTGCGTATTATTCGCATGGTGGTCAGTTTCAGCCAGGCAATGTTCTCAACTGGAACTTTCTAGAATTCAGTATAAATGGGTATGTGATTCTTGAAAGTCGGGAAAGGTCGTATTCTGCTGGTACTGCGTTTTGAAACAAGATCCATAAGCTTGTATTGAAGAATCTTTTCAAAATCACACTTGTACTTTATTTTTTTGTATTTGTTTGCCTTTTCATTGGTTTAACTTGCATTTAGTTTTTAGCTGCCATGTTTACACTTGATTGTCAATGTGTAAACATTTTTTCACGGAGCAGTGAACGCTGACCAGCGTGGTGAATTTTGGGTTTCCTCTGGGTTTGCTTAACAGTTTCAAACATAACCAAGGGTATGGATTTATTTTTTCGTAAACAGTTGCAACTGTTGTAAGATGGTTGTAATGTGGGTTAATACTGATCATCCTTTTTCCTCCTCTTCTTCTTCTTCATCTTCTTCATCATCGTTGTCATCATCATCATCATCATCATCATCATCATCATCATCATCATCATCATCATCATCATCATCACTTGTCTTGTGCTGATGTATAGCTGCAGCAGCAGCCAGATAAACCAATGTTTCCTCAGAGGTAGCAGCACATTGGGCTTCTTCCTGACAGAACTCTATTTCCTTATTTTTGAAGTCCATTTTCTCTGTCTGTGGAGGGGTAGCTCACCATTTTCATAGGGTAGAGGGCTCAACTCCAAGATTTGCCTGATATTCGACTGATATTTTAGTTATTCTTGATATTTAATTTGGCAAAACGTGCCAAACATTCCCAAACAGTGGCAAAGGCAATTACGTAGTTGCTAATCACTGCAAACACTGATGCAAACACTTAGAGGAATGTTGCTAATTGTTAGAAAATGACAAAGGCAGCCCCTGTTTTTCATTACAGTTTGTCATAAAAGCTACTTGTAATACTTGTAATACTTGTACGTACTTTCAAAAATGCACCATCATATCGTACTGTCATTATGTCCCTTGCATAATCCTGCATGGAAAACAATTTTGCTGAAGGCTTAAATCTATATACAGATGTTTGAAGAAATAGTTTTGTAATAAACAACAAACCTATAAACTGAATGCCCTTCAGTGTTGTGTCTTTTTTGTATCATATAAAACCTTTTCTATGTACATCAGCATCATTTAACAGGAAAATTATAGTTTTAAGCTTTTTTAATTATCAAAACAAAGTATACTATATACTTTAAAATTCCACGAGTGCATAATCTGTGTTTTATCTTCAATTGTGGGGCTGGTGGCGTAGGGGTTAGGGTGCTGTGCTCATGATCGGGAGGTTGTGTGTTCAAATCCCAGTGAGACCCCCACTGTGCTAAGACCCTGGGGTAAAGTCTCAACCACAAGTGCGTCTCAGTTCACCCAGAAGTATAAATGGATTCCAGTAAGAAGATACTGGAAATGTAACCTGCGATGGACTAGCATCCCATCCAGGAGCAGTTGAACTCCAAGTCAGTTCATGCTACGGAAACTGGCGATAAGCACTGGTCCGATAACCACTAGGCTCGGGTGTAAAAAAAAAAAAAAAAAGCCCAAATGACTTTACCTTTTATCTTCCATCAGTAAATTCATTAAGGGTTCTTGGGCAAACCACCCCAGTTCACAAGCTTACCCTCTCTCTTTCATCTTGTTTTGGTTCTATGTTTGTTTATAAGATAAGATAAGATAAGATACAGCTTTATTAATCTCACAATGGAGAAATTCACTGTTACAGGCTCGTGAGGTACCATCAGTAGGGGGTGCAAAAATAGATGCATATACAAACATACACACTTCTTCTTCTTCTTCTTTTACTTTCGGCTGCTCCCTGCAGGGGTCGCCACAGCAAATCATCTGCCTCCACCTCACCCTGTCCTCCGCATCTTCTTTTCTGACTCTAATGACCTTCATGTCACCTCTCCTTCTTCGACGTCTTCGACCAACAGTAGTCCAATTTCCATCAGCACCCTGTTGATTGACAGCACTGATGGCGGTCGTTGTTAACCCGGGCCTCGACCGATCCGGTATGGGGGTAATACTTCTGATTTGCATCAAAAATGTTTGGCATTGGTTTTACGTCGGATGCCCTTCCTGACACAACCCTCTGCATTTCTCCGGGCTTGGGACCGGCATGAGGGGGAGAGACACTGGTTAGTGCCCCCCCCCCCCCCCACCCACCTCATGGCTGCATTATATACAAACATACACACATACATATATATTATATAAGTAAATAAATAAATAGATACATAAATAGTATAAATTAATAAACAATAAAAGAAAAGAAGGGAACAACTTTGTAGACTGGCCTATATTCAAGTGTATATGTATCTGAGTGCAGAGTAGATGGGTTGATATGGTTCACAGTCAGTGGGGTAGATGTGGTTGATTAAAGTGCACGGGGTTTTTATTGCACATAACCGGTATTTTCACAGACAGTTACAAAGTGGCGTTGTACAGTCTGACAGCGGTGGGAATGAACGACCTGCGGTAGCGCTCCTTCCTGCACTGAGGATGTCTCAGTCGTCCACTGAAGGAGCTGTTATGTTATGTTATGATAACAATATGAGGTGAACAGGGATGATGATGCTTGGCTCATGATTGAGAGACTGTGCGTTTGAATCTCAAGTTTTCCTCTCTCCACCTAGCAGTACCGTGAATTAAACAACTCATGAATTAACTGAAGTAAAATCCCATCCAGAAAATATTGCTCTCCTAATTGCTTCACACGATAGAAACCAGGATAAGCTCCAGCTCTGTACTCTTGCTTATCTCCAGATGGCGCTGTTTAATTATCTGATAGCATTGATCATGATCACAGACACACTTGCAAAGGAGAGAGAAAATGGCTGCAGAAAGACATTCTTGCTGATTCCCATTTTATTTCCATTTGATTTATTTAATATGTCAGACAAGTGAATGGGCGCCCTTACGTGTACGTTGTAATGAGATTGCGAGTCACTAATGATCTATATTTGTACAGGTCGTGTCACTGAGACATAATGTCTCATTTACTGGACTTTTTGTTGATCTAAATTTCTTCAAATTTTTAAAAAGTAAAAACCATTGAAACACTAAGATGTTCCTCCTATACTATTTACAAAACTGGAGGTAATGTCTACATTACCCATATTAATTGTAATATACGTATAGAGAGTTGAATCTGCATTCAACACACTTGGCTCTGCTCCATTCAAACTCTAATAAATTGTTTGAACACCACAGCATATTCTCTTCATTTTTTAATCGATTTGTTTGTCTAAAGAGTCGTTTGACAATTGAGGTTCCACTATATATATATATATATTATATTAATACATATTATTGGCACTAACCAGTGTCTCTCCCCCTTATGCCGGTCCCAAGTCCGGAGAAATGCAGAGGGTTGCGACAGGAAGGGCATCCGGCGTAAAACTTTTGCCAAAGTACAAAATGCAAACCGGAAAGACTAAACTCATACCGGATCGGTCGAGGCCCGGGTTAACAACGACCGCCATCAGTGCTGTCAACCAACAGGGTGCTGATGGAAATTGGCCTACTGTTGGTTGAAGACGTTGAAGAAGGAGAGGTGGGAGGCGTGTCCGTAGGCAGAGAGAGAAGAGGAAAAGCACGAGTCTAGGACTGAGAGTAGGGACTTTGAATGTTGGAACTATACAAGGAAAAGATGGAGAGCTGGCTGACATGATGCAGAGGGGGAAGGTGGACATACTGTATGTTCAGGAGACCAGGTGGAAAGGTAGCAAGGCTAGAAGTTTAGGATCAGGGTTTAAGCTGTTCCATCATGGTGTGGATGGAAAGAGAAATGGAGTAGAAGTCATCTTGAAGGAGGGGTTTGTCAGGAATGTTCTAGAAGTGAAAAGAGTGTCAGACAGTGTGATGAGTCTCAAGTTAGAAATTGAAGGCGTGATGTTCAATGTTGTTAGTGTTTATGCCCCACAGGCAGGATGTGAGCTAGAAGAGAAGGAGAGATTCTGGAGTGAGTTAGATGAAACTTGATTGCTAGGTTGGACGGTAAGGAGGGAGAGAACTATTTATATGGGTTGGCACAGCAGAGAAATAGAGATGGGAAGAACGTGCAACAAGTTAGAGTGATTAACCCTTTACGCTCGACGGTGACTAATTTGTCACACAAGAATTAAAAGCCTAAAATTTTAATTAATATCATTACGGGCATCTAAGGAACGACTGTTACGAATGTGGTACATTTTCTGTTGAAGGGAAGATTGGTATTGCATCATTTTATTCCCGCGCTTTTTTCAGCTTGGATCAAGACATCGTGAATGAGTGACATCCATGAGTCATCGTTCAAATTGTCAGTACTAAAAGCACAATGGATCAAATACCATGTGAGATGCATGCACATAAAAATTATATTTGTTTGGCTTTTAATTGGTTTAACTTGCATTTAGTTTTTAGCTGCCATGTTTACACTTCATTGTTAATCTGTAAACAGTTTTTCACGGATCAGTGAACGCTGACCAACGTGGTGAATTTTGAGTTTTATCTGGGTTTACAGTTTTAAGGGTGTGAATTTATTTTTCCGTAAACAGTTGCAACTGTTTTTAGATGTTTGTAATGTGGGTTACTACTGATTATTCTTTTTGCTCTTCTTCCGCTTCTTCATCTTCTTCTTTTGAAGGACCTGATGGCATCAGTCCCAGGTTGCTGAGGACCTGCGCAGACCAGCTCTGTGTGGTACTATGCTACCTGTACAACCTGAGCCTCAGCCTGGAGAAGGTTCCCGTCCTATGGAAGACCTCCTGTGTGGTTCCGGTTCCCAAAACAGCACAAGCGAAGGAACCAGCCCACTACAGACCTGTCGCCCTGACCTCCCACCTCATTAAGACCATGGAAAGGCTCCTCCTTGAACACCTCCGCTCTATGGTGAGCCCCACCCTAGACCCGCTGCAGTTTGCCTACAGGCCCAACATCGGAGTAGAAGACGCCGTCATCTACCTTCTGCAGCGGGCACTCACCCACCTGGAGATCGCCGGCAGCGCTGTGAGGGTCATGTTCTTTGACTTCTCCAGCGCCTTCAACACCATCAGGCCAGCGGCGTCTGCGAGGAAGCTGGAGGACGTGGGAGTGGACGGGCATCTTGCTGCCTGGATTATTGACTACCTTACCAACCGTCCACAGTGCGTGCGGCTGCTGGCTGTAAGTCAAAGGTGGTAGTTTGCAGCACGGGGCACCGCAGGGCACCGTCCTCTCACCCTTCCTTTTCAATATCTATACCTCGGACTTCATATATAACACAAACAGCTGCCACCTCCAGAAGTTCTCGGACGACTCCGCCATCGTGGGCCGTGTGTCTGAGGGGAACGAGCTGGAGTACCGGTCGGTCATCATTGACTTCGTGGACTGGTGTGGCGCAACCACCTGTGCTTGAACACCAGGAAGACGAAGGAGATGGTGATCGACTTCAGGAGAAACACTCAAACACACACACACACACACTTACTAGTGAACATCCAGGGACAGGACATTGAGACAGTGGACAGTTTCAAGTACCTGGGTGTTCACCTTAACAATAAACTGGACTGGTCCCACAACACCAACGCCCTGTACAAGAAGGGCCAGAGTCGCCTCCATCTTCTGAGGAGACTCAGGTCCTTCGGCGTATCTGAACCTCTGCTCAGGACTTTTTATGACTCTGTGGTAGCCTCTGCAATCCTCTACGCTGCCATCTGCTGGGCCCCAGGCAGCACAGAGCGGGACAGAAAGAGACTGAACAAGCTGGTCAGGAGGGCCAGCTCTGTCCTCGGCTGCCCACTGGACTCTGTGGAGGAGGTGAGTGAGAGGAGGATAGTTGCAAAGCTCACATCCATCCTGTTCAACAGCTCTCACCCACTGCACCAGACTGTAGAGGAGCTGAGTAGCTCCTTCAGTGGACGACTGAGGCATCCTCAGTGCAGGAAGGAGCGCTACCGCAGGTCGTTCATTCCCACCGCTATCAGACTGTACAACGCCACTTTGTAACTGTCTGTGAAAATACCGGTTATGTGCAATAAAAACCCCCGGGCACTTTAATCAACCACATCTACCCCACTGACTGTGAACCATATCAACCCATCTCTGCCCTCAGATACATTACACTTTAATATAGGCCAGTCTATAAAGTTGCTCCATTCTTTTCTTTTATTGTTTATTAATTTATACTATTTATGTATCTACTTATTTATTTACTTATATAATATATATGTACGTGTGTATGTTTGTATTTGTATCTATTTTTGCACCCCCTACTGATGGTACCTCAAGAGCCTGTAACAGTGAATTTCTCCATTGTGAGATTAATAAAGCTCTATCTTATCTTATCTTTATCACTTGGTCTTGTGCTGATGTATAGCTGCAGCAGCAGCCAGATAAACCAATCTTTCTTCAGGGGTAGCAGCATGTTGGGCTTCTTCCTGACAGAATTCTATTTCCTTATTTTTGAAGTCCATTTTCTATATCTGGGGAGGGTTAGCTTACCATTTTCATAGAGTAGGGGGCTCAACGCCAATATTTGCCTGACATTCACCTGCTATTTAGTTATTCTTGATATTTAATTGGGCAAAAAGTGCCAAACATTCCCAAACAGTGGCAAAGGAGTGGCAATTAGTTGCTAATCACTGCAAACACTGATGCAAACACTGACAGTTGCTAATTGTTAGAAAATGACAGAGGCAGCCCCTGTTTTCCATCACAGTTTGTCATAAAAGATACTTGTAATACTTGTAATATTTGTAATATTTGTGTTTTCAAAAATGCACCATCATATCATTCTGTCATTATGTCTCTTGTATAATCCTGCATAAAAACCAATGTTGCTTAATGCTTAAATCTATATACAGATGTTTGAAGAAATAGTCTGGAATAAACAACCAATAAACTGATTGCCCTTCAGTGTTGTGTCTTTTCTGTATTATATAATTTCTCTCTCTCGTTGTGAACTGACAGGTTTATATTGTCTACAGTTTTCCTTCTCAAACCTTTTCTCTGTACATCAGCATCATTTACCAAGAAAATAATAATTTAAATCCTTTTCAATTATCAAAACAAAGCATACTATATACTTTAAAGGTTCCTATTTACTGAAGAATAATCTATGTGTTTTATCTTCCATCAGTTCATTCATTAAGGCTTCTTGGGAAAACCACCCCAGTTCACAAGCTTACCCCCCCCCCCCCCCCCCTCTTTCATCTTGTTTTGGTTCTATGTTTGTTTATGATAACAATGTGGGGTTAACAGGGTTGGTGATGCTGGGCTCATGATTGAAAGGCTGTGGGTTTGAATCTCTGTTCGGCCTTCACTGTGCTAAGACCCCTAGGCTAAGTCTTAAGCTTAAGTTTGCCTCTCTCCCCCCAGCAGTATGTGAATTAAACACCAACTAAAATCCCATCCAGAAAATATGGATCTCCTAATTTCTTCACACTATAGAAACCAGGATAAGCTCCAGTGCCGATAAGTCATTCGGCTCTGGTGTAAAAAATGGCCAACAGATTTACAATAACAAGGTTGTGTAAATGTAGTAATGATCATGTGATTTGTAGAAAGTGGAAAAGTCTGAGATCAAGTGTTCTGTACTCTTGCTTATCTCAAGATGGCACTGTTTAATTATCTGATAGCATTGACAATGGTCACGGACATGAAGGTCGTTGGTGTAAGAGAAGAAGATGCAAAGGATAGGGTGAGATGGAGGCAGATGATTCGCTGTGGCGACCCCTGAAGGGAAAAGCCGAAAGGAAAAGAAGAAGAAGATATATAATTCTGTAGTAGTTCATTGTATAGCTTCTGGTAGTATCAGTAGTTTGGTGTATAGTTTACAAGTCAATAAGGTATTGCTTAGCCTATTAATTATTATAATAGTTTTTTATTTCTCTTTATTAATATTTGTCTGATTAATACAGTCCTCTGTAATTCTCTATTTGTATTTCTTTGATGTTTATGGTAGTATGTAAAATGGTGTGTAGTATTAAGCTCAGTATGATGCCAATGATTACAACCGTGTGTTTTTATGTGTCTATAGTGTTAATTGCATGCTAATAAGTAATACATCAGTCTATATCTGTAATTTTATTGACAGGTGTCTTGTGTATTTTTATGTAGCATATATAGCATAGAAAGCAACATGGTATTGCATTAGCATACTTATTATTCGAGTAATATGAAGTTTGTGGTAGGGGTGTACTCATTAGTTTGTACAACCGTACCTCATGTTTGTTGATGCACAGCTTCTGGTTGTAAGTAGTATAATCAATATGACATTGTAGTATGATAATGGATCCATAAAATTAATTGTATACTAATTGCTATATTAGTGTGTAATTCAGTACCTGTAGTTTGTCATAGTCCTTACCGTATTGTGTAGCATTTGTAGTGTAAACATCAATATGGTACGGAATTGAATACTAAAAAGTAGGGTAGTATGTAGATTTTTAAATGTAGTCATAGTATCAGGACTACACTAGTTAGTAATCGTAAAGGTATCGATATATAGTTATAAAATAGATACTACTTAATTATTTGTTTTATGTGACGGTTTGGACATGTACAGAGGAGGGATAGTGAGGATATTGGTGGTAGGATGCTGAGGTTGGAACTACCAGGCAGAAGGCCTAGAGGAAGACCAAAGAGGAGATTTCTGGATGTGGTGAAGGAGGACATAAAGGTAGTTGGAGTAAGAGAAGATGCAGGCACAGGGTGAGATGGAGGCAGATGATTCGCTGTGGCGACCCCTGAAGGGAACAGCCGAAAGAAAAAGAAGAAGAAGAAGAAGATTGACAATGGTCATGGACACAAAGCAAATGGCTGCAGAAAAACATTCTTGCTGATTCCCATTTTATTTCCATTTGATTTATTTAATATATCAGAGGAGTGAATGGGTGCCCTTAAGTGTACGTTGTAATGAGATGGCAGGTCACTAATGACCTTTATTTTAGAGGTATTGTCACTGAGACATAATGACTCATTTACTAGACTTTTATTAACCTAAATTTATTAAAATTTTTAAAAAGTAAACACTTTTGAAACACTAAAATGTTTCTCCTATACTATTTACATAACTGGAGTTATATATATATATATATATATATATATATATATATATATATATATATATATATATATATATATATATATATATATATATATATATATATATATATATATATATATAGTTGAATCTGCATTCAACACACTCAGCTCTGCTCCGTTCTAACTGTAATAAATTGTTTGAACATCATGGCATATTTTCTTCATTTTTTTAATCGATTTGTTAGTCTAAAGACTATATATATATATATATATATATATATATATATATATATATATATATATATATATATATATATATATATATATATATATATATATGTATGTATTACTAGTGGGCTCTGAAATGCCCTGTCCAGCTGTCCAGTTCCGGGTAAGATAGGCACCAGCCTCCTTTCCACCAAGGTTAAGATTAACCGGTTTAGAAAATGAATGTGATAACTTGAGGGGCACTTATAAAGGTACTGCCACCAAATTATTTATTATTATTTGGCATAGGTACAAAGAAATGTCACCCCTAGTGGGCATGTGATGAACATATTAAAGCTTTGTTATTTCTGGAATTTGAGAATATTTTTAAAACATGATTCGTGCATAGACAAGCTTCAAAATTTAATGGTTTAAGAAAAAAACATTAAAATGTGTGCATAACATTTTGAGTCATGTTTCATACAAACAAAGAAATAAACCAGTATAGTTGAAAATATATACTTGTTGAGGTAATAATAGTTACACTCAGTTATTTGCAGAACCACTTGATCCTACTGCTAGAGTCACAAGAAGGCTGGAACATATCACAGCTGACACTGGGCGAGGGCATGGTACACCCTGAACAGCTCGCTAGACGATTACAGATCTGACGTAACAGTACTACAGTATGTGATGCAAGAAGATTAAATCACAAATTCCCCAGGGGTCAGTTTCCATCCAGTAGTAGGGGAAGCCATTCTCATACAAAACTTCATTATTAATATCATCTTTTTAACTGATTCATTCATTCATTCGTTCATTTTCTATCATTTTCATTCATTTTCTGAACTGTTTAATACTTAGGGTAGAGGAGGTCAACACACACATCTATACACTGTACAATTAGCCTAGTGGTTAATTAGCCTAATGTGCACATCATGCCTCATATGGGGAGAACATGCAAACTCCACAGAGAAGCACCCAAGCCTGAGACCCAAGCCTCAGACCTTCTTGCTGTGAGATGGACATGCTAAGCAATGTACTCATCACTCATGGTGACTACTGTACAAGACTCTGGAGGGGGTGAGATGATCTGTGATTGTTTCAGGTGGTCAGGTAAGACGCAGTAATGTCATATGGAACACTGAATTTTACCGAAATTGGGCTTGAATAGTGAGCGAGTGGTTCAAGGAGCAAAAGGCTTGGTTTCCCCAGATGAGGTGGCACCATAGTCTTGAGTCCTGAGTGGGTCAAAAGAATCACTGCTGCATTTTTTTGATTCAAACACAGGATTTGGCTCTTGTGGCCTTCCACATTTTCTCTGCGTTTGTTTCATCATCTCATGCTTGGATTTTTCTGCCAGAATGGGTCGATTCTGATTTGGTCCGCCCACTTCTGATCAGTATGTTTTTTCAAGACTTTCTGCATTAGGATCCGATTCAAAAAGCTTGAAAATTCACCAAGCAGTGTCCTGTGAGCATTAAAATGACTTTCTATCTGTGCATTTTGCTTTTTGTGGTGCTCGGGATCACCAAAGCGCAGGGTAGGTGGTATTTTATTGTTCTTGGCTTGTGTGTTTTGATATGTGCATTTGAATTTGAGCTTTTGGGCTGATGGAACGGGTTTGAACTTGAACTTGGTAGTTTGCGACATTAGGAATTTATTGTTGTATTCACAAGCACATTACACAGTATGGCAATATAACTCTGGATCTACAACTGTATTAGCCTTATTGTAATATAAGACAGGCAGCATGGTAGTAGTGTATTGGTTCACATCCGCCTCACAACAAGAAGGTACTGGGTTCGAGTCCTTAGCGTTTCGGTATGCATTTTCTTCGGGCATTTTGGATTCTTCCCACATTTCAAAGAGTCTTATTGGCTGTTCCAGATTGCCCCGGGTGTGTGTGTGTGTGTGTGTGTGTGTGTGTGTGTGTGTGTGTGTGTGTGTGTTTTTGTGTGTGGGGGGAGGTTATGGTTAATACATCTACTGATATGACAGTGGTTGTGTAAATAGGTAGGAAAGTTGGCAGGGTTTGCCAGGGGTGACTTGTCCCCGCATCCCATGTAAAAGCAGATTATCTGAATGTTTCTCAGTGTTTACGTCCATGTTGTAGACATTTATCTGTATTTTTCTTTTCATTTTTCTTTCTGAGGTTCACCATTTAAGTATCTTGATCGCTGCTGTGTCTGTAAAATTTAAGACTTTTCCTTGAGCTGCTGTTTAAAATTTGCCTCATTTTTATATCCTGATGATTCCGCATGTTGAAATTTAAAAATTTTATTTTTTGTTGCAGAACCAGAAAGATCTAATGCTAAAGGTAAAATGCTTACACACAAACCGCACATAATAGATGATAGACTGCTGATGAAACAGGTTATCTTCTGAGCCGCTTAATCCGAATTAAGGTCATGGGGAGGCTGGCGTCCATCTCAGCCAGTTCTGGGCGAAGGCAGAGTAGACCGTAGACAGCCAGGTCATGGCAGGGCTAAGCACAAATCTTTTGTTATAGAATAAACTCATGCACGCAGTGAAAAATTTTTCAAAGTCCAGTCTTATCATATCACCTTTATGAGATTTCCTTTTGGCTTTTTCGTTTTCTCAGGGGTCGCCACAGCGAATGATTTGCCCGTTTGATTTGGCATAGGTTTTTACGTTAGATGCCTTTCCTGACACAACCCTTTAGCAAGGGACAGAAACACGCTGACGGCTTTGTAGCTACTCTTTCTTACGAAACTCAGCAATGTTTCTTTTACATGAACCTCTCACCATAAACAGTGAGAGGCATGGCCGGCCTTTGTTAACCCAGTTAGCTGCACTGGGGGGGACAGTGACAACCTTGTGGAGACTCGAAACCTCAACCTTAGGAACAGCGATCCAGTACCCTGTACCACCAGGCCACCACTGCCCATCACCTTTATATATAACATTAAGAATAAAGAAAAAGCCATAGTTTAGGGGCAGTGGTGGTCCAGTGGATAGGACGCAGGATCGCTGATCCAAAGGTTGGAGGTTCAAGTCCCCACAGGGTTGTCACTGTCCCCCCCAGTGCAGCTAACTGGGTTCTCAAAGGCGGGCCATGTCTCTCACTGTCTATGGTGAGAGGCATGTAAAAGAACCATTGCTGACTTTCGTAAAGAGTAGCTGCAAAGTCGTCAGCGTGTTTCTGTCCCTTGCTAAAAGGGTTGTGACAGGAAGGGAAACTGACGTTAAAAAAAAAAAACCTATGCCAAATCAAATGTGCGAATCAGGTGATTCGCTGTCGCAACTCCCGAGAAAGGGAAAAAGCCAAAAGAAAGAAAAGAAAGCCATAGTTTAGTCATTTTTGTAATTATATAGGTGATTTATTTTGTCATTGTTTGTGCTACTAATAAGTATTGTTTAATGACCACTTTTTTTTTACATTACGTAATTGTAATTAATATAACAATAATTGATAAGATAGAAGATTAATTCTTAATTAATAAAATACAATTAATATAATGATAATCAATAAACATTAATTAATTCATTCATAATAAACAAAAACAGCATAAACTCCCGTGTATGATTTACATGATTAGGGAAGTGGAGATGTGGGGGGTCTTATTCTTATTCTCTCTTTACCACCGCACTGCAGTGTTGTCTATCTGTTTTTATTTAGGCTGGATCAAGAAAAAAAATTCCTAGTTGCTCATCAGTGCTCACATCTGGAAATTGGCGTTGCATCTCATCATTCATTTTCTGTAACCGCTTAACCTTAAGGGTCACAGGGAGACTGACGCCTATCCCAGCCGACGCCGGGCGAGGGTAGAGTGCACCCTGGACAGCTTGACAGGCCACCACAGGGAGGAAACACTCTGACGACTATGCAGCTCCTCTTGTTGAAAGTCAGGAATGGTTCTTTTACATGAACTCCCACCATAGACAGTGGACAGTGACAACCCATGGAGAGTGGGGCTTGAACCCCCAACCTTACGATCAGTGATCTTTACTACCAGGCCACCACGGCATTGCGCCTATTTTTATGAATTTTTTTCCTGAAAAGCCACATTCAAAACCTCAGAAAACGTCTCAGACGAGATAAAAACAACAGTGAAGATGATTCTGTATTGGATGATGTGACTGTGATAGTGAGATTATTTTAATTCTGTCTGAAATACAGCAGTTTTATTAAAAAATAAATAAATAAATAGAATTAAAAAAAAATTGGAACTGCCAGGCTGCTGTTCTATAACCATTTGTTCAGAGGTTGTGTTTAGTCCATGTCACAGTGGGCGTGGAACTGGGGGGGGGACAGGGGGTCTGGGGCCTGAAGCCCCCCACATACACACTTTTTCTCAACCCAAAGAACTTTTGTAAGTTTGTCTACTGACATCTCAAAAATGTTTAAAATGTGTAGTTTTACACATTTACAAGCACAGTATAACCTACACGTACATCGTGTACCATAAATACTTATGCGCAAAGCATATAGGCCAGTGGTTGTTAACCTTGTTGGCGGTTCTGAACCCCACCAGTGTCATATGCTTATTCCCCGAACCCTTCTTTAGTGAAAAATAAAATATGATTTTTTTTTTCAAATTCAAGACATAGGTATATGTTTTTACTGGGGCACCAAAATGAACCGTGCATTAACATCACTGTGTTCAAAGAACAAAACCAATACAATGCATCAACTCCCACATCACAACGACTTACATTTTTATGTGAGGTGCGCATCTGAGTGTGAACGCGCGCGTGCGTCTGTATGTGTGTGTATTTGTTTTATTTACATCTTATGCATTATTTTTGAATGTTTAATCATTATTATAAGCATTTATAGTATTGAATATGTATTTATTGATATTATATGTACATATACATGTACGTATACGTCAGTCAGCACAGGGTTGATCCGACTTTGCAAATCATGCAGATAGGACGCCGACTAATATCACGTTCCGTTATATATGTGAATCCATGTTGTACATATTCGCCCGACCACTTTCTTTTTTCACTCAACATAGTATGGATTAAAACATTAAGAAAGAAATCACACGACGTACCATCACAACAGTCACAATTCGACTACTGAGAGCACCAAATTTCCTGCAGCACAGATTGGCCAAGCAATGTAGCGTGATCACCTGTAGCCAGTGATGGCCAAGCAGGGCGTGTCGTCATGAATATGAGTCAGGTGTGTGTGTTGACCTCCGCCGAACCCCTGAGACTGACTCACCGAACCCCTAGGGTTCGATCGAACCCAGGTTAGGAACCACTGATATAGTACTATAGTGGCTGCCTTCCAGGGAATGTACCGGAACATGGCTTCGAAACATCGGCACAAAAATATAAGCGCCGCCCGTATTAGGCCTTTGTCTTTGGGTGCGTATACAAGTATGAAAGGCTAAGATCAGCACATTGCACCCGCCTCGTTTTCCAAACCCAAGCATCTAAAACAGTGGTTCCTAACCTGGGTTCGATCGAACCCTAGGGGTTCGGTGAGTCAGTCTCAGGGGTTCGGCGGAGGTCAACACACACACCTGACTCATATTCATGACGACACGCCCTGCTTGGCCATCACTGGCTACAGGTGATCACGCTACATTGCTTGGCCAATCTGTGCTGCAGGAAATTTGGTGCGCTCAATAGTCGAATTGTGACTGTTGTGATGGTACGTCATGTGATTTCTTTCTTAATGTTTTAATCCATACTATGTTGAGTAAAAAAGAAAGTCGTCGGGCGAATATGTACAACATGGATTCACATATATAACAGAACGTGATGTTAGTCGGCGTCCTATCTGCATGATTTGCAAAGTCGGATCAACCCTGTGCTGACTGACGTATATGTACATGTATATGCAAATATAATATCAATAAATACATATTCAATACTATAAATGCTTATAATAATGATTAAACATTCAAAAATAATGCATAAGATGTAAATAAAACAAATACACACACATACAGACGCACGCGCGCGTTCACACACAGATGCGCATACATACACTCAGATGCGCACCTCACATAAAAACGTAAGTCATTGTGATGTGGGAGTTGATGCATTGTATTGGTTTTGTTCTTTGAACACAGTGATGTTTAATGCACGGTTCATTTTGGTGCCCCAGTAAAAACATATACCTATGTCTTGAATTTGAAAAAAAAATCATGTTTTATTTTTCACCAAAGAAGGGTTCGGTGAATAAGCATATGACACTGGTGGGGTTCAGAACCACCAACAAGGTTAAGAACCACTGATCTAAAATCTCAACATATTCAGTTAGCCCCCACTTTTCGAATCGGTCCGCGGGCCCTGTGTTAAATGTACAGTGTAGGGCCATGTAGTGTGACTTGTAGAGCTTCAGTTACTTTACCTACATTTTGTTTTAAAAGCTTTCAAGCTTTGACAGTCATGTTATTATTCTTTTTTTTTTTTTTAAAGTGCGGCATTTAGATTTTCAAGAAGTTCTGATAAGAAACTGTTCATTGTTTTCCCAGCCTTATTTATTTGAAATAAACTTGACTCTGTTGAAGAAAACAAAATAAACAAATTCTTATTTTTCTAAAGATCTTTCAGGTAAAATGTTCACATTTCCTGTGGAGTCCAATACTCATCATGTGGTCCTCATGCCGGAGGTGAATAAGATCTTCCTCAGTGTTACGGTGTGTTTGCGAGCCTTCTCCGATATTTCCAGAGGTCAAAGCCTTTTCTCACTTTCTCTGCCCTCAACAGACAATGGATTTTTCATTTGGATAGGAAAAAAAGGAGAATATTTCTTACATGTGTTAGGACACTCTGCTCAGTTCAATGGCCTGTCGGATGATTCCAACGTCTGGAATTCAGTCTGCGCCACCTGGGATTCTACAACAGAACTTGCTCAGCTGTGGGTCAACGGAAACCCGAGTTCACGAAAAGGAATCAATCCAGGAGTCTCTTTCAATGGAACCCCAAAAATCATTTTGGGTCAAGATCAAGATAATTACGGTGGAGGTTTTGACACTGCTCAGTCATTTGTAGGGATGCTGAGTGATGTGCACATGTGGGACTCTGTGTTGACTCCCGATCAGATTGCGTATTATTCATATGGTGGTCAGTTTCAGCCAGGAAATGTCCTCAACTGGAACTCTCTACAATTCATTATAAACGGGAAAGTGGTTGTTGAAAGTAAGAAAACATCATATAAAGCTGGTTCTTCAAGAAAGTGAATTAAACAGAGAAGAGATGCAGAAAATAATCTGTACAGGGATCCATCGCTACTTCGCACTTCAATTCATGCGGCTTCAGTGCATCACAGGGTTTTTTTTGTAATATTCATCGAATTAAAAAATAAGGAAATTAAGGAAGAATAGTGTGAAAAGTTAAAGAAAATGCTGCAAAAACAAGGCCAATTATGCAAAAAAAAAAAAAAAAAAAACCCTGAACAAACACAAAACAAAAAACAGCCTAAAACCTCGCATCAAAACTAGTTATTATTGTGAGGTGCACATCTGCGTATGTGTGCACGCGCTCGCGTCTGTATGTGTGTGTATTTATATTTTATTTTCATCTTATTCGTTTTTTTAAAATGTTTAATTGTTGTTATAAGCATTTATAGTGTTGAATATGTATTTTTGATATTATATTCACATATACATGCACGTATACGTCAGTCAGGGGGGGTTGGGGGGTGATCATACTTTGTGGAATTCGGTGGTCGCGTGGGGATCTCGCTCCCAATTAACCCCGGAAAGTGAGGGATCCCTGTATATCTCTTCATCCTCTTTAATTATAAGATTGTATTTTTCTTCACACAATATTCTGCATGATATTTTCTCCTCGTTTGATGTGTTATTTGTATTTGCAAAAAATTGAGCTTGGGGTCTTAATTTTGTATTCACCAATATGGCACAAACTTAGCCTAATGATTAGAGAAGCAGCTTTAGGACCAAAAGGTCACTGGTTCGATTCCTAAACCAGCAGGAAAATGTGTGGCAGTGGGAGAGTGAGCATCACCTTCTCTTCCTCCACATAAGTGACTGAAGTGTACTTGAGCAAGGTACCTAACCCCAACTGCTCTCTGAATTCCCAGAATGTGTTCGTGGCAGCCCACTGCTGCAAGTGTGTGCGCTCACTTTAGATAGGTTACATGCTGAGGAAATCATTTCCCTTCTGGGATTAATATAGTATATCAAAATCTGTAAATATTTCTATAGTATTCTTTTAGGGTTTGATATGATGGTGTAGTGATTCGCACATACATCGCACAGCATGAAAATTTTGAGTTCGAGTCCTGTGGTTGGTCGTTACTGTGTGGAGTTTACACGTTCTCCCCGTGCTTGGATGGATTTCCTCCAGATTCTCTCAATCCAAAGGCATGCACAATAAGCTAATTGAGTTATTCATTTTCTGATCCTCTTAATCCTAGTTAGGGTCTCAAGGAGGTTGGTGCCCATCTCAACCAACTCTGGGTGAGGGCACCCTGGACAGCTCGCCATCACAAGGCGGAAACACGCTGACGGCAATCCAATGGCCTCCTCTGTACAAATGGCCTCTCACCACAGACAGTGAGGGATATAGCTAGCCTTTGATGACCCAATAAACTGCACGGGGGGGCGACACACTGACAACTCTGTGATGGTGCTTGAACCCCTGACCTTTCTATCAGTAGACCAGCACCCTACCACCAGGTCAGCACTGCACCATCGGACTAATTGGATGTTCCAGATTGTACCTAGGTGTGAATGGTTGGTTGTTTGTGTGTCTGTTGAGCTGTTCAGGAGTGGTCTACACTGATGGGCTGGACTGAGGTGGGCTTCAGCCTCCATGTGACCCTAGTGGGCCTATTAGGCTGTGTATCGTAATTTATCAAATGTCTTTAAAATGTATTAAAATGTTACCCAATTTTATTTGAGCGAAATGGTTATCGTGGATTAACACACAGTGAAGTATTATTAATCTGTAAGTATTTAGAAAGTAATATTATGGAGTATTATTAGGATGTCTCCGAGATATTTTAAAATAACAAGAAAAGCCAGCGATTATAAGCATCACAGTTTTGTTTTACTTTTACTGTACCGGCATTATTTCATTGTGTTACAGTGCACCAATCATCTATTACCCTAAAACCATTACAATCACTGACATTAATTAACATATCCTACACAGAAATCACTCTGATTGGTCCTTTATCTGATAATTATAAAATATTATTCAGAATGAACAGTGAACAAATCAAAATAAAGGCCTGTCACAGTTTGTCACTGTTCATTTTGGATCATTAAAATGGGAAAATTAAAAAATAAGAATCTCATTTTAGTTTGATTTCTTTTTATTTATGATTATTATATACTAAAACTTGAAAAGTCCAGACACATAGGACTTGTGCTGTTAGGTATACAAAGCTTAGAAAGAGAGTCTGAGCATGTAGAGTTCAACTGACCTGCCTCGTTATTGTCTAAAAAATGCAAGAATATCCATTAACTCATTTGCCAACACTGTACACTTAATCCCACTAGGGTCATAGACAGGCTGTAGCCTATCTAAGCCGACACTGGAGAGAAGGTGAGGTACACCCTGAACAGCTTGCAGGACCAACTCACAAGCCTTTCACACTTATGTTCACATTGGGGGGCAATTTGGAATAGCAACTTGGCATAATGTGCTTGGAGTACCCGGAGGAAATCTACACAAGTTTGTGGAGGACATGCAAACTCCACACACAAAACCCCTCAGGAAGCCTAGCACTTGAACCCAGGACCTTCTTGTTATGTGGACATGCTAACAACTACGCCACCCTGCTGCACGTGCAGCTAACTGGGTTATCAAAGGCAGGCCATGTCTCTCACTGTCTATGGTGTGAGGCATGTAAAAGAACCATTGCTGACTTTCGTAAAGAGTAGCTGCAAAGTCGTCAGCGTGTTTCTCTCCCTTGCTAAAAAGGGTTGTGACAGGAAGGGCATCCGACGTAAAAACCTCTGCCAAATCAAACGTGCGAATCAGATGATTCGCTGTGGCGACTCCCGAGTAAAAGGGAAAAAGCCGAAAGGAATGTGCAAATACACAACAAAAATCTTATCCTAATTCATCTAGGCCTAATATTTTTATACACATTTTTCAAACATTGGAAAACATTAAGAATGTTTGCCAGGCTTGTCCTCCTACAGAAACCTATATTAAAACAACAACAACAACAACAACAACAATACCTCCTCCCCAGCTTTTTCCATTTTCATACATTTTTGAAAAAGCTCAAGGGAGCCACTAGGGTGGCGCTATAAAGAGCCACGGGTTGCTGACTAGTGGTATATACTAACATTATAAAAGGGGTTTGAGAGATGCCATTATCATTATGTACAGTTTCTTTTGCTTGCTGGAGCATGCATGTGGAGTTCACTATAACATAGAAAAATGTTAAAAATAAAAAAAATGTTAAAATCTTGTTTTAGTGTGCTTTTTTATTATGTTTGCATGTAGTGTATACTCAAACAGGGTCACTCATCAACTTTATGGTATCTACAAAATACAGCCTGGCTAATGAAGAAAATGGTCCTTGTTTTAATTATCCATGTGCTCATATTATGATGTGTTCACTAATAGGTGTACCTGACCAAAGTGTCAAAAACTCTCCTACTTGAAGGATTTATGCGATGTGTGGGGGTTGACCTTTCAAGGTTACTCAAAGTCACACAAAATCTTGAGACTTTAATTTTGACCTTCCACGTTCACTCAAGGTAAAACGAGTTTATAGCATCTGAAATCTGAAAGTTTTTGCTTTTCTATCTGTCCATCATTGCATCTACATTGTCACATTTCCTCAGATACAAGCAATTTCACTTTTAACACGGAAATGTTTAGCTTCAAAATTGTGTGACCTTGCTCTGAGTTTCACCTTTGACCTCAACAAGGAACTAATTGTGGATTTTAGGAGATCCAAAACACCCGTGATCCCTGTTTCCATTCAGGTTGACAATGTGGAGGTGGTGGATGATTATGAATACTTTGGAATTCATATTGAGGGTAAACTGGACCTGGTTAAGCTTAACTTTTCTTTAAAAGAAGGACCAGAGCCATCTCTATTCTTTGAGGAGGTTAAGATCTTTTATCATCTGTTATACACTACTCAGGATGTTCTATGAGTCTGTTGTGCTTTTCATGCTTGGGCAGCAGGCTGAGGCTTGCAGCTACCAACAGACGGAATAAACTGATCCATAAAGCTGGTCCCCATTAACCACGAAATAAGGGGGATTACTGTAACTTGTTCTCCGGCTTTAGGACTCAGCAGAGCAGCTGCTTGGTAACAACCCAAGTATATTAATTTGACCGCATGCAGAGTGAAGGCAGCAAATGTTTGTTCATGATCGTTTTTGCTGTAGTTGGAGCACCATGTCTGTGTCCAGCTTTACTCTCTCATGAACTGGTGGGGTTTGTCCTTCATGCGTGGAAAGGCAAAACAAGTACTTGCTGAATCTATTTATAGGAAATATTATATTACTTTTGTATATCAACAAGACTGACCAGATGACCCTGTCAGTCACTGAGCTTATATAAATACAGAACAAATTCCATCTCATTTGTGACTCGGATACACAGACTGAGGCATAAACTGGAAAAATGAAGAGACTTGTGGTCCTACTCGCACTGTTTCTCCTCACTGCAGCTGAAAGACATGGTTTGTCTGTCACTTGCTATTACTGATCATTTAAGTCAATCCTTTTTACATTATTTCTGTTTAAGAAAATAAACCTATTCTTTTAATTCTATAGATCTTTCAGGTAAAATGTTTACATTTCCTATGGAGTCCAATACCCATCATGTGGTTCTCACTCCGGAGATGATTAAGGCTTTTACCGAGTTTACTGTGTGTCTACGAGCCTTCTCTGACATGTCTCGAGCTCAAAGCCCTTTCTCATTTTCTCTGCCATCAAAAGATAATAGCATTCTGATTTTCAAGGAAAAACAAGGACAGTATCACTTTTTTGTGTTAAATCAATTTGCAAAGTTTTACAGTTTATCGGATGAGCTAAACGTCTGGAATTCAGTCTGCGCCACATGGGATTTTCAGACAGGAATTGGTCAGCTGTGGGTCAATGGAAACCCAAGTTCACGAAAAGGAATCAATCCAGGAGTCTCTTTCACTGGAACCCCAAAAATTATTTTGGGTCAAGATCAAGATAATTACGGTGGAGGTTTTGATGCTGCCCAGTCATTTGTAGGGATGCTGAGTGATGTGCACATGTGGGACTCTGTTCTATCTCCTGATCAGATTGCGTATTATTCACATGGTGGTCAGTTTCAGCCAGGCAACGTTCTCAACTGGAACTCTCTAGAATTCACTATAAAAGGGAAAGTGGTCGTTGAAAGTAAGAAAACATCATATAAAGCTGGGTCTGTTTCGACTGTGGAATAAACACAGCTGAGATGCAGTAAAGAATCTGTTTATTTCTTCATCCTCTTTAATTACAAGATTGGATTTAGCCTACATCATATGTATGATACTTTACCCTCTGTAAAATTTATTTATATTTGCTAAATTGTGCTTTGTGTGTACAGACCCTACTCTGTAGTTACGTGTATATTAACATTATTAGAATTATTGTCACTCATGACTGTATTAGTTGGATTAATTTCTGAAACTATATAATTTTAATAAAGGTGTGAATGCAGCTAGTTTACGCTAATGTTCTAAAATGTTCCTAATGAAGTGAAAACTTATTTTAATACTTTGAATGGATGCCTAGCAATTTTAGCGAAATGCACATGTTTATTTAATACAACATGTCTGCAATGCTCCTGTGCTGTCCTATGTTGTACTCGATCATTTAAACAAATACCACAGACAACATAAAAAAATGTACTCAATATCCAAATCTGTCCATATGAAGGGTTTTCAAATACCGTCACACATTAGGTACTGTAACTGTTTCTGCTGAAAATACTGTATTTCTGTTTTTTTTTCTCTCTTCCCAGACCTTCAAGTTGCTGATGATCAAAGTGAAGGTATTTTAATTTGATAACTTAAGTTTTTACTACAGGAGTTTCTTAGATACTTTGGTTTCCTCCCCGAGTACAATGAAATTCGTAATTAGATTAACTTAGGTTTCTCAATTGCCCCACATCTGTGATCGTAACTCTGTGATTGCCTGGTGAGCTGTTCAGGGTGTAACCCCGCCTCTCACCTGAAGTCGCTGGGATTGGCTCCCTGACAGATAATCTGGCTGGATGGATGACTAGTTTATGTCCCTGAAACTGTATACTGTTACTATTTGTGGTCAGCTATTGTAAAGTGTCCTGACTGGCATGTATGCTTTTAAAGATTTTTCAGGTAAAATGTTTACATTTCCGGTGGAGTCCAATACTCATCACGTGGTCCTCAGTCCAAAGGGGAATAAGATCTTCACCTCACTTACTGTGTGTCTGCGAGCCTTCTCTGACATTTCCCGAGCTCAGAGCCTTTTCTCACTTTCTCTGCCATCGCCAGATAATGCCTTTGTGATTTACAAGGAAAAACAAGGACTGTATCACGTATATGTTTTAAAACAATTTGCATTATTCTATGGCTTGTCAGATGAATCCAACGTTTGGAATTCAGTCTGCGCCACCTGGGACTCTAAAACAGAACTCGCTCAGCTGTGGGTCAATGGAAACCCGAGTTCACGAAAAGGAATCAATGCAGGAGGCTCTTTAAATGGGACACCAAAAATCATTTTGGGTCAAGAACAGGACACGTACGGTGGAGGTTTTGATGCTGACCAGTCTTTTGTAGGGATGCTGACTGATGTGCACATGTGGGACTCTGTTATATCTCCTGATCAGATTGCGCATTATTCACAAGGTGATCGGTTTCAGCCAGGCAATGTTCTCAACTGGAAAGCTCTAGAATTCACTAAAAAAGGGAATGTGGTCATTGAAAGTAAGAAAACATCATATAAAAGTGATAATATGTAGACGGCGAAACAAACACAGACATGGTGATGAATCTTATTACCTCTTCAGCCAATTAAATTATATACATTATAATCTTCCTGACATTTTGACCCCTAAACTTTATTTATATTTGCTTAAAGTTAGTGAATTGTTAATATGCATTAAGTGGGGTTCAGATTTTAAGATTTCATTCAACATCTAAAAAATAATAATTGTAGTCCAGCTGCCTGACTACTGCAATGAGTTTGCAGCATGAGCCAGAAGCTGTATTTTTCTGCAATGCGTATAATAATTTATACATTTTTAAAGAAAGCATTTGCCACAGTTGTTATTGGCGGTTAACAGAGTGAAGTATTTTTAATCTGTAAGTATTTAGAGTTAGGTTTGATTTTTTTTTTCTGTACTGTACCAGTATTACATTATTGTATAACAGCACATCAATCATCCATAACATTAAAAGTATTATGACTACTGCCCAATGAAATTAATAACATACAAAGAATTATCCAGTCACAATAACTTGCAGCCTGTTATGCACACACACACACACACACACACACACACACACACACACACACACACACACACACACACACACAAACACAAATCAGTTAATGAGACTGAAGAGTTCGAGTACAAAAACCAACAAGTGCCATTCAGACAAAAATAAAACCATTCCTACCTGCTGATGGATGACAAATGTAAAATCGCTAGTTTTTGAAAGTGAACATAAAGGATGGATCCTTCTCTAAGTTAGATAAACAAATGGCTCTGTCATTTAGAAATTAAGCAAAAGATAACACTGACCAAGAAAATACATAGAAGGCCTCTCATGCCAGGAAAAAATGACAGATGATTAAAGGATCAACCTCCATAAAACAAATACTATTCCATTGTACCCCAAGCTAATTGGTTTCCACCTTCAATTAATTGTTATTAATCTATTCATTTCAATTCAGTTTTATTTTTGTAGCACTTTTTACAATTGACATCGCAAAGCAGTGCTATCCAGTAAAAGTAGGAGTTTACAATGTACAAAAGAGTTTAAACATTTTCTACAGCCCCGACACATGCTAATTGTATCGCCCACGGCGACAGCGGCAAGGAAGAATTCCCTCAGTTGATGCAAGGAAGAAACCTTGAGAGTAACCAGGCCCAAAGGGGAAGCCCATCCTCATTTGGGTGGAACCATAAGGATACAAACCATATAACAGAAACTTCATGACAAAAATGAAAATTACTCTCCGAAAGTCCAACCCCTTGACCTAGTCGTGGGAGGTGGAAACAGGTAACGTATACAAGAATAGGCATGTGGAATGTGAGGATTATGTATGAAAGATGGAAGGCTACCACAAGAGAGATGAAGACCTATAAAATGCAAGTTCTTGGTTTGTGTGAGACACGTTGGATCAAGGCAGATCAATCTAAGCTTATATCAGGCGAGGTAGTTCTGTATTCAGGTCATATGGAGGAGAATGCATATCACACAGAGGGGGTGGGACTTATATTGTCCATAGAAGTGCAGAAAGCTCTTATCAGCTGAGAATCCTCAGCTCCAGGATCATTACAGCTCAGTTCAAGACAAGCTATCGCAGGATAAATCTCAAGGTAGTACAGTATTATGCACCAACAAATGAGGCCACAGATGAGGTTAAGGATGATTTCTATGACAGTCTGCAGGCTGTATTAGACCAAAATAAAGAAAAGGAAGTTATATTTCTTATGGGTGATTTCAACGATAAAGTTGGATCTAACAATAATGGATAGAAAGAGATAATGCGAAAACACAGACTTAGTCATATGAATGAAAATGGTGAGCTTTTTGTTGACTTATGTGCAGATAATATGATTGTCATTGGGGCGTCCATTTTTCCACATAAAGAAGTACATAAGGCTATGTGGGTTTCTCCAAATCATGTCACTGAGAACCAGATGGACCACATTGGTACTGGAGCAAGATTTAGAAGATCTCTTCTGGATGTCAGGGTAAAACGTGGGGCGGATGCTGCTTCTGACCATAACCTAGTGGTCGCTAAACTGAAGCTCAAGCTTGCTGAATGTTCTTGGTGTCACAGAAGGGCTAGAAGATTCTATGATGCCAGAAACATTCAGCTGGACCCCAAAAAAGCAGGAGATAGGGTGAGGAAAACGGATGAGATTTATTATTCACAGGGAAGGCACTAGAGCATGGGGACATCATAGTCACTGTTATAGAAGCCCTTTGATTGCTAAGGGGAATCAGGTGTGTGTGTTTAGCACTCCACCCGCATACCTTAGTGACTCGCATAGTGAGTCATACAGTAAGTCATTTGTGTAATTCTGCGATCTGTAATTCAGTCAGTCATTATGTCAGTACGACAGTAAGTCATGTAGTCAAAGATTCACTCAATGAACCCAGGAACTATTCAGTCTGTAATTCAACGATTCATCTGGTGAGTCATTCTCTGAGTCATTCTCTGAATTATTTGATTATTTGTGATATTCATTTCTACCAGTGTTTCCCAACCCCTGTTCCGTGGCACGTTAGTGTGCCGTGAGAAATCATCAGGTGTGCTGCAGAAGATTAACCAATTTCACTTAGCGTGTAGTAACAGTGCTGTTCTGCTAGAGGGCAGTATCATTTTTGTTCCGTGGTGTGCCTCGTGATTGTTCTAAGATAAGATAAGATAAGATACAGCTTTATTAATCTCACAATGGAGAAATTCACTGTTACAGGCTCTTGAGGTACCATCAGTAGGGGGTGCAAAAATAGATACAAATACAAACATACACACGTACATATATATTATATAAGTAAATAAATAAGTAGATACATAAATAGTATAAATTAATAAACAATAAAAGAAAAGAATGGAGCAACTTTATAGACTGGCCTATATTAAAGTGTAATGTATCTGAGGGCAGAGATGGGTTGATATGGTTCACAGTCAGTGGGGTAGATGTGGTTGATTAAAGTGCGCGGGGTTTTTATTGCACATAACCAGTATTTTCACAGACAGTTACAAAGTGGCGTTGTACAGTCTGATAGCGGTGGGAATGAACGACCTGCGGTAGCGCTCCTTCCTGCACTGAGGATGCCTCAGTCGTCCACTGAAGGAGCTACTCAGCTCCTCTACAGTCTGGTGCAGTGGGTGATAGATGTTGAACAGGATGGATGTGAGCTTTGCAACTATCCTCCTCTCACTCACCTCCTCCACAGAGTCCAGTGGGCAGCCGAGGACAGAGCTGGCCCTCCTGACCAGCTTGTTCAGTCTCTTTCTGTCCCGCTCTGTGCTGCCTGGGGCCCAGCAGATGGCAGCGTAGAGGATTGCAGAGGCTACCACAGAGTCATAAAAAGTCCTGAGCAGAGGATGTAAAAGGTGTGCCTTGGCCCAAAAAGGTTGGGGAAACACTGATTTATACCATGATTAAAAAAGAAAAAAAGATGACACCCGAGTTCAAGTATGAGAGTCATGCATTAAAAGGGCTCAAAAATATTTTTTAAATGGAAAAACGAATTTATGAATTTTATTTTAGTCTCATTTGTTTTTACAAACAAACTGTGATACCCACGCCCCCTACAACGCACAGAGAAAGGCAGAGTTAGAGCTACCAAAACCAGAGTCTCTCACAACAAGGACCATAACGCGCTGAAATAAAAACCACAGAAAAGTTAAAGAGTCTCTCACAACACAGAGCATAACATAGTGTGCTGTATTCAATAATTTTTTCACTGAATTTGAGGACCTGTGTTAAGAGTTACAGTACCGTTAATTTCTGTTCAAAAGATGATTGAACGGATTAAGATTTACATTATTTGTAATGGGAAAAGCGGATTCGGAATTCGAACAAATCGGAATCTGAACAGCCGTCTGGAACAGATTAAGTTCAAGTACCGAGGCTCCACTGTATAAGCCTTATATGAAGGCAACACAGGCTGTAGGTGAATATTAGCATATTATTAGCCTACGATCAAAATGACTAAGTAGGTGACAAATAGAAAAAGAGCATTCATGTTTAAATGTTTATTTTCCCTGCAGCACATCCTGGAGAGAACGACACCACGTGACTACTCTTTTGTATGATATACAGTCGGCCCTCTACTTACGAAACCCTCTGGGTACGAAAACTCCAGGTTACGAAAACATTTTCTTTAACTTTCGTCCTCTTTTTACGAAAACACCCTCTTTTTTACAAAAAGCGCCAAACGTGCCATTCAAAAATTCAAACGCGCCATTCAAAATTCACACCATGCGCAAGTTGCTCTCTCCTTGGCTGTCTCTCAACATCCCGCCCCGCTGGCCTCCCATTGGCCAGAAGGCAGCTGAACTGTACCCATTCTTCCTGTACCCATACTTCCTGTTTGTCACACATGTGGAGTGTTGAACAGGACTGTTGGCTTGTTTAGAGATTAATCATTGCAGCGTTATATTTCGTTATCACCGAAACCCCTCTACAATTGGGACGATATTGAAGCAGAAGAAGACCTTAAAGCAGAAATACAGTGACAGAGGCAATTATTTCGGCACAATATTGACTTCCTGTACCCATACTTCCTGTTTGTCACATGTGTAAGAGAAGAGAGTTGAACAGGAATGTTGGCTCGTGAGTTCTTTTTGAGAGATCGTTGCAGTGTTATATTTCGTTATCCATCATGGACCCGGAAAATACTGAAGCGGAAATACAGTGAAGGAGGCGATTATTTCGGCACGATATTGAAGCAGAAGGAGCATGGAAACAGAGTGCTCTGTGGGACAAGACCTCCGATCTCGCAAGGAAGCAAGTTAATATTGAATCAGGACCTCTGATCTTTCAAACAGGTACTGTGATTCCGCTTTAAATACAACATCCTGTCCATTTAAACATTTAAATACAACTGTTCCGTCAGCTACGCGTTGCATGTGGGCATAGCCCGCATTCAGCAAAAAACACACCAGAGAGACAGAGTTTTGTGTTTGTGTGCGTGTGTGTGTGTGAGAGAGAGAGAGAGAAAGAGAGAGCAAGAGAGAGATAGAGACAGAGTCTGTGTGTGTGTGTGTGTGTGTGTGTGTGTGTGTGTGTGTGTGTGTGTGAGAGAGAGAGAGAGAGAGAGATAGAGAGAGAGACAGTGTGTGTGTGTGTGTGTGTGTGTGTATGTGTGTGTGTGTGTGTGTGTGTGTGTGTGCCCACGTGCATGTGTGTGTATGTGAAAGAGAGAGAGAGATAGAGACTGCATACAGAGTCAGGCAGAGATGAAAGGAGGTGTACTTTACTCTCTTTCGAGAGAGCACATTGCAGCTTATTTTTCATTTTTTAAGTTGTTTAATTCAGTAAATGTTTAATAAATGTGGGCGGAGCCCGCATTCAGCGGAGCGCATGTGTATTGTGTGTGTGTGAGAGAGAGAGAGAGTGAGAGAGAGAGACAGAGAGAGAGAGAGATAAAGAAAGACAGTGTTATGTGTGTGTGTGTGTGTGTGTGTGTGTGTGTGTGTGTGTGTGTGTGTGTGTGCGTGTGTGTGTGTGTGTGTGTGTGTGTGTGTGTGTGTGTGCGTTAATAAAAAATGTTTAATAATGGTATATGTACATAGAATGATTTAATGTGTTAATAAAATGTTTAAATGGTTTAATAAATATTTTCTCTTATAAGGATAGCCTTTTTACAGCTCAAGAACATCTGGGCTTCAAGAGACCAATCAGCCAACACCAAGATAAAACTCTTCAACACCAACGTGAAGTCTGCTCTACTATATGGAGCTGAGACATGGAGAACCACCGCCACTAGCACAAAAAAGATCCAGCATTAATCAATGGCTGTCTGAGATGGATCCTCCGAATAAGATGGCCTGAAAGGATCAGCAACAGGGAACTGTGGAAACAAACAAGGCAAAAGCCAGTAGAAGCCAAGATCAAACAACGTCGTTAGAGGTGGTTAGGCCACACTCTGCACAAACCAGCCACCAACACAACAAGACAAGCCCTGAGGTGGAACCCCCAAGGAAAAAGGAAAAGAGGGAGGCTGAGAAACACTTGGCGATGAGACCTGGATGCGAACGCCAAGAAGATGGGTCACTCATGGGGTCAGCTGGAAAGACTGGCCCAGGAGAGAGACAGATGGAGGGATTTTGTTGGTGGCCTATGTCCCAGTAGGGATGACAGGCTTGAATGAATGAATGAAT
Organism: Plotosus lineatus; assembly: GCA_024760905.1. NCBI lineage: Eukaryota > Metazoa > Chordata > Actinopteri > Siluriformes > Plotosidae > Plotosus > Plotosus lineatus. The sequence goes on along the minus strand of CM045744.1, from coordinate 23,786,491 downwards.
GAATGAATGAAACATTGTGTGTCCTTGCTCTGACCTTCACCTTTGACCTCAACAAGGAACTAATTGTGGATTCTAGGAGATCCAAAACACCCGTGACCCCTGTTTCCATCCAGGACGACAATGTGGAAGTGGTGGAAGATTACGAATACCTTGGAATTCATACCTTGGAAACAATAATGCACTTTAAAAGAAGGGCCAGACCCGTCTCTATTCTTTGAGGAGGTTAAGGTCTTTTAACATCTGTTGTACACTACTCAGAATTTTCTATGAGTCCGTTGTGCTTGTCATGCTTGGGCAGCAGGCTGAGGGTTGCAGCCACTAACAGACGGAACAAACTGATCCGCAAAGCCAGTAACATTGTCAGGATGTACCTGGACTCTCTAACGGTAGTGTCGGACAGGAGAATGTTGTTAAGAATAAAGACAATATTGAACAATACCTTCTACCTGCTTCTCAACCTACTGATCAGTCACAGGACCACATTCAGTGAGAGACCGATTCCACCCAAATGCTCTTCAGTTTCCTCTGGGATCAATAAAGTATTCTGATTCTCTACATTCCAAAATCAAATTCATCTCTGGGATTCAAGTAATGTAGTGTCCTCCACCAAAATCGGTAAAAATCCATACTGTACTCAAATTTTTATTCAGAGACCAAAAAAAGCTGATGGTTACATTACCTCCACCATTTTAGGCAAAGGTAAATATTTAGAAAACCAATAACTTCTTGGCAGAGGTAGTTGGCTGTTACTTCTTTGACTCATGAACATCTCATTACGTTTTAGAGATTTATATTATTTAGAGGTTGATTTCTGTTCACAGGTGTTGTTTGTAATGCTCACGAATGGAGGGTAGTATTACAGACACTGGACCAGGATTATTAAATGAAGTATTTTCTTTACTGTTATTCAGAATAACTTGTTCCCCGGCTTCAGGACTCAGCAGAGCAGTTGCTTGATAACAACCCAAGTATATTAATTTGACCAGATGCAGAGTCTTCTTCTTGTCCTTTCGGCTTTTCCCTTCAGGGGTCGCCACAGCGAACCATCTGCCTCCATCTCACCCTATCCTCTGCATCTTTTTCTCTTACACCAACTGCCTTCATGTCCTCCTTCACCATATCCATGAATCGTCTCTTTGGTCTTCCTCTAAGCCTTCTGCCTGGTAGTTCCAACCTCAACATCCTACTACTAATATACTCACTATCCCTCCTCTGTACATGTCCAAACCATCTCAATCTAGCCTCTCTGACTTTCTCTCCAAGACGTCTGACATGTGCTGTCCCTCTGATGTGCTCATTCCGAATCCTATCCATCCTCGTTACTCCCAAAGAGAACCTCAGCATTTTCATCTCTGCTACCTCAAGCTCTGCCTCCTGTCTTATCCCCAGGGCCACTGTTTCGAAACCATACAACATCACTGGCCTCAAAACCATCTTGTACACTTTTCCTTTCATTTTTGCCGATACCTTACTATCACACATCACACCGGACACTTTTCTCCAACCATTCCAACCAGCTTGCACACGCTTCTTCACCTCTTTTTCACACTCTCCATTGCTCTGGATTGTTGAGCCTAAGTACTTAAAATCCTCCACCTTCCTTATCTCTGCTCCTTGTAACCTCACCGTTCCTGTTGGGTCCTTGGCATTCATACACATGTATTCTGTCTTACTGAGGCTAACCTTCATTCCTCTCCGTTCCAGGGCATACCTCCACCTCTCTAGGTTTTCCTGCATTTGTTCTCTGCTCTTACTGCAGATCACAATGTCATCTGCAAACATCATAGTCCATGGAGATTCTTGCCTACCCTCATCTGTCAGCCTGTCCATCACCATAGCAAACAAGAAGGGGCTCAGAGCTGACCCTTGATGCAGTCCCATCTCCACCTTGAACTCTTCTGTCACACCTCACCACTGTCTTACATCTCTCATACATGTCCTGCACCACTCTAACATACTTCTGTGCCACTATAGACTTTCTCATGCGATACCACAGTTCTTCTCTCGGCACCCTGTCATATGCTTTCTCCAGATCCACAAAGGCACAATGCAGCTCCTTCTGACCTTCTCTGTACTTCTCTATTAACATCCTCAAGGCAAACACTGCATCTGTGGTGCTCTTTCTTGGCATGAAACCAAACTGTTGTTCACAAATGCTGACCTCTGCCCTTAGTCTTGCTTCCACTATTCTTTCCCATAACTTCATCGTATGGCTCATCAACTTTATCCCTCTGTAGTTGCCACAACGCTGCACATCTCCCTTGTTCTTAAAAATGGGCACCAGCACACTTCTCCTCCATTCCTCTGGCATCCTCTCACTCTCTAAGACCTTGTTGAATGTTCTTGTCAGGAAATCTACTGCTTCTTCTCCTAGACACTTCCATACCTCCACCGGTATGTCATCAGGGCAAACTGCCTTTCCATTCTTCATCCTCTTCAATGCCCTCCTCACTTCACCGTTACTAATCTTTGCTACTTCCTGGTCCTCAACAGTCACCTCTTCTCCTCTTTTTTCTCTCTCATTTTCCTCATTCATCAGCTCTTCAAAGTACTCTTTCCATCTTCCCAGCACACTTCTGTCATCAGTCAATACATTTCCCTCTCTGTCCTTTATCACTCTAACTTGCTGCACATCCTTCCCATCTCTATTTCTCCACTGTGCCAACCTGTATAAATAATTTTCTCCCCCTTTACTGACCACCCAAAGCCTGTTTCAACTCCTCCTTGAAGACAACACAACACTCCTCCTTTTTCAGCTTCCACCACTTTGTCTTCTGCTCTGCCTTTGCCTTCTTCACCTTCCTCACCATCAGCATCATCCTGCACACCATCATCCTATGCTGTTTGGCAACACTCTCGCCCGCTACTACTTTGCAGTCACTGACTTCCTTCAGATTACATCGCCTACACAAGATGTAGTCTACCTGTGTGCTCCTACCTCCGCTTTTATAAGTCAATCTATAGCCAGCTTTATATGATGTTTTCTTACTTTCAACAACTAGCAGAAGTAGGAGTCATCTTGAAGGAGGAGTTTGTCAGGAATGTTCTAGAAGCGAAGAGTGTCTGACAGAGTGATGAGTCTCAAGTTAGAAATTGAAGGCATGATGTTCAATGTTGTTAGTGCTTATGCCCCACAGGCAGGATGTGAGACAGATGACCCTGTCAGTCACTGAGCTTATATAAATACAGAACGAATACCATCTCATTTGTGACTCGGATACACAGACTGAGGCATAAACTGGAAACATGAAGAGACTTGTGGTCCTACTCTCACTGTTTCTCCTCACTGCAGCTGAAAGACATGGTTTGTCTGTCACTTGCTGATTGTCTGTCTGTCATCTGTTACTGATCATTTAAGTCAATCCTTTATACATTATTTCTGTTCAAGAAAATAAACCAACTCTTTTAATTCTATAGATCTTTCAGGTAAAATGTTTACATTTCCTGTCTGTCTGTCTTCCTTTCGGCTTTTTCCCTTTTACTCGGGAGTCGCCACAGTGAATCATTTGATTCGCACGTTTGATTTGGCAGAGGTTTTTTACGTCGGATGCCCTTCCTGTCACAACCCTTTTTAGCAAGGGACAGAAACACGCTGATGACTTTTCAGCCTACTCTTTACGAATGTCAGCAATGGTTCTTTTACATGCCTCTCACCATAGACAGTGAGAGACATGGCCCTCCTTTGATAACCCAGTGAGCTGCACTGGGGGGGACAGTGACAACCTTGTGGAGAGTGGGACTCGAACCCCCAACCTTTGGATCAGCGATCCAGCGCCCTATACCACTAGACCACCACTGCCCCAAAACATTTCCTATGGAGTCTAAAACCCATCATGTGGTTCTCACTCCGGAGGAGCGTAAGGTCCTTGTCACATTTACTGTGTGTCTGCGAGCCTTCTCTGACATATCCAGAGCTCAAAGTCCTTTCTCATTTTCTCTGCCTCAAAAGATAATAGCATTCTGATTTTCAAGGAAAAACAAGGACAGTATCACTTTTTTGTGTTAAATCAATTTGCAAAGTTTTACAGTTTATCGGCTGAGCTAAACGTCTGGAATTCAGTCTGCACCACCAGGGATATTCAGACAGGAATTGGTCAGCTGTGGGTCAATGGAAACCCAAGTTCACGAAAAAAGGAATCAATCCAGGAGGCGCTTTGATTGGAACCCCAAAAATTATTTTAGGTCAAGATCAAGATAATTACGGTAGGGGCAGTGGTGGTCTAGTGGTATAGGACACTGGATCGCTGATCCAAAGCTTGGGGGTTCGAGTACCACTCTCCACAAGGTTGTCACTGTCCCCCCCCCCCCAGTGCGGCTAACTGGGTTATCAAAGGCGGGCCATGTCTCTCACTGTCTATGGTGTGAGGCATGTAAAAGAACCATTGCTGACTTTCATAAAGCGTAGGCTGCAAAGTCGTCAGCGTGTTTCTGCCCCTTGCTAAAAAGGGTTGTGACAGGAAGGGCATCCGACGTAAAAACCTCTGCCAAATCAAACGTGCGAATCAGATTATTCGCTGTGGCGACTCCCGAGTAAAAGGGAAAAGGCCGAAAGGAAGACAGACAATCAAGATAATCACGGTGGAGGTTTTGATGCTGCCCAGTCATTTGTAGGGATGCTGAGTGATGTGCACATGTGGGACTCTGTTCTATCTCCTGATCAGATTGCGTATTATTCACATGGTGGTCAGTTTCAGCCAGGCAACGTTCTCAACTGGAACTCTCTAGAATTCACTATAAAAGGGAAAGTGGTCGTTGAAAGTAAGAAAACATCATATAAAGCTGGGTCTGTTTCGACTGTGGAATAAACACAGCTGAGATGCAGTAAAGAATCTGTTTATTTCTTCATCCTCTTTAATTACAAGATTGGATTTAGCCTACATCATATGTATGATACTTTACCCTCTGTAAAATTTATTCATACTTGCTAAATTGTGCTTTGTGTGTACAGACCCTACTCTGTAGTTACGTGTATATTAACATTATTAGAATTATTGTCACTCATGACTGTATTAGTTGGATTAATTTCTGAAACTATATAATTTTAATAAAGGTGTGAATGCAGCTAGTTTACGCTAATGTTCTAAAATGTTCCTAATGAAGTGAAAACTTATTTTAATACTTTGAATGGATACCTAGCAACATTCACATGTTTATTTAATACAACATGTCTGGAATGCTTCTGTGCTGTCCTATGTTGTATACAATCATTTAAACAAATACTGTACCATGGACAACATAAATAAAATGTACTCAATATCCAAATCTGTCCATATGAAAGGTTTTCAATTGCCATCACACATTAAGTACTGTAACTGTTTCTTCTGAAAATACTGTATTTCTGGGGAGGTTTTTTTTCTTCCCAGACCTTTAAGTTCCTGATGGTCACTGTCAAGGTATTTGAATTTGATAACTTAAGTTTTTACTACAGGAGTTTCTTAGATACTTCGGTTTCCTCCCCGAGTACAATGAAATTCGTAATAAGATTTACTCACGTCTTTAAATTGCCCCACATCTGTGAATCACATAGATACAAACCATATAACAGAAACTTCATTACAGTTCAAAATGAAGTCAGGTTAGTTATAATACAACTGTATGTCCTAAATAATTGGTGGAAAGGAGTTTATATCACCAGAGAGAGGGTGGGGGCAGGGGGGGGGGGTTGTAAGGTATAGTCATAATAAGAAGTGGGGCCAGTGGCGTAGTGGTTAGGGTGCTGCGCTCATGATTGGGAGGTTGTGAGTTCAAATCCCACTGCGACCCTCACTGTACTAACACCCCTGGGCAAGGTCTCAACCACAAGTGTGCCTCTGTTCACCCAGCAGTATAAATGGGTACCAGTAAAATATACTGGGAAGGTAACCTGCGATGGACTAGCATCCCATCCAGGGGGAGTTGAACTCCTCGTCACTTCACGCTACGGAAACCGGGGATAAGCACCAGCCTGATGAGCCACAAGCCTTGGGTGTCAAAACCCAACAGACTTACCTATACTCATAATAGTGTAATGGTAATTGAGATATTAATTAATTCTGAGTGCAAGCAGGGACTCCACATGACTCAGTGGCAGCATAACTAAAATAGAGAAAACCAGAAGCAAAGCAGACATGAGGACACCCTGTGAGTTTTGCAATCATCCACTCCACTATCAAATGATCTGGATGAGCATGTAGAGTGGGGGAGCGACAGCATCCCAACATCACAGTTTATCAGAACTCTCTATGCCTGAGACCCCCAGATCTGCTCCTTTACCGAATAAAATGTACAGACGCTCCCCAACTTACGTTTTTGTTTGGTTCCGGACGGCCGAACGCAAGTTGAAAGTGAACATAAGTTGTTACTGTATGTTCCAGTGACGTATGACGTTCATACTGTACTATACATCCATAAATACCATTACCGTATCTCATAACATTGTAAAATAATATCAAATATATCAAATAATATCAACATTAATTTCAAATAAAATTCAAGCAAAATAATTTCAAATAGATAAATTTTAATCAAATTCACTCATCAAATATCAAATACAGTATCAAATATAACCTTTAACATTCTCTATGATGCGATCTTTCTGCTTGTAAATGGTTCCGATGGTCGACGGATGGTCACTTTACATCAAGCTTAAAACAGCCAATCAATGCTTACAATATGTGAGGCGCTCCACCGAAAGTATTTCACTTTCTTGTGCTTGAGACAAAGCGCGGGTTATACGGACTTCCGGGCTTTCAAGTGAGCATGGGCGCTGTTGAACTTGTTTAGTACTCAGCCTGCACTGATGTGAATCACCAGCAAAGCGAAGAGTCCCCTTTCTTTTCTGGATTTGGGTTTTCATTCCTTTTACAACTCTCTTTGCTTAACTGAGTATGCATGGTAGATTGCGTCAATCCAAGCAGATACTTAATTGGAAGGGAATCCGACGTAAAAACCTATGCCAAATCAAATGTGCGAATCAGATGATTCACTGTGGCGACTCCCGAGAAATGGGAAAAAGCCGAAAAGAAAAGAAGAAGACTTATTTCAGTCTTGGGAAAACCGAAAATCCCGGCATATGCCGGAAAACTTGCACCTATGCTAGTAGGCTTACACTTCTGATCAACCATATTTGATTAGGGTTACAAAAGTCCACAAAACAGTGTAAACACAAAGATCACAGAGACGACGTCTTAACACAAGGGTAACACGCACTACTGAACTGGGGAAAAGGAGGGGCAGGTCTGTCGTTTGTAAATGGACACAGTGTCATTACGTCATTGCGTCATTACGCCATTACGTCAGCGTAATAAGTAGGTACGTCTCGTACTACAGAGAGCACACTAAACTCAAAATTTGACATAATTTTTTTTTTTGAAATTGGAATTGGAAGATTATTCCATAAGTGTGGGGCTTTGTAAGAGAAAGCTCTGCCCCCTGTAGTAGTCTTCATTATTCGAAGAATCACCAAGCATCTAAACATCCTGCACCTGATTATTAACTCATTCATTCATTTTCTGAACCACTTAATCCTAATTAGGGTTGCAGGGCAGCTTGTGTCCATCTTAGCCGACTTTGGGTGAGGGCGGAGCACACTCTGAACAACTCGCCAAGCCATCTCAGGGTCAACACTCACACAACCATACATCCTCACATGTTTTTGGACTGTGGAAGGAAACCGAAGTACCCGGAGGAACCCCACTCAAGCATGAGGAAAACATGCAAACTCCACACAGAAACGGCCGAGCTGGCAATCGAACCCAGGACCTTCTTGCTGTGAGGTGGATGTGCTAACCACTACGCCACTGTACGGCTGCACCTGATCACTTTAACATTAAAAACTGTTCATAGTACTTGAAAGTGAATCTGAGCACAAACAATTAACTATGGGTAGCAAGGCACTGTCAAAAGCCCTCAGGAAAAAAACTTGTGGTCAGGCACACATCAGGAGAAGTATACAAAAAAAATTCAAGGATTTTATCAATCCCTAGGAGTTTTGTATTGATGTGATATTTTCTACCAGTCATACTACAACAGCTCAGCAATCTTTAAAAAAGCTTCACAGTAAAACGGTCCTGGGTTTGAGTACCGGGCTTCATGAGGGGGTTTCTGTGTGGCGATTGCATGTCCTCATTGTGTTTGTCAAAGACATACACATCAATGCGTAATTCCAGTTCTGGCTGTTCCAAATTGGCCTGGGTGTGAATGGTTGTGTGTGTGTGTGTGTGTGTGTGTGTGTGTGTATTGGGACTGAGGTGCAACTCCTCCTTTGCTCAGAGTTGACAGAGATATGCTGCAGCCTTTATCAGACCATAATGGGACAAAGCAGTTTGTAAAATGCAAAAATGCATCTGTGTTGCTGAAAAAAATAAATGTTTTTGAACCAGACGTGATTATTTTCATTTTCTCCAGCTTTTCAGTCCATTCAAGAATAACTTTCAACATTAAAGAGGTCTCATAAAGATGGTGCCTTCTTGGCATCAAAATGTGCCATGTGTAAACACTCGGATCTCATTATTTTTCCCCCAAGTCTAGTGGCTCTATCAAACATCTGTCCATGATTGGCTGCAATTACTTGTAATTGTAAAAGAGTGTGTGTGATTGCAATTGTAAAAGAGTGTGTGTGAGAGAGCGAGAGAGAGAGAGAGAGAGAGAGAGAGAGAGAGAGAGAGAACCACTTTTTCTTCTAGAGTAGTCAATTTATCTTCCTGATTTTTGCTGTGACAGCACAATTCAAACCCATATGATCTCCAGATGATTCTGTGATCAGCTTTCTGATGCTTCACATTAATTATTAACTGAAAACAAGACACTTTAATGTTAATATTGATCATACCCTGCGTTCTGATTCCTTTCTTACATGGCAGAATAATATATGTTGATGTGAGTGACTTCTCAGTCATTACACGCAGCGACCCATCACTTACGATCATTTAATGAAAATATGAAACAAAAGGATTTTATTGAAGGTTATTTTTATTTTAGTCAGGCAGCAGGACTGTGACAAATCTTGTTTAACAGTCAAATGATTTGATACAATCAGAGAAAAAAAGAAAATGCTTGTTGAAATCAATGTCAGACGAAGAATTATGAATAAAATGAATAGTAATAAGAATAACAGGTAAAACAATTTCTTTAAATTCTGATTGATTGACACACAAAAACAGGTGAAGAGCTTGTATATTCATATTGCAGATTATATCAACTGGAGTAATGTTGATTTATCCTTTGTTCAGATTTAATGTACTTGAATATTTCATACTACTGGATATGAAGCGCAAGCAGCAAGACCACACATGTTGGCTCCTCTTTCAATGTAGAAATATCTGTAACATGTGAAGATGTGATGTTTAAAATGGGACACTGCGATATTTAATACATTTATATTTGCAAGTTGTGTATCTTGAACAAAACAAATTTGTGAGAATTTATGTACAACTTTATATATAAAAAAAAATCATTTAACGGATTTTAGTGCACATACCCATCAATGCCCCAAGAGGGTCCCCAGGAGTTCTTTACTATCCAGAAGGGGGTGCCATTCTCCTCGGCATAACCCACTGCAAGCACGGCATGATTCACTGTTTCTGTGGTATTGCGACATACAGAGCTGCAAAATGGAAGCAATAAGAGATCAGCACGAGTTGCAAATATCAGTTCATCAGCTCATTTTCTGTAACCGCTTAATCCTAATTAGGGTCGCAGGGAGGCTGGCGCCCAACCCTGCCAACTTCAGGGCAGAGTACACCCTGGACAGCTCGCCAGGCCATCACAGGGCGGAAACACGCTGACGGCTTTGCAGCCTACTCTTGTCGAAAGTCAGCAATGGTTCTTTTACATGCCTCACACCATAGAGAGTGAGAGACATGGCCAGCCTTTGATAACCCAGTGAGCTGCACTGGGGAGGACAGTGACAACCTTGTGGAGAGTGGGAATCGAAGCCCCAACCTTTGGATCAGCGATCCAGCGCCCTATACCACTAGACCACCACTGCCCCAAGTTACAAATATACATCTTACAAAATTAATTATCACCATGTACACAGTAAAGCACACAGTTATAGCAAATTATTCAGTATCAGGAAAAGACGCTTAAATATTTTACCCCAAATTAATTATTACAGCCACCAATGAGGTTATATTTTACTCGCAGTATATATTTCAATTTTTATGATAAATTATGCCAAAAATTCATGCGGATTTTCGATCAAAGACAGAGCTTATAACAAGGAAGACGTCATTCGATTTTGGAGAGGATTCTAAATAAAGGATTTTTTTTAAAGGATTCTTTAACATTGTGGATTTTTTGGAAGTGCAGTATTACAATAGACCCAGCAGAGGGTGTGCTTTCTGTAATTTCTTCAGCTTGGCAGATGTTTGTGCTCTCCAATTCCTCTTTCTGTCCAATATTTTCACATTATGAAATTGTAGTTACTTCTTACATGCCTAATCCTAATCACATACTACAGATGACCTGAAAACTTAGTGCAGTGTGCAAAGCTCTGGAAATTAGCAGGCTGATTCTCACCTGGAATACACTCCACTTTGGTAGTGCATGAAATCGGAAATCACCTCGAAAGCAATGCTGACAGGGTTGAGCCTGGCCACGGCATCCACAATCCCCATCTCATCATACTTACACAAAGATCACTGACTGTTAACAGCACATTTCCTTTTCACTTCTCATACTTCACATGATTATGGGAGTCACTTACTTTTGTGATGTTTACCACATCCTTCACAAAGGCAGTGGCAAGCTTAGAGTCATATTTACATGGGCCATCCTGTGAGGAGATTGGGGTAAATAAAGTTTATCATCAAGCCATAATGGTGTTGTATAATAGGGTAGTGCAGTATTCATTTCTCAATTTCAGAATTTTCTCTCCTTTGAGAATGTATTATCTTTTACTCATACAGAGAGCAGAAGATGAAAATCTATTCATGTTCACATAAACAGATTCAAAGCACTGTAATGATGTGATCTGGTGGTAGGCAAGCTAATCATTCACTTAAATTCATTTGTCAAACCACTTAATCAAACTCGGGTTGATAGGGAGTCTGCAGCCTATCGGAAACACTGGGTGAAGGTGGGTAACACCTTGAACAGCTAGACAATCCATTGCTATGCCAACACACACTCGCACACACACACACACACACACACACACACACACACACACACACACACACACACACCTACTCACATGCACTCACGCCTAGGGGAAATCTGCAACAATTAACCCAGGACCTTCCTGCTATGAGGCGGATGAGCAAACTACTACGTCATCGTGGCGTCCTAACCCTATCTCAGCATACTTCAATTATTGCTGTACATTCAACAAAACACAATGCTGTATTTTCAAAGAGACAGACTTGTTCTGCCTTGTGTGTGTGAGTGTGTGTGTGTGTGTGTGTGTGTGTGTGTGTGTGTGTGTGTGTGTGAGTGTGAGTGGGTGTCTGTCTGCTGTCTGTGTGTGTGTGTGTGTGTGTGTGTGTGTGTGTGTGTGTGTGTGTGTCTGTCTCTGTGTGTGTGTGTGTGTGTGTGTGTGTGTGAGTGTGAGTGTGGGTGGGTGTCTGTCTGCTGTCTGTGTGTGTGTGTGTGTGTGTGTGTGTGTGTGTGTGTGTGTGTGTGTGTGTGTGTGTGTGTGTGTGTGTGTGTGTGTGAGTGAGTGTGGGTGGGTGTCTGTCACTGTGTGTGTGTGAGTGTGTGTGTGTGTGTGTGTGTGTGTGTGTGTGTGTGTGTGTGTGTGTGTTCAGTTCACTCACTTGCCCAACATAAGGATAGTCATCTTCGGTCATAATCCCTTTGTTATACATGATGTACTCAAAGGCTTGACTGGGAAGTCCACTGAAAGACAATGGACAGAAGTTCATTTTTAACATGAAGTCAGATAAGGAAATGACATTCAAATTTAGCTGTGCAGTGGTGGCCTGGTGGTAAGGTGCTGGATTATCGATCTCAAAGTTTGGGGTTCAATCCCCACTGTCAAAGGTTGACACTGCTGTCTTGCCAGTGCAGCTAACTGGGTTATCAGAATCAGCTGAGCTGGGTGCCACCGCGACAATAATTAGGATTAAGCGGTTCAGAAAATGAATGACTGGATCAACCAACATTCAAATTTAAAAATAACTTTCTAAATACTGTACCACACAGCTCAGTTCTCCTTAAAGGCTTTACTAATACAGGGATCCCTCACTTTCCGCGGTTAATGGGGACCGAGATCCCCTGCGACCGCCAAATTCCATGAATTAGGATCAACCCCCCTGACTGATGTACACGTACATGTATATGTGTATATAATATCAATAAATACATATTCAACACTATAAATGCTTACAATAAGAATTGAACATTCAAAATAATGCATAAGATGTAACTAAAATATAAATACACACACATACAGACACGTCGACACGCACACACAGATGTGCGCACACACTCAGATGCACACCTCACATAAAAATGTAAGTAGTTTTGATGGGGGTGTTTGGATTGGGTTTTTTGTTGTTTTTATTTGGTTTTTGCTTTTTTTTTTTTTTTTGCACAAGTGGCCTTGTTTTTGTGGCATTTTCCTTAACGTTTCCCCTATTTTTCATTAATTTCCTTATTTTTTATTTTTCAATGAATATTTTTGAAAAACTCAGGATGCACTGAAGCTGCAGAAACTGAAGCACGAAGTAGTGAGGGATCACTGTATAACGTTGTTGGGCAGTTACAAAAACCTTAAAGCAGTGGTCCCAAACTACGGCCCGCGGGCCGGATACGGCCCACCTCCACATTTGGCATGGCCCCCTGAACAATACCAGAGACGCATTAGGATTACTTTTTTAGTCTAGCAACACAATCAAGACTAATACACACCTAGAACATGACATTCTATTCCACCTTTCTGCCGTCTGTGCCCCTATCTGAGACCCCCCCCAGAAACAAAAATCCTAGACTATCCCCTGTCAAATAGAACGGAAAGTGGTGAAAAGGTTATGGAAGAGAAAATTTGATTCAGAATAGAGGGTATTTAACCTGCAGTGGACAAACGGTTATTTTTTTGTTCAATGCAAAGAAAACGTTGTTTGTATCATCTGTCAAGAGGTAGTGGCAGTATTCAAAGAATACAATCTGCGCCGACACTTTGAATTCCGGAACAAAGACGAGTATGATCGCTTGTATGGCCAAATGCAAGTAGACAAACTCGCAAAGCTAAAAAGTGGACAGTTGTATGCCAGGCTCGGCTGAACCAGTCGTCTGTTCGGGCTGCTTTCAGGATGCTCCACTGATAGCAAGCAGCATTCTTATTTATTTTTTTAATTTCCTGACTTTTTTCTGTGAAAGTCCCATAAAGGGTTACTAATATTTGGTTATGCATGGCTTACTGGAAAACAATAAATATTTATGTTTAGGCAGCGCTGCGATCGTCACACTTTTTCTGTTACAAACTGACCTCGTCCACCCATCAGAGAAGGGAACAGTTATGTGGCCCTTGCAGGAAAAAGTTTGGAGACCCCTGGCTTAAAGTGTTGGAACATTTAACAGCATTTGGCAGATGTTCTTACCGAGAGCAACTTACAAACATCATTTTTTTTAAATACAACCAAGCAATTGAGGGTCATGGGCCTTGCCCAAGGACCCAACAGTGTGATAGTGCAGATTGAACCGCAGACATTCGGCTTAGCAACCCATTGCCTTATCCACTAAGCTACCACTGCCCTACATGGAAGGTGTGTTGTTAGAATTAATAAGAGTCATATTCTGTTACGGCAGTGCTTCTCAATTATTTTCTGTGGCGCCCACACTAGGAAGGAAAAAAAACATTTCACGCCCCCGTGAATTATTTGTCTATAAAATTGTTATTAGTACACCTCTGCATAACATTGTATCCTTATTAACATTAAAAACAAAAAAGAAAGAAATATAGTTCAACTTACAATAAAGAAAAACTTCATTAACACTGTTTTTAATCTGTAATAGAAAAGATTTAAAGTGCACCAATGTTCCTTTAATTTAAAAAAAATATTGTGCATCCTTATTTAAAATCATTTAACTTATTTGTCTTAATATCACCATCTCTCTCCACCTTTCTCTTCGTTCCTTTCCGTGTTGTTTCTTGAGTTGTTCTTTACTGCACTTCATATCGTTTGCTCGTGTGAAAAACTGCAACACCATAGCGAGACAATGTGAGCGCCACTGCCAACTAGTGGAGTGGAGGAGCAATTACACTTAAATCTTGTATACAATTCCAGAGCAGCATGTTCCCCAGGGTCATCCACCCCAAATCACCAAAGACAGCATATTACGCCCACCACTACTTGAGAAGTGCTGTGTTACGGTATTAGATTAGATTAGATAACAGTATATTAAATTCAAGTTTATTGTCATTACACAAGTATAAATACAGAGTAACAAAATTCAGTTTAGCATCCAATCAGAAGTGTAGAGAGCAGCAAGTGCAATACAGTACATATATATATATATATATATATATATATATATATATATATATATATATATGACGCGATGTAACCTGAATTTCAGTGTAAGTCGGAACATAACATAAAATATACTGAAAAGTACTGTGCGTACAGTGATATAATAAAATGTAACAATTAATGACAAAGTATTGAAAAAAGAGAAAACAATTCCTTCCCACAAGAATGAAATACAGTAAGGGAGGGAGAGACAGGCTTATAGTGCTGGAGAAGCTGGGGCAGGTGAGCCTGGAGTAGTAGATGCGGCTGAGGTAGAGGGTACAGGATCTATTGCAGGCCTCTCTACCTTCTTAAAACACTGCTTCAGGTTAGACTAGACAGAGAGCAACCTCTTCTCATCCAAGATCTCCTTGTAACATTGCATCAAATCCATGATGCCTCTGGAAGCCCTAGTGAACCTTTCCAAGTTGGGATCCTGAGCCTCAAAAGTTGCCAACGCTTGCTGCATCTCGGTCACACGTCATTTTAAGTCAGCAAGGTAAATAATAAGCAATTGCTGAATGCTGTGATGTATGATGTTGAGAATTACTTGTTCAAGAGGTTGATATTACTGAGGCCAAAGGTCGAGAATAATTATCTTCTTCCTCTTCTTCTTCTTCTTCTTTTCCTTTCAGCTGTTCCCTTCAGGAGTCGCCACAGCAAATCATCTGTCTCCATCTCATCCTATCGTCTTCATCTTCTTCTCTTATACCAACTACCTTCATGTCCTCCTTAACCACATCCATAAATCTCCTCTTTGGTCTTCCTCTAGGCCTTCTGCCTGGTAGTTCCAACCTCGGCATCCTACTACCAATACATTCACTATCCCTCCTCTGTACATGTCCAAACCATCTCAATCTAGCCTCTCTGACTTTGTATCCAAAACCTCTTACATCTGCTGTCCCGCTGATGTATTCATTACTGATCCTATCCTCATTACTCCCAAAGAGAACCTCAATATTTTCATCTCTGCTACCTCCAGCTCTGCCTCCTGTCTTTTCCCCAGGGCCACAATACAAAAGTCCCCCAGTGCAGCTAACTTATCAAAGGCAGGCCATGTCTCTCAGTGTCTATAGTGAGAGGCATGTAAAAGAACTATTGCTGACTTTCGCAAAGAGTAGGCTGCAAAGCTGTTAGCGTGTTTCTACGACCTGGAGAGGGATGGGCTTCGCCAGGCCAAATCAGCCCAAGTCTCGCCATGAAGGCGCCCCAACGACATCCTCGCATGTTAAGGGATAAGTGAAGTGAAGTAAGTGAAGTGAATATAAAAGTCGAGATCTATAGCCATTTTATTATTTATTCAAAATAATTTAATTCACGTTACCATGTTGTTTGTGCCAGTCGTGCGACGTCATATCAAAAATTATTCACTGGGTTTCAAAAGCCAGAAAATCTCTTGAAGTCAATAATAATGTATATTTTCCCATGATAGTGAGCAGTCAGATTCTCTTGTTCCCATTTAGTATTTACGGAAAGAGACTAGACTCATTCCCTTCTGGAAATACAAAGATTTTCACTGCTTTACACACTCACCCATTGCAGCCATGATTGTTGAATGCACCAGCACAATCAACCAACTGCTGCTCAGACTAAAGATGAAAAAAATACAAGATTATTTACTCACCGGTGACTGCAAAACATGAAGGTTTCAGAACATGTTTACATGGAAAAGTACTTTTAAATAACAACTTATTTGTATTGATGTAGAACTCATATCAACAAGTACATTCTCTGTGAAAAATAAAATTAGCTTTTATTCATTCTACAAGCACACTGAGTGACCGTTATTGCGCAAGATCTACCACTTACCAGCAAAGGGAGTTTTCCTGTAGTGATTGCAGTGACAGACTCCAGACAACCTGTGGTAGAAAAAGTCCAGCAACTCCCACAGGCACCCTGAAAGAATGGGGACATAAATTAATGTTTAGACCATCTATAATAACCTGATACACCATTTCACATGGCCTATACTCTTTCATCAGTAGCCATTGCTAAAGACTACAGCATCCCCATCGTTAAAATGCACCAATGAAAACATTTACAACAGTGCTTAGTCTTGGTGTGAGTCACTATTTTATCAATTTGAATGATTGCGTACTGCAGTGATCCCCAACCTTTTTATCACTGCGGACCAGTTGCGCAGACCATAAACACTCCATGAATATTATTTTACAACAGCTGAAATAAAGTTGGTTGGGAAGTAGAGCTTGAATTTTTCTAAAAAAAAAAACGCAGATGATCATGCACCAGCTGGGAGAATGAAGGCTCAGGCTCAGTCTCACCCAAAACCCCAAGCTAATGTTTGGAATATGTCCAGCACGCCCCAATCACTGTGCTTCACCAGTTCCCACTTTAGTTTGATTTCCATGTTTCACCGCATCTCTATTACAATGACTACGATTTCCCCGTTTCATCTAAGAAAAGGGTTGTGCTTTATTGTTTACAGGGACGGCACTAGAGCACGGGCACTAAAGCACTAGAAACATGGAAATCAAACTAAAGCGAGAACTGGTGGAGCACAGAGCTGAGAGACAGAAAGGGACAGTCTTCTAGCATCAAGAATGGTGCTGGTAATCTTTATAGCCCATGACTAAATGGTATTAGGTGTGTATGTTTAGCACTCCACTGGCGTGTGAGAGCCACGCCCCTCTCCAACACGCATTTCAACACGCAACTGTTTTGAGCGAGAGACTAAAATTAAACACTAAAATTAAAAACACCGAAAAGTTAAAGCAGAAGAACATTAAAGATAAGAATTTTAACCTTTGTGGTGGTGAGCAGTTGGCATACGTAAATGTTGGAGAGGAAGAGAGAAGCATAACAGCTTCCATAACATAACCCTTCCATAACAGCATCAAGTAAATCAGCCAAAGGTCTTTTTTTCTCCTGGTACAGCTTTGCATGGATGACTCTTCTTCAAAACGTTCCTTTCTTTTCTTGAAGAACATTTCTAACGTGGCTTGTTTATGCCTTCTTTTCAAAACATTGCGGAAGTGGCTCATGACCTCATAGTTAAAGGTGTTCACAGTGCTGCTAGCGCTTTAACTTAGCTTTCGTGCCTTAGCTTAACTTACATACATACATACATACGTACATCTCTTCAGCTTCATTTAGGCAGTTATGCCTATAAGCCGATCTATGGGTTTTCTGTTCGGTGCTCTAAATCGTATTTGTCGATAGAAGTGGTATGTGGCGTAATTAGATAGCTTTAGTGCTTTAGCGCTAGCTTTAGCTTTAGTGCTTGTGATACGTACAGAGTACTGTATCAACAACCTCCGGACTTCCTCAAGAACTTCCCGCGAATCAAGATAATCCACAAGTTCTGTACCCGGAAATAAAACCCCATGTATCAGATTACATGTGCGAATGATCAACCGGAAGTAAAATACTATGTATCTATTACATGTGTGACTACTGTGATATTTATTAATAAAATATATAAACATTATAATATTATACAGCATATATATATATATATATATATATATATATAAAAAGACATACAGGTACAACACATTCAAAATTCAAGATTTTTAATCGCCATTTGTGCTTTAACACACATAGGAATTTTTGTGCGGTTGTTCAAAGAGTCAAGTTATAAAACAGAAAGGACATCTATAAACAATATGAAGTGTAATATATTAGATAAACAACACAAAAAGATAAACATGCTACACCACAGTACATAAAATCTCACACACAAACATTCGAAACATTAACTTAGGTACTGTAAGATAAAGTTTGTTGGGCTTTTTACACCCGAGCCTAATGATTCATCAGGCCAGTACTGATCCCCAGTTTCCGTAACATGCAGCGACCAGGAGTGTAACTCCTCCTGGATGGGACGCTAGTCTATCGCAGGTTACCTTCCCAGTATATTTTACTGGTTCCCATTTATACTGCTGGGTGGACAGAGGCACACTTGTAGTTAAGACCTTGCCCAGGGGTCTTAGCACAGTGGGGGTTTAACTGGGATTTGAACACACAACCTCCCACTCCAGCACCCTAACCACTATGCCACCGGCTCCAACTTAGGTACTGTACTGGAATAATAATGGAAAAAGACTTTAATACTACAGTGCTTTACAACTGTTCAGATTATTATTCCTCCTCAGGCACTTAAGAGAAAACTGTTGTTTCTTCAGAAGGGACATCCAACATCATTACCTTACTCTGGCGCTTAGCCAGCATTTGAGTGGCATCATAGAGCTTAAGTGGTAATTAAAACACACTAAAAAAGGCCCATTGACAGCTTGTGCGCGAATGAGGGAAATGGGGCGTATGGTATAGGGCGCTGGATCGCTGATCCAAAGGTTGGGGGTTCGAGTCCCACTCTCCACAGGGCTGTCACTGTCCCCCCCCCCCCAGTGCGGCTAACTGGGTTATCAAAGGCGGGCCATGTCTCTCACTGTCTATGGTGAGAGGCATGTAAAAGAACCATTGCTGACTTTCGTAAAGAGTAGGCTGCAAAGCCGTCAGCGTGTTTCTGTCCCTTGCTAAAAGGGTTGTGACAGGAAGGGCATCCGACGTAAAAACCTCTGCCAAATCAAACGTGCGAATCAGATGATTCGCTGTGGCGACTCCTGAGTAAAAGGGAAAAAGCCGAAAGGAAGACAGACAGACATCATCTCAACCAATCAGCAGGAAGGAGGACAGCCATTGGCCAAATTTGAATCACGTGACAGTTGCTCATCAATCTGCAAATATGTGCAGGCGGAGTGCAAAACCCCAATAGTCAAGGGCCTACTGTATATTTGTCTATAATATCAATAAATACATATTCAATGCTATAAATGCTTATAATAACTATTAAACATTAAAAAATAATGCATAAGATGTAAATAAAATATAAATACACACATACGCATACATTTTTATGTGCACGTGCATCTGTGTGCGCTATGAGATGATGAGTGAAGTAGTGTTGAAAGTGATGTTGAAGCAGGTATAAAGGAAACAAAATGGAAAATACGTACTCATTCATTTGCCAAACTGCTTAATCCTACTATGGTTGCAGGGAGATTGGAGCGAATCTCAGCCAACTCTGGGCAAATGAGGAATACACTCTGACCAGTTCACGAGTCCAAAGCATTAAATAATTAGAAATGTCAAATAAATAATGGCTTCGCTTGAGATCTCATGGGGATTATTGTTTTATGAATTATAAGGTCATGCAGTGGTGTCTGAGGTTACCTGATTTTTCACTGCAGATACATAGTCTCCTTTCTTCCTCCAATCAATAGAGTCTGGGTAAAAATCAGGCCCTCTAACATGATTCCCTTTGGTAGCATTACATTCCTGCCATAATGGATAGAAAATACATAGGTTACACTTAAATGTGTGTCACAAAGAAAGAGTACAGAAATAACACAATACCTGTGGTTCTTTCAGGAGGTAGAATTTCTTGAATTCAGCAAAAGTCATATCTGAGAACTTGTTTAGTCCCACTATATCACAGAAATTACAGATTACTGTATTATACAAATTGTAGATTACTGTATCTGTAAAGAGTGGCACAGTGGCATAGTGGTTCGCACAATTGCCTTCTCGGTTCAAATCTCAGGCTCAGGTGTTTCTGTGTAAAGTTTGCATGTTCTCCTCATGCTAGTGTGGGTATCCTCTGAATATCCGCCAGTTTTCCCCCCACAGTCCAAAGACATGCACATTAGGCTAACTGGCGGGTCTAAATTGCCTTCAGGTGTGAGTATGAATACTTGTGTGTGTATGTTGCCCTGCAATGGCCAGGTGGGGTGTTCTGCGTGTACCCCACCCTTCAGCCACTGTCAGCTGAGATAGGTGCCTGCCTCCCTGTGACACCATGAGGAATATGCAGTTTAGCAAATGAGTGAAAGAATGTATTATAAAAAGTAAATAGTACAGATAAATAAATGGTCAACTCTTAAGAAATGTTTACATAATGTTAAATATTGTTTTTATTTATTTATGGGAAAGAAAGTGGTTTAACCCTCAAGCGACCGAGCTATTTCGGAGACTAATATGACCGAGTGGAGTCATTTGTGACCCCATTGACTTTATATAAGAATATTTTTATATAAATGATTGTTTTCGGGTTCTTCATATTTATTTCACTCTCTAATATATTTGTCCATCATCTTATGTAATAAGTTATGGAATTTGATAGATGTTTACAAAAAAGCAGCCAAAAACACAATGATAGAGCAATATTACATTTATTTAGACAACCCTTATCTGTTATATCTTGTAATATGCGGGTTACCTTTTATTTCTTTGCATTTTTTTCTTCGCATCAAAAATGAAAACAACTCATAAAAAGTAAAGTTACTTTGCATAAATTATGTATTACGATGTGGTCGGATAATTTAGATATGGTGATAAAAATAATAATTATATGGCTGAACTATCTGAAACATGAAGCAGCATGAACACCATCTGAAGCTATAATGTCAAAAATCTGATAGATCTTCCTGGGGTCATAAGGGACCCTGCACAAGTTTGGATTATACTTGCCACACTGATTGGCCGATCCTTATAAAATTCTATGAACAAATGCAGGACAAATAGATGTACAAATTCTTGGTAGGAAACTTTTTTCCGATTAAAATTAGAAAAATGGTGCCCGAATATATATGCCTGGGGTCATATATGACCCCACTCGGTCGCTTGAAGATTAATTGTCATTTAACACATAATTTTTTACTCAGCAAACAAAAGATATGAACAACAATGCACACTTAAAGAGAGAAAAACATTAGGACACCCCCACATATTTTGCCTCTTAAAATGCCTACAATCACACATACGTCTGTATACATATAAAGTTTAAATAATTAGAGATATTTTTCCTCCTCCATTTCTTGACTTTACAGAAGCATACTACAGTACATTACTTTACTTTTTTTCTCATTCATATAGGCCATTATTCTTCTGAGTTTAAAGGCTGAATTTTTAATTTTGAATTGAAAAAGTTAATAATTTCTGCAGAAATCAGTTTTAATGTACACAAACTGGTTAATATGCAGTGATTATATGCCAACTGACAAAAAACCTTTTTATTTATTCATTCATGCGCTGATCTGATTAATTCCACTAGGCTCATGGGGAGGCAGAAGCCTATCTCGGCCAACGCTGGGTGAAGGCAGGGTACACCCTAAACAGCTGGCCGGTCGATTGCAGAGTAAACACACAGATACACATATGACCATTCAGAATTGTATCTACAGGAAATTTGGCACAGACAATTAGGTGAAAGTGTGCACTTTGGACTGTGGAAGGAAACCAGACTACCAAGGAAAAAACTACAATAGAACACCATGAAGGATTATCCGGCTTCAGTGCATCATGTTTTTTTTTAAATATTCATCGAATTAAAAAATAAGGAAATTAAGGAAGAAAAGGGGGAAAAGTTCAGGAAAATGCCACAAAAACAAGGCCAATTATGCAAAAACCAAACAAACACAAAACAAAAAACAACCCAAAACCTCCCATCAAAACTAGTTGCATTTTTGTGAGGAGCAAATCTGAGTGCGTGCAAGTGAATCTGTGTGCGTGCACGCGCGAGCGTCTGTATGTGTGTATTTATATTTGATTTCTATATAGTATAATATAATATACTATAATTTTTTAATGTTTAATTGTTATTATAAGCATTTATAGCATTGAATATGTATTTATTGATATTACATACAGTAGGCCCTCGAAATTCGCCGGGGTTCGGTTCTGGCCCCTCCCACGAATGAAGATAATCCGCGAGTTCTGTACCCGGAAGTAAAACCCTATGTATCATATTACATGCGCAAATGAGCAACCGGAAGTAAAATACTATGTATCTGTTACATGCGCTAAAATATGCTTCTTAAACACATTCTATAGACAGTTTTACTCATTAATACAGTATTAATGTAGTAAAATGTAGTAATGATTAAGAAAAACTTTTTCATTATGTACTGCGATATTTATTAATAAAATATATAAACATTATACAGCATACTTTATCTCTCTCTCTCTCTATATATATATATATATATATATATATATATATATTCATTTTGTATGTATAATATATTATCCAGTTAAGATCTATGATGCCACTCAAACGCCAGCTAAGCGCCGTTTCTTCTGAAGAAATAAGACTTTCTCCTGAAGAAATGACAGTTTCCTCTGAAGTGCCTGAAGAGGAATAATCATCTGAACTGTTGTAAAGCTGTAGTATTAAAGTCTTTTTCAATTATTATTCCAGTACAGTGCCTACGTTAATGTTTAGAATGTTTGTGTGTGTGTGTCTGCTTTCTCCCGCTCCGGCTGAGGGGTGTGGCTGAGCTGCTCAGACAGAATGCAGTTCACACTTGAATTAAGTAATCTCATTCACTCCATATAAACACAAACCGCACGCTCACCTCAATTAAAGTGCACTACCTCCCCTTTGAAAGTGAGGCGTTTTGTTGCAGGTGACAAACGGAGCTTGTGAGACGAAGCACGACTTATCCGGACTTATATATTTCAAGTTAGCTACTTGCGCACTTGCAGACTTGCATTTGCGCACTTAAAATATCAAGCGCCGTGTGTCACCTGCAACAAATGTCTCACATTCAAAGGCTGACATTGAATTGGCTGAAATTGAATGAGGTGACAGTTGCTCGGCAACCTGCGAATATGCAAACCGTGAGTGCAAAACCGCGAATAGTCAAGGGCCTACTGTACACATATGTCGGTTGAAGGGGGGTGCTACTACTTTGCGGAATTCGGTGGTTGTGGGGGATCCCTGTATAGATAAATAAGCAAATCTATGTCATTCATTTTAACAATGACTTTAATGTTAGCTAGTAGGGTTGATATTTTTCTCTGAAATGATTTCTTACTTTTAACTGTCCTGAATGCTCTTATTAAAAAAAAAAAAAACAATCATAGGCGGTCCTTGTATTCGTTTGTATTACTCTCAGACATACTTCTGAATTTGTGATTTCCAGCATTGTGTGTGTCGATTCTCTTCTTATTCTCAGTGAAGATCTGCAATCTCTGGTAATACTCATCCAGTCCATACTGTTTATTGTACTGGAGATGAGATTCATAAAACAGAAAGAATGCAAAGACAGTGTGGATTAACAAAGTTGTTGTTTCCATATTATGGAATTATTTTTTTTTTGTAGACTTTCACTTCCTTATTTGGACATGCCAAAAAAACCTTCCTGGGTTTTGTTTCATACTTGTAGGTGCAAAAGTTTCACTTTATTATTATAATAATTATTATTATTATTACCTGAGACATCCATGTTTTGAAAGCAAATTCATCTGTAACAGAAAACAAGTCACAACACATCACATAATAAGTTATAAAAAAAACCAGCATATGTTGTACTAAATCCATGGTCAAATCAATACAAAGAAAACTTCATGCAAAACTGTATTATCACTTATTATGTGATTTTGTTTATTTTATTTACATTATGACTCAAGTTAGGGCCTTATAATAAACGAGGCGTCCAGTCAAAACCGAAAGTAAACACACTTCGGCATTGAAACGAGTTCAGTGAATGAGAATGTACCTCCATGCCTTACCTTCTTCTGAAAACAGAGGTGTTGCACCCACGCAGTGCAGAACGACAACAGCAACGACCAGCACTTTCATGGTTTAAAGCGGACTATCAGCGCGGGGTGGTAGTGTGTGAGTCTGAGCGCGAGCCTCTTGCAGTCTGACGTCACAAGAAAAGCGGGTCACGTGACACGACGCTCTGCTCACATTACGGTCACGTACTACTGACACTGAATGCTGAGTTATTTGTTCAAGGGGGAAATATGGAACTTGAGACCTGTGGTGTAGTAGTAGTAGTAGTAGTAGTCCACCTGGGAGCCAGCCAGCTGCAGTGGAAGACCAGAAGCTTATCCGGTCAGAGTAGAAGAAATCTGTGACAAAACACTGCTGGCTATCAGTGGCTAAAGTGAAAAACATGAAAAGACAGATTTTTTTTTTCTCTCCATACATAAAGTTGTTTTCTTCTTTTCCTTTCGGCTTTTTTCCCTTTTTAGGGGTCGCTTAGTGAATCATCTGTTTGATTTGGCAGAGGTTTTTACGTCGGATGCGCTTCCTGACACAACCCTTTAGCAAGGGACAGAAACACGCTGACGGCTTTGCAGCTACTCTTTACGAAAGTCAGCAATGGTTCTTTTACACGAACCTCTCACCATAGACAGTGACAGACATGGCCGGCCTTTGTAAACCTAGTTAGCTGCACTGGGAGGACAGTGACAACCTTGTGGAGAGTGGGACTCGAACCCCCAACCTTAAGATAAGCAATCCAGCACCCTTTACGACCAGGCCAGGTTATACATAACCTAAATCAGGAGTGGCCAACCAGCCAGAGACCAGGAGCCACATTTTATATGGTGTGAACACAAAGAGCAACATCATACACATGGGCACAGTTGAACATCACCCATCCTTTTCTGTCGCTCACACACACACACACACACACACACACACACACACACACACACACACACACACAAACACCACTGCTCAGCCAGATTTATTGTAAATTCATACACCGTCTGTCTGTCTGTCTTCCTTTCGGATTTTTCCTTTTTACTCGGGAGTCGCCACAGCGAATCATCTGATTCGCACGTTTGATTTGGCAGAGGTTTTTACGTCGGATGCCCTTCCTGTCACAACCCTTTTTTAGCAAGGGACAGAAACACGTTGACGACTTTGCAGCTACTCTTTACGAAAGTCAGCAATGGTTCTTTTACATGCCTCTCACCATCGACCAGTGGTTCTTAACCTTGTTGGAGGTACCGAACCCCACCAGTTTCATATGCACATTCACCGAACCCTTCATCAGTGAAAAATAAAAATATGATTTTTTACAAATTCAAGACATAGGTACGGTTGTGTTCTTGTGATTCCCCATCTCCATGCAGTTTCACGAAGTGTTCCTTTAGTTTTGCCGGTGCGAGGCTAGAGTTGCTCAACTTGGCATTGCAAATCATTCAGATAGGATGCTGAGTCCCATCACGTTCCATGATGCATGTGAATCCATGTTGTACATATTTGTCCAACCACTTTCTTTTTTTGCTCGACATAGTTAGTATGGATTAAAATATTCCGAAAAAAATCTCACGACTTCACACATTGACTACTGAGCGTGCTAAATTCCCCGCGGCAATGATTGGCCAAGCAATGTAATGTGAACATCTGCAGCCAGTGATGGCCAAGTGGGGCGTGTCATCACTAATTGACATGATGAGTCGGGTGTGTCTTTACCTCCGTGGCAGAGACTCCACCGAACCCCTGAGACCGACTCACCGAACCCCTAGGGTTCGATCGAACCCAGGTTAGGAACCACTGCCATAGACAGTGAGAGACATGGCCCGCCTTTGATAACCCAGTTAGCTGCACTGGGGGGGACAGTGACAACCTTGTAGAGAGTGGGACTCGAACCCCCAACCTTTGGATCAGCGATCCAGTGCCCTGTACCACTAGACCACCACTGCACCCTGTAAATTCATACACCAACATTCTAAAAATTCTCACATCTATGAAAGTCAGAGTGCAACTGTGATTCAATAGCCGTGTTAATGTCCGATTATCTGTGTTCAACAGTGTGGCGAGACAGTTGGACGTCCGATACCATGCCTTTTAGTTTGTCGTTTTCAGGAGACAAGATTTCAACAACATCTCGGAGGCATTTTTTTAACAAACACATCTTCATTGTATGACTTTCTGGCCTGTGCAATGTTCCAAGCCAGTTGATATGATGCAAGCGTTACGGTCTCTAAACACTTTGTACATTTTTGGAAAAACTGTATCTGGCTTTTCAAAGCGAACAACTTGTGCTTGCGAACTTAAGTCCCTTTAGGAAATTCCTGGCTGAAGTTAACATGGAGTGAGCTGACGTGGCGCTGATGATTTGAAGCTTTGAAATGCGCTGACGCCTGACATAAAGCAGAATGGCTTGCTATTACGGTAAACAAAAAATATAAACTCTCCCACTCTGTTAAAAATGTCCTGTGTTCATCCTCATATTTCCTTTTTTGCTGTGCATTTTTTCCTCTGCCATTAAGAGCTAATTGACACAAATTGTTTGCTGAAATGATCTTGCTCATACTGGGAAGCTTTGTATTATTGTCATGTCACACATAAGCGCATTTAACAAAAATATCATACTGAACTCAAGCAAAGCCAACGTGTACATTAAAAAAACAAACTTCAATATGAACTTAAGGGCCACATGTGGCTCGGGCACCGCAGGTTTGCTACCCTTGCCCGAAATGATTTGAAAACAAACCCCTGTATTAGATTGATGTCATCATGGAATTTATTAACATTTTCATTTGTCATTCATTTCAGCTATCCTGTCTTTAGAAAGTTATTTTTCAAATGTGAATGTTGATTGATCCATTCATTCATTTTCTGAAAAGCTTTATCCTAATTAGGGTCGCAAAGAGGCTAGTGCCTGTAACATACGCTTCCCAGATTTAACTTGAACGGTCTTTAATACGTGTTCTAATACACACAACAAGTTTTTCGTTTTTCGGTTTTCACTCCACTTGTTTAATACCACAATGCATTACACAACCGGAGTATACCAAGTTCTGGGGGGAGTAATTCTTAACAATGATTGCTACAGTGCCCACCCCAGCTGATTCTCGGTGAAGGCAGAGTACACCCTGAATAGCTTGCCAGGCCATCGCAGGGCAGAAACATGATGGATATGGAGCCTACTCTTGATTACAGTCAGCAATGGTTCTTTTACATGCCTCACACCATAGACAGTGAGAGACATGGCCGGCCTTTGATAACCCAGTTAGCTGCACTGGGGGTACAATGACAACCTTGTGGAGAGTGGGCCTCAAACCCCCAACCATAGGATCAGCGATCCAGTGCCCTATACCACTATGCCACCACTGCCCTGAAACATTGAACTTCAATTCCCTTCAATTTCTAACTTGAGACTCATCACTTTGTCTGACAACTCTTTTCACTTCTAGAACATTCCTGACAAACCCCTCCTTCAAGATGACTCCTACTCCATTTCTCTTCCCATCCACACCATGATGAAACAGCTTAAATCCTGCTCCTAAGCTTCAAGCCTTGCTACCTTTCATCTGGTCTCCTGAACACACAGTATGTCCACCTTCCTCCTCTGCATCATGTCAGCCAGCTCTCTACCTTTTCCTGTCATAGTTCCAACATTCAAAGTCCCTCCTCTCAGTCTTAGACTCATGCTTTTCCTCTTCTCTCTCTGCCTATGGACACGCCTCCCGCCTCTCCTTCTTTGACCAACAGTAGTCCAGTTTCCACCAGCACCCTGTTGGTTAACAGCACTGATGGCGGTCGTTGTTAACCTGGGCCTCGATCAATCCGGTTTGGAAGTCATATTGATGATCTGCATAGTTGATTTGGTACAGGTTTTACATCAGATGCCCTTCCTGACACAACCCTTTGCACTTATCTGGGCTTGGGACTGGCGTGAGAAAGAACACTGGCTTGTACCCCCCTTACGGCTGCATTGTAGCATATTATATCAGTGAATGTTAGATATAGCATCAACAGTGATAATACAGGATAACTAAGTCGGCTAGAGTACAAAAAAATGGCTTTGTATTAGGTTCTGACTGTTAGGGGGCAATTTAAGACTGACTATGTGTAATTTACATATTTAACAACATTCTTCATAGTTTTAAAGATTTTGGAACTTGAAGAAGATACACTATTTCACCAAAAAGTATTCACTCACCCAGCCATATAATTGAATTCCAGTGTTCCAAACATCTCTATGACCACAGTTGTTTAAGTTTAAGCACCTAGGCATGCAGACTGTTTCTCCAGACATTTGTGGAAGAAGAGGTCACTTTTAGGAGATCGGTGAAGTTCACCATGGTTCCATGATGGGATCCCACCTGGGAAACAGGTCATCATTATCATCATCATATTCCTCCACTTAATCCGGGGTCAGGTTGCAGGGGCAGCAGCCTAAGCAATGTGACCCAGCCATGAAATTTCCTCGCTAGTAAATATCCCACTGACAACTGTCAGTAGTATTTGAACAAATGGAAGCAATTGGGAACAACAGCAATGCAGCCACAAAGTGGTAGGCCATGTAAAATAACACAGTAGAGTCGCCGGATGCTTAGGAGCATCGTGTGCAAAGGTCCCCAACTTTCAGAAGAGTTAATCGCTATTGACCTCCCAACTTCATGTGACCTTTAGATTAGCTCAAGAACAGCGCATAAAGAGTTTCGTGGAATTGGTTTCCATTGCCACATAGCTGCATCCAAGCCATACATCACTTAAGTGCGATGCAAAGCATTGGATGCAGTTGTGTAAAGCATGCATTCTCTGAAGTGACGAATCACACTTCTCCATCTGGCAATCTGATGGATGAGTCTGGGTTTGGTTGTTGCCAAGAGAACAGTACTTGTCTTGCTGCATTGTACCAAGTATAAAATTTGGTGAAGTTGGGGATGTGCCACAGTTTGAAAAGATGCGGGTAGCAAGCATTGCGTGTCACGGGGGAGGCATGTGGATGCTTTCGCCCCTCTCTGATTGGGGTGGCCATGTAATAGAGAAGGCATGAATTGGTGGGTGGAAATAGGATACAACTAAATTAGGGAGAAAATGGGGAAAATTTTCAAAATATATATAGTTGAAAAGAGTGGTCTTATTAAACACAGTGGATTAAGAATGGGAGGCCATTTAAATTCATATGTGTGTGAAGGCAAATGACCAAATGCCTTTGACAATCTAGTGCATTTACATGCTTCAATTATTGAAATTTTCTTGCACAGATGTTGATAGTGTTGAAACTCCTGAGGTTCCTCTGTTAATGAGTTTATCTGTTTGCTTTTATTCACAAAGATATATAAAGCGAAGGTGACATGGATATAAACACACAAACCGTCCGAAGTTACCGTCATTTTCATTCATTTTTTGAACCACTTAATCCTAAGTATGGTCGAGGGGAGGCTGGCGCCCAGGGTCGGCTGAGATGGGCTTACTTTCTCCAACAATGGTTCTTTTACATGCCTATAGACAATGAGAGACATGGCCAGCCTTTGATAACCCAGTTAGCTGCACTGGAGGGACAGCAGTGTAATCTTTGACAGTGGAGCTTGAACCCCTGATCTTGGGATCAGTAATCCAGCACCCTACTACCGGACCACCACTGACCTGCCACAATCTTACTAGGGAATATTTTGCTTGGAGCAAGCAAGACAAATGGAACAGATGTGAGATGCGATTCTTCTTTCTGTTGTGAAAAGCAACTTGAGCAGTAAGTACACTGACACCGGAACCACCATGTATATTTAGAAATAATAATATATTTTTATAATGCCTGTGTGGGGTGGAAATAGGTATGTTGTGTGTAGGAACTATGAAGATTTTTTTTTATTATTTTGAAAATGAAAGTGTAGGGGCACGAATAGAATAGAGAATAATAGAGAAGTACAGAGGTCAAAGAGGGCTGCATTGTGCTTTTGTGGATCTGGAGAAAGCATATAACAGGGTGCCGAGAGAGGAACTGTGGTATTGCATGAGAAAGTCTGGAGTGGCAGAGAAGTATGTTTGAGTGGTGCAGGACATGTATGACAGATGTAAGACAGTGGTGAGGTGTGCTGTCGGTGTGACAGAAGAGTTCAAGGTGGAGGTAGGACTGCATCAAGGGTCAGCTCTGAGCCCCTTCTTGTTTGCTATGGTGATGGACAGGCTGACAGACGAGGTGAGACAAGATTCCCCATGGACTATGATGTTTGCAGATGACATTGTGATCTGTAGTGAGAGCAGAGAACAAGTGCAGGAAAATCTAGAGAGGTGGAGGTATGCCCTGGAAAGGAGGGGAATGAAGGTTAGCCTCAGTAAAACTGAATACATGTGTGTGAATTACAAGGACCCAAGAGGAACGGTGAGGTTACAGAGAGCAGAGATAAAGAAGGTGGAGGATTTTAAGTACTTAGGCTCAACAATCCAGAGCAATGGAGAGTGTGGAAAAGAGGTGAAAAAGCGCGTGCAGGCAGGTTGGAATGGTCGGAGAAACATGTCCGGTGTGATAGGAGGGTATCAGCAAGAATGAAAAGAAAGGTGTACAAGACAGTGTTGAGGCCAGCGATGTTGTATGGTTTAGAAACAGTGGCACCGAGAAAAAGACAGGAGGCTGAGCTGGAGGTAGCAGAGATGAAAATGTTGAGGTTCTCTTTGGGAGTAACGAGGATGGATAGGATCAGGAACGAGTACATCAGAGGGACAGCACATGTTAGAGGTTTTGCAGACAAAGTCAGGGAGGCTAAATTGAGATGATTTGGACATGTACAGAGGAGGGATAGTGAGTATATTGGTAGTAGGATGCTGAGGTTGGAACTACCAGGCAGAAGGCCGAGAGGAAGACCACAGAGGAGATTTATGGATGAGGTGAAGGAGAACATGAAGGTAGTTGGAGTAAGAGTAGAAGAGGCAGATCATTTGCTGTGGTGACCCCTGAAGGGAGCAGCTGAAAGGAAAAGGAGCTGTGATCTATTGCTTTTTGTTTTCTTTTCTTTTCCTTGAACAACTAGTTTAACTTGGATTTCCCCCATAATCTCTCCTCCGATATAAAATCAAATTTTCCCTATCAGCGCAAGTCGGAAATCTGGTCTCGTCTGTTATGTGCGTTCAAAAATAAAAAAATCTTATCCAATATTTTTAATTATTAAAAGCCTCTTGCAAGGTAATTTTGCTCTGATCTGACATGGAAGGAACAAAGCATGGAGGAAGGTGCAGGGTTTTAGGCGCAGCTCAGTACCGCACTATTATTACTTATATAAATGGTGCAGGCTAAAATAGTAGCTGTTCCATAGGCCACAGCTGAGCAGGACCCACTGGACTCAAGGTAATCAAATGCAGGCTACATGTACAATATACATAGAAAAAAGTGTAAAAGGTTCTTAAGAAAAAAAAGCACTTGGATTTGTTTTATTTCCATCTTAAGGTCAGGTTCGATACAATACAGTATATGACTCACAGGCAGTGTTGAGTCACAGATCCTCAATGATAAAAACACTGTACTGTACTTGAACCCGTTTTTCATATAACAGTGGCGCTTGAATATTACGTCACTTGTGTTTTCCCGGGTTTTGGTACTTCAACCAATCATAATCTCTGGTACATGCCGTGACCGTTTGGTAATATTAACTTCGCTTAGTTTTTCTTATTTTCTTTTTTTTCATTACATAGTCAGTTATAAGTTATATTTACTTATAAACTACCCCAAATATGTATAATTAATCGTAGAGTTTTTTTTTATTATTTAATGTTGTTTTCTGTCGTCTTTCGCAAACAGCCTACATACAGGAAATGTTTATAATAGCGTCTAACTAGATAAGTAGTGCACTAGATAGGTCTCAGAAGTGATTCAGTGTAGTGGACTTGTGTAGTAAGTGGGCCGCTATTTGGAGTGTTACCCAATATTGTGCAAAGCTTGTGGTGGTGTTGAATATCTGCAGAGTTTAACTCCACCATGGATTTAAAGGCCTTTGAAGCAGATAATTCGGTCAGTTGTCGGTTGTCCTCTCCTGTCCCTGACCTTTGCAGGACAGAAGACTGCTGTCTGGGCATTGATGAAGCTGGGAGAGGTCCTGTCCTAGGTCAGGAAGAAACTTCATTAAACTGTGGATGTTCTTGTTCAGTAAGTTGTTGATATTTAGCGTATATTTGTGTACCTGATTGATTTACCTGTTCTTTAGGTCCCATGGTGTATGGAATATGTTTCTGTCCCGTGTCCAAAAAGGAGGACATGAAGAACCTGAAAGTGGCAGGTCAGCTTTCTGGATCAATATGATAGAATATAAAATACACAGATCTGTGCTGTTGTAGGAAAATGATGCATTAATAT
The DNA here is from genome assembly GCA_024760905.1 of Plotosus lineatus. Lineage (NCBI taxonomy): Eukaryota > Metazoa > Chordata > Actinopteri > Siluriformes > Plotosidae > Plotosus > Plotosus lineatus. The sequence continues at coordinate 23,754,216 of CM045744.1, read as the reverse complement.
TTACCTTAAATATCAACAAAACCATATTCCTGTTCTCACTTACTCCATAGCAGCTCAAATCAGTCAGTTGGTGAAATTACCCAGAATGCATTATCACCACCATTGTGTTGGCAATCAGTCATTCCTTTGTTGTGAACTTTTAAGTGAGATTGCTTGTAAATTCTATTGTGCGTTCATCATTCATTCATTTTCTATAACTGCTTAATCCTCATTAGGGTCGTGGGGAGGCTGGCGCCCATCCCAGCCGACTCCGGGTGAGGGCAGAGTACACCCTGAACAGCTCACCAGGCTATCGCAGGGCAGAGACACGCTGACCGCTTTGCAGCTACTCTTGTCCAATGACAGCCTCACACCATAGACAGTGAGAGACATGGTCAGCCTTTCATAACCCAGTGCGCTGGGGGATTGCATTCATGTAAATCTTTTATTATGACCATTTCTTGTGCAGTCATAAATTGTACCAATCACGTTGGAAGAGCTAAGAAGATTGATTTTTAGTTGTAGCCTGGTGGTAAAAGGTGCTGGATCACTGATCCTAAGAATTGGGGGGGGGGGGGGGGGGGGGTTCCAAGCCTAACTCTCCACGGGTTGTCACTGTCCCCCCCAGTGCAGCTAACTGGGTTATCAAAGGCTGGCCATGTCTCTCATTGTCTATGGTTTGAGATTCATGTCAAAGAACCATTGCTGACTTTCATCAAGAGTAGCTGCATCGCCGTCAGTGTGTTTCTGCCCTGTGATGGCCAGTGAGCTGTCCACGAGGTATTCTTCCCTTCGCTAAGATAGAGCGGAAAAAATGCAAGGGCCACTGATGCCAGAAGCATATCAACACACCAGTAACCAGTAAGAAGGACTGTTTTAAGGTTCCCGTTGCCGGTAAGTGTCAAGATGAAGCTATTAAGGATGAATTCGGAAAAACAACATTGGCCAGGTGGTGGGCATTACCAGAGGCAAGCATTCAGATAACTTTATTTTATCAACCCTGTCAGTGATGCAGGTAACAGCCACACACAAGCCGATCACATACTTCCATCCTCTCGTAATTTACGAAATCTTTGTGTCGAGCATCGCCTTGAGAAACTTTTATTATCAAAATTAAAACGTGCAAGAATGAGGGTGCTCATATAAACCTGTGAGCTTACAACTGAAGGCAGAGCTGCTGGTATAGACTCGGAGGTGTACGCCAATCAGTGTGTTCGAGTGAAATGATATCGTGCTTTGTGTTGATTTACATATCCAGATTCCAAAACACTGAGTGAGGCAGAGAGAGAGAATTTATTTCTGAAGTTGGATGAAGCAAAGAGTTTTGTGGGCTGGGCGCTTCAGGTCCTGTCCCCCAACACCATATCTACCAGCATGTTACAGCGGTATATATACACACACACACAGATTCTCACAACAGCTGTTCTATGCATGCTGTACTTATAGCAATGTGTTTTTGTTTTGTTTTTTCTCTCTCCCCGATCAGGGCGAAGTATAATTTAAACGCTCTGTCTCATGATGCTGCAATCGGGCTGGTACAGTACGCTCTGGACTGTGGCGTGCAGATCAAAGAGGTTAAAAAAAAAAACTAAAATATTAAAGATCTTGATAGTCGAGTTTAAGAAGTAGATAAGAATAAATGAGATTGTAACTTGTGGTTATGGATTTGCTGGTCAGGTGTTTGTGGACACAGTGGGCCCAGCGGAGAAGTATGAGGAGAAGCTGTCGCAACGGTTTCCTGGGGTACAGGTGACCGTACGGCCCAAAGCCGACTCTCTGTTCCCCATTGTCAGTGCCGCCAGCATCTGCGCTAAGGTCAGTGACCCGTTTCTAGAATTGTCAGAAAATTTGAGAAAGTAGGGCTGTGTGATGTCATCAGTAATGAATTAAATCAGTCGTATGGATTTTAAATCAACGACATAAGATACGTCTGGTGTTTCATGACTGAAGTTCATGCTAAACTAGAACCCTGCGCTGTTTCTCATCTCACAGGTGGCTCGAGACCATGCGGTGAAAAACTGGATGTTTACAGAAGCGCTAGGAGAGGTGGACACCGATTATGGATCAGGATACCCCAACGGTCAGCTCTCTGCTACACCCGTATCCATCTCTCATATTTACCTGAACGCTAACCTCATTAAATGATCTTAAACCTCACCTGCCGAACCTCACCTCACTTGATCCTGCTAAGCCGGGGCCTGTCTCAGCCGCCTCTGGGTGAAGACTAGTTACACCTGATTATTGTAGACCATTACAGGTCACAACATTTACACTCGCACGAAACAAAGAAACAGCCTGTTAGCCTAATGTGCATGCCTTTGGACGGTGGGAGGAAACCAGAGTTCCCAGGGGAAACCCACACAAGCATGAGAAGAGCATGCAAACTCCACCCATTCTAAACACTATTCCATCGTGTCACCCTACTTTTTAATTTTTCTTTATTTTTATTTTTTTAAAGTGATGACAAACCTGTAAATTAACGTAAACTGTAATTATGTGGCGGTGGTACTGGGTTCGATGCCCAGCTTGGGTGTTCCTGTGTGGAGTTTGCATGTTCTCCCCGTGCTTGCGTGGGTTTCCTCCTGGTTATTCCGGTTTCCTCCCACAGCCCACAAACATGTACAGTTGGCTGTTCCAAATCGCCCCCTAGGTGTGAGAGTGAGTGTGAATGATCCTAATTTGGGTCGCGAGGAGGCTGGTGCCCATCCCATCCGACTCTGGGCGAGTGCAGAGTACACCCTGGACAGCTCACTAGGCCATCGCAGGATAGAAACACACTGATGGCTTTGCAGCTACTCTTATCGAAAGTCAGCAATGGTTCTTTTACATGAACCTGTCACCATAGACAGTGAGAGACATGGCCGGCCTTTGATTAGCTGCACTGGGATGGGGTAGGGGGTGGCAGTGACTACCTGTGGTGAGTGGGGCTTGAACCCCCAACCTTAGTGTCAGCGGTCCAGCGCCCTTTACCACCAGCCCACCACTACCCTGTCACTGAATAGTAAAAACCCAAAATGGACTGCACAGAGAATGCCGACTTTATACAGTAAATGCTATTGGATAACGGAAAAGCCTTCTTCCAATCACGGTGATCGTTTCACAGACTGGTCAGCTGCAAGCCATCCACTTACTGTGAACCGCAATTTTTAAGAATGTTTAGACTCTGTCAGCTACTATGCCGCCAAAAAAATGACTCCGCCCTGAAAAGGATGCTTATTTTTTTTCAAGCTGGCAAGATCCAAACTCGGATCTCAGCAAAGCGACTGAAGATACCGATCGTGACGCTTTATGAAAACGGAAGTTTCAAATGAAGTGGCAGCAGATTTGGACTTGGATCAAACATATGCTATGATTATTGATAGATCAACACTCATGAATGATATTCCCAGCAATTTCTCAACTGTATGAAAAAATGTCCCATTACTTTTTCCATATGGCCCATTGATTGCAAAAATGTCCCATTATTGTCTGATGTATTTGCGACATTGTCCCATCGGGTCATTTTGCCTTCCGAACCCCTGGTGTTTCAGGCTTCTTGAAACCGTGACGTTGATTTGTTGATGACTGTAGCGCATGTCCTGTAAAGGATTTTCCTGTGTTGGCGTTTCATATTTTTATGATACAGGAAGTGTTTCTAAGGTCAAGACAGGTGGGTTTTATAGCTGCTATAATGTGAATGTTAAATGCAGGCATAAACGAATAAAAGTTCTTTTATAATGTTTGATGTGGGAATAAAGTAATAGAGTGTTCAGATATTTTAAGAAGTTAAAAACAGTTCATCCCCCGATCTCACCATCCTGTGGTTTCTCTCATTATTTTCTAAAACTGCACACTCCCAAGTGTTTTATTTCAAAGTAAATTCCTCACAAAGCTGATAAAATGTGTTTTGTGTTCAGACCCCAAGACTAAAAGTTGGCTGTTGAAGTATCTGGACCCGGTGTTTGGTTATCCACAGTTTGTACGCTTCAGCTGGAGTACAGCGCAGACTCTACTGGAGAGCAAAGCCGTCCCGGTATACTGGTGAGTTTACTAGCAAGGGGCGGAGTCTGACCGCTGAGGGGGATGGCTATTATAATGGTCATTGGTAATATAATGTACAGTATATTTGTTCATGAGTTACACAGTGGTATAGGGGTCAGCACGTCCACTTCATAGTCCTGGGTTCGAGTCCCGGGCTCAACGAGGGTATTTCTGTGTGGTGGTTCCATTTTTCTCTCGAACTTGCCTGGGTTTCCTCCAGATTTGCCTTTTTTTTTTTTTTTTTTTTTTTTTTTTTCTCTCTTTTCTTTTTGGGATAATATTGCCTTTTTCCTAATTGCCCCATGTGTGGATGTGAGTGTGAATGGTTGTGTGTGTTGGTCCTGGGTGTGCTCCATTGAGATTTGTTCTTGTTGAGATGGACTTCAGCCTCCCTGCAGCCCTAGCAGGTTTAAGCAGCTTTTCAGTTGAGCAAGCGACTGTTATTCATCTGAGAGGTTCAGCTGTTTCTAAAAGTGTGTGTGTGTGTGTGTGTGTATAGGGATGATGACGAAGAGGACGGAGAGAAAGCAGCGGCTCGAAAGAAAAACACATCCATGCTGTCTTACTTCAGCCGCAGTAAACCTGCCGGCAACACACACACGCGTGAGACACATCGCTTCTTCACTGAGCGCAGATTACAGAGTATCGACACACTCTGACCGAGCACACACAATCAATTACGAGGGAACAGCATTCTGTAAAAGTCCTTTGGAAGTTTTGTTTTTTAAAACAATTTTCAAATCTTCATGTAATAAAATGTGCTTTTTTTTTTTTTTTTTTTTTTACATTATGGTTTGCACTTGTGTGTTTTATTGATTCTTATTGTCTTAATAATTATGCAACCTAGCTTTGAGCCTTTTTTTTTTTTTTAAATCGGCCAATTTTTGGTAACATTTAAAATGTGCTGTATGTGCATACACATTTAAAAAAAAAAAAAAATTGTCTGTGTGTGTGTGCATGCCATCAGTTGGATCCTCTTCCAATACTCCTGAATAGATTTTCCTGGGTATGCTGAGGTGTGTGTGTGTGTGATTTCCATGAAAGGGGAAAATACCATTCGAGTTTGCCAATCCAGATGACGGCATGGTGCTGCAGAGATGTGTCAACCAAGACAGTCCTATAACCTCCAGAGCCTTGAGGTACTCACGGTGGATCTAGTCTACCCTGGAAGCCTGGCCACCGGGGAGTCTTTAAACGACCTCAACAACCTCTGTCACAGTGATGTGTAGACCCCCTTCTGAACCCCTAGGCTCTTCCTTTTTCACAGAGGGCATCTTGCTGGGATTGAGGAGGTCCTTGGGAGTATTTTCTCCAACTCCCGAGTAGTGAAAATTCACCTCCTTATCGTGGTGGAGGAGTTTGTCTTCATGACCATGGGATTGATGCCGTCAAGGGGATTATGCCCCTGGGTAGGGTCACCCAAGGCAAACAAACCTAGGTGAGGGTTCAGACTTAGTGTGGTTTAGAAGACCTCTATGAGCAGCATTAGTTCAAGGTCACAGTTTCTTTTTGCCCGGTTGTGGGTTACCGTGATTCCTCTAGTTTCATGCATGACAATGATGATGCTGCTTGATCCAGGTGAGTGTGATTTTGATTCGAGTTTGATCCACTCGAGAAGGTCATTAATCCCTAGATTATGGATTAACAAGATCATGCCATTTCTATGAAGTGCATATACACTTCTATAACATTTTCTCATCATGTTTGTGTGGGTTTCCCTCCAGGTACATTACTGGTTTCCACCCGCAGTCCAAACATGTACACTTTAGGCTACTTGACTGTCTCAAATTGCTCTTAGATGTGGATGTTAGTGTAAAATGGTTGTGTGTTGCCTGTGATGGTCTAATGAACTGTTCTGGGTACTTGGCCTTGACACAAAATAGATGAACCTCCTGCAACCCTAACAGGAGAAACCTATTAGGGTTGTATCACAATTATATTGAATATATATATGTCATTATAACAATTTATTGAAAAGAGATTATTATTATTATTATTGCCCTAAAATCTTTTCGTGCAGTAAGTTTGAAACTATTCGTTTAAAAATGATTTGTACGCTATTTGACTTTTTGTTGATGTGATAATGAAAAGACTTCTTCAGCCTCCATATTTCCCCTCCGCCATTTGTCTCGTTTGCGTCATCAAAAAGCGCAGCAGAACCCGGAAGTAATTTTCAGAATCGTTTCCGGTTTAGGGAGAGCGGTAAGTTTGCGACTTTTCATTCATTATAAGAATTGTAGTCGTGCTTTATTTAAATGTTACTTGGTTATTAGTGAAATATCTTGAGGATGTTGTGCTGTTAATTTTCTGATTTGTTTTGAACCGTTTTTTTTTTATCCCAGGTAAACATTTAGCAACATGGACATCCGACCGAATCACACGATATACATTAACAACCTGAATGATAAAGTGAAAAAAGAAGGTGTGTTTGCCCTGGTTACTTGTTACTGGTTACTAACACTGTTTGAAGCGTTTTTAAATTTGATAAATACAGCTATATATTTCTGGCTACATGTATGGCTGAAGATCGCCATGATCAAATTAAATTAGTTGCGGTTTTAATTCTATTCCAGGGGATTGTTGACAACCACGTGGTTATATATAGGGGTAAAATAAAGTGTGTGTATGTGTGTGTATCTGATTCTATCTCAGAGGGATGTAGACAACCACATGGTTTTTATATATAGGGATAAAATAAAGTGTGAGAGAGGGTGTGACACCAAACCACACCGCCTGGAGCTATTTCATATGATGGGTTATATATATATTTCAGTCCAGACTCCAAACTCAGTAAAACACTTTGGTGTTCTGGTGTGTTATTTGTTTCCTTTCTAGAGTTGAAGCGGTCTCTCTACGCCTTATTCTCTCAGTTTGGCCAGATCGTCGAGATTGTTGCTATGAAGACTATGAAAATGAGGGGTCAGGCATTTGTGGTGTTTAAAGAACTTGCTGCAGCTACGAACGCCCTGAGACAGCTGCAAGGTTTCCCATTCTATAACAAGCCCATGGTGAGTGTTTTAGGCTTTGCACATGAATTCAACTGCACTGTGCTTGAGCAGAACCCTGGAACAGTCTCTTCCTTGCCTCAGTTTGGTGTCACCTTATACCAAACCCATGTCTCCTAATATAAAAGCGGAGCTTCCCTATGATTCAACTTATTCAAGAAATGCTTTTTGTGTTTTTTTCTTTTGGGTGGGAACTCTCAAACTTCATATACTTATCCTATGCTTATCAAGATTTATTATAATAGATTGTTTATTGAAGAGCGTAAAAGTGAGTGGGTGTACCTCGCCCAGAGTCGGCTGAGATGGGCACCAGCCTCCCCGCGACCCTAATTAAGATTAAGCGATTCAGAAAATGAATATGGGGGGAAATTACTGTTTGTTTATTTCACATAAATAACGATGTCACATCTTAAGGCAGGACTATTATATGCCTCTTGCTCTCTGTATTTAAGCCGAGTTCACATGTAACAATCACACAATAATGTATAAGCAAATTTTAGTTTGTGTGTGTAATTGAATATATTTTCAGAGTTAGTCGAATTTGAGGTAAATGATCCATTTCTCACAGTCTTGACAACGTTCTTGGACCTGCTCACAATTTGGTGTAAATTCAAAATGGCTCCAAAATGAGCGAACAGCTTCTGAAGCAGTTCGGTTCTTTTTGCTTGTTTTTGAATGTCTCAAGCAGCTGATTTCTTCACAATCCATGTGAATATGCTCCTTTTTACAAAGAAAAACCAATCAAATTATGACACGTCATATGGAAAAACCTCCCCCACTTTTTTTTTTTTTTTTTTTTTTTTTTTTAATAAAGAACCCTCAAAATGGAAATGACGCACAGGTCATGTGAACCTGCTCCATCTACAGGTAGTTTTCAATATGGTCACGTGACCAAGCATTGTCGCTGGTTACAACAGCAGGTTCCAAAGGAAGCAGGCTGACACATTAGCTCTCTAATTCCTTTCATAGTCTTCCCCGACCGGCACCACAGAGACCCCTTCAGAAATTAGCTTTGTGTGGCGGAATTGATCTTACAAACACGAATCACAATCATGTTCAGACAGAACACCGAGCAGTCTGAAATGTTCTTGAAAAAAATTAGTTTATAAAACGGCTGCACATTGTTCTGCGTGACACAGTGGACAGACTCCTAAAAAATACCATGATCAGAAGCTACTGGTTTGAAAATGAGAAATGCTGGGACCAAGGGGTCCAATTGTTGTTCGCCACCAGAGAAGCGGTGCAAGAACCATTGGGGTTCAGCCCCTTCGAGCTAGCGTTTGGGCACATAGTGCGAGGCCCGCTAAAGCTCCTGAAAGAAAGATGGCTGCTACAAGAAGCTGCCTAAAGATGTAAGCCTATTGGACGTCATTTAAAGTTGTCAGGACTTCCAAGTTTTCTTTTTTACGGAGGGTGGAGTGACACAGCGGACAGACACCTCAGTGGTTGTGATGTTAAGCCGCTGTAACATGCGTGCCGACTGAGATGGCCACCCGCAACAAAGTAGATGCTCACTGTGATGCAGAGAAGGGTGTATAAGGGAGGAGGGCTCGGCATGCGACGGCTAACCTTGAACCCCAGACAACCAAGAAATTAGGAATTATTGTTGAAGTTTGTGCATCTATCTAAATATATTGCTCCATCGACAAAGTTTGCCTCCCTTTTATTACTCCAGGTTTCTGTCCACCAGTCTGTCACATCCGGTACAAAAGAAGGGTGTGATAAAATTCGGGGCTTCACTCGAATGTTTCCTCCCAGCCAAACTAGTGAACAACACAATCCTTCTGTCAGTCTGTGCTTTGCTTCAATCGAATGATTTCCTCGTTATTATATACAAAACAAGACACACAAATATCTTTGCATGTGCGCTAACCGGTTATAATTTACATCCAAATCTGCACTGGAGAAGTTGCTGAAAATATTTAGCAAAAAAATTTGTTTAGCATGCTCGCCGTAACTTTTAATAATTGAGTGTACATTTAAAAAAAAAAATGCTCGTATCGTTCCGTCACTGTGCGATTGTCATATTTACTGTTCTGCATTCACGACTTCCATAAGGCCACCAGTGTAGTGCTGCAGCAGTATGTTCTAATTGGGTTTTGTGCTGTGATGTGTTGTTGTATGTTGTGTTTTTTTCTGGGTTTAATAAAGTAGCTCTCTATATATTAATAATCAGGAGGTTGGCGGGAGTCCTGTGCGCCTAAATTTACACTTGTTTAAAAAAAAAAAAAATCTGTATACAGGGATCCCTCACTGCTTCGTGCTTCAATTCATGCGGCTTCAGTGCATTGCAATTTTTTTTTTTTTTTTTTAAATATTCATCGAATTAAAAAATAAGGAAATTAAGGAAGAAAAGTTCAGAAAATCCGAAAAAGTTTGGAAATAAGGAAAATGCCGCAAAAACAAGGCCAATTAGGCAAAAAAAAAAAAAATTCTAAAACAAAAAGAACAACCCAAAACCTCCCATCAAAATTAGTTACATTTTTGTGAGGTGCGCATCTGTGTGCGTTTGCGCACGCGCATCTGTATGTGTGTATATTTATATTGTATTTTCAGTCATGCCTTGAATATCGCGGATATTGTAGACTAGTCCTGGCTGCTATATTCGGAAAAACGCGAAGTAGGATCACCCCTCTCATTTCTATCATTCATCCATACATACATATTGCCCGTCGTCAGCATATCTAGCAACTTCACTTTTTGAGTCACTGTCATCATATTTTGCTTTTTCTTGGGCTCATTGGATGCCTTAGATGGTGCAGGACGTTCATAAACACTAAGATCACAAAATCACATAAATTCCCGTGGGAAGGTGCGAGGCTACAGTGTCACGCATCTAAGCCAATCAGTTTGCAAGATTGAGTTGAGTGGGCGGTTCCTGCCTGAACTGGGAAGGAGGAACACTTCAGTCTGTCGTTTGTAAACAATGGATGAAGCCTGCCTTGGCTCCCTGCATTCCGCTTGAGTACATGCAAGTTTCAGTGCGAATTTTGAATTGTTTATGAATATTTAAAATTTATTATAAAAATACAGCGATGCACCAAGACCGGGAAGTTCAAATCATGAAGCAGCAAGGGATGATTGTACATCTTTGGCATTATTTTTTTTAATGTTTGTTATTATTAGCATTTATAGCATTGAATATGTATTTATTGATATTATATACACACATGTATGTATATGTCAGTTGGGGGGGGGGTGATCCTACTTCGTGGAATTCGGTGGTCGCGAGGGATCTCGGTTCCAATTAACCATGGAAAGTGAGGGATCCCTGTATTTCCTACAGGTAATGTGCCTCTTGCCATCTCGCACACGAATTATAAAAATATATTCTTTTTGGTGGTTCCAGTGGCAGTGTATTTACTGCCCAAGCTGCTTTTCACAACAGACAGGAACTCGCGTCTGAGCTCTGTTCCTTTTGCACTCAGATCTGAATCTTTGGGATGTATTACAGGGGACATGGGGAATGTACATCGACTCTGGAGGAATCCATTGCTGTATTTTTTTTTTTTTTCTTTTCTTAAATAACGTATTCAACTTGGATTTGCCACATGATCACTGATATTTCTGTGCGAAACTGATCTGGTCTGTTGCACGCTTCATTAATAAATCCCCAGGTTTGATGAATATAAACCTCTTGCAGGTAATTATGCTCCAATCTGAATCAATGGCATGAACAAACTAGAGGAAGTTATGGTGCAGGATTTCACACGCAGCTCTACACTCTAGGCTTTCACACACGTGTCTGCACTTCAGCTTTATGCTGTCCCATAAATCAAAGCTGAGCAGCTCATGCTGGAACAACCAACTAATTCAACCGGACCCACTGGACTCGAGACAATCAAATGGAGGCTGCATGTAAAATAGGCAGAGGGGAAAAAAGCACAAAATGTATTTAAGGAAAGCCTTGGATTTGTTTTGTTGATATCGTAAGGGCAATACATGACCCACAACCAGTGCAGGGCTTCGGATCCTCCGTGATTGTCTCCATTTCAAGGATTTCGCTTTGACCACACATCTCTTTTAACTGGAAAAAAAAAATTCTCCATTTTTGCCCCAAACTCGCCTGTATGCGAATCAGCCCTTACTTTCACCCAGAAATATGCTCTTACTTTTTCCTTTTTTGAGACATAAAATTTTCGAAGAACACCGCATGGTTCCCATATGTACACGTACCCTGGAGGGAGGGACAGACTTGCACTGTTTTTCTTGAAGTTCTAAAAGCAACTTGGTGTCTTTTTTTTTTTTTTTTTTTTTTTTTAAATCAGTGGTGCTTTGTACTACACAGGAGTGCTGCTAAAATCAGTACAGTGGTACCTCACCTTACAATAGTCTCAGCAAACGAAAAATTCGGGTTACAAAAAACATTTTCCAAAATTTTTTGTCTCTGTATACGAAACAAGTTCTCCTTACAAAACACGCCAAACGTGCCATTCAAACAATGCACGTGCTGCTCTCCCATCAATGTCGTTCAAACATCCCGCCCCGCTGGCCTCCCATTGGCTAGGCAGGATGACGCAGCTCCCTCTTATTGGCTATCTCCCAACATCCCACCCTGCTGGCCTCCCATTGGCTCGGAGGGATGATGCAGCTCCCTCCCATTGGATATTATGGAGCTGCAGCTCCTATGATGCTTTTTGTGTAAAGGACAGGGTTACTGCTGCTTCATGCTTTATTTCTTGACTCAGGCTTTTAACCTTCCAGAAACATTTGTAAGATTATAACTCTGCTAAGAAGACATGGTCAACACACACGCGTGCGCACACACACACACACACACACACGCACGCACGCGCGCGTGTGATTTCCGGTGCGAGTGAGAAGAAACGGGCTCGAATGATGTCGCAAAGGAATATGGCCGAACCCGTCTACCATCGGTACGATATTGAAGCAGAAGGAGGTCTTAAAAGGTATATTTCTATCATTTTTAAAGGGTTTAGGGGGTAGTATTGGGGACCTTGGAACGAATCACACGTTTTACATGTAAAATGCGGTTCAATTTATGAAAAAGGCTCTAGAACGGATTAATATTCGTAAGGTGAGGAACCACTGTATTTTAGGATTGCAGTGAAAAACTAGCATCACGATGATGATATTGACGATGATATTGATGTGCCTGAATTAATTAACTGACATTCCAGGTATTCATCCACATGTGTTCGTTTGTAGCGTATCCAGTATGCGAAGACAGATTCTGATATCGTCGCCAAGATGAGAGGAACCTATGGAGACAAGGAGAAGAAAAAGGAAAAGAAGAAGAAAGCGCAGGAGCAGGCAGCGAATGCCGCCAAGAAGCCCGCGGTGAGTTTTTATACGTTTGCATACAACCTGTCAAATCGGTTTCCTCTCCAATCGTTCAGGAAAAGGAAGTGAGATTACACAGAGAAGTATTTCAATGCACTGTCCATTTTAACTGAATCATTATAGGATGCATTCGGACAGATGGAAGCTCCGCCCACATACCGTGTATCAGGTTTAATTTTATTTACTGTACTGTTTTTTGTTTTTGTTTTTTTTATGTGGATTTTTTTTTACAGAATGCTGTAAACACACAGCCACCACCTCCAGCTACAGTCCAGGTACAAAAATAAACCTGATGTATTTTTTTTTACCTTTCACATTTATCCAAGTTTTTTTAGTGCAGTACTATATTGAGGATGATGTTGTTGTTGTTGTAGATTCCTGACAATCCTCCCAACTACATCCTCTTCCTCACCAACCTTCCAGAGGAAACCAACGAGATGATGCTGTCCATGTTGTTCAATCAGTAAGTGCCATTTCCCCGCCCCTTACTATGATCACGGAGCTCTGCACCGTGAACAAATGGTTCAAAACGTCTGGTTAAAGTTAAAAAAAAACCAAACGGATGAAAACCTTTGCTTGTGTATATTATGTATGAATCATCTGTGGTTTATCGTGGCTGGGAAAAGGGTGATCAGTGATTGGTTAGAAGCGCAAGCCCGGTGTTATGTTATGAGTGGAGCCACGTTGTTTGAACCCGCTTTTGAAGCTTGTACAGCAGTGGCTGTGATGTGAGCTGAAGATCTGAATCGAGTATGATGATCGCTAACACGTTCTGCAATGGCTGCTAGGTGGCACCTTAAGCCATATTTATGGGAACGCTTCACGGAGATCAGTGGCTCACTCCCACTCAACCTCGTGTTTTCCCTGCCGGTTTGGTTGTCAGATGCTTTATAAGATTACTGGTGTTGACTGTTGTGATGCTGGCACCGCCACCACATCAGGTACTGTTTACTCTGTCACACGACTGCCACCAACCAAGGAGGGGGCGAAAACATGCACATGCCCCCTCCGTGACATGCGATCCTAGCCACCCTCCTCTTTTCAAACTGCTGCACATGCACATTTGGGGGCAGTCTAAACCATTAAACCACTCGGAGGGAAAGCACTATCTTCCCCTTGTACGAATGAACATACAGATGGCAGTGATTTGGTTGGCGATCGCTCTGAGTGACAGGGAACTGAGTGTATGCCATCCCTCCCTCTCGTGAGCGCTCAGCCAATTAGCTCCCGACCACAGATGGCAATGGCATTAGGGAAATATTTTCAAATTGCAGAAGAGATGCTAACGGTGGCTGGCAGCAATTGCAACGTTGCGTTTCCAGAATCATACAAAGTCGGTGTGGAAGAAAAGCTGAAGTCTGGGATTGAAGACAGCAACTTGGTATGAAATCATTGTTGTGTCATGTGATATCAGATCGGCGCATAGTCTGGGGTACTTGCCGATACCACCATTTCTGACAGTGTGTGGCATTCTATATCTAATACTTCAGAAATTCCATTTTGTTTTTATACGAATTGATACCATTCAACTGGACCTTCAGAGCTTTCTGCATTCTCGTGGCTTTTGCTGTGAAATGCGACTACAGTCAAGGAAGTGTGGTGGAAATCCCCGGAACAGTTCAACTTGATTTGAGGTTAATCTGAGTCTCTTTGACTGACGACAGGTGTCTACTATGTGTACTGGCTGGTATTTGACATGAATTTGAATGATTTAATTGGTTAATTCTGACCACAGCCACACCCAGCAGTTACAAGAGGGTGTGCATATTTATGCAAACACATTATTTTTGTTTTTAATTTTTGTCGCTTATTATATTTTAATTTTCAGGTCACATTTAAAGGTAGAAAAAGTTCTAAATTTTTTTTTTTTTTTTTCTAACAGCAGGTGTGTGTCGACCCTTTTGTAAATAAATATTGGCTCTTATTAAGGAAATTTAATTTTAATGTCTGGAATTTTCTTCTCTTCCCAGATTCCCCGGTTTCAAAGAGGTGCGTTTGGTCCCCGGAAAACACGACATCGCCTTTGTGGAGTTTGAGAGCGAAACTCAGGCAGGAGTCGCTAAAGATGCATTACAGGGCTTCCGGATCACTGCCACCTGTGCAATGAAGATCACTTATGCCAAGAAATGACAACACACGCACGCATCAGAAACGGGAATATTATTGGACAAATACTGAATGATTCCTGCATCCCATCAGGATTTCAGTGCAGTGATTTTTTTTTTTTTTTTTTTTTTTTTTTTTTTTTTCCCTTCCTCTCCTTTTTTTTTTCCTTTTTATGTTTGAGTGTACAGGACTTTTTGTTTTTTCATACCTGCCACAGTGGCAGAGCTGACCAGCTGTGTTGGTTGTATTTGTATTTTTTAGCCTAGAAATACAGATTAAAAAAAGTTTGTCTTGTGGAACGTGTGTGTGTGTGTGTGTGTGTGTGTGTGAGAGAGAGATCTGATACAACAAATGAATTTTCTGCTTGTTTAGTTATTTTAAAAAAAAGTTCATTTTGAGTAACACTGAAAAACAGTGTATGATTCCTTTCAAAATAATTTAATGTGCCACTTTCAAGTTTTTATAAATGAAATCGTTCTGCGCTCATTCAATATCAGATCACAATCTGTAATATTCACACAATGACCCAGTAATGAGCCGTCTGAGAGCCAAGGGAGCTAAACTGCTTTCGTGCACTCACTCATACATTTCGACACACATTTGTTAATCCTCACTCGAACCAGATGATAACTTTTGGTCTGTCAAGTCTCTTATTTGTATTTCGGGGAGTGATGAGTAAAGGGTACAGGACAGCCACCTTTCCAAAAGAACTGTTGTGTATTATAACCAATTTATTTGGAGCAGGTCCAGCTGTACTGCAGTCATCAGAATTGGATCTCCGGGTCTATGACTCTTCAGAGAAAACAGTCTCGTTTCTCTTAAAACATTTATACTTGATTCCATACTCCTCAAGGACCCAGAGGGATCATCAGGATAAGACCGTAGGGAGAATAAGAAGGGTGCAGTTTAATGGTTTTGTGATGCCCCGTCTCTTTCTCTACTTTTTTGTTAATCACAAGCCAGTTGTGTGTGTCACCTACTATTTCCTCCAATATGGCCGAAGCGCAGGTTCTAGCTAGTGTTGGTATTTGGGCTGCTTTGAATTTGGCTCGACTTGCTAAATGCTTGCAATGCTCTTTTTTGCATGAGCTTGTGTGTTGTTTCAGAACAAATTAAATGGTGACCATTAAAAAAAAAAAACATAAGGGGGCAGCATAAGGGTTAGAGACGTGGCTTTGGGGTGGAAAATGTGTGGTGGTGGGGGCTTGAGCTGCACTTTGCTTTCCTCCACTTTCATGGCTGAAATGCATTAGAGCCAGGTATCTAACCTCCAGCTACTCTTCAGATGCCCCAATGTGTGCGGCAGTCAACTGCTCCGTGTGTGTGTGTGTGTGTGTGTTCACCTTGGATGAGTTAAATGCAGAGGTAATAATTTCCCTTGCAGGATTAATACACTATATCAAGATCCAAAATAAACTAGATGAGGTAACCTCAAAAGTGCTGATCCTAGTTTTACAAGCCTACATTACCATCAAAACTCGTTCCATCAAAACTTTAGTATCCAGGACAGGAACACAGAAGGACAGATGATGGATTTTGCAAAAAGGATGGAAATGGCTGTGGTGAATACTTCCAGAAGACACAGGAGCATAGGGTGATTTATAAAAGTGGAGGTAGGAGCACACAGGTAGACTACATCTTGTGTAGACAATGCAATTTGAAGCAAGTCAGTGACTGCAAAGTAGTAGAGGGTGAGAGTGTTGCCAAACAGCATAGGATGGTGGTGTGCAGGATGATGCTGAAGGTGAAGAAGGCAAAGGCAGAGCAGAAGACAAAGTGGTGGAAGCTGAAAAAGGAAGAGTGCCGTGTTGTCTTCAAGGAGGAGTTGAAACAGGCTTCCAGATGACTGGACAACCACAGCAAATGTGATCAGGGAGACAGGGAGGTGAGTACTTGGTGTGTCCTCTGGAAGGAAAGTAAGGAGACTTGGTGGTGGAATGAGAAAGTGCAGGAGTGTGTACAAAGGAACAAGTTAGATAAGAAGTGTGAAGTGTGCTGGTGGCCATTTTTAAGAATAAGGGAGATGTGCAGAGTTGTGGCAACTACAGGGGATAAAGTTGATGAGCCAGATGATGGAGTTCTGGGAAAGAATACTGGAAGCTAGACTAAGGGCAGAGGTCAGCATTTGTGAACAACAGTTTGGTTTCATGCCAATAAAGAGCACCACAGATGCTGTGTTTGCTTTGAGGATGTTAATAGTGAAGTACAGAGAAGGTCAGAGAGAGCTGCATTGTGCCTTTGTGGATCTGGAGAAAGCATATGACAGGGTGCCGAGAGAGGAACTGCGGTATTGCATGAGGAAGTCTGGAGTAGCAGAGAAGTATGTTAGAGTGGTGCAGGACATGTATGAAAGATGTAAGACAGTAGTGAGGTGTGCTGTTGGCGTGACCGAAGTGGAGGAAAATCTACAGAGGTGGAGGTATGCCCTGGAAGGGAGAGGAATGAAGGTTCGCCTCAGTAAGTCAGAATACATGTGTGTGAATGAGAAGACCCAAGAGGAACGATGAGATTAAGGGAGCAGATATAAAGAAGATGGAGGATTTTAAGTACTTGGGCTCAACAATCCAGAGCAATTGAGAGTGTGGAAAAGAGGTGAATGGCATTGAGGAACAGACAGGAGGCAGAGCTGGAGGTAGCAGAGATGAAAATGTTGAGGTTCTCTTTGGGAGTAACAAAGATGGAAAGAATCAGGAATGAGTACATCAGAGGGACAGCACATGTTAGAGGTTTTGGATACAAAGTCAGAGAGGCTAGATTGAGATGGTTTGGACATGTACAAAGAAGGGATAGTGAATATATTGGTAGTAGGATGCTGAGGTTGGAACTACCAAGCAGAAGGCCTAGAGGAAGACCAAAAAAGAGATTTATGGATGTAGTGAAGGAGGACATGAAGGTCGTTGGCATAAGAGAAGATGCAGAGCACAGTGTGAGATGAAGGCAGATTATTCGCTGTGGCGACCCCCGAAGGAAACAGCCGAAAGGAAAAGAAGATTACCACCAAAACTTGGTGGCATGGGTGATCAGGAGGCCGCAGGTTCAAGTCCCTGTTAGACCCACTGTGCTAAGACTCCAGGGCAAGGTCTTAACCCAGTGCTTCTCAACTATTTTCTGTGGCGCCCCCTCTAGGAAGAAAAACATTTCACCTCCCCACCCCCACCCCGCGAGCGTCTATAAATACTGTAGTATTATTTGTCTATAAAATTATTAGTACACCCCTGCATAAAATTGTATCTGTTATTTACATTAAAACAAAAAAGGAATAAATATAGTTCAACTTGCAATAAAGAAAAACTTCATTATTTATTTTTTAATCTGTAACAGAAAAGATTTAAAGCGCATCAATTTGCCTGAAATTAACAAAACTACATTCTTATTTAAACTCATTGAACTTATTTATGTCTTAATGTCTCCATCTCTTCACCTTTCTCTTCGTTCCTGTTAGAAATTTTTTCGTGTTCTTGAAGGGTTGCTTACTGCACTTCACATTGTTTGCTTGTGCGAAAAACCGCGACACCAATACACCGACAATGAGAGCGCCACTGCCAAATACTGGAGTGGAGGTGCAATTGCACTCATACACTATTCCAGAAAAGCATGTTCCCCAGGGTCATACGCGCTCCCCCTGGCATCATACCCACCCCACTATTTGAGACGCACTGTCTTAACCACAAGTGTGCCTATGTCCACCCAGCAGTATCGGTATCAGTACCAGTGAAAAATACTGGGAAGGTAACCTGCCATGTACTAGCATCCCATCCAGGAGGAGTTGAAGTCCTTCACGCTGCAGAAACCGGGAATAAGCACCAACCACTAGGCTCGGGTGTAAAGAGCCTATGTCAGAAATGCTGTACTGGATGAGAAAGCAGGAGTCAAACAAAGGAGAAAGAGGAATGCCATGAAGCGCTAAAGTGACATTAAGCAGGTTTTATGCGTTTGTGAGGTAAAGACATGAGGAATCTTTGAGGGAGCACACTGAGGCTAAACTGGTCCTGTGGTGAGGTGTTTTTATAGCAGCAAAAAAGTCAATGTCCTCAAACGAGGGATGAAAACCGTCTCCATGTGACATTCTAATGCTGGACAGATATAGCAGAATTAGCTCCTCACTTTTCTTTTTTAATGGGAAACCTTGATCCTGTCTTCAGAGGTTATTTATGAGGCGTGTAAACACTCTCGGTGTCTGAAGAAGTGTTCATAAAGCATGCTGAAAACGGGTGATGAAAAAGTCAGGGTTGATATGTAGTCTATTACAGCGCGGGCTTCTGTACAGCTTCTCGTTCCGTCCCTTCTGTTGTTCCCCTCTAACACACTTCAACAGATTTACATAGTTTTTACTCAAGTATATAAATCTGCTGACGTGTGTTAGAAGCGAATAACTGAAGGTAGAATTCAGGAGGGGTGATGCAGCGGCATAGTGGTTGACACATGCACCTTTCATCAAGAAGGTCCTGGGTTCAAGGCACAGCAGTGGTGTTTCTGTGTGGAGTTTGTGTGTTCTTCCATGTGATTGCCTCCGATTTTAGTCAGAAAATAATTTTAATTCATTTACACCACTGAAACGCTTCATCCTATTAGGTTCACGGAAAAGCAGGAGCATATCTCAGCTGACACTGGACGAAGCTAGCTGGGGTACACCCTGAACAGCTCGTCTGATCATCACAGGGCCAACAAACACACTTGCAACCATTCACACTGATACACTCTCCAAAAGTCAATTCAAGACAGCCAGTCTACTGTGCTTTTGGAGGAAACCAACACATTCATGGGGAGAGTATGCAAACTCCACATAAAAAGGTCCTCACCACGCCCAAGCTTCAAACCCAGTACCTGCTAGCTTGTGAGTTGGATGTGCTAAACACTGAACCACCATTCGGATCCTTTACTTAACAGAAAAAATGTCTTTCAAAAAATCCAGAGACCCTGCAAACAAAATAGGCAGCACTTGAGCGCTCCCCCATCGGTCACAGAAATTACATCATGGAGACTGTAATGAAAAATGGCCGCAAACTACTAAACATTAGCTGCTAAGACTGTTGCATTCAGGTGGTGAGATTATGTGAAAGCAAAGACAGGTCTTTCTCCAAAAATTAGCATATTGTGATAAAGTTCATTATTTTCTGTAATGTACTGATAAAAATTAAACTTTCATACATTTTAGATTCATTGCACACCAACTGAAATATTTCAGGTCTTTTATTGTTTTAATACTGATGATTTTGGCATACAGCTCATGTAAACCCAAAATTCCTATCTCAAAAAATTAGCATATCATGTTCAGGTAGTCTAAACAAGCTATTAACCTAATCATCTGAATCAACCAATTAACTCTAAACACCTGCAAAAGATTCCTGAGGCTTTTAAAAACTCCCAGCCTGGTTCATTACTCAAAACCGCAATCATGGGTAAGACTGCCGACCTGACTGCTGTCCAGAAGGCCATCATTGACACCCTCAAGCAAGAGGGTAACACACAGAAAGAAATCTCTGAGCGAATAGGCTGTTCCCAGAGTGCTGTATCAAGGCACCTCAGTGGGACGTCTGTGGGAAGGAAAAAGTGTGGCAGAAAACGCTGCACAACCAGAAGAGATGACCGAACCCTGAGGAAGATCATGGAGAATCGGAGGGCCGATTCCAGACCTTGGGGGACCTGTGGAACCAGTGGACTGAGTCTGGAGTAGAAACATCCAGAGCCACTGTACACAGGCGTGTGCAGGAAATGGGCTACAGGTGCCGCATTCCCCAGGTCAAGCCACTTTTGAACCAGAAACAGCGGCAGACGCGCCTGACCTGGGCTACAGAGAAGCAGCACTGGACTGTTGCTCAGTGGTCCAAAGTACTTTTTTCGGATGAAAGCAAATTTTGCATGTCATTCGGAAATCAAGGTGCCAGAGTCTGGAGGAAGACTGGGGAGAAGGAAATGCCAAAATGCCTGAAGTCCAGTGTCAAGTACCCACAGTCAGTGATGGTCTGGGGTGCCATGTCAGCTGCTGGTGTTGGTCCTCTGTGTTTTATCAAGGGCAGGGTCAATGCAGCGAGCTATCAGGAGATTTTGGAGCACTTCATGCTTCCATCTGCTGAAAAGCTTTATGGAGATGAATATTTCATTTTTCAGCACGACCTGGCACCTGCTCACAGTGCCAAACCCACTGCTAAATGGTTTACTGACCATGGTATTACTGTGCTCAATTGGCCTGCCAACTCTCCTGACCTGAACCCCATAGAGAATCTGTGGGATATTGTGAAGAGAAAGTTGAAAGACACCAGACCCAACACTGTGGATGAGCTTAAGGCCGCTATCGAAGCATCCTGGGCCTCCATAACACCTCAGCAGTGCCACAAGCTGATTGCCTCCATGCCACACCAAAAAATTAATTTAATCCATAGCAGAGTGGTATAGTGGTTAGCATGCCCATCTCACAGCAAAAAGGTCCTGGGATTTGTGTGGAGTTTGCATGCTCTCCTTGTGTTTTTGTGGGTTTCCTCCGAGTACTCTGGTTTCTTACCACAACCTAAAGATATGCAAATTAGACTGGTTGTTCTAAGTTGCCCCTGAGTGTAACTGTGACTGTGAATGGTTTGTGTTTGTATGTTGGCTCTGTGATGACCTGGCAAGTTGCTTGGGGTTTACCAGACATAGGTTTTCTCCATATGCAGTACTCAAAATATCAGCATTTAAATTCTGCATAAATAACAACATCTGAATGATTCATTTTAATCATAATACATCATCCCGCAAGTTCAAATCCGGATTAAGGCCACAGCCATTTTTGGCTGGGGGTCCATGGGAGTTAATTGTCCGAGCTCTCAAGGGAGGGACGGATGTCATACGCTGAATTCCCTGTCACTCACAGCAATTACCAGCCAATCATTACTATCAGTGAACTCATTCGTGAGAGGGTGGCAGTACTTTCCCTCCGAGTATGTTGGGCTGCCCTGAAATATTCATGTACAGCAGTTCCCGAAGGCGGGGGTGGCAGCATTCCATGTAACGGAGGGGAGATGTGCATTAGGGTGGAGTGAAAATTGTGAAAAATTATTATTTTTTTAATAATGTAAACATACATTATTTTTACTTGGAATAGCAATGAAAATATGTGGAGCGGCGTCATCTTAAGGATTTTAAAAGTTCATCTTGATAAGTTGATATCTTAGGCTCCCCCAAGAGCGATGAAAATGACCATATTTGGGCAGTTTTACTAAAAATGTTTTATTCTGATATAGTGATCCAATTTGCTTCTATATTATCAAAAACATATATTTTAGGCAGTTTGGCACAGTGTTAACATATATTGTCTCAAAACCCCCCCACACACATATTCAGATGAGTCGATGACTGTGAAGTCTCGTTTTGTCTCGAAAACTGGAATTTTTGCCCTCGACTCCAGTCTTGTACGGATGAAGCCGTCTCGTCGATTGTTGCCACATACAGACCGTGATGCCTCAGTCACCACCTTGATGCCCCTCTCCACAGCCTGTGTGTGTCATGGGTATCTGTCGATTGTGCCATATGCTCTGCCCTATGCTGTCGCCACCAGGCGATAGTTTCCTCTACTAAACTACTGAGTCCTGAACTTTCCAGTCATATCAAATCTGTGAACTGTGAATGTTCTAATTATTTAGAGTTATTCCCTTTGTCTCAGGTCATGAGGGGCCAGTGGCATAATGGTTTGGGTGCTGGGCTCATGATTGGGAGGTTGTGTGTTCGAATCCCAGTTAGACCCTCACCATGCTAAGACCCCTGGGCAAGGTCTCAACCACAGGTGTGCTTCTGTTCACCAAGCAGTATAAATGGGTACCACTAAAAATACACTGGGAAGGTAACCTGCGATGGACTAGCGTCCCATCCAGGAGAAGTTGAACTCCTGGTAGCTTCATGCTACGGAAACCAGAGATAAGCATCGGCCTGATGAGCCACTAGGTTCCGGTATAAAAAGCCCAACAGACTATCTATACATCCATCTACCATGCATGCATACATTTGTTTCATCTTCTATCAATCCAAATATTCACCGATCCATCTTCCATATATCATCTCATCTTTATCTTCATCTTCTTCCGCTTGTTCCAGGGTCAGGTTGCAGGGGAAGCATCCTAAATAGTGAGGTCCAGATGTCCCTCTCTGACTCCGGGATCCTTTCCCATTCGAACATGCCCGAAACACTACAGCAGGGAGGCATTTGGGACGCATTCTAATCAGAAATCAAACCCCTCGAAACGAAGGAGCTTTCTCGATGATCGAGCTTCTCACCCAATCTTTAAGGGAGAGCTTCGTCACCCCGCAAAGGAAGCTCTTTTCAGCAGCTTGTATCTGTGATCTTCTTCTTTCTGTCACTGATGATTGATTTATGTATGAATTATCCATCCATTCATCCACCCATCCACCTACTGTCCAGTCTTACATCTGTGTAGCTCTCCATTTATCCACTCTCTATCCAGCTACCTAAAATCCACACATCTATCCACCCATCCATCTTCTATTCATCTATAAATATGTCCATCCATTCATTATTCAATTATCCATCTGTGCATCCATCCATCGATAATTCAACTATCCATTCATCTATCTGTCCATCCAACTACCTATCAATCAATTATTCATTCGTTCGTTTATTATCTATCTATCTATCTATCTATCTAGCTATCTATCTATCTGTCTGTCTGTCTGTCTGTCTGTCTGTGTGTCTGTGTGTCTGTAGGCTATAAATCAGAATTCAATTATTGTGTGTGTGTGTGTGTGTGTGTGTGTGTGTGTGTGTGTATATGTGTGTCAGGCAGTTCTCCTTCATCATTCGAAGGGACACACAGCTGTATTTTAGATGAAGTGCTGCTGCTCCCAGGATGAAGAGAACAGGGTGGATGATCAGATCCCATCGGCGGTAAGATGAAAACAACACGTTTAACTCTTAACTCAGTGTTTTTTTTTATTGTTTGTTACTATTTAGGATTCATAGACAAGATCACGTTTTGTGAGGAAATGTAATTCTTTATAACATAAAATATAACATCTGGAATAATAGATGTTGGCAAAGTGTTTGTATTGAATTTGTGTTTTAATATCAAGAAAGTGAATTTTTTCTTTTTCTTTTTTTCTGTGGAAGTAGGAATTCATAAAAAGCTTTACTGCATATATAACTTGTATCTGTATCTACCACTCTATAATTTAAATTTATATTAAAAATTAAAATAAAAACAAATTTCAGTACACATGAGGTTGCAAGAGCCTGATCAGTTAGTTCCTGATAATATATTTCTACAATAACTGGAATCATTAAAGAACTAATGAATTACTGAAGTCCTAGTACTGAATAGACATTATGTAAATCAATCCTGTATTTGCATTTATTTGCATACATAATCTAATGTGTTTGTCGAACAAATTCATTAATTTATTGATTTTATGTATATATATATATATATATATATATATATATATATATATATATAGAGGATTTTCTGAGTAGATCCTTCCGTAGGAGAGTGCTCAATACTTTTTGGTAGAGCAAATAACAAAAATAAAAGGACAGGACAAAGACTTTCTATTGAAACTCCATTTAACACTACAGATCTGTTTCGAGGGGTGGTGAAACCATCCTCTCTCTTCAGGTGATTATAGAAGAATGATTTGAATGATTTAACCTGAAATATTCTTCTATAATCACCTGAAGAGAGAGGATGGTTTCACCACCCCTCGAAACAGATCTGTAGTGATAAATGGAGTTTCAATAGAAAGTCTTTGTCCTGTCCTTTTATTTTTATATATATAGATATATAGATATTGTATACTGTATATAATTCTGTAATTAAGGATTTGTTTTTCTCAAGATGTAAACATTATGTTACAGAGCACAGCCAATTAAATCTGTAATCACAAGCTTATACAACAACACAAATGATTTTATTGTTCAAGTGTTTGAATTTATAAAAAATGTAAAAGGTGAAACCAATCATTAAACACCCGAAAACTTTAATAATGACCCAAATTAAAATGTGACCAATATTTATATATATATATATATAGCAAAAACTTCTTAGAAATTAAAAATTAAAAAAGATAAATTGAGTACAACTTTCTTTTTTAACAATTGAGAACAACTACTACAAACAGCCACCTTTCTTAAAAGATAATGTTTAAGAAACATGATGGAATTAGAGGTAAGTGCGTGGAACGCTACAGAATTCTGGTCCTATATAAACAAATCTGCTTCCAAACTCAGATTAAATACTTTACGTTTACAGCGTTGGCAGACGCTCTTATCTCGAACAATTTACAATTATCATTTGTACAACTGAGCAAGCGGGCAGTGGTGGTCTCGTGGTATAAGGCGCTTGATCGCTGATCCTAAGGTTAGGGGTTCGAGTCCCACTTTCCATGAGGTTGTCACTGTCCCCCCAATGCAGATAACTGGTTTATCAAAGACCAGCCATGTTTCTCACTGTCTATGGTGAGAGGTTCGTGTAAAAGAACCATTGCTGCCTTTCGACAAGAGTAACTGCAAAGCTTTCGGTGTGTTTCCACCCTGCGATGGCCTGGCGAGCTGTCCAGGGTGTATGCTGCCCTTGCCCAGATTCGGCTGGGATGGGCGCCAGCCTCCCCACAACCCTAATTAGTACAGAAAATGAACTGAACTGAACAACTGACCAATTGAGGGTTAAGGACATTGCTCAAGAGCCCAACAGTGCTGACAGTGGGGATTGAACCACTGACCTTTAGATCAGTAACCCATCACCTTATCCACAAGGCCATCACTGCACCATCTTACAACGTATATAGCCGCTATCCTGTCATCTAGGTCAAGAGGTTAGTTATTATGCAACAAATCATACAGACTTCTATGAGAAACAATATCCTTTATTCTTTTTTTATAGAGTCATGCACAGCTAGAGAACAAAGAGAGCGAGAGAGAGCGAGAGAGAGCGAGAGAGAGCGAGAGAGAGAGTAAAGCAGCTACTGTACCCTGATTCATGAATAAGCAGTTTGAGGGAGAACCATGGGTGAAAGAAATTACACTTTGGCGGCAGTAGCGTGGACCCAAGATCAGCCTTCACAGAGCCCTCAGAACCTTCTCAAGGCAAGCTATGACATTATGTTAGATTATGACATTCCTTCGGACCAGATTCTCGATACGACTCAAGGAAGAGCGTTTTTCATCTCAACCATCATCATCGCCATTGTTCTGGTCTGCATCATGCTTGTCTGTGGCATTGGGAACTGCCTATACATCGTCACATTAGTGTGTAACAAAAAACTGCGCAACCTCACCAACCTGCTCATTGCAAACCTTGCGGTGTCGGACTTCCTGGTCGCCGTTGTGTGTTGCCCTTTCCTGGTTGATTACTATGTCATTAAGCAGCTCTCCTGGGATCATGGGATTTTCCTGTGCATTTCAATCAATTACCTGAGGTCAGTGTCTCTGTACGTGTCCACCAATGCCCTGCTCGCTATCGCTGTCGATAGGTGAGTGTTTGGAATATTTCTTCACATTTTTTTCAATGTGGGTTTTTTTGTTTGTTTGTTTGTTTGTTTGTTTGTTTGTTGTTTGTTATAATCTTGTTTAAGCCGGTCATCTGATTCTGTTCTT
Organism: Plotosus lineatus; assembly: GCA_024760905.1. NCBI lineage: Eukaryota > Metazoa > Chordata > Actinopteri > Siluriformes > Plotosidae > Plotosus > Plotosus lineatus. The sequence continues at coordinate 23,728,227 of CM045744.1, read as the reverse complement.
CTTCTTTTACTTTCGGCTGCTCCCTTCAGGGGTCGCCACAGCAAATCATCCGCCTCCACCTCACCCTGTCCTCCGCATCTTCTTTTCTGACTCCAACGACCTTCATGTCTTCCGTCACCACATCCATAAATCTCTTCTTTGGTCTTCCTCGAGGCCTTCTGCCTGGTAGTTCCAACCTCAGCATCCTACTGCCAATATACTCACTATCCCTCCTCTGTACATGTCCAAACCATCTCAATCTAGCCTCTCTGACTTTGTCTCCAAAACATCTAACATGTGCTGTCCCTCTGATGTACTCATTCCTGATCCTATCCATCCTCGTTACTCCCAGAGAGAACCTCAACATTTTCATCTCTGCTACCTCCAGCTCTGCCTCCTGCCTTTTCCTCAGCGCCACTGTTTCTAATCCATACAACATCGCTGGCCTCATCACCGTCTTGTACACTTTTCCCTTCATTCTTGCTGACACTCTCCTATCGCACATCACACCGGACACTTTTCTCCATCCATTCCAACCTGCCTGCACACGCTTCTTCACCTCTTTTCCACACTCTCCATTGCTCTGGATTGTTGAGCCTAAGTACTTAAAATCCTCCACCTTCGTTATCTCTGCTCCCTGTAACATCACCGTTCCACACATGTACCACACATGTATTCTGATTTTCTGAGGCTAATCTTCATTTCTCTCCTTTCCAGGGCATACCTCCACCTCTCTACATTTTCCTGCACTTGTTCTCTGCTCTCACTACAGATCACAATGTCAGTCTGTTGACTATCCTAATTGGGCCGCAACCGAATTTCTGATATAATACAAGCTGCAATCAAAAAGTTCCACCACGGTTCATGTAGCAAACGTATTTTTTTTGTTTTGACTTGATTTGATTTTTGTGTGCACATACAGCAGGAACAAATAGTTTTTTTCGTCAAATTTAAAGTACATCGCCTGATGTCGCAAGATAAACATCACGACCCATGTTACACATGTTTGTGTGAGACTGGCATTGGTGTACATTTGCAAGTTTATGATGTGCCAGAGAACAAACCTCAAATTCTGTGTCAACCTGTTGAAATCGACACTGGAGACCCTTGAAATAGTTCCCCGGCTTGAAATACCCGCTCGCGACCCGAGTAGAATTAAGTGGTTTAGAAAATCAATGAAAATAATGAATGAGCTGATGCTCCATAATGAAGGATGAAGAGATTATTTGATAAGGGATTTTTTTTTCGCTGAATAAATTAATAATTATTATTGGTTTGACTTTCTCCCCACTTGTCACATTTTGAGATGTTACCCTCCAAAATACTTCTGATTTGCATCATATTTATGGATGTGGTGAAGGAAGACATGACGGTCGTTGGAGTCAGAAAAGAAGATGCGGAGGACAGGGTGAGGTGGAGGCGGATGATTTGCTGTGGCGACCCCTGAAGGGAGCAGCCGAAAGTAAAAGAAGAAGAAGAAGAAGACCCTCCAAAAAAACCCTCATTCACTAAATCTCCTCTTTATTCTTAATTATGCACATTTCTTACAGTAGTTGGAATTTCCTTTTTTTCTTACATTCTTCGCATTTCCACTTATTTGTTATTCTCTTCTGTACAGCAGTACCTTGACTTATGAAATTAATCCATTCCCGAGGGCGAGCTCTTAAAGCAGGGGTGTCAAACTCGTGCCACAAAGGGCCATGTGGCTGCAGGTCTTTGCTTCAACCAAGCAGCAGCACACCTGACTTGACTCATTTAATCAACTGATCTAGGTCTTCAGGCAGCCGATTGGTCAATCTGTGTGCTCTGTACAGAGATTGGCCAATCAACTGGCTGAATACTCAGCTCAATTGATGAAATGAGCCAAGTCAGGTGTGCTGCTGCTTGGTTGAAGCAAAAACCTGCAGCCACATGGCCCTTTGTGACACGAGTTTGACACCCCTGTCTTAAAGGGAACCTGTACCCAAAATTGACAGCATTAAAAATATATCCATTATACCTTATTATTAACTTTTAAACATCACGTGACGTCGGTAGTTTATGTATAAGTCCACATTTCCTTTTCTTCTGTATGACATTCCTTGCTCACGAAGGTTCAGCGCACGGACATGTTTGCTTTTTTTTCACCGGGGTCAAAGGTCATTGTGATGTAACATTGTTGACAGTCGTATAGCCAATTGCAGAATGTCAGTATATTTTCCTCAAGCAATTCATGTTCTTTACAGCAATAGCACTCCTGATCGTTTTTTTTGACGCACGCATTTCCCACAAGAGCACCAAATATTTACTGGTTGTTTCCTACGATTTTCCCGTGTAAGACTTTCTGCCGACACTCCAATATCGTCTTCCGAGTCGTCACTTTCCTGGTCTGATTTCACTAAATGTGGATAGTCTTTCTTCAGTGGTTCATATAAATAACCTTCTGCTCCTTCTATGACATTGTCTTCGTCCATGGTTTAAAAAAAAAACTATGAGAATGTCTGTCTGTTTTTTTCCCAAGTTTCCGTGAGCTTGTGTTGTATATGTCAGGTATATAGCCTTATGTTTACATTGCAATCTCACAGTTCTGGTCGAGGCTTTGTCAACGATATTACGTCACGGCAAATGCGCCGTTTTAAAACTCCTGTGCTCTGAAGCTTGACGTTAGTGAAGCCCTTAAATCGCTTAAAGCTGGTTTGTGAGAGAATATAATAAACGCCTTATAGGTGTATTGTCACTAGCTATACACAATACATCAAATTAGGTAAATGAGCGCTTTCACTACAGGTACACTTTAAGTCAAAAAGTTTGAAAGATAAAACAAAAATGCCCATCGGAAATAATAGAAAACTAATTAATCCGTTCCAACTGCCTCCCAAACTCATATAACCTGACACAAACAGGTATATTTGATCTAATATATTAAAGATAAACATGTAAAAACAATAAACATTTAATAATAATAATAATACATGAACATTAACATTAAGAATAATTAATAATAAATAATAAAAAACAAGAATAAACAATAAATCAACTAACCCTTCCGATAATCGACTGCAGCAAAGATGTGACGTGGGTGTAAAGATGTCATGTGGGCTGGCATGATGTGGTGCGTAACAGAGAAGGAAGAGGAAAATTTTGTGCACGTGCACACTATGAATGCCAGCAACGAAAGGCTCATGGTGAGCTCCCACAAGGCCAGTGCTTCTCAAATCGTGGGGTGTGACCCCCTTGGTGGGGTGTGGTGTGATACCAGGGGGGCCACGTATGACAATGGGGAACATGCTTTTTTGCCATACATGTACTAGAATTAAGTGTAATTGCGCATCCTCTACAGTAGGTGGCAGTGGCGCTCTCACTGTGTTCCCTCTGGTGTAGGGAAAAAGCACCGATATGGGCTGTAAAAAGTAAGAAAAATAAAAATATGTTGACAGCTGTAAACAGAATGCTTTCATCCAGATTCTCTGTTTGTTTCCTAGATACATGGCCATCGTACATCCTCTGAAACCCAGAATGAAATATCAGACGGCGTACTGGCTTATCCTGGGAGTCTGGATCTTCCCGATCCTCATCGCAGTTCCATCAGCCTACTTTGCAACGGCGTATGAGTACCCGCAAGGCAATGTTGCTCATGGCAGCAAGATCTTCTGTGCCCAGATCTGGTCAGCAGACCAACAGCTTTTCTACCGATCTTACTTTGTGTTCATTTTGGTTGTTGAGTTTATAGGACCAGTGGCGGTCATGGTGTTGTGTTACACTCGGATCTCACGTGAGCTGTGGTTCAAGAACGTTCCAGGGTTTCCGATTGAGCAGTTGGAGCGGCGTTTGCGGCGGAGGCGACACACTGTTGTTGCTCTCATTGCTGTCCTCGTGGCTTACGTGCTTTGCTGGGCGCCATATTATGGCTTTGCTCTTCTGCGGGATTTTTACCCATCGGTGATCACACGAGATCGCAATTCTCTTATCGCGTTCTACATTATTGAATGCATCGCCATGAGCAATGGGGTCATTAATACACTGTGCTTTGTGAGTGCGAAGAAGAATGCTGCTAAGTGTCTCAAGAAGGCAAGATGTACGCGGTGGCACATTGTGCCAAGAAACACAGCGATCGTTGATGAGAACATTGGAGTTGAGGGTGATATGAGGACTTCATCACTTAAGGTGATGGACGAAGTGGAATGTACACGAATAAAATGAATGATCTGGAGAAGATAGAGGAGGGTTGTCATGTAAAGTGTGTCTTATGACACAAAAAAAAGTCTCCTGATCTTAATCCCAGTCGCAAAAGATTACTTTATCCCACTTCCGCCAACAGGGAATGGGTTCTGTTCTGGTTCATGCACCAAATTTCAAACCGTATGGAAATTGGAACCAGTGAATTTGGTGGCCAGTTGAAACCAAAAGATAGCTGTTTGGTTCTGGCACAAAATAAGAAAAACATCAGTTGGCATGCCATTAGTTTGAAGAGGAAGTAAAGCATAGCAGTGGAGTGGAGATGATTATGAAAAGAACATCCAGTGGTTTATTAGCTATTTGGCCCGAGTTAATTAATACAATCTGCTCTCTGCTGACGATGCATCTTTAATTACATTCATTGTAACAGTAATGTACATTCATTTACATTCATGCCCAAAACTGTTGGAAACATAACTGGTTCCCCAAACAATACAAAGATTTAAAAGTCCGGCATGAGGCTGATTCACAAATCCATTTCCTGTTGATCGAAACGTAGCATCAGGGATCAGAGTCCTCCGCCTTGGGATTAATCATCATATTACATGAGCTGCATGCTAAAAATGCTTTCTCACTTTTTTCAGATTTAAAGTTTATTGCCTTATAATGAGGTCCTTTGTGAAAACAATTCCTGAAAAGAAACCCTGAATGGCAGGTTCTAGATATAACATTCTCGCATGCCAAGTTAAATAAATTAAGATTCATTAGATAAAGCTATTACTTATTGTACCTTTCACACTCTCAGAAAAAAAGGGATTCCTCGAAGGTTTCTTTTGATAGTTAAGGTTTCCTTCCGCACTAAAAGGATTCTACATTGAAATATTTCTAATAGAGGAACGTTTTGTTGTAGGTGGTGAAGGATTGCATTGGAGATTGACTTTTCTTTTCTCACTTGCTCTTCGAGACTTCTTAAAATCAGAAATGTTAGAGAACTTCTGCTTTGTCTCATCCGCTGTCTCTCTCTTTGCCACATCAGCCCAGCCCCAGCATTCACCAGCTGGGAGAAACCTCAATAAAAGAGCCAAACACACAGATTGTGCATTGGATCATTTATTCAAGCCTTCTGCTCACATGGTGTTACAGACTGTTTATATTAGTCAAGTTCTTATTCAACAGAACAGAGAAATAAAGAAGTAGAACACCACTATACCACTATTAGGAATAATATGCAAAGGATAATATTTTCCTTCACTAAAGGAAATCGGTTAGTGGAGGACTCAGTTGTAAGGCTCTCTAATAAAACTTTAATGGTCTTTCTGAATAGAAAGGCCAGAGTGGGAAGTGTAAATGAGCCCCTAAACGCCTCTTAAAATGATTGGCTCAACAGTCACACATGTGCAGGTCAGTAATGAAAGTTAACTTGGGTGGGCCAGGAGAAAGTTGCACATCTGGGATTACAGAGAGAGAACTTTACACTGTGTTTTAATCTCAGCGCTTTTTCTGTCAGCACTAAAATAACAGAACTAGAAAAACTACAGAATGCAACATACCAAAGAGATTATGGTTACAAGTGCACTCGTTAACCTGAAAAATCTAGCTAAGGCTGCAGGTCTTTTTATAACTTGACATTGTTATAATAAAATGTCTCCCCCTAATGGACAACCAATGAACAGCTATTGACACATTACTTGCACTAATCTACCTTTAATTGATTTTTTTAAACATTATTCTAAGCAAGAATCGTACACAATAAAACAAATTACTACAGCTGAAAATGTTCATTAGACAATTCCCTGAATAAAGACTTTTTGTTTAGTTTTGTTTTGGTTTTTTTTTTACAAGTTTGGGCTTTTAAACTTAAAATAGGATTGTGAGGACGCCAACTGTTGCGTGGAGGCTGGTGCCCATCTCAGCCGAATCTGGGCGAGGGTGGGGTACACCCTGGACAGCAGACCAGGCCATTTCAGGGCCCAAAATTTAAGCTATTGTTAACTCATTAGCCAAAACCCTAACCCTTTCTCTTTTTCTCATGGTTCTAGCACTTTCTGCAAACAAGTTAACATCTCAAGCATTTGTTGATTCCCAGTCTGTATTTATATGTGGTACTCATGTGAATTGTTAGTGGATCTCATATAGGATTGTCCATACTGTGGTAACGGGGCAGTGGTGGTCTAGTGGTATAGGGTTGGGGGCTCGAGTCCCACTCTCCACAAGGTTGTCACTGTCCTCCCAGTGCAGCTAACTGGGTTATCAAAGGCCGGCCATGTCTCTCACTGTCTATGGTGTGAGGCATGTAAAAGAACCATTGCTGACTTTCGTAAAGAGTAGGCTGCAAAGCCGTTGGCATGTTTCCACCCTGCGATGGCCTGGCGAGCTGTCCAGGGTGTACTCTGCCCTCACCCTGAGTTGGCTGGGATGGGCACCAGCCTCCCCGCGACCCTAATTAGGATGAAGCGGTTACAGAAAATGAACTGAACTGATACTATGGTAACTGTGTGCATGTGTATGTAGGCCCAGCCTGGGTTATGCCTGGGCTATGGCTATGGCTATGGAACCAGAATGGGCATCTTACCTGGGATCCTCTAAGGTCAACTCGATGGACATCCTCTTTTTGTGAATTGGAAATGGTATTTTTAACAGAAAAATCTATAATAAAGTTTATACTTCAAAATATACAGATACATTTATAGGGAACCCAAATCAGGAAGAGGTTGTGTCCATAATTTTTTTCACCATTCAATCTTTTGTGTCGCATTAAAAAAGGACCTAATGCTGCGTAAATTGCACTGATACTGATTGCAGTCTTGGTCTGCAATGAATCATGAGTTGCTACTAAGTAAACAGTCTGGATACTTTTTAGGTGAACTTTTCCACGGATTAGTCATAGTGATGCATTTTATGTGTTTTCTGTCTATCCTGTGTGGGTTTAATACAGGGGTCGGGAATCTTTTTGACTGAGAGAGCCAAAAAAAGACATATTTTAAAATCTAATCCTCTGAGAGGATTGTATTAATACTGAATACAACTAAATTGAATATATATGAGTATGACTCTGAATTTATTTTAAACAACACTGTTATAACAAAGTTGTTTATTAATAAGAAAAGTACTTCTTACTATTAATGCGACTTCTGGTGCTGCATGTAGTTCCTTGTAGTCTGGTTGATACGTGCTGAGGTTCAGCTTCATGCAGGCGTTTAGGCTTTCATCTGTTAAACGTGACCGCAGGTTGGTCTTGATGTTTTTCAGGTGAGGACTGCTCGCGTGCGCATGTGGAGCCAAACATAGCCAATACGACAGGACACACACTGCAGTGTTTGTGACAGGAAGCGCGTCCCAAGTTTTGGCAATCAGCTGGTCTGCGGGTTGAAGTTTTTCCATGTCTGTCCATTTGTGTTTGCTTCCCAGCTGTGCTTGGCTTCGTGCAAATGAGCCGATCAAAAACGAGGAAAATTTACCTCTTTACTCAAAAACAACTCGCGATGTCTGTGGCTGTTGTTATAGTCCAATAAAATTAGAGTTTGAAGGTATCAGACCTGCCCGCATACTGGCGTACAGAAAAGATTGTGCTCTCTGCACAGTGACGTGGCATTGAAAATAGATGTATAGATTTAAATGCACGAGATTTATTCATGCTTTTGTTTTACTTGATGGCTTTTTTTGTATTTTTATTTAAATGACAGTGAAATGATGTATTCGTTATTCTGTTAAGAAAGGCCACCTGATTTATCTGAGAGCCAGATACAGTCATCAAATGAGCCACATCTGGCTCGCGAGCCATAGGTTCCCAACCCCTGGTTTAATAAGTGATAATCTGCAAATATAGAGCAGCTTCATATGCTCATTAGCATTCAGCTTTGCGAATAAATTAACTGTCCCTTTAGTGACTGAGATAAGAACCGCAATGTGATTTCTGACTGATACAGTACTCGAGTTAGCATTAGTGATCGTTCATCAAAGCAGAGTGCGAATATTATATTGGAGTTTGTAGTTGAACTGCGAGTGAGGTCTTAAAAGGGATAATCACATTTTATTTTTAAAAATTATTTTAAAATTCAATAAATGTCTTTTTATTTAAATACTCTTCTCACTTATTTGGCAAACTGCTTAATCCTATGAGGGTCGTGTGGAGGCTGATGCCTAGGTCAGCCAACACTGGGCAAAGGTGGAGTATACCCTCAACAGCTTGCCAGGCCATCACAAGGCAACACTCGCTCTCACACCTGGGGACAATTTGAAATAGCCGCTTAGCCTAATGCGCACGTCTTTAAACTGTAGGATGAAACCGGAACACAGTACACTGATGAAAACACTGATGTGACTTTGGTAGACATTGTCCCATATATACAGTATATGTGGTGGTCTAGTGGTATAGGGCGCTGGATCGCTGATCCAAAGGTTGGGGGTTTGAGTCCCACTCTCCACAAGGTTGTCACTGCCCCCCCCAGTGCCGCTAACTGGGTTATCAAAGGCGGGCCATGTCTCTCACTGTCTATGGTGTGAGGCATGTAAAAGAACCATTGCTGACTTTCGTAAAGAGTAGGCTGCAAAGTCGTCAGCGTGTTTCTGTCCCTTGCTAAAAAAGGGTTGTGACAGGAAGGGCATCCGACGTAAAAAACCTCTGCCAAATCAAACGTGCGAATCAGATGATTCGCTGTGGCGACTCCCGAGTAAAAGGGAAAAAGCTGAAAGGAAGCCAGACAGACAGACATACAGTATATATACTAGTATATTATATATATATATATATATATATATATATATACATACAGGGATCCCTCACTTTCTGTCGATAATTGGGACCAAGATCCCCTGCGACCACCGAAATCTGTGAAGTAGAACCCCTCCCCACTGCATGTGTACAATATCAATAAATACATATTCAATGCTATAAATGTTTATAATAGCGATCAAACATTAAAAAAATAATGCATAAGATGTAAATACAATATAAATACACACACGGACGTGGGCACGAACGCAGATGCACACCTCACATAAATGTAACTAGTTTTGATGGGGGGTTTTGGGTTGTTGTTTGTTTTTGGTTTGTTTTGGGGGTTTTTTCCATAATTGGCCTTGTTTTTGCAGCATTTTTCTTAACTTTTTTACATATTCTTCCTTAATTTCCTTATGTTTTAATTCAATGAATATTTAAAAAAAACACGATGCACTGAAATGATCCCTCGTTACTTCAGCTTCAGTTTCTACGACTTCAGTGCATCGTAGGTTTTTCAAAAATATTCATTGTAAAATTAAAAAAATAAGGAAATTAATGAAAAATAGGGAAAATGTTAAGGAAAATGCCACAAAAAAAAAAACAAAGAAAAAAAAACAAAAAATAACCCAACAAAACTACTTACATTTTGGTGCTGGATCTCTAATCCTAAGGTTGGGGATTCGAGACTCACTCTCCACGAGGTTGTCACTGTCCCCCCAGTGCAACTAACTGGGTTATCAAAGGCAGGCCATGTCTCTCACTGTCTATGGTGTGAGGTTCATGTAAAAGAAGCATTGCTGACTTTAGTAAAAGAGTAGCTGCAATGCTGTCAGTGTGTTTCCGCCCTGCGATGGCCTGGCAAGCTGTCCAGGGTGTACTCTGCCCTCACCCTGAATCGGATGGGATTGGCGCCAGCCTCCCCACAACCCTAATTAGGATTAAGCAGTTACTGTGAATGAACTGAATGAACATTCTTTGTAATGTTTAATTGTTATTATAAGCATTTATAGCATTGAATATGTATTTATTGATATTATATACACATATACACGTACGTATATGTCAGTCAATGGGGTCAATACTACTTTGCGGAAATTTGCGGTCGTGAGGGGGTCTCTGTCCCTATTAACCGTGGAAAGTGAGGGACCCCTGTATGTGTGTGTATATATATATATATATATATATACACACAGTGATACCTCAGCTCACGAACATAATTGGTTCCAAGAAAGTGTGTGTAAGGCGAAAAGTTCGTCTTCCGAACATTTATTTCCCATAAGAAACCATTAAAATGAGAATAATCCGTTCCCAGGTCCCCATAAAACATAATTTTCTACTAAATAAGCCTTAAAACTACACAAAAATATACCTTATTTTATGTATAATAAATGTGCTATTGTATTGTAATTAAAGAAATAAACTGTACTGTATAATAAAGTCGTTTTATTTACCTTTGTGATGGTAGTTGATGGCTTGATGGAATGGAGTGGGAGGAGGAGGGAGGGAGGGACTTACTGTTTGGAAGGAGTGTTTGGAAACGCCTACTGTTTGGAAACACCCTTAGCCACACACGCACCCTTAATAGCTTCCTTGTTCTTAAGGATGGGAGCAATGGTAGACTTAGCGTACTGGTACTGGGACGCTAAGTCACACAAACGCACACCTCGTTCGTGTTTTTCAATGATCTCCGCCTGTGGTGGGGTCTTTTTCGGTCCCATAATAGCAAAAGTACACTCAATATGGTCCAAAATGCCTATCAAACACAAACCACGTCCGCACTCAAAGAAAGGGGGTGACAAACTGGGACGCCGTGAGCGTGCGTCAGCTTGTCGTGGCCACCACCGTGGCGCTGTTCGACCGCGTGGTTTGGTTCATCCGCCGAAAACTAGTTCGTCAGCAGAGATTACATGCTCGCAAATTTAATGTTCTTGAGGCAAAAAATTCGTAAGCGTTCGTCAGCGGAGGTTTTACTGTATATATATATATAAAAAATTTTTTTTGAAATGCTCAAAATACTTTTGCAAAGTTTCTGCCTCATGCTGTGGTTTATACCGACAGCACTGTACTGTTGTTATATCTTGGTTATGTACATTAGATGAAAATGAATAGAGACCTTGGAATAATGATAAGATAAACCAGAAACATTCTCATAAACAAACGTTTACTAAAAGAACAGAGTAGGAATATTCATTTAAAAATAGTTTGACAAGTTCTGCCTGAAACTTGACAGCAAATAAACAGCTCTATATGCAGGTACATTACACAACTATGCTCTTGTTTGGAAATTGCAAAATTTAAGGCCACAAATCTTTTCTAAGTTGTGGCTCAAATTAGAAAAGATTAGTGTGTTTGAGGTGTTTGAAGTGTTTGAGGCTTTCCAGAGACCAGATGCTGTACAGCCTGACGTGAAAGTAAAACATTCATCCTGCAATAGGGCTGGAACACCAGGCAGATTTTCTCCGATCTTGTAGTGCGTGACATTACTGAGAATCTAGAAGTGTTTTTAAAAATATATACGTATAACTGTTCTGTGATTCTGTGTCTGCAACAATCAACATCTCCAGACCCATTAATTTAGATTAGATTGGAAATCAACTGTGATGAGCAGGTAGATCTCCAAAAACATGAATCATAACTTTTTTCGACGGTTATTTCTTCTTCCTCTTGAGAAAGGCTTTGGCCTCCTTCTGCAAGCGTTTAATATCCTCTTTCCCGCTATCATCCGACTCGGGGACGTAATCAGAATCTTCATCCACGTCCTCTTCCTCTTCTTCGCTGTCGTCATTAATGAAGCTGCTCTCATACTGGTCTTCATCTTCATCATCAGCTGCTGCAGTGTTCTTCACTAGAAATATGAGAACATTAATGGCCATTAAACTTCCATAATAGACAAAAATAGATCCGCCGTGACACTCAGGACTATCCGTATCATTTTCCTAATGTGTAAATCCACCTGTAAAAGGAGGAGGAGCTTTAAATAGGCACAAGTAATGAAATACAGTACTACTGTATAATTCAAGTTGTAATCAAACCATGAGTCTGTCATTTGATGTAAAGAGGAACACTGTTACAGCTGCTGCACATCTGGAAGGTTTTGATTTTATGTTCAAGTAACAATAAATCACAAGAAGAGAAGCTTCGTTAGTATTTCTCCAAATATATTCACATCTATCGACCAGTTCCCTTTCCAAAAATTTAAGTCTGGGCACACATTTAGTTATATATTTATTTCTAGTGGGTGGCACCAGAATGGCATAGTAGGCAGCACATCTGCTTCATAACAAGGCTGTGGGTTCAATTCCCAGGCTCAGGCGTTTCTGTGAGGAGTTTGGGTTTGCTTGCATAAGTCTCAGCTGAAACATATCAACAAGAGCTAAAGCTACAATAGTCATCAGATGGCGTCCCACCCATTCTCCACATCTCAGAAAATATGAATTACAAAGCATTGTTCTACAACCCATAAACATCCCTAATGAGCAAGTCCATTGCTACAGTGGCAAGGAAAACTCCCTCAGTTAAAAAGATCTGAAACGGTTTCTGAGTTCTTAGCACAAATTAAATTGATTACAAAGGACAGACAAACAGATAAGAAATATCTCTCCGCATAACATACTGGGGCATGATAAATTCACCACAAATGGTTTTTGAGTTCTGGCCTCGAAATGAACACCACCCATATCTCTCTCACTCCCACTCAGTTGCCTAACCGCTTACTCCTACTATAATTATGAGTGATGAATCTTTGCCAATATTGTAGAAAGGTGGGATACACCCTGACAGGTTTTCCAGACTATTGTCGGGCCAGCACCCCTAATTTTACACGTTAAATTGGTTGCCATGCAAACATAAAAATTTAAATTTCATAAATATTAGAAGGCACAACTACACTGCCTAATAGAAATAAATGTCAAATTTGATGAAGAAATCTTAATTGGTTTTCAAGAACATATGAATTGCAGAAATCCCAACATATCCAAAAGGTACTACTGCATCGCATTGTCGAAGTATCTGCCAGGTTTGCTGTGGAAATCTCAAATGGTTTCTGAGTTTTGAGTCAGAACTGAAATGATTATAGACAGATGAACAAACAGACAGATGAATATATCGCCTAATTTCTGGACTATAAGCCGCTACTTTTTTCACACACTTTGATTCCTGCGGCTTAAACATCGATACAGCTACTCTATAGATTTTTTATGGGCTAATGGCCCCCAGGGGGTGCTCTAGCAGGAAGCGCAAGAGCGAGACAAACACCTGCGGCTTATAAAGAGGTGTGGCCTCTATGTGTACAAATTCTTTTTTCTTTTTAAATTAGTTGGTGTGGCTTATATTCGGGTGCGCTCAATGGTCTGGAAATTATGGTAATAACTACATAAAATGATGCATAATATGCCGGAGGATAAAAAGGTGAGAGTGCAATATCATTCTTGCTGAAGCTTAGCATAAACACAACTTAGGTCATCATGCTAACTGATCTATCTATCTGCAGCCGTAGTCCATGTTTGAACCTTAGGCGTCTTCCTTTGCCAAGCCTGTCGATGCAGCCACTCCAGCTGCATGTGGCTTTCATAGGGAGACTATAGGCTATAACCTTGAAACCTTTAAAGTGGTTTTTCTCAGAGTACCTTCTCTCAGCGTTTGCCCTTAGCCGGGCCATAACCTACAATGCAGCAGGTGGTTTGAAGTCAGAGTTTATCCTTCTCCTAGTTTGTATGCTGGCAAGGATAAGGCACCACAGACAGTGCCACACATAGCAGGAGGACCAGTTCTGCCATGAGGGACGTATCCTTTTGCCAGAAGGCCCATTCTGGGGGATGGTGCTCCCTCTCTACCATGTGCGGATGCAGTTAAATGTCGTACCCAGTACAACTGATGCTAACTGATACATTCCACAAAATCCTTTATTTATCTGTTATTACATTTAAATACTATCAGGTAGGAAGCCCAGCCCAAAGAGGAGACATGGGTCCATCCTCCCATGGATCCACCACCTGTAGAATGGGCTACAGGGGTCGGGTGCATTGCAAGCTGGGTGACAACTGAATATGACAATATTAGTTAGAGGAAACCCACCCAAGCATGAGAAGTGCATGCAAATTGCATGCAGAAACACCCTCAGCAAGTCTGGGAGTTGAACCCAGGACCTTGAGATGGACGTGCTAACAACTACACCACAGTGCCGCCCTTTATGTTGTGATTTGATCATGTTTTTGGTAACGATGACTTGTCAGTGTTTTGATATGAACCCTGGCCTTAAAAAAAGCACTCTGAAATGACCAACAGTGCTGACTGCTGTCTGAGGCTTGGCCTGTATTCAAGATATAATGTACTGAATATCCGAAACAAGTCCTTTGTAATTCAGGCAAAATTATGTGCATTTCAAAGGGCAATGTGTAAACTGGGTGGGCTTGAATAACAGAAGAGTAATTACAACCCACCCACTTAAGTGGCTGCCGAGATCTGTGCTTGCAAAACCTGAAACCTGCTTCATCGGTGAGTGCTCGATATCCTCTTACTCGTGATGTTTTAAGTGGATGGTCAGCAGGAGGGTCACGAAAACAGTAAAACAAGAAGAGAAACATCATCATGGCCCCCCCCGGCCCCCTTTTTGTTTCAGTCAGTCTCACTTTGGTGCATTTGACAAATATAGCTTGGAAAAGTGTCCTGGAGCAGGATGTGGTCGGAGCTGGATGTGTATCAGATCTGTTCTAAATACCGTATTCGACATGATAAGCGCCCAGGGCGCTTTAAAAATTGGAGTGGGTGGGCGCTTATTAAAATGTTTACCAGCGGAGTGGAATGGTAAGTGCTTATTACCAGAGAGGTGGACAACATGAATAATAACAGAACAATAAGAGTTTTACTGGTATTTGGATTATTCATTTTGTGGTATCAACCAAATTACTTACATGAAAGCTGAAAATAAACTGAAAACAGCATAATTTTAAAAAAACCCGTACTTTTACCTCCCGGTGCTGTTTCTTTAAACATTTTCCTGGAAGTAAAATCAAGCCAATCAACACAAATGTCAACTTTAGCATATGGCCCGTTGAACCAATCAACATGAACATAAACAAAAGCACATGTCCAGGAACGTCTTTAAATGTATGAAGTCAGTGAGCAGGAGAATCGGGTGGAAAATACTCGTCATCACTTTCTGATTGGACCATATCTGGCTCATCGCTCCATTCATTCAGAGCATCACATCGTTTTGCTGTAGCAGTTTCTAATGGTTCATTTTGTTGGACATTTACCAAGAGAACACAGAAAACATATTTTCCTGTTTTTTTAAACCACAGCGGAACAATCAAACGTGTTGTTACTGATTAACATTATAGACATTTCCCAGTGGCAGGGGGTCTTGAAATATCGTGTAAACTCACTTTGACAGGCAGTGAACGCCTCATTTTACCGTTACAGAGACTGATCCAATAAAATTGGTAAGTTTGATCTACAATTTTGCTCCCAGTACACATGGGCGGTTATTAGACGTAAAAACAAAAACACTGGGGGGAGGGGGGCTTATTGGAGCAGGGCGCTTATTACGTTGAATACGGTATAAATATTTAAAATGTTGTGCTTGGGTTTAATATTTAGAGTCTGGTTCTGATCAAGACCTTCATGTTTCATCAAAGGATGAACTTATTATTTGAGGAGGGAGAAACAAACCTGGAGGTTTGGTGTGTTTGTACTCTTTTTTGTGTAGTGGGTTCTTCCTGCAGGGAAAAAAAGAAAACCAAAGCATATTTATTAAAATAATTTACATCTTGAATAATACATAAAATAGAAAATCAATTTCCAAGTTTCCAAGTTAATTTTTAATTAAATTAATAAATCCACCCCTGATAAAGGGAAAAAGCTGAAAGGAAATCATCATTCATGGTATAATAGTGTAGTTAGTGCACGTCTGCCTAACAGCAGGAAGGTCCTTGGTTCGAGACCCAGGCTCGTTCACACCTTCTCCCCATGCTTGCATGGTTTTAGTCTGTGTATGCTGGTTTCCTCCCACTGTTCAAAAACATGCATAAGGATAATTTTAAATTGCCCCTAAATGTTTGTGTGTATGTGTGTGAGTGTGTTGAGCTGCAATGGTCTCGTCAGTTGTTCAGGGTGTGCCCCATCTTTACCCAGAGTTGACTGAGATAGGTTCCTGCCTCCCCATGACCTAATTAGGATTAATCAGTTTGGCAAATTCATTAATTGATTGATTTTTTTTCTTTGTAATTCACTAACAGTGGTGCACGAGTTTTTCCTTTTTTGGGGGATCCCCCCCATTTTCTCCCTATTTTGGTCATATCCAATTAACTAACACCAATCATTTTCCTTCCCTACACAACCACCATCAATCAGGAAGGGGTGAAAGCAAGCACACACCCTCCATGACATGCAATGCTAGCCCCCCCACCTCTTTTCGAACTGCGTATTTTGGTGGCGGTCTAACGCACTCGGAGGGAAGCTACCATCCGGCCCCTCTTACATATGAGCTCACAGATGCCCATGATTGGATGATGATCGCTGTGAGTGACAGAGAAGTAAGAGTATGCCATCACTCCCTCCCTCCCATGAGAGCTCGGCCAATTAGCTCCCAAGGACTCCTGGTCACAGATGGCTGAGAGTTTATCTTAAACAATTTCGGTGCCCATTCTATATTTACAGAATGGTGGAGCAAAACTATTAAAAGCATCAGTGGCATTTCAGAAATTACTTGAATCCCATCCTTTCAGAAGATTTAGCTTAGTTATTAAATGTTTACACAAAATCAGTTATTCCGTTGTCTCCTCTTTTCTGCAACATTTAATTTGCCTGTTTGGAAATTAAAAATAACTCTGGCACAATTTGATGTGTCAGAACATCAAAAGCAAAATTCAAAGTTAACCCAACATGTACTGTATTTTTATAATAGTGCCACCTGGTGGTTTTGCCCATATTATTATGCAGACGGCAACTGAAAACCAAATGCAAAAAATTGCCTAGTGGTTCTGACTTTACTGAATTACATATCCAAGATTACTACATGCGGCACAGTGAAACAGTGTTCAGCACTTATACCTCGCAGCAAGAAGGTCCTGGGTTCTGGTGTTTCTGTGCTGAGTTATCATGTTTGCTCTGTGCTTATGTGGGTTTCCTCCAGTTCCCTCTCACAGTCCGAAGACATGCATATTAGTCATGAGTGTAAATGTGGATGGTTATGTGTGGTGTGGTGTGGTGTGGTGTGTGTAGGTTGGCCCTGCGATAGTCTGGTGGGCTGTTCAAGATGTATACCCATATCTCCAGCCTCCCTGTGACCGTAATAGGATTAAGTGGGTAATGCGTGAATGTGTGGGGATTATTAGTATGAAATATGCACTATTTTAGACAATTTGCTACTTTTGTCTCTGTGCATTTGTGGGCGTGGCATAAAGTGATTACTAATTAAAGTACTACTTTAAAGGTCTTCATAAGATCTGGGTAGAATATCACACCTGTAGCAGTCAGTGCCATAGGGACACTCGGGCCGATCATCATCTTCCTCATCGTCATCATTTTGTTCTCCCTCGTAGTCAGCGTCTCCGGGGTGACTGCTCTCCTGAAAATGGATTGGATTTTTTCTGGAGACAGAAAATCAACAGGGTTTTTAATGCTGGCTGTGAATGTTGTGACACTGCAAGGCAAAGTCATGAGACAGTCACTGTTCAGGTGATTTAAATAATCACGGACAGCTAGCACGATTAAATCTAATAAAACGTTTGTACAAACAACATGGCAGAGAGAATCTCAGCAGAAATAGGACCAACCTGTCAAACACATAACATTTTACCTCAAGTATGGTGGGAGTTCATTAAAATAAGATAATTGATTAATGCTGTTTTAGTAAATTTACTTAGAAATTAGCATCAAACACAAACTAGCCTTCATATCAGTCAGAAAAAAACAAAAAAAACAAAAACTAACTCATACAAGTGTGCGGTCATTGCGGATATATTCACAAAAATAGTGATCACACGACCCTAGAACAAAAAATATGGCTCATCGTGACAGCATCCAATTCAATTCAGCGATTTTGCCGATGAAAGCCGTTTTGTCGTGAAATATGAGGTGTTAAATATCTCGTCTCTGAAAGCTGCATTACAATCTAAAATATTAGATGTCAAAAGACTAACAGGGTGTTAAATAGTTGAGTGAGCATCATAATGAACTCTCTCGCTCTGTCCTACATGCACAGGCATTCTCTCTCTCTCTCTCTCTCTCTCTCTCTCTCTCTCTCTCTCATGCTCACGCTGTCCCTCTTAGTAACACACTCTCCCTCACACACTCCCTTTCTCTCTCACTCTCTTACTACATTTACACTTACAGCATTTATCAGATGATATACGTGTTTTAAAGTCACTATCAGTAAATATATTCTTATACTGGTTTGTTAGAACACAGACTAAGTATACCATCAATCAAACTCAGTCGGAAGGTGTTGTGTGCATTTTTATTTTTGTTGGGTTTGTGTGTATATATGTGTGCGGGTGTGCGAGAGAGAGAGACAGTATGTGTGTAAAGCATAGTGCTAATCTAAGTACTGCCGAAAAAGGCAGATTTTCAGTTGTTGTTTGAAGATACCCAGTGACTCAGGTTTTCAGACATCCAGAGGAAGTTCATTCACTCACTTTGGGACCAAAACAGAAAAGTTTAGGCACCTTTTCTCCTTGTCTCTTGGTAGAGGGAGGGATCAGTCTAGCAGTGCTACAGAATTTCCGAGAATGCGGTGCAGTACGCGATGTGATAAGTGCTTTAAGGTAGGAAGGTGCAGGTCCATTTTTGGCTTTGTAGGCGAGCAGCTACATGAAGCCAGTGGAGAGATCATAGCAGGACAAATAGCGCTTAAAGGTAGACCTGCCAGGAGTGAGTTGAGTAGTCTAGTCTTGAGATACAAGAGACCAAATAAGTATCTGTGTTGCCTAAGTGTACTGAATGAAGAAAAATGTACTGAATTGTTTCATCGCATTCGTTACGTGCAATGATGCCGAACTGTTCCAAAAGCGCGTACTGTACACCTCAGAGAGTAATAAAGTATTTTCCTACAGATGAGTAAACATCATTATCCTCTGTGCACGATTTAACGAAAAGTAAACCAAGACTAGACCTCGAGCATGGTGAAACTGGTTTAGAAGTATGTGACAGCTTTTTTTTCTGGCGAAATGTCTCTGGTACTCCTGCTGCACCCCTACCTAAAAGGAAATGCCCCTTCAAACAAACTACCAGGGAAAGGTTGTTATTTTCAGTGCTTCACTCCAGAAAAGAGCTGACTAGGACTGGCATGGATACTTGAAGGAGTCTCACCAGCACAAAACAAAAAAACAAAAAAACTGGCTCGAGTACGGCGAATCTGTATACACGCAAGTCTATGACTACTCTGAAATGCCTAGCATGTGAGAGGCTTTGGAACATAGCTGTGAAAATGACGAATACTTGAGATGTTAAAGAGAAATCGACATGATCGATAAAAATTAGTGATATGAGAAGAGAAGAACAGGCCATGGTTGCTCCTTGGCTTATTCACACAAGCTCTCTCATACTCACGCTCCTTCTTTCTCTCTCACTCTTCCATACTCACAGAAGCTTGCTCTCTCGCATTCTCTTACTCATACACGCCACCTTTCTCTCTAACTTGCACTCTCTCCGATTTCAAGAATCTTTTGGACACTAGGCTTTGGGCAGTCCACCAACAGAGTAAATAAGTTTGTTTAATGAGAGAACTTGTGGCAATTCATCATGTGATTTTTCGAACTTGAAAAGATCTGAAGAATTACTTAAAGGATTAAAGATGGAAGATGCCATGTAGAATTCACCATCGACCCATCTAAGAAGGTAAGAAGCGCTCTCAGCCTGTTAGCCATCAGCCATGAGAAAGTAAATCAGAGACATAGCAGAGTACAAGCAAAACATCCTTTTGGAAACATGTCAAAAAAGCTAAACTAAAAAACAACAATTTACCTCTGTAAACATACTCTAAATGGGCAGTGGTGGCCAGGTGGTATAGGGCTCTGGATCGCTGATTCTAAGGTTGGGGTTCGAGTCCCACTCTCCACAAGGTTGTCACTGTCGCCCCAGTGCCGCTAACTGGGTTATCAAAGGCCGGCCATGTCTCTCACTGTCTCTGGTGAGAGGTTCATGTAAAAGAACCATTGCTGACTTTCGTAAAGAGTCGATGCAAAACCGTCAGCGTGTTTCTATCTCTTGCTAAAAAGGGTTGTGTCAGGAAGGGCATCTGATGTAAAAACTTATGCCAAATCAAACGTGCGACTCATTCGCTGTGGCGACCCCTGATAAAGGGGAAAAGCCGAAAGGAAATCATCAAACATACTGTAAACATTTTTACTGGTTTTGATGATTCTTCTGATTTTTTTAAAAGAGCAAAACTATGAAAGAAAACAATCTGGTCTTATTTTAAAGCTGAAGGAAAAAGATAACAGAGAACAATATGACTGGACCAATCATCACGTGTCTCCTGCTCATGGTGGAATTCACATGTGGAATATTTTTAGATAAGCTTTGGATTAGTACCTGTAACAGGAGCTGCCATAAGGACACGGCGTCCTGCGCTGAGCTTTCACCTTCTGAGTTTGAGGCTTTTTGTTCTGCGAGTTTGTGCTGCTTTCGGGCTCCAAGTTTGAGCCTCCAGGTTCTGTTGCCTGACTTCTCTCAGTTCTCTTGCTGTCTTTTTCTTTCTTTTCTTCATTTGTTTTCTGCGCTATGTTGTCCGACTTGGTGTCTTCATCCTCCTGTTGCCTCTCTTGGCTCAACTTTGCCACCGGATCATGGTCCTGTTGAAAAGGAAATCGTATCACCTAGTGCCCAAAAGGATCATGCAGCACCATGAGGGTATTCTGTTACACAAACATCGCTCATCATCTCCAGAAAGTCACTGTTTTGAGTTTCTGAGTCTACCTGGCTCTCCTCTGTGTCACTTTTCAGCCTCCTCGCTCTCTTCCTAGGGGCCTTGCTGCATATCTCATCCTCATCCTCGACAACCTCTTTCTCTTCTTCATCTTCGGAGAGAGAAGGCGGCCGAGCTCTGGGTCGTTTTGGTCCTTCTGAGCTTTTGGATGAAGGCGTGTTTCGTGCTGTGCGTGCTACAGCTCTGTTACTTGCTGTTCGACAAAAATACATAAATCCTATTAATTTCGCACCAAAAGCAGTAAAAACAAAAACCTTAGTAAGGTGTGCACACACACACACACACACACACACACACAAACACACACACACACACACACACACACACACACACACACACACACACAAAATCAAATACACATGTATGTCCATCTGAATAAATCTGTTTACACCTTAGTTTCACATAGCTGGAATTACTACACAGTCAATAACTAAAGCTACAGTGATTCCTCGCTACTTCATGCTTCAGTTTTGCGGCTTCAGTGCATTGTGGGTTTTTCAAAAATATTCATCAAAAAATAAAAAATAAATAAGGAAATTAAAGAAAAATAGGAGGAAAAGTTGAGGAAAATGCAGCAAAACAAGGCCAATTATGCAAAAAAAAAAAAAAAAAAACCCTCAAACAAAAAACAACCCAAACCCCCCAGCAAAACTACTTACATTTTTATGCGAGATGTACATCTGAGTGTGTGTGCGCGCACGCGTCTGTATTTGTGTGCATTTATATTTAATTTACATCTTATGCATTATTTTTGAATGTTTAATTGTTATTGTAAGCATTTATAGCATTGAATATGTATTTATTGATATTATATACACATATGCATGTACGCAGTCAGGGGAGGGTCAATCATACTTCGCGAAAATCAGAAATCAGTGGTCGCGGGGGAGGTCTCGCTCCCCATTAACCACAGAAAGTGAGGGATCCCTGTAAATGAAAATCATAAATGGGAGAAGGAAGCGGACAGGTTATGCGATACATGCACTTAAAATCAGGGTTTTTGGGGAGTTGCAGGGGGAAGCCACTTCCTGAAAAACTGTGGCGTCTTAGAAAATGTACTCTTGTGCTACCCTGGTGTACAAAGTGAAAAACAAAAAAGGGCTAAAAATGGAAATAATCATTCGTTTTGATGATCCGCATAATATCTGACCTTTAAGTTCTGCAAGAGTAAACTACGGGAAAGATAATCAGACTTGCTTGAGCTGACAGGATCAGATTATAACTCTTAATAACCGTGGTGAGCAGAGACACACCTCAGAATGTATATCATATACTACCACCAAATGGCTGAGTAAAGCGCAAGTCATCTATTCGAAAATTCAACAAACTGTTTTTGAGCCAGATAAGACTTTTTCACTCAACTATTTCTCACCCTAAGTCAGTGCTTCTCAAATAGTGGGGCACGCCGTATGATGCCGGGGGGGGTGAAGCCTGGGGAAGCCACGTATCCCATCTACTCTGCCCTCAGATACATTTACACTTTAATATAGGCCAGTCTACAAAGTCGTTCCCTTCTTTTCTTTTATTGTTTATTAATTTATACTATTTATGTATCTATTTATTTATTTCCTTATATCATATATATGTATGTATGTTTGTATTTGTATCTATTTTTGTACCCCCTACTGATGATACCTCAAGAGCCTGTAACAGCAAATTTCTCCATTGTGAGATTAATAAAGCTGTATCTTATCTTATCTTATGACCCTGGGGAACATGCTTATCTGGAATAGTGTACAGGAAGTAAGTGTAATTGCACCTCCACTCCACTAGTTTGTCAGTGGGGCTCTCATTGTCACGCTATGGTGTAGTGGTTTTTTGCACGAGAAAACGATATGAAGTTGCAGTAAACAACACCGAAAGAAACAACACAGAAAAATTTCTAAAAAGAATGAAGACAAAGGTGGAGAGAGAGATGGAGATATTAAGACACAAATGAGTTGAATGAGTTTAAATAAGGATGTATTTTTTTTTTTATTTCAGGCACATTGGTGCACTTTAAATCTTTTCTGTTATAGATTAAAAAAAAACCCATAATAATCAAGTTTTTCTTTATTGTAATTTGCACTATATTTCTTTCTCATTGTTTTTAATGTTAATTGAGATACAGTGTTATGCAGAGGTGTACTAATAACAATTTTATAGACAATTAATACTATTTATAGTCGGGGGGGGGGTTCTTCCTAGAGGGGGCGCTACAGAAAGTAATTGAGAAGCATTGCCCTAAGTGTATGTTGGCAAATCACGGCGTTTTCTTTTTAAAATGAAAATTAATTCCAGTCCTTCTGATTTAAGAAGATGACAAGAGAGTGATCGACCCCTCAGGTCGGAGAACAAAAGCATCAATTTTGTGTGCGATGACATGAAAGAGAGTCACACTGAGCAAGCGCGTGACGATGAGCACATGAAAAAGCAAAGTGGAAAAAAATGGATCAAGGCCCCTTCAATATCTCTGTATATAAAATGGAAGAGATGCCAATGTGTATGACACGCAGAGCTCACAGAGTGAGCAGGTGCCCTCTCATATAGGCCGCAATTTTGCAGCATGATTCTCCAGTAGCACAGAATCATACAAGCTTCGGATGGGAAGCTGGAACGCCACTAGGTCTCGCTAGATAACACGAAATCCTACACACTGTGCCTTCAAAAGAAAATGAGAAGAAAGCCTTCCAAACTGTCCGGTTACATACAACCAAGATGTGTATTTTCATCATCAGGTGTTTTTTACTTACAGCCATGAAGTTGTAATCTGCTAAAACGTGTTTGCTAGTTTGCAATAGGCACTTTGAAAAGGCTACCACTTGTGCTTCATTTCACTCTTACGAGAGAATAAAATTGCAAGAATAGGATATGATGCATCGGTTCCAATAAGGCAAGATAATATCAATAAGAACAGCATACAGATGTTAAATGAAATACAGATGTTAAACCAGATTCTAACTGGTCAACTTCTGAATAAAATAAAACTCAGCACATAATACTTAACACTACATTTACATATACCAGACAGGCGTCTACTCAGATACATGAACACATGGTATATACAGTACCTTATGGCATTTATTTAATGCACGTCCATCATGTCCCATTTTCCTAGTACAATGGCACCCCCCATGTGTGAGGTTTTATTACATGCCCCCCACACACAAATATTTTATGAGCTTGGCACACTTTTGATAGGAACAGATGAACAAAATCTTTATGAAGTTTGGGTTTTAACAAGAACTAACCCAAAAAATGTCAGTAAATGCTTGCATACATTGTGCATGCCATTGCACATCAAAACACACTATGGAGATTACAATCTTCTTCATGATGAAAAATACAAGTAATAAATCCTCACACGGGGAGGAGCCATTGTTCTACACAAAGCTGCTCGTGAGTCATGTTACAGACACTGTGAAGGGTTTTGCAGAGAAATTGCAAATTTTCTATTTGTAAATGTACATAAAGGTTTTAGGGCACTATTATGTTCGGATGTACCTAGGTTTACTTTATTTAGAAGTTTACAAGTTTGTTTTGGATTTTTTTTAGTAATATCTGTATACTGTAATTATTGTCATTATCTTGCCTTATACTGACACATCCAAGTTCTATACTTGAGATTTCGTGTAGTCATGAGGGTGAAATGGACTCCAAACTGCAGTTAATGTAAACTTTCAAATGGAATTTGTTTTTTAGTAACATTTTGTGCATATATACTAGTATATATATATATATATATATATATATATATATATATATATATATATATATAAGGATCCCTCACTACTTCACGAATCAATTCATGCGGTTTCTGTGCATAGCAGTTTTTTTAAAAAATATTCATCTAATTAAAAAATAAGGACATTAAGGAAGAATAGGGGAAAAGGTTAAGGAAAAGGTAAATGCTGCAAAAACAAGGCCAATTATGCAAAAAAAAATGAAACAAACAAAAAAACAACCCAAAACCCCCCAACTTACATTTTTATGTGAGGCATGCATCTGTGTGTATGCCCGTCTACATGTGTGTACAGGGATCCCTCACTTTCTGCAGTTAATTGGGACCGAGATCCCCACGGGACCATCGAAATCCGCAAAGTAGGATCACCTCCCCCAACCCCCCCCGACTGACGTATACGTACATGTATATGTATATATATATATCAATACATATTGAACACTATAAATGCTTATAACAATTAAACATTAAAAAATATCATAAGATGTAAATAAAATATAAATGCACACAGATTACATGAGAAGAAGACGACACACATACATATGCACGCACGCGCACAGATGCACGTGCACACACAGATGCAACAATGTAACTAGTTTTGAAGGGAGATTTTGGGTTGTTTTATGTTTGTTTAGGGTTTTTTTTTTGCATAATTGGCCTTGTTGTAATTCTAAGAGGGGGGAGGAAAGGTGGCTGGATGTGTCCCAATAGAAATGTATTTTAAGTATTTCAGGACTAGATGTTTAGTACACTGACATTTCAGCAATCTTGTGTACTGATGTTCAGTATAACAGCATTAGTAAACAAATAATATAAAGTGAGAAGAATAGAGCATACACACCAATCAAATTAACTTCAGTACCCCTGTACCTATCTTAATCCCCATCCCTCCATTCTAAATTCGATATCTTTCTCACAAGCGCAGCGAGGGCTACTTGAAAATCTGCCACAAAACAGCAGGCAACCATTTCCAAAGTCATAAGCACCAGGAAGGAGGCCACTAAGTGATATGTGCTGTCACTGGAGTGAACACAATTCTCTTTTTCTGATACCTTTCGCTTTTTTCGACGTGTTCAGGGCAGCAGGAGTGGCATCCATCATCCAAGCCGGAAGAACTCTTTTCCTATGAGGAATTGGAGGATAAGGAGTGTACGATGTACAAGGAGAGGAAAATTTATCGCCAACCTGCACACACACAGAAAGTGGAATATCTCCTGAAAACGATCCATTTATTTATGCACATAGTTTGGTAACACTTATAAAGCAGCTTTATACTCACATAAAGCAACATGTACACATACATACATACATATCGTTTTCTTGAGGTCCTACAAATTCCATGGAAAAATAACAGTTAGCAGATGCCTTTTGTTGGTTTTCGAGCTGGAGGTCCATGACAAGGTAAATAATATGTCACCTTGACCATTGTCACGTTTTACTTTGGCCACACAAATTATTTTATTTTTCCTATTAAGGAACAAATTTATGCATAAATTCAGAAAACCTAATCCTGGAACACTTTCTTAATTTTTGTAAAATATAGACGTTCCATATATATATAAGGTAGTGGTGGCCTGGTCGTATAGGGCGCTGGATCGCTGATCCTAAGGTTGGGGGTTCAAGTCCCACTCTCCACAAGGTTGTCACTGTTCCCCCATTGCAGCTAACTAGGTTATGAAAGGCTGGCCATGTCTCTCACTGTATACGGTGAGAGGTTCATGTAGAAGAACCATTGCTGACTTTCGACAAGAGTAACTGCAAAGCCGTCAGCGTGTTTCTGTCCCTTGCTAAAGGGTTGTGTCAGGAAGGGGGGCATACGATGTAAAAACCTATGCCGAATCAAACGTGCGAATCATTCGCTGTGGAGACCCCTGAAAAAGGGGGAAAGCCGAAAGGAAAAGATAGATAGATAACCATTCCATATATCATGTTTAAGGCCTCTTCAAATCCTTATTTTTGACATCAAGTACTCAGTAATTCAGTGACTTTGAAATTTTGATCATGTACCTACTATATAGCTGAATATGCTGAACCATTTAATCTTATTAAGGACAGAAGGAAGGTGGAGCATATTTTAGCTGTGAAGGCCAAAAGAAAGTTCCAGAGATATCTAGAACAGTCAAATTCAAGAAAATTATTTTTGATCTAACAATTTATTATGGCCGATCCAACGACTGTATCAATTACACAGGTGCAGAGTACAATGAATTAACTTAATTAAACCAAATACAATGTCCGAACGGGATGATGTGTCTTAAATCATGAAAATGTCTGTACCCAAGACCAAGGTGGCTATAACAGTTTAAATCTGATTGCCCTGTATGTGCAAGATGATATGTGATGTCTTGTGTAGCAAGTCCATAATGATCTGTGTAGTACACCAACAATTACTAACTCCCAATTGGCAGCAGTGTCCTCAGCGTCCACCCCAGAGTCTATTGAAGATTCTCCAAGTCACTGACAGTCCTTGAATGCTCTGCTTTCAATTACTTAAGGTTTCTAATTAGTCTGTAAATGGTTCACTCTGGACTATTCTTCATATATATATATATATATATATATATATATATATATATGGATACCAAATATAGATCACAATGGGCCAAGTCATATGGCGCCTATGTCAACAATACATCACAATATCTATACATCACATGGCCGACAGAGGGCGAGGGTAGAATACACTCTAAACAGCGCACCAGACCATCACAGGACCAATAATAGACACAGTCTTTAAGCATCAACATTCACACTTAGAATCAATATGAAATAGCCAAGTAGTCTAATGCGCATGTCTTCAGCCCATTGGAAGAAACTGGATTACCCTGAGGAAGCCCACCACCCACGTAAGCACAAGGAGAAGATGCAAACTCCCCACAGAAACACCAAAGCCCGAGTGCTGGAGACTATGGAGCCAACTATGAGTGAAGGTGGGATACACCCTGAACAGGCCTATGATCCACTGCAGGGCTGTATGTATAGATATAAACAAGAGATTTTAATTTTGACATGTCAATGACCTTCTAATAATGCTATAACAACTCAACAACAACAACAACAATTATAACAACAAGAGTTAAATGAGTGTGTATGGAAGTTTTATCTTTGTGTCAGAAAACACAGAGCTGATATTGAGAGACAAACTAAACAACAAGTTTTTTTTTAACTGGACTTTTAATTTTCGCAGTGCCTGCCATCATAACCTCCATTTAAGGCCACAAAAGATATTTAAGATATTTCTATTGCTTGGTAAACAAGCTATATTGAGGTTTTACAGATTGGCACCAGTGGGCTGTTCATAACTCTGATTCATAAAACTTAAAATTCTACTGATACATAATTTTTCAAAATCTGAGATATCCCAAGGGTATCCAAATACATAAACGAGGGGATGGATGCCATGCACCGCCATTTCATTCAAGTCATATTTTCTTTCCTGCTTAATGTAAAAGCATCTAGCTTAATTACATATCTTATTTCACTGGACTACAGCATGCAAGGATCTTAGCAGAAAGGTACGGAATTCAGTGAAAAACGGGTGTAAATCCTACGGAAAAGTGGAAATTCTTATACCCCATTTCACTAAACTACGGCATGCAAGGATCGTGTAACGGAAAGGCACAGAACGCAGTCTACAGAAGAGCTTCTGCATTTTTACATGGAAAATGGGTGAAAATCCTATAGAAAAGTGGAAATTCTTACACTTTTGGAATGTTCACAGCATGTGCGGAACAGGTACAGCAAAGTACGCCCAAGTGACCCCAAGGAACACTCACAGAATTTTTTGGCCTGCCGGAAGCATACGGAAGTGGAGGAAGACTTGAGGAATAATTACGGAATGACACGGAAGATAAGGGAATAATTGTGGAATGCTTGTGGATGACAACATTTTTTGCTTCCGTAAGTCTGCCGTGCTCCAGTGAAATGGGGGTATTGAACTACTTTAACAGTACTTGGGATCCCAAATGTCTGAAGACGACTTAATTCTAAATACACACTTTAGCATTTACAACTTTATTCACCAGACATCATATCAAAAGAAATTTTCCAAATCATAATTTACGTTTAGAGCATTTAAAAAATAATTAAAAGATTTAAAAAAATAAAAATGTGATGCACTGAAGCCGCATGAATTGAAGTGCAAAGTAGCGAGGGATCCCTGTACTTTATTCAAATACAATGGTACCTCACCTTACGAAATCAATCCGTTCCAGAGCTTTTTTCATAAGTTGAACCACATTTTACATGTAAAAGGCATGATTCGTTCCAAGGCTCCCAATACTACCCCCTAAACCCTTTAAAATTATAAAAGCATATCTTTTAAGACCTCCTTCTGCGGGTTTGGCCATATTCCTTTGTGATATCACTCGAGCCCGTTTCTTCTCCTCACTCGCACCGGAAATCACATGCATGTGTGTGTGTGTGTGTGTGTGTGTGTGTGTGTGTGTGTGTGTGTGTGTGTGTGTGTGTGTGTATGTGCGCGTGTGTTGACCATGTCTTCAGAGCAGAGTTATAATCTTACAAATGTTTATGGAAGGTTAAAAGCCTGAGTCAAGAAATAAAGCATAAAACAAAAGTAACTCTGTTACTTTTAAACACGAAAAGCATCATGGTGGATTCAGCTCTATAATAGGCAATGGGAGATAGATACGTCATTCCTCCTAGCCCTACGTCATCCCTGTACAAGATTGCGTCAGGTGGACCTGTCCAATATGGCGCTTGAGTGAAGGCGACATGAACGACAGCTCAGTTGTTAGCCAATGGGAGGCCAGCGGGGCGGGATGTTTGAATGTCATTGATGGGAGAGCAGCTCATGCTTTGTTTGAATGTTTGAATGGCATCTTTTAATGTTTGAATGGCGCGTTTGAATTTTTAAGATGGTGCTTTCGTAACGTGAACTTGTTTCGTACCCTGAGACAAAAATTTTAGGAAAATGCTTTTCGTAACCTGGATTTTTCATTCGGTGAGACTTTCGTAAGGTAAGGTACCACAGTACTTTTGAAGATAGAGAAACATACAAATGCATTAATGCAATGATACAAATGAACACTAAAAGAACTTAAGTGTTAACCTTTTCTAATTTTTGCTGCAGACTGAATTCAGGAAGCTCAGTGGAGATTGATTCATTCATTTCCTGCAGGTGTAAAGCTGATTTACCCTTAAAGTAACCAAACTATAACACCCGCTTTGGACAACTTTCAAAAGAAAGTTATCTATATGTCAGTAGCCACGTCTTTAGGCAGTTCCTAAATCTGTATATTATTGTAGTGATCCCTCGCTACTTCACGCTTCAATTCATATGGCTTCAGTGCATCGCGGGTTTTTTGTTTTGTTTTTAAATATTCATCAAATTTAAAAATCAGGAATTTAAGGAAGAATAGGGGAAAAGTTCAGGAAAATGCCGCAAAAGAAGGCCAATTATGCAAAAAAAAAACAAAAAAAAACCCTTAAATAAACAAAAAAAACCCCAAAACCCCCATCAAAACTACTTACATTTTTCTGTGAGGTGCGAATCTGAGTGCGTGCACGCACATCTGACTGTGCGCGGATGTCTGTATGTGAGTGTATTTATATTTTATTTACATCTTATGCATTATTTTTGAACGTTTAATTGTTATTATAAGCATTTATAGTATTGAATATGTATTTAATGATATTATATACACATATACATGTTCGTATACGTCAGGCAGGGGGGTTGATCGTACTTTGCTGAATTCGACAGTCGTGGGGGGATCTTACTCACAATTAATCGTGGAAAGTGAGGGATTTCTGTATTGCATTTTTTAATTCATTTCCCACTCTGTTATTTTTTTTTTTGTTTCAGGTGGGGTGCTAACTTCAAACTGCACTATTCTGAACAAAGCATCTTCATCAGTGTCTGTTAGGGTAAGTACAACCTTTCAGAGGAACAGCAAGTACTTTGAGGGACTTCGGAAAGGCTTTATACGTTGGGAATATTCCTGTATATTTTACTCTTCAAGATGCTCAAAAACTCTGGAAGCTGCTATGGTTCACGGCATACAGTGCAGCTAGCTAATGGCTAACTTGACTGTTGGACATACACATGTTCATAAACGACTTTCTGCTTGTATGTCGACCAATGGGATTTGACACACTATCGTTCCTATATAATGATAATGATAAGTAATTATAACAGCACACTTTATACCATATAGCATTACAGTGGGTCACACCAAGATACTGTAACATTTAGGGCCCACCTGGTTACATGCAGCAGAGCCAGATGTGCAAGTTTCATCTCTTATTGCTGAATCGTAGGTGAAAGACAGACCGTTCTTGGCCTGAGGTGTGTACGCTAACGTCTCCTCACATGATCGGGAGGATTTGGAGCTGCCTGGTGCCATATCAATCACCTCCTTCTTTTCCTCCTCCTTCTTCTCCTCCTTCTTCTCCTCCTCCTCCTTCTTCTCCTCTTCCTCATCAAACCCCTGACTGTTTCTGATGCACAAAAAAAAAAAACTCTTTCTGCCTTCAGAGTTTTTTGGCATACACACGAAACACAATGTACCTGACATTATTATCTTAAATGCGAAACATGAAAACATAAGGTATTTTCCTTAATGTGGAATATGACCTTAGGATCAGATATCATTGGTTGGATTAGAAAAATATCCTTCTGTGTCAAATTTCAAAAATCACCAAGACAAAAGCTCAAAGACCTGACAAACGGTTTAATTCTTGCGTTTCACAATAAAATGCTTTGACTTTCAAATGTGTGCAAAGAACTGCATAATTAATCAATTCCTAATGAATACACAAAAGAACAAATTAGCATCCTTAATTCTCCCCTACCAGCTGCAGTCCAAGTGGGTGCAAATTTGTTTTATTTAAGTTTTGGTGACATGACTGATGACGCCTACATGATTAACTAGGAAACAAATTGATTTAAACTACTGTTTAAATCTATAACACTCATTTTTAAACCAATTTCCACCATTGCTGGAGATAAGAAAGGAGCCTGGGGGGGTCCAGGACCACCCCGATTCACGATTGCCCACCCTAGGTCTGATATTTGACATAAATTTTCAACAATCATGTGATGCCTGGTGATTTCAGGAGTCTTTCCTCTTTCTTTTACATATAGTATGTTTTCAAATCTCAGGATTTTTTTTTTATCAGGACACTATACAATTTTTTTTTGCTGAAAACCCAGTGCCAGGCACCACGACTGTGCCACATGGAGAACTAAAATATTGAAATTTTAGTATGTAAGACAGGGGTCTCCAACCTTTTTATTCCCACGGACCGGTCAATGCTTGACAATTTTACCGCAGACCTGGGGTATGTGTGTGTGTGTGGGGGAGGTGTCATAGATTATTCATATTGTAAATATAATTTATTTATATAAATAAAAATTATAATTGTTATTATTAATAATAATAATAATAATAATAATAATAATAATAAGCACTCCATGAATGTTATTTTTCAACAGCTGAAATAAAATCGATCGGAAAGTAGAGATTGAACTTTTATTAAAAAAAATAATAATAAAAAAATAATAATAATAAATAAATAAATAAATAATAATTAAAAAAAAACCACAGGTGATGGTGCACCAGCGGGGAGAATGAAGGCTCAGGCTCACCCAAAATCCTCGCTATTGTTTGAAACATGTCCAACAGGCCTCTGTTCACACGCCGTCCTCTTATGGGTTACATTTTAGCGCTCAAATGACCGACATGTAACCGCGAGAATCCGGTTATTTTTCAAAATAAAAGATTTTTCAAAAATAAAGATCGTTCAGACTCAGATAATAAAGAAAACGGAAATAATGAATTATTTCTTCTGTGGACCGGTACCAATTGAGCCGCAGACCGGTATCAGTCTGCGGACTGGTGGTTGGGGACTCCTGATGTAAGAGATTAAAAATATACAATCAAGTGCAAAGGCTTGTGTCCACATGGAATTGACGTCTAAATGCATCACCATCCTCATCTTCTTCCACTTGATCTGGGGTCAGATTGCAGGGGCCACAGCATAAGCAATGAGGTAAAGCCATCCCTCCCCCCCCAGCCACTTCCACCACCTCTTCCGGAGGGGGTGGGGCACCAATGCGTTCCCAGACCTCCTGAGAGACATAGTCCCTGCAGTGTGTTCTGGGTCACCCCCTGGGTCTCTTTCAGGTTGGACATGTCCGAAACAACACACCAGGTAGACATTCAAGAGGAATTCTAATCAGATGCCCCAGGCACCTCAACTGGCTGCCCTCAATGCAGGGGAGCAGCGGTTCTACTCCGAGCTCCTCCCAGATGACCTAACTTCTTAACCTATCTCTGAGGAAGAGTTCCACCAGGATGCTCATTTCAGCCGACTGTACATGTAAGTTCGAAATACATATCAGAAAATGAGGTAGCTTGAGATTGGAGGATAAAGACAGAGACCATGAAGAGGTTATGCAGCAGAAGCAGCTGGGGAAGATGATTGACAACAGATAGTAATTTCTCAATAGAGAAAAATTATTCAAATTTAAAAAACTATTCAAAAATAGAGGTACCGCCACCATGCAGAATGGATACAGAAAACGTTCCCTGTATTGGTACTGGTTTTAATTAACATTATGCTCATCTTACACTGTTATGTGGTTTGTGGACGTGACTAAATCACAGTTGGAAGGATTTAGTAGATGGCTGCGGTTTGATGTTTCAAAACGTGACTCCCATTTGGAAGTCAATGTGGTTTGCTATTCGTGTTCCAATGGCATATCTATCAGCATTCGTTTCAAAGTTACAGTGGTATCTCACTTTACGAAAGTGCAGGTTACGAAACGCATTTTCCTAAAATTTTTGTCTCTGTATACGAAACAAGTTAGTTACGAAAGTGCCATCTTAAAAAAAAACTTCCTTCACCTTCATGACTGAAGCAAGGCACCTATCCCGCCACTGTTCTCTGGGTGCTCCGATGTATGTGGTAGCCCACTGGTCCGAATGTGTGTGTGCTCACTGTTTACATGTATGTGCTCACTTTGGACGGGTTAAACGCAGAAGCTAAACATTTCCTAATTTAATACAATACATTAAAAATCAAAAATAAATCAAATCATGAGCATGCACAAGTGAAAGTTTATAGAACTTTCTGGCTGTTTTTCACAAGAACTTTACCTGGGTGTCCCCTCCTCTGCTATAGCACACACTGTGTAAATGTATTTCCCCGGAAGCAGAGAGAAGATGGAGCCGTCAGTCAGGCTGTGCCACTTGTCCTTTTCTAGAGGTTGCGGCGTAGCATCAACAGACGTCTGAATGAAACAGGGGTTCACATGTGTCTGCAAAGGACACAGTAGGAGCATGTGAGGCCCTTGATGTTGAATCTGTCTAAAGCCTCATCGCTGTCTCTTCACGCAACATTAAATTCAGATCATCCACAACTAATGTATTCAAACCAGCTGGATTACTTGTTAATATTGTCTTTTGGAAGGCTCGGGAAACATCATGTAGCTCTCCCCGTTATCCAATTACAGACAATCCCCGACTTACGTTTTAGTTCAGTTCCGGACGGCCGAACGTAAGGTGAAAAAAAAAACGTAAGTTGTTACTGTATGTTCTAGTGACGTATGACGTTCATACTGTACTATACATCCATAAATACCATTACCATATCTCATAAAACACCCCTAAATCAATTATTATAAACATAACATTGTAAAATAATATCAAATAATATCAACATCAATTTCAAATAAATTAAATTCAAGCAAAATAATTTCAAATAGATCAATTTTAATCAAATTCACGAATCAAATATCAAATACAGTATCAAATATAACCTTTAACATTCTCTGTGATGCGATCTTTCTGCTTGTAAATGGTTCCGATGGTCAACGGAGCCATTTGGAAGAAACGTGCAATAGTCACATGTTTTTCACCAGCATCAATTTTCTTGATAATAGCCATCTTCGTTTCGAACGAGATGGCTGGCCGTTTTTTCTGATTACCATCACTAGTAGGCTTACGCTTCTGACCAACCATATTTGCTTAGGATTACAAAATTCAGCAAAACAGTCTAAACACAAAGATAACAGAGACGACGTCTTAACACAAGGGGAACACGCAGTGAACTCGGAAGAAGGAGGGCACGTTCAGTCTGTCGTTTGTAAACAATGGCCGTAGCGTCATGCGTAAGTAGCGGATTATGTCAGTGTACTATGTAGGTATGTCTCAT
Organism: Plotosus lineatus; assembly: GCA_024760905.1. NCBI lineage: Eukaryota > Metazoa > Chordata > Actinopteri > Siluriformes > Plotosidae > Plotosus > Plotosus lineatus. The sequence continues at coordinate 23,693,544 of CM045744.1, read as the reverse complement.
ACTACAGACAGCACGCTAAACTCAAAATTTGACATATTTTGTAATTTTTTTTGTTAAACGTAAAATTGAAAAATATGTAAAACGAATAAACGTAACGCAAGGAGTGTCTGCATTTCAAAACACTTTGACATTTTCTAGCATGTGGACCTCATTTACCGTGGCATTTGTTTAGCTAATTTTTAACAGTAGCCTTAAATGCAATAAAAACATTCCCATGATATGTTTCAGCAAATATAAATATTCTGTGGGCAATACAGGGATCCCTCACTTTCCGCGGTTAATTGGGACCGAGATCCCCACGCGACCATCGAAATCCGCGAAGTAGGATCCACCCCACCCCCTGACTGACGTATACGTACATGTATATGTGTATATAATATCAATAAATACATATTCAATGCTATAAATGCTTACAATAACAATTAAATATTAAAATAATAACATAAGATGTAAATGAAATATAAATACACACATACAGATAGTATTGCATGAGAAGAAGATGACACACATACATACACACGCACACGATGTGTAATAGGAAGACCATAAAACTTACATCATGATTTTCCCAAGGCATTTTTGAGACTAAGACTGAAATAACATTTAAATGAGTTAATGCCCCCCGAAAAAGCTGGAGGAGATGGCTGGGGGAGAGCCGTCTGGGCCTCACTGCTTAGGTTGCTGACCCCGTGACCCGACCCCGGATTAAGTAGAGGAAGATGATGTTTTCAATTTTATGAGCGTTTAATATTAGTCTGGTGTCATGGCTTTGCATGACCACAAGGAGGAGAAATAACATTCATTTATACATTCACATTTTAAGCTGCTTAATCCTAAATAGTGTTCGGAGAGGCTTGCACAAATGTCAACCTACTCTGGGTCAAACTGGGTCCACCCTGAAATACTCATCAGGCCACTGCAGGGCCAACTCACACACACAACCATTTCCTCTCACTCTCACACCTAGGGGCGATTTTGGAATCTCCAGTCTGCCTACTGTGCTTGTTTTTAGACTGTGGTAGAAAACTGGAGTACTTGGAGGAAACCCACGCAAGCACATGGAGGACATGCAAACGCCACACAGAAACAACCCGAGCCTGAGAATCAAACCCAGGCCTTCTCACTGTAAGCTAAATGTGCAGCAGACTCAAAAACATATCCTGCAGATATACTGTAACTTAATACATTAATACAGCTTCACCTAATGGGCCTTCCTCAAACATTACAGCCTGTGTGGTGTTCAGTAGCCCAGAGTATAGTATAGTATAGTATAGTATAATATAATATAATATAATATAATATAATATAATATACTCTGGGCTACTGAACAGCACACAGACAGTAATGTTATATTACATTCATTCACACGCTGAAACTGATAAATCACATTCTGTGAATTTCTAAAAAAAGAAAAGAAAAATTGGGGGAAAAATTTAGTAACTTAAATCCATTCTGAATCTCACACACAGCCATGACAGAGTTAATCTCATCAGTAGGACATGGATTCCTCAAGATGACTGACCATAACAACAGAATTTAATTACTGAATAAATGCAACAACAACAAATTGTAAAATATGGCCTGCAACATGAGGACATGCAAATTTAACTGTAAATATTTACAAACTGTTTACAGTACTGTGGAATAAAGGGGGAGGGGAGGGAGGAAGGAAGGAGGGAGGAAGGGAGGAAGCAAGCAAAAAGAGTGCAATAAGAGAAATTACTTGACAGAGAGAGAGAGTGTGAGAAAGAGTGAGAGAGAGAAAGAGTGAGAGAGAGAAAGTGAGTGAGAGTGAGTGAGAGAGAGAGAGAGTGAGAAAGAGTGAGAGCGAAAGAGAGAAGGGGAGAGAGAGAGAGAGTGAGAGAGTGAGAGAGAGGGGGGAGAGAGAGACAGAGAGAGAGTGAGCGAGTGTGAGATAGAGTGAAAGAGAAAGAGAGCGAGAGAGACAGACAGAGTGTGTGTGTGAGAGAGAGAGAGAGAGAGAGAGAGAGGGAAAGAGCCATAAAAGAGAAATCACTTGACAGAGTGCAAGAGACAGACAGAGAAATAAAGAAAAAAGAAGGAAACATACAGAGAAAAAGAGAAAGGTGGAAAGAGCCAGAAAGTAGAAAGAACTTGACAGACAGAGAGAAACGGAAAGAGGGTGATGAAGAAACAAAGTGCGATACAAACTAGACAGACTGATACAGAGAGATGAAAAGTGGAAGACAATTAGCTGGACATGGTGGATGTGGGGGACACTTCAAAGACTTTTGATATGTGCAACTCTCTCATCCAAACACTCCAGTGCAGCATAATAAACATCACGATAACAACACCATCACCATCAGCACAGAGCAGGTTCGAAATTAAAAGGTCCAGGAGAACATACGGGTTTGAGACGCAGTTGTCCATTCACGTTCTGCAGAATCCCGTGGTTCCTGGACACCCGTTTATCACTCACCTATTTGAGGAGAGACAAAGATTTTTATCTGTATAAACTTTTGTGAATGTGATACAAATACGGCTTAATAGTAAATATTGTCAGATAAACATATTTCCATTTAAATCTGATGAGCTCTAGATCCATCATCTATGGATAAAAGTTTTTGTACCCCTGACCACCATGCCCAAGCATTAGTGAAGAGATTAGCTGATAAAATCATTCCAGGTCATCCCAAAAGTAATCAGTGGGGTTTGGGGGACTTTTGTCATATGGTGAATGTGTACTGTATGCATGATCCAGGTCAGCCTGCATATTTATTATGTTTTATATTTTTTTCAAACTTATTAATTAGGTCCATTATATTATCATTAGACACCATTAAGACTCCTTCGTATCTAATTTGAAAGGTCTTTTATACTGGTGAAGCTCTTTGGTTGGTTAAAAAAAAAAAAAAAAAAAAACACTTGTTCTCTGGTCAGTCCGAAGATACAGTGCGCTCGCCATCTAGAGGCCCGGAATGGCAATAACGACAAGAGATTTTTTTTTCTTGTTCAACCGAAAGTGAAAGTTTAACCCAGATTAAATCTAAATTATAAAGTTTAACCCAGATTAACTGCTCAGATTAAATCAAATCAAATGAAAGCACTGACTGTTATATTCATATGATGTTATCACACAAAACACAATCTTAATCCCTTAATTCATATAATATATTCATGGATATGCTGTGCTTCAGAAAGCAATACTAATGATCTAATAACTTGAGTGTGTGTTAGAACAGGATAGAGATGGACAAGTTCAGAATAAAACAGGGAACTTCAGGACTGAAGCAGGGCTGGGAGCCTGGACCATAGTGATTGATAATGTCTGATGTCTGTGTTCAAGTGTTAAATACAGTAGTATTAAATGACTTACTCCCAGAAAGGGTCCTCTCCCAATCACAGAATCCCCATGTGGCAGGTCAATATGCTCTCCTTTTGCTCCTCCTCCATCCACCTGCTCCAGCTCAAAGCATGGCATTCTGAATAGCACAGTAAACAAGAGCAAACATGTCCAAAGCAAATCGAACTGGTAAGTTATTTGTTTGTTTGCTTAAAAATGTGTTTATTTAGTTCCGTGCAGAGGACATCCTTTCACCTGTTCGATCTGCTTTGTCCTTGTAAAAAAACGGCCAAAAATAAAACAGAACTTTTCAGCAGCAAAACAAAACATCCATTCCGACTTTTCCGGTCAGCACTATTCCGCACCCAGTCCTCCCCAGCAACTGCTTTAGCCTGTAGATGTCGCTGTATCCCAGAGGAGGGAGGACTGGGTGCGGAATAGTGCAGACCATTAGTAGCAGGGACTTCCGGGTACCGCAGGGCATTCACGCATGCGCATTGCTTCGCGTTCCAGTTTCACATTTTTTTTAAATGAACAAGAAAATAAAAATTCAATTAATCGAATTTTATGACGACATGTAAGCTGACCTCTTTTTATAAACATTATATATGCATTTTTTAAAAAGCATTTGCGGTCTTGGAGACGTATAAGTATCTTGCGCATGCGCAGAAGCGATTCACGTTAAAAAATAACAAACGCTTTAAAAATCATTATTTTCCACATCATTGGTCGACAGTTTCGAAACGTCACGCATGCGCAGTACGAGTATAGGCGGTTCCCTGACTGTCTGTGACGCCATAGTTGTCAATAAACAAGGTATTTAAACGGTGAACTTCACGAAAGAGAAACAAGCTGGAGAACCGGGGTAAATTATAGCTATTTCTAATAAATTGCGATTATTATTATTCCCGAATAACGTATTATGCCGTTAAGACTTTGTGTACACTGTTATAATAGTTAGTTTTGGGAAATACACTAAATTAAAAATTCAACGACATTCTTAGGCCCTGTGTTCAATGCTGCTGTGTACAAGCTGTATCATGTATTATAATAGCTCATTATCTTATTTATCTAATATTTATCTTATTTATCATGTATTATACAACCACATCCCCAGTGCAGCTAACTGGGTTATCAAAGACAGGCCATGTCTGTCACTGTCTATGGTGAGAGGCATGTAAAAGAACCATTGCTGACTTGGGCTCCGCCAGGCCAAATCAGCCCAAGTCTCGCCATGAAGGTGCACCAACGACATCCTCGGATGTTAAGGGATAAGTGAAGTGAATACAACCACTGGCAACAACTATGGAATCACCTTCTCGGAGGATGTTCATTCAGTTTGATTTTGCAGAAAAAAGATCACAGACATGACACAAGACTAAAGTCATTTCAAATGACAACTTTCTGGCTTTAAGAAACATTAAAAGAAATCAAGAAAAAAATGTAGTGGTCAGTAACAGTTACTTTTTAGACCAAGCAGGGGGAATAAATTATGGAATCACTCAATTTGAGGAGAAAAGTATGGCATCACTCTGTAAATTTCCATTCCCAAACCTCACCCCCTGCATCAGATTAGATCTGCTAGTTTGCAGTTACGCAGCATTGTTTTAAGCAGCACTGTTGTCTTCAATTTCATGTCACGTACTGTCACCAAATGCATGTCAGTAATTCAGCTCTTGTTGCAGCTTTAGTGAAGAGGAGTACAGTACACAGCGATGCCAAGACATGCAACATGTCTTTAAAATGACCATCAAGCCTCTTTATGTTGGAGAAGGTGTCGTCTCTCTGATGTCCATCAAAAATGGAGCGCCAGAGCTTAACTTCACAGAGACTCTTCCTACCGAGATGAGTGTGAAGATTTTCAGTGAGCTGGACCTGAGGAGCCTCTGTGATGCATCAGTCACGTGTAGGAGCTGGAACAGGATTATTGAGGGCAGTGAAAATCTATGGAGAAGCCACTGTATGACTGCACTGGCTGTCTGCAATAGGGAGCTTGACGGAGACCGGAGCAGCGGACTGTCCTGGAAGGTTGGTCACTTATGTACACTCTTAGATTTAAAAAATGAGACATGTCTGTATTTCCTAAAATTGTAGTAATTATTAGCTATAACGTAGAAATATAGTCAATATGAAATTGCTTTCCGTTTTGATTCACACAAACATTCGTCTCCTGGTTTGACTCGCTGAATGTTTATTGCATCTGAAAATGATTAAATTTCATCCACTGTTACTTGTCAGCTTCCCAAAGTTCAATGATGTTACTAAACTTTCGTCCAACTAATTTATGTGGCGTGTGTGTGTGCCCATATCTTTATTCGGTTCAAATCTGGACCCTTTCCTGACCAGAACAAGAGCTTGATGCCGTTCTTGTCCAGTCAAGTTTTGGTGGCCTTGGTGGTGATGGCTGGGGTGTTTATTAGTTATAAAACTAATCACAATATAATTTAGATGGTGTTCAGACAAACCACTACCATTAACTGTTACAAATTTTTGCCACTATAACCACAAATACCGTATCCGATGGAATAAGTGCCTGCTCCAATAAGCGCTCCCCCCCTGTGGGTTTTTTTTTTTATTATTATTTTTTTATCCTATGTCTAATAACTGCCCATGTGTTCTGGGAACAAAATCGTAGATCAAATTTATCAATTTTATTCGATCAATCTCTGTAATGGTAAAATGAGGTGTTCACTGCCTGTAAAAGTGAGTTTACACGGTATTTCAAGACCCCCTGCCACTGGAGAATGTCTATAATGTTCATCAGTAACAACACATTTGATTGTTCGGTCGTGCTTTAAAAAACAGGAAAATATTTTGCTGTGTTCTCTTGGTAAATGTCAAACAAATGAACCATTAGAAACTGCTACAGCAAAACTATGGGATGCTCTGAATGAATGGAGCGATGCGCCAGGTATGGATCTATCAGAAAGTGATGATGAGTATTTTTCACCTGATTCTCCTGCTCACTAACTTCATAAATTTAAAGAAGTTCCTGGCCATGTGCTTTTAAACGTGCAGTGTTAACATTTATGTTGATTGGCTCGATTTTACATAGGGGGAAATATTTAAACGAGCAGCACCGGGAGGGAAAATTAAAGGGCTTTTTTTTTTTTATTATGCCGTTTTCTGTTTATTTTCAGCTTCATGTAAATAATTTGGTTGATACCACAAAATTAATAACCCAAATACCAGTAAAACTCTTTTATTGCTCTGTTATTATTCATGGTTTCCACCTCTATGGTAATAACCATTCCACCCCGCTGGTTATCATTTTAATAAGCGCCCCCCAACTCCAATTTTTAAAGTGCCCTGGGCGCTTATCACGTCGATACGGTATGTCATTTTAATGTTGGCTCAATTTTTTTCCCAAGAGTGTATTTGGTATGTCAATCCCCCCATTTTCACCCTAATTTAGTTGTAATCTAATTCCCACCCATCAGTTATTACCTTCCCAATCACACGACCACCACCGATCAGGGAGGGGCGAAAGCGACGCTATGTCTATTTGGGGGAGGTCTAACACACTCGGAGGGAGATCATCCGCTTCCTCATATGAATGAGCTCACAGAGGCCCATGATTGGCTGACGATCGCTGTGAATGACAGGGAAGTGAGAGTGTGCCATCCTTCCCTCCTGTCAGAGCTCGGCCAATTAGCTCCCATGTATTCCTGGTCATGGATGGCTGTGACATTAACCTGGATTTGAACTTGCTATATCTGGGTTAATAGTCACGCACCTTCCTGATGCATCACTCTGGAGCTCAAGACCCACTTTATTAGGAATACTTATTTTACTTAAGGTTTTTAATATTTTAGAACAGTTAATTTATTTTGGAATTTTCTCATCCTACAGTCTCTATATGTTACCCTGAGTGGAATGTAAAAAAAACAAAACAAAATAAACAAAAAAAAAAAATTAAGTGAGCATTAACTTGTGTTAACACTCCAGGCTGGTGGGGGTGATGTAATGATGTGGGGATGCTTTCAGGACATGTTGGGCCTCAATGCCAGTCATCCATCCCACAGCATATGTACATCCCTTTATGGCCACAACTTACTGATCTTCTAATATCTATTTCCTGCATAATCACACCACCACAACACCAAGGCTTCATGAACATTGGCTCATGCTTCTGTGGCGTTCCTAGTCACCAGCTCTAAAGTAGAGCAAATCAAGTCCCACTTGTGCAGGCTGGTGGGGGTGATGTAATGATGTGAGATTCGAAGCATGAAAGTACTGTACTCCTGAAAAGTCTGCAGTCATGGCAACATTGAGTAGAATATTGAAGGATATTACAATTTCCAACATCTTGTGGCATCCATACCATAGAGTTGAGGCTGTTTTGAGAACAAAGTGAGACCCTACTCAGTATTAGTAATAAGGAGTCCTGTGAGGGGGTATATGGTAGTTCATCCATCAGTCCATTTTCTGTAACAGCTTAATCCTAATTCGAGTCGCAGGGAGGCTGGTGCCCATCCCAGAGTACACCCTAGACAGCTCGCCAGGCCATCGCAGGGCGGAAACACACTGACGGCTTTGCAGCCTACTCTTGTCGAAAGTCAGCAATGGTTCTTTTACTTGAAACTCACTCTCACCATAGAGATGGTGAGCGACATGGCCAGCCTTTGATAACCCAGTTAACTGCACTGAAGGGGACAGTGACAACCCTGATTTTTTTTCTAAAGGAGGAATACGCTGATAATCTCAGTAAGACCTGGATAGGACCACAGAAGACAACTAACCTTAGACGATTGTGGAATTCTTTCCCTGATGAAAAAACTAAGAACAGCAACAAAACGCTGGTTAGCCTCGCTGATGGAACATGAGAAACAATGAGAAATATCCAGTCGGCGTTTTTATACTTTTGTTTCTTTGTCTTTTCCTCCAGGTGACTCTCGTGCGTAATTACCAAAAGAGCTGCCTGAAGAAAAGATGGTTGAAAGGAAAGTACAGCAACATCCGCTGTGCTAAAGATCTACTCCCAGATAGCATGTGTCCTCTCGATGCGGAGACCTGGGGCGAAATCCTGGAGGCAGAGCTTGACAGATAAAGAACACAGACTTTTATAGTGGGGATGAAATGCTGTATGACTAAGCGCAAACAAAAGCACTTGTTTTTACTCTTTTTTAAGTATTGAATGTGTGTGTGTGTGTGTGTGTGTGTGTGTGTGTGTGTGTGTGTGTGTGTGTTTACATGTATAATATATGACTGATAAATGTCAGAAAAGCAGGGATGTTGGTGTAAGAATTGATTTCTGTGAATCAGGAGGACAGACTTTTATTTTGGAGAGAAATTTGTGAGAAAGGAGGAATGGGACACAAATGAAAGATTTAAAAATACTACATATCATATTGTTATTAAATTCTGTTGATTCACAAAAAAATTGTCTTAGAGTTATTACATTTTAAAGCTTTTTAAATACATTATTATGATTATTGAAATTATTTGATTATTGTTTTATATTAATAGAATATAATAATATATTATCTTTTATTGTAAATTTGTTTCTCAATGGTTTTTATATCTAATGCTGTCATTCATGATTCTGCTTCAAATACAAAGAATCTAACATACCTTTAATGTGTGAGTTTTTATTTCATTCATGGTTTTTTTTATTGGAAATAATAATATTCGGGCACTGGTACCTGGTTGCATGGTGCTGGCTAACTGATCCAAAGGTCAGTGGTTCAAGCCCCACTATCACCAAGTTGTCACTGCTGTCCCCCCAGTGCAGCTAACTGGGTTATCAAAGGCCAGCCAGGTCTCTTACTATCTTACTATCTGTGGTGAACCATTACTGTTATTCGTAAAGAGGAGGTCAATAAGTTGTGGTCAGCATGTTTTTGCCCTGCGAAGGCCTGGTGAGTAGCCCATGGTGTACTCTACCCTTGTCCAGAGTCAGCATTCACTTTCTAAGCCACTCAAGCATATGGCTGCGGGAAGGCTGCCACCCACCTCGGCTGACACTGGTTGAGGGTGGGGTACATCCTGGACAGCTCATTAGACCACTGCAGGATCAACACACATACTGTACAACCAGTCATACTGATTCTCACACCAAGGGGCAATATGGAACAGCCTACTGATACCTTTCTATCACAGATCACCCCAGCCTCTCTTTCCACCAGGCCTGCACTCTCTTCTTCACTTCTCACTACATGGAAAATGTAAATCACATTTTATTGTGACAGAAAATTTTAGTTTGTGTATATTCTCAGTCATCCAGGTCGTCGTAGAACCAAGGTTCAAATGAGGGCAACTGGACTTCAAGTTGGCCTTGTGTCATCATTATTATAATCATCATCTTCATCTTCTACTTCTCCTGCTTAATCTGGAGCCGGGTCGCAAGAGTAGCAACCTAAGCATTGAGGTCCGGACCTCCCTGTCCCCAGCCACATCCTCCACCTTTTTCAAGGGACACCAAGGTGATTCCAGACCAACCGAGAGAAATAGTCCCACCGGTGTGTTCTGGGTTGAACCCTGGGGTCTTTTCCCGGTTGGTTGGACATGCCACACGAAATACTACAAACCGGGAAGGCATCCGGGAGGCATTCTAACCAGATGCCCGAACCACCTCAACTGGCTCTTCTCAATACAGAAGAGCAGCAAGTCTACTCCAAGCTCCTTATCTCTGAAGGAGAACCTTGCCACCCTGCAAAGGAAGCTCATTTCAGCTGCTTGTATCTGCGAGCTTGTTCTTTCTGTCCCTACACATAGCTTGTGACTGTCAGTGAGGGTTTGGAACATATAGCCACTGGTAACCTACGAGCTTTACTTTCGGGCCCAGTTTCACCACAACAAACTGGTACAAGCTCTGCAGCAGTCCGCCTGTCAATCTCAATCTCCATCCATCCTTCACTCAAGAACAAGGACCTGAGATACTTGAACTCCTCCACTTGATTCGATGTTGAATAAATACATAAAATACCTCATTTATTGGAAATACTGTACATCAATCCTCGGATATTCTCATTATGTCTGAGGCTACTTCAGGAAGTTCTCAGGCCTCACCCATAACAGGAAAAACAGTGTTCTATTGTTCAACATCATTTCCTTTAAGCTCGGTGCACTTGTCCCACTGAAGTTCAAGCTGGATTTGTATCTTTTTGTGGAAGAACATCGCATCTTGAGTCTCTAGATTCTCCTTCATAGCAAGAATGACTTCTTCAACTATTCACTCGCCAGATCGACATTCATTGGGCCAGAGCATGACCATGTGAGTTAAGATTGCATCCATGATTCATTCCTAACATTAATTTTTTTATTATTCTACTTTGCAAATAGTATCATAATTCACCAGGTTCATCTTTCACAGATTTTTAATGTAGTACAGTAGTATAGTATAGTTTTCTGATTCTTGATCTTTGATTTTAATCATTCTACTTTGTCTTTTGTTCCTCTGTGTTTTGTTCAAATTTCATGGATGTATAGATAACTAGTAGATATGCTGTGAATAAATAATAATAATAATAATAATTATTATTATTATTATCATTATTATTATTATTATTAATTATTATTATTATTATTATTATCTTCACTCTGATAATGGCGACATTCATGCTGGATATCGGTCTCATAAACAAGTAGAAGTCAGAGAATGCAAACAGTGATTAAGGTGCATGGGGCAGCAGGTCTTCTGTTCTTCCTGGAAGGGCACATTACCTTGGTTCAGCTCTACACCAGGTCACAGAGCTCTCCACTCTTATTTTAATTGATTGACAAGGATATAAGGATTTAATGCATACATTTACATATCAAGATAGCAGTTACTCCCTTGGTTCTGGGTGAGGCCAGGAGCATTTTGAAGTGCCCTCATAAATGGTGTCCGCTGAATTGATAAGTTATCTGAATGAACAACAGGAACATGACGATGAGATATTCAGACTATTTTGTATTTGGGGTATCTGGCAGGTAATTTATTAGAAGTGTTCAGTTCATTTTCTGTAACCGCTTCATCCTAATTAGGGTCGTGGGGAGGCTGGTGCCCTTCCCAGCCAACTCAGGGCGAGGGCAGAATACACCCTGGACAGCTCGCCAGGCCATCGCAGGGCGGAAACACGCTGACGGCTTTGCAGCCTACTCTTGTCGAAAGTCAGCAATGGTTCTTTTACATGCCTCACACCATCGACAGTGAGAGACATGGCCGGCCTTTGATAACCCAGTTAGCTGCAGTGGGGGGGACAGTGACAACCTTGTGGAGAGTGGGACTCGAACCCCCAACCTTTGGATCAGCGATCCGGCGCCTTATACCACTAGACCACCACTGCCCCTTTATTAGAAGTGATGAAGGAAAAATTATATTTTTGAGTGAAGAGGAAATAAATTAATTTTAATGGTAGTACAGTACTATACAGTAAGTACAGTAATTCACTGAGATTGTTTGTATATACTGCCCTCTGGTGGTCTTTTGAAAATTTGTACTACAGTACTGTATTATTTTTCAGTGTATGAAAGGAACCAGAAAAACGGGACAATGAATTCTGATTTGTTTTGGATAAATGTTTAAAACTGCAGCAGCCGCAATAACAATAACAACAACAACAACAACAACAACAACAACAATAATAATAATAATAATAATAATAATAATAATAATTGATCTTTAAGAATTTTCCGCAATTAAAAAAACATGTTTACAATATAATGATGGATATATATGTCGTCTACAGAGGAAAACCTCAAAAAAAGAAATAAATGTTAGCAGATGTAATGCTGACTCTTGTGTAAAAATTTCTTTTTTTAAAACTACATCACAGCATCCAGCGGAGCAGCTTTCTCTCATCCGCCAGAATCCGGGTTGCCAGGTCTTCTTCCTATAAATTGCGCTGCTCTTGAAATGATTTTTCTCCCTCTTTATTAAAGGTATTTTATTTTTGTTACATGAAAGTATTTGTCAGTAAATTTTCCTGTGTTCTATTAATAATTTGATGTTCACCAATTAACTAATAAATAAAGCTAGTAATCTCATAAATTATAAATGTAGAAAATTGGGGCAGTGGTGGTCTAGTGGTATAGGGCGCTGGATCGCTGATCCAAAGGTTGGGGGTTCGTGACCCACTCTCCACAAGGTTGTCACTGTCCCCCCCCTGTGTAGCTAACTGGGTTATCAAAGGCGTGCCATGTCTCTCACTGTCTATGGTGAGAGGCATGTAAAAGAACCATTGCTGACTTTCGTAAAGAGTAGCTGCAAAGTCGTCAGCGTGTTTCTGTCCCTTGCTAAAAGGGGTTGTGACAGGAAGGGCATCCGACGTAAAAACCTCTGCCAAATCAAACGTGCGAATCACATGATTCACTGTGGTGACTCCCGAGTAAAAGGGAAAACGCTGAAAGGAAGACAGACAGACAGAAATGTAGAAAATTGGCCTAATTTTAGCGAAATAAAATGCAGTTTCACAGCTAGACTTTTATCCTGGTCTCTGCTATACTAAGGCTATTAAGCTATATACAGTCTGTCTGTCTGTCTTCCTTTCGGCTTTTTCCCTTTTTTACTCTGGAGTCGCCACAGCGAGTCATCTGATTCGCATGTTTGATTTGGCAGAGGTTTTTACGTCGGATGCCCTTCCTGCCACAACCCTTTTTTCAAGGGACAGAAACACGCTGACGACTTTGCAGCTACTCTTTACGAAAGTCAGCAATGGTTCTTTTACATGCTTCTCACCATAGACAGTGACAGACATGGCCCACCTTTGATAACCCAGTTAGCTGCACGGGGGGGGCAGTGACAACCTTGGCGGAGAGTGGGACTCAAACTCCCAACCTTAGGATCAGCGATCCGGCGCCCTATTCCACTGGACCACCACCGCCCCTATTTGCTACAATAAAAATTTTTTTAAATGTACATTAAAAGCCAGGGAAATTTCGCTCACTTAAATTTTCGGGCATTCTTGAAATACTGTTTTTCTTTGGCTAATGGGTTTGTTTTAAAGTAAGTTTTTGATTGGCATTGTGTTCATCTGGATGATAGTCTTTCTTGCATGTTTATGGCATTTCATTCACAGTGGACAGTTTGGGGTTTATTTTTGATTGGACACTGGACTGCCTTTTCAAGCTCTGCATGTTGGGGATTTTTATAACATTGCCATGATCTTCCCATTGGTTTTAAAAGAAGATATTGATCCTTTTGTCTTTTAATTATAGACTTGGAATTTCTGAATAATTGAAGATTTTTGTCTCGGCATGTATGTGGTCCCGGTCTGGGGGTTGGTATTGGGCATGGGTCATGTTTGGGGATGGTATTCACTACATATGACGCTTGTTTTGTTGGTTGGCTTTGGGAAAGAGTGTTCTTTGGGGTTGATGTTTGGTATTAGTCTCGAGAGTTCATTTTAACCGGATAAGGAGAATGGGTTTGTCTCGAAGATCTGGCAACACAGTCTGGGATATTCCACCCTCTATTTACATGCGGGGAGTGCACGAGACGCATCGAGGCCCGTTATAACATTATTGTACGTGTCTTCGTCATGGCGGATGTTCCTGCGGTTATTAATATTTGCGTGTCGCTGAAGATCCAGCCGAACGATGGTCCGGTGTTCTTTAAAGCGGACGGCTCTCGGTTTGGACAGACACGGACCATAAAACTGCTGACGGGCTCCAAGTATAAAATCGAGGTGGTGTTAAAGCCGGGGAGCGTCGATCCCGCGTGAGTGTGCATCATGAATAGGATATTATTTACCTGGAATAATGAGCGTGCGTTTTCAATGCGTGTGTCTGGGGTGTGGCTCTCGTGCACCTGTCCGGAAAATGGATCGTGTTCATGTCCAATGTTGTGGCCTGTAGCTGGATCTATCTCTGGATGCTTTAATGACGTATCTTTAAGATCTGGTGAAATACCTATCCTGGGCATGGCCATTCCCACTGGCAGCCATAAAATACAATAACCAAACACATAAGCCTACACTGAATGTTGTTGTTTTTTTTTGTATGTTTGTTTGTTGTTTTTTTTTGTTTTTTGTCTTTTCCTCCAGTACTATGGGAATCGGTGGAAAGAATTTTGATCTGGAGCAGCAGTCTAAAGATGAAGAGTCTGCCGTATATCACGGTTTTTACGACACTGAAGGTGTTCCCCACACCAAAAGTGGAGACAGACAACCTGTGCAGGTTTCCATACAGGTACACCATCATTTATCACGGACACAGTAAGGATTAGAGCTTATTATCAAAAACATTTAATTGTGTTGAAGGACAATGATGCAGTTGTGTCGACTGTCGCATCATGAGGGCGACTGTTCTATCTCTGCGGTTGAAAATTATATGCGCTTTTCATCGTAGTTTTACGGTAAACGCTAATCCATCGCGCCTTTCAAGAGAAACGGAGCTTTTCATCTTACATGGGACACAAAAACACATAAAAGATTTATAACACAACGATTTATAATTGCATACTCGCATTACAATTTCACAAAATATTATACCTCTCTTTATATACATATATATAATTTATATAATTTATATACAGTATGTGTGTTGTGTGTGTGTGTGTGTGTGTGTGTGTGTGTGTGTGTGTATATAAACAGTACAGTGATACCTCAGCTCACGAACATAATTGGTTCCCAGAAAGTGTGTGTGAGGCGAAAAGTTCGTCTTCCGAACATTTATTTCCCATAAGAAACCATTAAAATGAGAATAATCCGTTCCCAGGTCCCCATAAAACATAATTTTCTACTAAATAAGCCTTAAAACTACACAAAAATATACCTTATTTTATGTATAATAAATGTGCTATTGTATTGTAATTAAAGAAATAAACTGTACTGTATAATAAAGTGGTTTTATTTACCTTTGTGATGGTAGTTGACGGCTTGATGGAATGGAGTGGGAGGAGGAGGGAGGGAGGGACTTACTGCTTGGAAGGAGAGTTTGGAAACGCCTACTGTTTGGAAACACCCTTAGCCACACACGCACCCTTAATAGCTTCCTTGTTCTTAAGGATGGTGGTAGACTTAGCGTACTGGTACTGGGACGCTGAGTCACACAAACACTCAATGATCTCCGCCTGTGGTGGGGTCTTTTTCGGTCCCATAATAGTAAAAGTACACTCAATATGGTCCAAAATGTCTATCAAACACAAACCACGTCCGCACTCAAAGAAAGGGGTGATTTAACTGGGACGCCGTGAGCGCAAGGCCAGCTTCTCGTGGCCGCCACCGTGGCGCTGTTCGACCGCGTGGTTTGATTCGATCCGCCC
Organism: Plotosus lineatus; assembly: GCA_024760905.1. Classification (NCBI taxonomy): domain Eukaryota; kingdom Metazoa; phylum Chordata; class Actinopteri; order Siluriformes; family Plotosidae; genus Plotosus; species Plotosus lineatus. The sequence continues at coordinate 23,678,050 of CM045744.1, read as the reverse complement.
AAAAACTAGTTCGTCAGCAGAGACAATATGCTCGCAAATTTAATGTTCTTGAGGCGAAAAGTTCGTGAGCTTCAGCGTTCGTCAGCGGAGGTTTTACTATATATATATATATATATATATATATATATATATATATATATATATATATATATATATATATATATATAAAACAAAGGACAGGACAAAGGCTTTCTATTGAAACTCCATTTATCACTACAGATCTGTTTGAGGGTGGTGAAACCATCCTCTCTCTTCAGGTGATTACAGAAGAATCTTCTGTAATCACCTGAAGAGAGGGGATGGTTTCACCACCCCTCGAAACAGATCTGTAGTGATAAATGGAGTTTCAATAGAAAGCCTTTGTCCTGTCCTTTTGTTATTTGCTCTACCAAAAAGTATTGAGCACTCTCCTACGGAAGGATCTACTCAGAAAATCCTCTATATATATATATATATATATATATATATATTATATTATATATAGTGGGGCCAATAAGTATTGGGCAATGTAAAAATGTGTAAAAAGTGTGTTCCCCCCCAAAAAAACATAAGAGAGGTTTGTAATTTTCATCATAGGTCCACATCAAGCTTGACAGACAGAATGTAAAAAAAAAAAAAAAATCCAGTAAATTACATTGTATGATTTTTAAACAATTTATTAGTGAAAATGGGAGGCCAATAAGTATTGGGCAGCCAACAAAAGTTACTTTTACTGCTTTGTAATGTAGCCTTGGTTGGCGATGACAGAGGTCAAACGTTCCTGTAGTTCTTGACCAGGTCTACACACACTTTAGTTGGTATTTTGAGGGCTGTCGATGTTGATGTTTGAGGGCTGTCGCTTGGCAACTCGAAGTTTTAAGTCCCTCCACAGGTTTTCGGTTGGGTTCAGGTCTGGAGACTGGCTTGGCTGACTTCTTCCATTTTCTAATAATGTTTCCAACTGTTGATCTTTTCTCACAAAGTTGTTTACCAATTGCAGTTTGACTCAGCCCAGCTTTGTGCAGTTGTACAATTTTATCTCTGGTGTCTTTGGGAAGCTCTCTGGTCTTGGTCATGGTGAAGACTGCAGTCTGACAGTTTGAAGGTGTGTGCAGGTTTGAAGGTGTCTCTTATGCATCTAATCAGTTCAAACAGGTGTCATTCCTACTGTGAACGAGTGGGGGCCGGAATAATGTTTGTTTTCGAGCTGCCCAATACTTATTGGCCTCCCATTTTCACAAATAAATTGTTTAAAAATTATACAATGTGATTTCCTGGATTTCTTTTTACATTCTGTCTCTCAAGCTTGATGTGTACCTATGATGAAAATTACAAACCTCTCTTATCTTTTTACATGGGTGAACTTGCACATTTTTACATTGCCCAATACTTATTGTCCCCACTGTATATATATGTATGTATATATGTGTCTGTGTGTGTGTGTGTGTGTGTGTGTGTGTGTGTGTGTGTGTGTAATATATGTATATAAAAATATACATACACACACACACACACACACACACACACACACACACACACACACTTTATTTTTATATATGTATATATATATATATATATATATATATATATATATATATATATATATATATATATATATATATATCAGTTTCTAAGGTGTTTAATTCTGCGGTCAATTAGGGACACAGGAAGACTGGCACCCATCTCAGCTGACTGAGCGAAGGCAGGGTACACCTGCTGCTCACCAGATCATTCCAGGGCAACACACACAGACATGCAACCATTCATACTCACACCTGGGGGCAATGTGGAACGGCCATTCACCCTTAAGTGCATATCTTTGGTCTGTGGGAGGAACCCGGAGAACTTAGAGGAAACCCACCCAAGCATGGGGAGAACATGCAAACACCTCACAGAAACGCCAGGACCTTCTTGTTGTGAGGCGAATGTGTTAACCACTACGCCAATGTGCTGCAATAGTTATTCACAAGATTCAAGAGAGTTTTTATTGTTAGTATTGTATATTCACCCATAACAAAAATTTTTATGAGGCTCTCAGCATTAAAAGGTGCAAACAAATTTAAAAAGGTGCAAATGAGACGATAAAGTGCAATTAACATCAAGAGCAGAATATAAAAACCAGAGATTTTGTACACAAAACTTTAAGTAAAAATGTAAAACAAATGTAAATGCTGTACCTGTGAATGAGAACTGAACACTGGAGATATATGATATGTACATTTGCGGCATTGAGAATTGGAATAAATAAATAGTAGCAGTGAGGTGGATGGACTAGAATGGAAATGTCCGAAGTGGATATACTAGAATGTAGATGAGGTTTAGTGCGGCAGTGACATACAGTCATGGAGTTTGTGGATTCAATGTCCTTTTACAAAGAACTGATATTTGTGTAAGAGTGAGTATGCAGTATGTCAGTGGAGGAGGGTTCTGTGAGTGAGTGAATATTTGCAAAGAGATAAGGTGGAGGGTGATGGCTTTCTCCTATGTGGGGTGAAAGCTGTTTTTGAGTCTGGTTGTGCTGGTCTTGATGCTTCTGTACTGCTTTCCTGAAGGAAGTAAAACAAACAGTCCATTTCCTGGGTGTGTAGGATCTGCCACAATGTGGCTGGCCTTCTTCTGGACCCATATATTGTGTCGAGATCTGGTAAACAGCATCCCTCGATCCCCTGTGCATTTCTCACAACTCGGGCCAAGTTCTTTCTGTCTTTAGCAGTGCAGCTGTCATCCCACACCATTGCACTGAGACAGAGTACATGTTCTATTGTAGTGCTGTAGAAGTTCTTGAGCAGCTGAAAGGAGAGTCCATTACATTTCAGCTTCCTGAAGAAGAAAAGCCTTTCCTGAGCCTTCTTCACCAGGTGTGAGGTCTTAACAGACCAGGACAGGTGAGATGAAAATCTGGTTGCCCAAAAACTTACTGTCCACATGTTCCACCACCTCTCCATGAATACAAAGGTCCTCATATAGTCCACTATGACCTCCTTGGTCTGTGGTCTTGCTGGTATTCAGAATGAGGTTATTATTTGAACACCAGTGTATCAGGTGATGAATCTCCTCTCTATGGTGAGTCTCATCATTGTCTTACATGAGGCCCACCACGGTAGGCTGAGGAGAGCCTTGCTGAGCAGACAGCCCTGTGGTGTTCCAGTGTTCAGGATCAGCGTGGAATGATGAAGAGTTCCCTATCCTCATCACCTGAGGTCAGTTGGTGAGAAAGTCCTTGATCCAATACAGACGCTTCCTGACTTACGTTCATCCGTTTTACGTTTTTTTCGAGTTTACGTTTTTTTTGGGTTTTTTTTTTTTTTTTAAAAGTCAAGTTTTAAGTTTAGACGTACCTACATAGTACGCTGACGTAATGACGCTGCATCCGTTGTTTACAAACGACAGACTGACCGTGCCCCTCCTTCTTCCCAGTTTTTTAATATATATCAGGCATGTGATTTTTTCCATCTATAGACGGAATTTCGTCTTTTTCATTTCCAGGGGCAAAAAAAAAAAATAAATCCATCTTTTTTTCATAAAAAAACGCATTAAATAAATCTAATTTCGTTTCATTCTGAATCCGACTTTTTAACGAGTTCCCTGCATGTAATGGGGACTGTGATTGTCTGACTATGCTGACGTAATGCATTTTGGCTAATAGTCATGCATTTTGGCCAATCAATGCTTCCGTAGTACCCATATGTCTAATTACCTACTTGTCAGCAGAAATGTGACGGTTGTGGAGAGAAAGGACGCTGCGCGAATAAAAGAAATTGACAAATTGGTCAAAATTAAGTTCCGCTGGGACTGGATGGAAAAAGAATTCAATAATACCATCTGAAAAAAGATTGTGACGACGTTATTTGGCGACTTCATTCACAAGATTGATCGGCGTGGAAAAGTATTGTGCACATGGTGTCACGATGAAATAGACTATGGATCGCGTGGATTCAAAGCATTAGAATGCCACGCAAATCGCCAGAAGCGTGTTAAACAACTACATGCAAGAAAAACAAATGCTTCGCTTGATGGGACTTTTGGATGTGAACCGAAAGTAAGTGCACCTTACGGAATTCATCCAGTGTTTCCGACCAACAATACAAAGATTGAAAGAAAGAATCCGCCACGACAGCCGATCCCCATTGCCTGACGCTTGTGTCAAGTACCGTGTTTCCCTGAAAATAAGACCTAACCACAAAATAAGACCTAGCGTGATTTTACAAGATGATTTTAATATAGGCCCTCCCCTTAAAATAAGCCTGAGTTGAGAGCGTGACGGCACAGGGTCATGTGACTTATGTTTACATGACATATTGGACGGCATGATCCGAACGGATATGCGCCGTGTACCCAGTTGTTTTAGTGGCCGAGTTGCGTGTACTGACTTAATTTGGTCAACTTTATAGTTGATCAACGTAGATTTCCGTGACTCTGTAAATAAAAAGCGAAGATGAAGTGATAAATAGTTTCAAAGCCAAAGCCGCACGCTCCGTGCACCTGCTGCTGTGCGCCTCGGTCACTTCGCTGCCATTGTGTAGCCACTTATTTTTTGACCACTGCAGCACTGATAGTTTCTTATTAATAAATAACTTCATTATGACAATGTCGTTTAAAATCAATTCAGAGTCTTATTATTCTCTAAAATTGTTGGTCTTCTTTTTAAATTTAGTTGTATTCAGTATTAATATATACAGTATATGGCTCTCAGAGGATTAGATTTTAAAATGTCTTTTTTTTTGGCTTTCTTAGTCAAAAAGGTTCCCGACCCCTGGTTTAAAGTATTTGAAATTAAAACTAAGCCCACTGTAGGCCTATAAAATATTCCTTCCAGGAGACATCAATTAAGCTCCTTTTTGTAAGTTTAACCCCAAACCTTTTGGGGGGCTTAGCCCTCCCTGAACCCCCCAGCAAGGGCACTTCGCCCACACCCCCGCAGGGGGCCTAGGCGGCCCCCTTGACCCTGCCAATTTTTCTTCCTTTTCCATAAAGGGCCATTCTCATCCCTGATTATAGGAAATATTCTTTACTGCTGTTTTGTGTAATGTTATTTTTGCATGACAAAATGCTGAAAATCCAGGAGCTTCGGGGGATGTCCCCACCAATGCGCCGTCCCCTGAGCCCCGGCAATTTTCAGTCTTTTTGGGCTTGGTCAAATCACATGCCTGATATATGAGAGAGAGAACGTGTTACCCTTGAGTTAAGATGTCGTCTATGTGATCTTTGTGTTTACACTGTTTTGCGGACTTTTGTAACCCTAAGCAAATATGGTTGGTCAGAAACGTAAGCCTACAAGCATGGGTGCAAGTCTCATTAACAGAGATGAATTAAGTATCTACTCGGATCGACGCAATCTACCATGCATACTCAGTTAAGCAAAGAGAGTTGTAAAATGAATGAAAACCCGAAAATCCAGAAAAGAAAGAACTCTCCGCTCTGCTGGTGATTCAAATCAGTGCAGACTGAGCACTAAACGAGTTCAACGGAACCCTTGCTCACTTGAAAGACCGGAGGTCCACATAACCCGCGCTTTGTCTCATGCACAGCAAGTACACTACTTTCGGTTTTGAGCGCCTCGCATATTAATGTGACTCGGCTCAGCTTCATGTAACGTGACCATCCGTCGACCATCGGAATCATTTACAAGCAGAAAGATCGCATCATAGAGAATGTTAAAGGTTATATTTGATACTGTATTTGATATTTGATGAGTGAATTTGATTAAAATTTATCAATTTGAAATCATTCTGCTTGAATTTAATTTATTTAAATTAATGTTGATATTATTTAATATATTTGATATCATTTTACAATGTTATGTTTATAATAATTGATTTATGGGTGTTTTACGAGATACGGTAATGGTATTTATAGATGTATAGTGCAGTATGAGCATCATACGTCACACGTCATAAGTCATATGTCACTGTAACAACTTACGTTCACTTTCAAATTGCATTCGGCCGTCCGGAACCAATTAAAAACGTAAGTTGGGGAGCGTCTGTAATGCAAAATGGCTGACAGTCCCAAGTTGCAGTGCTTCAGTACCATTTTTGTTGAGAGAACTGTGTTGAAATCTAAACTGAAGTTCACAAATAGCAGACTGATGTAAGCGTTCGGGTGCTCCATTGCTGTATGGAGTGCTAGCGAGACAGCATCCTCCATAGAGCGGTTCTCTCTGTAGGCAAACTGAAGGCTCTCCTGCCCTGCAGGGATAGCATCCTTGATGTAGTCAAGGAGGATCCTCTCGAAGCACTTCATGATTATCAGGGTCAGAGAAACCAATCAATGGTCATTGAGGCAGGGGGTGGCTGATTTTTTTTTTTGGCACAGGCACAATGATGGAGGACTTGAGACAGACAGAGACCCTAGCAAGCTGCAGGGACAGGTTGAAAATGTCCAGGAAAGTTCCTGCCAGCTGGTCGGCGCGTAATTGCAGGGTCCAGCCTGGCACCTTATCTGGTTCTGCAGTCCTTTTGACGTTGATCTTCCTCAGGGTAGAACACACTTGGTGCCACTGCAGGACAAGGGGCTGCTGCTACACCTCTGGCGGGGAACAATGTGTAGTCTCCCTGCTGCTCGATGATTCGAAGCGTGCAAAGAAGCTCTTCAGGGTGTCAGGCAGAGTGGGGTCATGGCTGACCTGTTGGACACTGTTTATAGACTTTGATGGTCCTTATACACATGTTGCACAGGTTGTTGGTAAAGTGTTCCTCGATATGCTGTTTGTATCTGAGTTTTACCAGCTGGATGCTTTTTATCAGTTCTTTCTGGGCTCTGCTGTAAACCAGCCCAGATTATAACAGAGCTGAGTTCTATAGGCAGTTTGAACGGTCTGCACGTCACTTCCAGAAATTCCAGACCAGGGGAGCAGAATGTTCAGATAATGTTGGTAGCGGTACACCACGAGTTATGAATGTAGAGCACCAAACCTCTGCCTTTGACCGGGGATTTAGCTCAGTTGGTAGAGCGTCCGCTTTATCCTCCGGTAGGTCGGAGTTCGAATCCGGCCGCGTCATACCATAAGACGTTAAAATTTGGCAGTTGTTGCTTCCTGCTTGGCGCTCAGCATCAAAAGGATAGAACAACTGGCGCTGCACAGTGGCGACAGGTGCCTAGCGCACAAAGCAAATTTCAATGTATGTAATGTACTTTGACAATAAAGAGTTGTTTGTTGTTTGTTTGTGTTTGTTTGAACTTTGCACAAAGCAGTGGTCCTGTCAGCCCGGAACAGAGAGCGCCCCGCTAGCTCCACTGTTTCATAGGGGATATTAATAGGTCTCGGTGACGATTATCACACAACTGTACATTCTCTGTGTGGCAAACCTCAAGCGGATTTTGTCTAGTTTGTTGGTGAGAAACCTGGCGTTCACGAAGAGAAGACTGGGTAGCGCCGGTCTGTGTGGGTTAGCATGTAGCCTTGCATGCAGCCTGCCCTACTTACCCTACTTTTGTTTATGGTGTTTCCTCTGTCTCCTGGGCCGCAGCGGGGTATGGTGAAAGTTCCTGTGGCCCGCTGAAGCTCCAGTAGAATAAAATTCAGCTTTGGAGGTTCAAAAATTCCACAATTTTTTTTTTTAACTTGATCAGCTCAGCCCTTCTGTACTGTGTTATGGCTAAAAGTTCGTAAAACAAACAAAAAAAATCAAGAGATGAAAAAATCTGAGAGCTGTAAGTTTCCGCTTGCACACTCACCGCCACAATATTGATGCACTAATGGTTATATGAAAACTGTAAGTACTTATCACTGTAGGAAAGAGGAAGGAAAGAATTTCCTATGTTTACATTACTAAATTAAATGCAAAGAGGTCTTGTTTTTCAAATGCATATCTGATCACAAGTTCTGTTTTGTCCTTAGTTTAAGGAGGCTGGTGTCTTCGAGACAGTGTGGCAGGTGAAGTACTACAACTACTACAAGCGAGAGCACTGCCAGTTTGGTAACAAGTTCAACTGCATCGAGTACGACGTGAAACCCAATGAGACTCGCAGCCTGATGTGGATCAACAAGGAGGTCTTCCAGTAGAACATGGTTATTGTGGCGTTAACTGATTCAAGCACAGCGCAGCAGCACTACATCTGTGTGAACAGTAACCATTACTGGGCAGTTTTTGTACTGTGTAATTCCGACTTCAAAACAGTGGGAGCCTGTTAGCATGACTAATTTCCATCTACATCTATTCTGGGAGCCATGCTAGCAAAGCGGAGGGAACATTCCTGTTGGTTTGACATTATTATTATTTTTTTTTTTTTTGTGCATATAAGCTTTCACACATATCTTCATTTGACTCAGGGTGTGTTGCCAGAACATATTCTGTTCTTGTGTTCTTTTTTTTATATATTTGTTATTTATACATAAAACAGTCTTGTCACCAGTGACATAATATGGAGCCACTATCACAATCCAGTGAGTTCTTCCAGTAAGTATACTTTAATACAGTGGTACCTTACCTTTATGAAATTAATCCATTCCAGCGCCTTTTTCGTAACCTGCATTTTTCGTAAGTTGAACTGCATTTTACATGTAAAACGTGTGATTCATTCCAAGGCTCCCAACACTCCCCCATAAACCCTTTAAAAATGATAAAAGTACACCAATTTTGTATGAAATATGTATGAAATAGGTGTTAAAGGTAAAAGAAAATTATTTACCTTTCCAACCACCCATCCGACACTTTAAAGTCCGGGGGTTGCTGCCGGAAGAACCCTCACCCCCACCGTCCTTCACGAGGTCATTAAATATGGCGGTTGCTTTTTCTGAAATAATCGCCTCCGTCACTGTATCGCCGCTTTTAATGCCTCCTTTTGCTTCAATATTGTCCCGATCGTAGAGGGGTTTCGGCCATACTCCTTTGCGATTTCACTCAACCGCATCGCACTTTCATATTTTTTTATCATCTCCTGTTTTACTTTTACTGATAACAGAGCCCGCTTTTTTTTTTCAGTCTCACCGGGAAGCACTTTCTTGGGGCTCATGATTAATAACGAAAAATAACGCTAATTAAACTCAAGAAACAACAATACAACTCTCCTTCACGCGTGTGTCGAACAATGGGTCGAAGGCACACGAAAAGCATTATGGGTACAGTACTGTATTATGAAGATTCAGCTCCCTCCTAGCCATTGGGAGGCCAGCGGGTCGAGGTGTTGGGAGACAACCAATGGGAAAGCAACTCATGCAATGTTTGAATGGCGCGTTTGAATTTTTGAGATAGCGCTTTCGTAACGTGAACTTGTTTCCTATCCAGAGACAAAAATTTTAGGAAAATGCATTTTGTAACCTGAATTTTTCATTTGGTGAGACTTTCGTAAAGTGAGGTACCACTGTAGCTCATCAAGGAAGGTTTATTTATTATACCCAACATAACAAGCATATTTCAAGAGAAAACCGGTCATTTCACACGTCAGGATTTATCTGTATTGACACTGAGTTTATCACTGAGCCTTTTTTCCTTTAAGCATTAACATTGAGCATGTGCATCAGCTACTGGAAAGAGTTTTAACATCTATAACAGATCATAAGTGTATTTCGATGTCTGGTCTTGGCTTAACCTTGATCCTGTTCCCCAGCTGTATTAACAGAATCCTGTTTCTACAACAGTGGTCCCCAACCTTTTTATCATCAAGGACCAGTCAATGGGTGAAAATTTTACCAGGGGTGGAGGGGGAGCTGTTGGTTGTCATAGGTTGTTTATAATACAGACACTGCCCGACTTGCGTTCATTCGTTTTACGTTTTTTTTTTTTTTTTCCAAAAAAAAAAAGTCAAATTTTGAGTTTAGACTTGCCTACGTAGTACGCTGACGTAATGACGCAATGACGTAATGATGCTGCGTCCATTGTTTACAAACGACAGACTGAACGTGCCCCTCCTTCCCAGTTCAGTTTTACAGTCGCCACACCTATGAATTTAACCCGTTCCAGAGCCTTTTTCATAACGCGGGGATTTCGTCAGTAGGGGTCGCATTTTACATGTTAAACGCCTAATTCATTCCAAGGCTCCAGTCTTTGGACTGGATAAACCCCATTAACCCTTTAAAAATGATAAAAGTACACCAATTTTGTATTAAATATGTGTTAAAAGTAAAAGAAAATTATTCATTGAACCATTTAAACATTTTATTAACATATTAAACCATTTTATTAACAAATTTATGAATTAAACCATTAATACACACACACCTCTGTCTCTCGCTCTCTCTCTATCGCTCTCTCTCTCTCTCTGCGGGCCACGCCCACAAGACGTGGAATTCAAAGCGCATTCACTGCTTGACAAGGATATCCAAACTCAACTTTAACTTGATTCCTTGAGGGATCGGAATTCCAAATGAGCTCAAAATCACCCACATTTATTAAACATTTACTGAATTAAATAACTTAAAAACTAAACTAAAAACTAAAGGTTTAAGCTTACTTCTGTCTCTGAGAGGCCAGCGGGGCGGGATGTTAAGAGACAGTCAATGAGAGAGCAACTCGTGTATCGTGTGAAATTTTGATTGGCGCGTTTGAATTTTGAATTTCTTTTCGTAAGAGGGGGTTGTTTTCGTATCCCAGGGACGGAAACTTCGGCAAATGATCTTCGTAACCCGGAGATTTCGTACCCAGGGGTCTTCGTAAGTAGGGGGCCGACTGTATATTGTTTATATATATGTCTGTCTGTCTTCCTTTTGGCTTTTTCCCTTTTACTCGGGAGTTGCCACAGCGAATCATCTGATTCGCACATTTGATTTGGCATAGGTTTTTACGTCGGATGCCCTTCCTGTCACAACCCTTTTTAGCAAGAGACAGAAACACGCTGACGACTTTGCAGCCTACTCTTTACGAAAGTCAGCAATGGTTCTTTTACATGCCTCTCACCATAGACAGTGAGACGCATGGCCCGCCTTTGATAACCCAGTTAGCTGCACTGGGGGGGGGGAACAGTGACAACCTTGTGGAGAATGGGACTTGAACCCCCAACCTTTGGATCAGCGATCCAGCACCCTATACCACTAGACCACCACTGCCCCATATCGTTTATATATATATATATATATATATATATATATATATATATATATATATATATAAAAAATAAAAATATAATATCTATCTCTGTTATATAGCGTCTTACCCTTGTGTTAAGATGTCGTCTCTGTGATCTTTGTGTTTACACTGTTTTGCGGACTTTTGTAACCCTAAGCAAATATGGTTGGTCAGAAGTGTAAGCCTACAAGCATGGGTGCAAGTGTCATACACAGAGATGAATTAACTATCTGCTCGGATTGACGCAATCTACCATGCATACTCAGTTAAGCAAAGAGAGTCGTAAAATGAATGAAAACCCAAATCCAGAGAGAACTCTCTGCTCTGTCGGTGATTCATATCAGTGCAGGCTGAGTTGTAAACTAGTTCAACGGCAGCCGTGCACACTTGAAAGACCGGAAGTCCGCATTACCCACAGCAAGTACACTACTTTCGGTTTTGAGCCCCTCACATATTGTAAACGTTGATTGGCTGTTTTAAGCTTAATGTAAAGTGACTCGGTATAAATAAGTGACTTATTTGAAATTAATGTTGATATTATTTGATATATTTGATATTATTTTACAATGTTATGTTTATAATAATTGATTTAGGGGTGTTTCATGAGATACTGTAATAGTATTTATGGATGTATAATACAGTATGAGCGTCGGGGGCAGTGGTGGTCTAGTGGCATAGAACGCTGGATCGCTGATCCAAAGGTTGGGGGTTCGTATCCCACTCTTCACAGGGTTGTCACTGTCCCCCCAGTGCAGCTTACTGGGTTATCAAAGGCGGGCCATGTCTCTCACTGTCCATGATGAGAGGCATGTAAAAGAACCATTGCTGACTTTCGTAAAGAGTAGCTGCAAAGTTGTCAGCGTGTTTCTGTCCCTTGCTAAAAAGGGTTGTGACAGGAAGGGCATCCGACGTAAAAACCTCGACCAAATCAAACGTGCGAATCAGATGATTCGCTGTGGCGACTCCCAAGTAAAAGGGAAAAAGCCGAAAGGAAGACCGACAGTACAGTACGAGCGTCATACATCACACTTCATACGTCACTGTAACAACTTACATTCACTTTCAACTTGCGTTCGGCCATCCGGAACCAATTAAAAACACAAGTCTGGAAGCGTCTGTATAAACAATCATCTGTTGTGATGATCCCATAATTCAGGAATCTTGGTATTTTCTTTTAAATGCAGCTTTCTTTTTTCAGGCAGTCTGTGACCTTTCTGCGATCTCATCATTGTCTCGTTTACCCTTTACAAAAAAGATCTCCAGTGAACTCTGTTTCCGGCTCATTTTGCAAGGGCTAACTTGCATTGCTGATGCAGGATAAATACGTGCCAAAGAGTCAAGCGCAGAAGATAGGCGAGGGCGAAAGTGGTTGTCTTTCAAAATAACACACCCGAAAGCAAAAATATATGTTTATGTATATTTTAATCACAATTATTTATTCTTTGTAGCCCACTACAAAATGATCTACGGACAGGTACCGATCTGAGGCCCGGTGGTTGGGGACCCCTGTTCTAGAAGACAGAAGTGGGACCTGGTGTCTTCTTTTCCTTGTGTTGTCTTGTCTGCATTCGTTTTCCTCATATCATTCATCATTTAGTGTTATTTTTTTCTCCTGGGTGTGTTTGTAAAGAGTGGTTATTCAAAGCCCTGTCAGTTTAGGAATAGCAGTACTGTGGATGTTTTTTGTTTTTCGCACCATTCTGCTATCAGTGCGATCATGTGACTGCAAAAGTCAATTAGATCTCGGAGATTTTTTTTGTTGCACCATTCTGCAAGCTCATAATCTGTATATGGATGATGTAATATGTTTTACTGCCTCATGAGTGGCTGGCTGGGGAATTTCACAAATGATGACGGATACAGGTGTATTTTTGTTGGAGGAAGTCCATGATGCATCCACACAACTGTTTTTCTGTCTCAACTTGTGTACTTTCATTACTATACTTGTAATGAAAAAGCATTCGCATAATCATCTGGAGCTTGCTGGTTCTAGCTTCGGGTGATGCACATAGCCATGGTCAGCAGCCCAAGACAACTGATTGGCTGAGCTCTGAGGGAGGGAGGAAAGCAGTGGCGTACTATACTTTCCCTGTCACTTAGAAATGACAACTAGCAAATCTTGGGTGTCAGGGGGTTTATGCTTTCAAAGGAATGGATAGCATTTTTCTTTGAGCATCTTACGTCACTCCTGACTGTGAATGAGCGGCAGATTGAGAAATGCAGTCAGCTTCCATCATGTGCTTTGGAGGAGGCATATAGTGACATTCGCCCTCCCTAATTAGAACCTGTCATGTAATTGGCACAGGAAATTGGCTTTGACAAAATTAAGGAGAAAGTCAAGAAAAATTTAATAAGAAAGTAAACAAATAAATAAATAAACATAATTGTAGTCCATGGGGTAGTGGTGACCCTGTGGTAGGATACTGGCTTACTGATTCAAAGCCTCACTATCAAAGAGTTGTCATCGCTGTCCCACCAGTGCAGCTAATAGGGTCAAGGCCAGTCGTGTCTTGCAATGACCTGGCAAGCTGTCCAAGGTGTACTCTGCCCTTACCCAGAGTTGGCTGAAATGGGCATTAGCCTCTCCATGAGCCTAATAATTATTAAACCTTTCAGAAAATAAATGAATTATTCCACAATCCCAATTACGTACGTACTTGAGAACTGTGCAGATTTTGACGGTAATGTTCTCGAATCAGATACATTAAATTAATTATTTTAAAATCGTTCTTGCTTGTGTGGGTCCCCTTCATCTTTGGCTACCATTTTCAGAGAGATTAAAGCCCTGCCCCTTCTGTTCATGGCCAAGACCACAGCATCGCACATTAACTACATCACTCATATACTGACAGTGCACCGCGTACTTCAGTGTGCACTCGAGCAGATATATATCGGAGTAGATATACACAAATACAAGGGTGTCAGGGTGGCGTAATGGTAAGCAGGCCTACTTCACAGCAACAAGGTCCTGTGTTCAAGTTCCAGGCTTGGCAACTTGTCCAGGTTTGTTGTCCCAGTACATGCATTGGATTTCCTTCAACAGTAAACAGTACAAAGTCATGCACGTTAGGCTAACTGGCTGCTTCAGATTGCCTCATGTGTAGACGAATGGGGGTGTGGGTGTGGCAAGTAGTCTGGCAAGTTGTTTACTTGTCCCAAATTTAACTGAGATAGGTTCCAACCTTCTGATGACTGTGACACACATAAGCAAACTGAGACCCAGTATTGATTTCTTCATGCAGTGGTCAACAGTTAGTCCTCTAAAACCCAAGACCAACAGTAGAAACTGATCTTTAAATATAACAAGCTGATTTGCATATTGGAGTTTGACTACAAGTGACAATACACACGGTTGAAATTAGAACAGGAAACGATTATGAGAAATACAGATACAGTACAAGATGTGTGAGATAACCGTTGAATATCAGTTTAATTAATAAAACAAGGATTACTCATAATGAACACTGATGTAATGTATATACTTTTCTGCCCCGTTTTGGTTACACTTTCACATGGTTATCACCATGCAGCTGCATTTCCTACAGTCTTTTCCCTGAAATAAATAGAGCAGGGTAATGTCCGGAATGCTTTCTCAGAAAGGGTGCTGTCTTATTATCTATTGATTTAAAACTATTTATTGAAGAAATATGTGTAATATATATGTAATATCATGAATTTATCAATTTGTCGGTCCTCTGGCGCTGGCACCGGTAATGATGTGGGATTATGTGTGCTCAGTGGTGTGGGTTTATTTATTGTGTGAATGAAGATTTTCCTCCTGTATTGATTTTTTTTTTTGTGGTTGTTCAAATTGCTGATGCATTTATTCCATGAAAAGTAACAATAATAAATGATCCGTTTATTCATTTTGTGTTTTGCAGCTGAACAGTGCATACGTATAGCGCGATAATAATCCCAGTTATAAAGTTCTTATTCAGGTATTTGTGCGTGAATTCAATCATCCTGGTTAAACTTTTTATCCATTACACAGCATGCACACTTACAATCATCTGGGTAACATCACATGATTAACACCTGGACAGATTAGTACTTTAGTTCCCTTTTTGATTTGATATAAATTAGGAAACAAAAGCGACTGAATCCTAATGATTCTAGTTATTGATTACTGATGTGATGATACTGGTGGTTGGGTTTGTTGGTATCGCTTCATGTGTACAGTATTTTTTCTAGCTTTTTTTTTTTTTTTTTGGAGGAGGGGTGTTTAAATATGAACTTCTTTTGTAAGACAAAAAGGTGCCTGTGCTTTAAAATACTCTGCATTTTTCTTAAATGCGTATACTGAATCATGTAATACACTTAAATATAGTAACATAACATGTAAAATAAATATCTAACTATTTATCTGTCATCTAGCTGAATAAGTAGCTGTCTATCTATCATACAGTAATAAAGACACTGCAAATGTTTGAAAATGGCCTTGGAACTGAAAAGTGCTATTTTCTTAGGGTTTTTTTTTTTTTTTTTTTTTAACTACATTTGGACCAGAATTACTCAAAATGGACTGGATCTTCTTTTCCTTGCAGCTTTTCCCTTCTTTTTTTTCCCAGGGGTCGCCACAGTAAATCATCTGATTCGCATGTTTGATTTGGCAGAGGTTTTTACGTCGGATGCCCTTCCTGACACAACCCTTTAACAAATGACAGAAACATGCGGTCTAGTGGTATAGGGCGCTGGATCGCTGATCCAAAGGTTGGGGGTTCGAGTCCCACTCTCCACAAGGTTGTCACTGTCCCCCCCCAGTGCAGCTAACTGGGTTATCAAAGGCGGGCCATGTTTCTCACTGTCTATGGTGAGAGGCATGTAAAAGAACCATTGCTGACATTCGTAAAGAGTAGGCTGCAAAGTCATCAGCATGTTTCTGTCCCTTGCTAAAAGGGTTGTGACAGGAAGGGCATCCGACGTAAAAAAAACCTCTGCCAAATCAAACGTGCGAATCAAATGATTCACTGTGGCGACTCCCGAGTAAAAGGGAAAAAGCCGAAAGGAAGACAGACAGAAACATGCTGATGGCTATGCAGCTACTCTTTACGAAAGTCAGCAATGGTTCTTTTACTTTTACCATAGACAGTGAGAGGCATGGCTGGCCCTTGATGACCCAGTTAGCTACACTGGGGGGGTTATTTACAATCAGTAACGTACATAAAATAATAATGCATGGAAAACAGCACCATAAGATATTAACCACCAAATGAGTCTGATTATTTACACACCTGATGGGCGCCAGCCTCCCCCCGCCACCCTAATTCGGATTTAGCGTTTCAGGAAATGAAGGAAATGAATGAATGATTTACAAACCTTTAATATCTGTTCGATATTTAAATGAATGTTAATGTATCGTGATATGTTTTATTCAGTGATAATTCTAAACAAATTATATTATCAGTAAATAGCAGTTTATAAAGTTTTGGTATTGCCAGACAAGAGCCAAAATAAATCTGCCAAACACACATCACACACAAACACTTTAAAATGATTCACTAGTTCTCTTTTTCAAACATATTCACTGCAGTAACACGCTTCCATTTTTGGGTGGTGGAGGATCTATTATATGCATCAGTTCCTCCTGGGTGAACTTGCATGAAACTACCATCTATCAAGCTATTTACTGTATTTCTCTTTCTGTTGATCTTTCTAACTATCTATGATGTCCAATCGATGTGTCTGTCTGCCTATCCGTAAATGTATCCATCCCTCTCACTTGTCAGAAGCAAGCCTGAAACCCCCCCTGCCACTCCACTCTCTACCTCTCTCTCTCCTCACTGCACTTCTGCCTTCTGTGATCAACCTGACACCCCTCTTCCACCTGTCATCTTCACTTATAATCAGGTTGACATACAACTAAAAAGACTTTACTCTAACAAGGCAGCACAACCGGTTGGGGTGAGCCCCCGAGTCCTTAAAGCCTGTACCCGCCAGCTTTATGGAGTCTTGCATTACATCTTCACAATGAGCCTGAGTATACAGAGGGTCCCAGTGTAGTGGAAGATGTCAATGCCTCTTTCTGTACCCAAGCACCCACGTCCCGGTGGCCTCCAGGATTACAGACCTGTAGCACTGATATCACATGTCGTGAAAACCCTCGGGAGACTAATACTGGATCAACTCCAACCCATGCTCAGGCAACATATGGACCTGCTTCAGTTCGCCTACCTGTCTCGGAGTCGAGGACACCATCATCTACCTGCTTAACCATGTCTACATCCACCTTGATCAATCGGCGAGCACTGTGAGGATCATGTTTTTTTACTTTCATTGTGCATTCAACACCATCAAGCTGACCCTCATGGTTGAGAAGCTGACATCAATGAAGGGGGACACCTCTCTTGTGTCCTGGATTGTGGATTACCTGACCGGAAAACCACAGTACAGTATATGCGGCTGCAGGACTGTGTGTTGGACCTGGTGGTTTTCTCTTCAGCATCTACACAACTGACTTCAGTTCCTGCACAGAGACCTGCCATCTTTAGCAGTTCTGACGACTCTGCTGTACTTGGATGTTTCAGTGGCGGTGATGAGATGGAGTAATGAACTGTCGTGGATTAATTCGTCACATAATGTGAGGAGAATCATCTGCAGTTTAATGTGACAAAGACCAAGGAACTGATTGTGAATTTTAGGAGATCCAAAACACCAGTGACCCTGTTTCCTTTAAGGGCATCAATGTTGAAATGGTGGAGGATTGCAAATACCTTGAAGTTCATATTGACAATAAACTGGACTGGGTTAAGAACAATACCAGCTTTACAAGAAGGCCCAGAGCCATATCTAATTTTTTCTGAGGAGGTCAAAGTTGTTTAACAACTTCTATGGAAAGGCAAATGCCGATACGACTGGGTTCCAGTGCTGATCTACGGTCAATTTAGAACGGCCAATTAACCTACGGTGCACGTCTTTGGATTGCGGGAGGAAACCGGAGGACCCGGAGGAAACCCGCACAAGCACGGGGAGAACATGCAAACTCCACACAGAAACGCCCAGGCCGGAAATCGAACCCGGGCCTTCTTGCTGTGAGGCGGATGTGCTAACCACTACGCCACCGTGCCGCCTATATATATATATATATATATATATATATATATATATATATATGTATATATTATATAGATAGATAGATAAATAGATAGAGAGATATTATACCTGTCATCTATGTTCTATTTAGAATAAAATATGGAAATTTGACACTTTCACATCATTGCATTCAGTTTTTATTCGCAATGTGTATAGTGTGCCAACTTTCTTGTAATCCTTTATATATATATATATATATATATATATATATATATTAGCTAACTGGGTTATCAAAGGCGGGCCATGTCTTTCACTGTCTATGGTGAGAGGCATGTAAAAGAACCATTGCTGACTTTCGTAAAGAGTAGCTGCAAAGTCGTCAGCGTGTTTCTGTCCCTTGCTAAAAAGGGTTGTGACAGGAAGGGCATCCAACGTAAAAACCTCTGCCAAATCAAACGTGCGTATAAGATGATTCGCTGTGGCGACTCCCGAGTAAAAGGGAAAAGCCGAAAGGAAGACAGACAGACATATATATACACTAGTATATATCCGGGGCAGTGGTGGTCTAGTGGTATAGGGTGCTGGACCGCTGATCCAAGGGTTGGGGGTTCGAGTCCCCCTCCCCACGGGGTTGTCACTGTCCCCCCAGTGCAGCTAACTGGGTTATCAAAGGTGGGCCATGTCTCTCACTGTCTATGGTGAGAGGCATGTAAAAGAACCATTGCTGACTTTCGTAAAGAGTAGCTGCAAAGTCGTCAGCGTGTTTCTGTCCCTTGCTAAGAAGGGTTGTGACAGGAAGGGCATCCAACGTAAAAACCTCTGCCAAATCAAACGTGCGAATCAAATGATTTGCTATGGCGACTCCCGAGTAAAAGGGAAAAAGCCGAAAAGAAAACAGACAGACAAACTAGTATATATCCAAAAGGAAATCATCATCATTATATATACCTCGGTTCTTGAACGCTTTGGAGGTCGAACAAATCAGAATTCAAACAAAAAATCCGAGATTTTTTTTTTTGTCTTGGAAGTCGAACAAAATTTGGAAGTCGAACTCGTAAAATGCGCGAGAAAAAACGAGACCCAAAGAGAGGAAAAGTGCACGACTTCTGGAAATCGGTTCTTTTGACTCTACTCGAACACTGTATGCGTGTGGTTGTGCTTGCTCCTGTTCTATAAACTACAGTAGACCGTGTTTTTTGTTTACTCGATTATATTAGCTAATAAATGTCTCCAAAGAAAGCTACTGAGAAAAGGTCAGTTGTGCGGAAAACTGTTGCGTTTAAGAAAGAGCTGAAGCATGAATCAGGCGTGCGTGTTACTGATCTTGCTAAGGAATATGGTGTAGCTCAATCAACGATATGCGCGATCCTGAAGAACAAAGAGAGTGTTAAAGTCAGTGATGTGGCAAAAGACGGTTATCAGCAAACAAAGACCACAAGTGCTGGAGGAGGTGGGAAAATTGCTGCTCCTATACATAAACGAGCAGCAGTTAGCAAGAGATTGTGTTAGCAAGGATGTGATCTGCTGCAAAGTTCGTAAAATCTACTATGATTTGGTGAAAAAAGCCCCTAGCTCGAATTCTGAAGGGTTCCACTTTAAAGCAAGTCGAGGCTGGTTCGAAAATAAACAAAAAACAAACAAAAAAGACATAAAATAAATTAATCTATGAAGAATTGTGTGTTTGTCCTGTTGTTTCACATTTAATATACTATTTGATATACAAATGACATGATGAAATAAAATTATGTTTACAAAAGGTAGTTTTCTATCGTATGGAACGGATTAAAACCGTTTACATTATTTGTAATGGGAAAAGCGGATTTGAAATTGAACAAATCAGAATTCGAACAGCCTTCTGGAACGTACCACTGTACAATATAATACACTTATTATATATATATAATAGGAATATATATTATATAAATTATTATTATTACTATTATTATAAATTATATAATTATATATATATATATAGTGTGTGTGTGTGTGTGTGTGTGAAATTTTTCTTAAATTTTCTTTACTGAGATTTAATCTTGATCTCATGTTTACTTGTATGGAGCAACTGTGTGCAACAATTTCCTCTTGGATCAATAAATTAGTATTCTGATTCTGATATCTATCTATCTATCTCTCTCTCTCTCTATCTGTGTCTGTTTCTCTGTCTGTTTGTCTGTCTGGTAGGTTATTAGAAGCTCAAGTGTAAACCGGCACACTTCTACACTAAACTGTATGTTATTACGCGAATGATATGGTAACCATGGAAACCCCGGGCAGGACAGTACAGTACTCTGATTCTGATATGCACACTCAGTAGTACGGTAGTACAGTATGTGGATGTAGGAACCCGAGCAGAGTAAGGGCGGGGTTCCCGGATGCACGAGAAGCACGCCCCTCCCCTTCTTCCTCCCTTCCTCGGCGGTGAGTGAGTGCTGAGCTGAAGCCGCTCCTCCTGTTTCCGCGCTGCGGATCTGCCCCGAGTCTTTACCGCAGTGAGATCCGGCCATAAACACCAACGCTCTGCACCGCGGGGTGCTAACTCTTCACAGAACGACCCACCAGTCTCTCGTATTGATTCTGGAAGAACACAACAACCAGGAGCCCGTGTAATAATAATACTTTATAGTTATAATAATAATACTAATAACGCTAATTTTAAAAACAAGACGAAGACAACCCGCTCGACAAAATGGTAAGTGTGCGCGCGCGCGCTGCGAAATGAAGTCGACGGTTGCTAGCTGCGTTAGCTAGCATACACAATCAACCATAGCGTTAGCATACAGACTAGCTGAGGTGAGCTAACAGCTAGGTGTGTTATTAAAGCTTATTTCCTGGTAAATTAGCAGGTTTACAGGCAGGAAATGTAGGGTTTTTTGTTCCGAGCTGTGTTGTGTTCTGGGCTTCGTTTCTCTGGCCCACATTATGACGGTTCGCACATTAAAGGCGGACACATTCAGCACTGACAGTAAATACTGACATGTCTATGATAAACCTAAACTTGCAATGTGTCTGTGGTGATGTGCACAAAACAGAGACACATCACTGAGCCCAGATGTCAGTGTGTAATGTATAGTAATACAGTCAGGACTTAATGTATCAACATTGTTAAGTGTCAGCAACATTTCTAATTTTAAAAACAAACCCGGTGTTCATAACAATACAGAATAATAAGTGGTTATTTCTATTCTATCTGTCTGTCTGTCTGATGTTTTAGTCATTCACTTATTTTCTGAACTGATTGGTCCTACTATTAGGGAGGAGGCTGCGGCCTATCTTAACTACTGTGTAGAGGTGGGGTACACCCTGAATCGCTCACCAGACCATTTCAGGGCAACACGTTCACATCCACACCTAGGGGCAATTTGGAATGGGCAATTAGTGTAATGTGCATGTTTTAGACTGTGGAAGAAAACCAGTGGACCCAGAAGACACCCACACAAGAAAGGGGAGAGAGTATGCAAATCCACACAGAAAAGTCTAGATGCTTCATATGAACTATTTCTGCCATTATTTATAGTGCAGATGTTTTGCAAGGCGTTTTCATATACAGGGGTCCCTTGCTACCCCATGAGGTTTCAGTGCATCTTTTTTTTTTTTTTTTAATTTTCATCAAATTTTTAAAATAAGGAAATTAATGAAGAATATGGGAAAAAGTTAAGAAAAATGCCGCAAAAACAAGGCCGATTATGCAAAAAAAAAAACCCCTAAACTACAAAACTACAGTAGTTAAATTTTTATGTGAGGTGCGATGCGTGCATGTCTGTATTTAGATTTTCTTTACATCTTATGCATTATTTTTGAATATGTATTTATTGATATACACATATACATGTACATATACGTCAGTGAGGGGGTCAATCCTACTTCGCGGAATTTGGCTTCACGGGGGGATCTCGGTTCCAATTAACCGTGGAAAGTGAGGGATCCCTGTATTCATTATTCCTGTCACACCGTAATACCGTTATTATTGCTGTAGCTTGATCAGGACAAGAACAAACCTCAAAGCAAATTCAACAACCTCAATCCTGCATGATCATCATCATGTTAACGAGAAATACAGAAGAGCAGTCATGCAGTCATTGGTGTGAATGCCGACCTCCCAGAATGCCGTAAAAAACTACCTGACAGTGAGTTCTGACAAAACGGTAGTAAGCGATGTACGGTATCAACGTAAAAGGTTTAGATGCTGAAGGAGAAAGCAGGACACATTTAAGTGCAGCTGCATCGCTGTCCTGAAGCGAGGGGTGAATCTTGTCACTGTGACACTACTGTCAGCCGGTAGTCAAACGGCGTTATGGAATTGGTAGGTCAGCATCAAGTCCGCATCCGCTATGGTCCAGCAGATTCGGGCTCATCTGGGTGCAGTGCGAGGGCTCGGTAAAGTGTGGATAGGTTCAATGCAGAGTGTGAAATGATTCAGGACGTGTAAATTACTGCAGTGATTCTTCACAATGCAGTTATTAATCTTCATAAAACAGTAATAGTTCCTAATCACAGTAGAGTGCCTCTGCATCACCCGCTCGCAGCCCTTATGTTTATTAACCCGTTTTATAACTCCAGCGTACAGTATTAATAATCCTCACAGCTAGGTTCACTCTGATTGGTTCCTGATTTTATAACATCTTCAGCTGTTGAACTTGGCAAAGAAATTCCACATTCATACAAAATTTATTTTTACTTCACTCTTATTCAAATGCTAAAGTCATTATTTATACATGTGGAATTGTCTGTCTATCTATCTGTCTGTCTGTCTATCTGTCTGTCTATCTATCTATCTATCTATCTATCTATCTATCTATCTATCTATCTATCTATCTATCTATCAGTCTATAAATTGCTCTATATGTTGATTTGTCAATAAGCCTCATCTGTCCATCTATTTATCAATTTGTTGCTGTCTCTATCAGTCTCTACTTTCTATCTCTGTCTGTCTTCATATTTTATAACATCTGTCCATCTATTTATCAGTATCTCAGCCAATCAGTGTGTCGATCATCCTGTCCAGATACATATCCACCTATCTAACCTTTAAAATTTATCTGTTTATAAACCTGTAAAATATTTTTTTCTTTCCACTTTCTATCTATATGTGCTATATATATTAGTCCCATGTACACCAGTGAAATCTTCTCATTTTCAATAGTCTTATCAGAGGAAAGGGCGCTGGATTGCTGATCCAAAGGTTGGGGGTTCAAGTCCCACTCTCCACAAGGTTGTCACTGTCCCCCCCAGTGCAGCTAACTGGGTTATCAAAGGCGGGCCATGTCTCTCACTGTCTATGGTGAGAGGCATGTAAAAGAACCATTGCTGACTTTCGTAAAGAGTAGCTGCAAAGTCGGCAGCATGTTTCTGTCCCTTGCTAAAAAGGGTTGTGGCAGGAAGGGCATCTGACGTAAAAACTTCTGCCAAATCAAACGTGCGAATCAGATGATTCGCTGTGGCAACTCCCGAGTAAAAGGGAAGATGCCGAAAGGAAGACAGACAGTCTTATCAGAGGAAAATATTGCTCAAACTTTGACAAGTTTTTGACAGAATCCAATTCTCTCCACTGTAATACAAATAGTAGCTTTTACCTGATAAAATTCTGAACTGAGCTCCTAATTACTAACTTTTTACTTCTAGAGTATTTTCATACAACACAGAAATATGTTCTGCTGCTTGTAAGCTCTATTTATAATCCAAGTGGCTTTGTTGGGATCCTTTGTCTATCAAAAATGTCCTCTCCAGAAAGCAGACATTACATGTTTAGTACAGAAGTGCTTTTTCAGATATTAATATCTTTTTCTAAATCAGCATAGTACTGGATAGATTGCTGAAAAATATAATTGGGATTTAAGGTGAAATACTTTCTGTACAGAGTTCCACATCAGCTTGATAAACATATCCGTCAAAAATGTCTTCTCCGAAAACCCACAGTGATTGTCCCTGATGCTGTTGTTACTGCAGTTAATAATAATTACAACTAATGTTGCATGAAACCTGCTTAAATAATGTGTTCAGTGAGCCTTTATTCTTAATGCTGTGAATTATTCAGAAATAGTGCTAGATTTTAAATTCTAGTTGTTCTAGAGACCCAGTACCTGTTATACTTTCACCCTATGTAGGTTAGACACCATTAGACCTTTATCTCTGATACTTTATACACAAAATATTCTACTCTCGTAAGGTATTGACGAGTAACAAGAAAGCACAAAACTAGGAGTTTTATTATTGTATTAATGCAGCATTACTACTGTGAACCCAAATGTACACCCTGACTGAGAAACAGGCCTGGAATACTTCCGGAGATGTTGTCCATCCATCTCTGTATGTCTGGACCCAGAACTACAAGGGGTTCTTTTTAATTACTCTCCATAAAATAGATTAATTATAAGTCAGCTGGTTTTAGGAGCTGGAAGTGATGTGTGTAAATAAAGACACATTCCCATGGACGCCTGTAAGAGGGTCGATAAGATGTAAAAGGCTTCACTGTTAAGCATCAGAAATCTTTGCACTGTAATTATTTCATCAGTTCAGATTCAGCAGCCGAATCAGCAGTCGGAGGCGAGTGAGTAAATGTCATTCGACTGGCGGTTCAGGGGTTAATATGAGCCACCGCTGCTGCTTGCTTGTGCTGCTTCTTCTCTTGTCATAATTGAGGCTCTGTCTATTTATGGTGCTATTCATTCAGCTGGTCCTCAGTGCAAAACCCACCATCACTGTCCAAACTTTACAGATCAGAACGTTCTGGAAGAGGTGTGTGTCTGTGTGTGTGTGTCTGTGTGTGTGTGTCTGTGTGTGTGTGTCTGTGTGTGTGTGTCTGTGTGTGTGTGTGTCTGTGTGTGTGTCTGTGTGTGTGTGTGTCTGTGTCTGTGTGTGTCTGTGTGTGTGTGTGTGTGTGTGTGTGTGTGTGTGTGTGTGTGTGTGTGTAAAATAGGCCAGCTGGGATTCTTTATCTCCTCAGGGCTCTGTAGCCTATTTAACATCCCATTATTCTACAAATAGAGGTGTATTCTCAATGGAGGTCACAGATCCAGGTTAATCAGAGCACCTGTACGGACATCGATACAGCAAGCATGATTTAGAATGATTTGTATCCTTCAGCAATGTGTTTTGTAATCCCTGTCTGTACCGTTATTGTTACACCTCAGATGAGATATCAATTCTACCAGGCTTTGATGAAATATGCTAAGTTCACGTGTGACAAAACTCAGTCTCCAGAAACTAAGTATGTGAAAAAGTATGAGATGATGATATTAATAAATACTAGTCTTGCTTCCTTCTCATGGTGGCAGGACTCTTCCTCAGAGATGAGTTGAGAAGATCGGACAACCGGGTGGTGCTCAGAGTGAAACTGCTGCTCCTCCACGTTGAGAGGAGCCAGTTGGGGTGGCTCAGGCATCTGATTAGAATTCCTCCCGAACACTTTCCTGATGTGGTGTTTAAGAATTGTCCGATCCCAGGGTCGACCCAAAACATGCTGGAGGGACTATGTCTCTCGGCTGATCTAGGAATGTCTCATTGTCCCTCTGGAGGAGCTGGAGGAAGTGGCTGTGGAGGGGAAAGTTTGGAACTCGCTACTTAGGCTGCTGCCCCTGACCTGACCACAGATTAAGCGAAAGAAGATGATGACGACCAATGTTCCCTCTTTTTTTCATGTGTCTGGGCATACACATAAGCTCTGTGAGCACACTGAGGACCACTGTGAGTAACATCAGATGTGCACGCTGTGGCCATACACCAGTATCACACCTGCTCCCTCGAAAAAGAAAGAATCTCACCCAGTTTCACTGCTAGTTTTTCTATTGGCACACATACTCTGACGACCATTCAATCTTAAAAGAAACGCATTTCTTTTTTACTTAGGCTTGGTCAGTGGATGTGTTGCTCCTCATTCGTTTCGCTGTGATAAGGGGTTAGCATTTGCGTCTCTTAACTCTGCCGAACTGTCGTTAGCTAGCTAACCTGCACGGCGCGTATGGGCAGGGCACATATGCAAGCACTGTCAATGCTATGATTGGCTGCGTAGCGCAAGTGAACTGTATTATATCATTAGCTGGACACCTGTCACTCACTGAGTTACATTGCAAAATGGTATAGAAAACGGTATTATTGGTGTAATTGATTAGATTAGGTCTAATATTAGATATTAATTAATACTTTCTGTTGAATTTTATTTTATGTGTGTATTGCATAGATTGTCTTGTGCACTGAGAATGTGCAAGCAGTGCGTGATTGTGCAAGCTCGCACCTTAGAGGGAGCATTGATAATAACAATGATCATGATGAATACTCGTGTTGGGATGATTGAGATAAAGCTATATTTTTCATTGTGTATTTTCATCAGAAAACAACAAGAGCATACTTTTTGAATGTTCCCTTGCTGGCATGTTGTATTTAATGTTCTTAAAATCACCAATCGATTACTTAAGTCAGTTTGTTAACTCACTCCACAGGTAAATCAAGATGTACAATGCAGATTCCCAACACTAATAAATGCATATTGAGGGGAATCAAGTACATGTAATATCTACTAGCAGACGGCATGTGGCTGTTCAAGTCTTGACCATATACTCCAACAGCGTCCTTACAGCTGTAGCCCCAAATCAGCCATGTTATCTCAGAGTGATGCTAACCATGTACAGTGGTATCTCGGTTCTCGACCACAATTCATTCCAGACGGCTGTTCGAATTCCGATTTGGTCGATTCCGGATCTTTTTTTTCCCTCATTACAATTAATGTAAATGGTCTTAATCCGTTCCGTCGTCTTTTGAACAGAAGTTAACGGTACCGTAACTCATACCATAGGTCTGCAAATTAAGTGAAAAAAATTATTGAATACAGTACACTAAAATAAAAACCACAGTACAGTTAAAGCATAAGAACAATAAAGATAAGAATTTTTTACCTTTTTGGTGGTGAGCAGTTGGCATATGTAAATGTTGGAGAAGGGGAGAGAAGGAGGATCCCCTTCCATAACAGCTTCAGGTGAATCAGCCAAAGGTGTTTTTTCTCTTGCTATTCGCTTTGTGGATGACTCTTCTTCAGGATGTCACTTTCTTTTCTTGAAGAACATTTCTTACGTGGCTTGTTTCTGCCTTCTTTTTAAAACTTTACAGAAGTGGCTGCTAGCTTTAGTTTTGTCAGGGTGATACATACTATCAACAACTTTCGGACTTCTGGCTTTTCCACTCCCTCTTGGTCTCGATTTTTCTCATTTTTTTCCTCATTCATTCTCGCGCTTTTTAGCGTTCGACTTCCAGATTTTGGTCGATTTCCAGGACAAAAAAAAATTCCGGATTTTTTTGGTTGAATTCTGATTTGTTTGACCTCTAAAGCGTTTGAGTACCGAGGCTCCACTATATCTAATTTGTAAATAAAATTGCAACCCAACAAAATGCACTCAGCAGTGTGCTGTTGTTAGCTGCTGAAGGTACTATAAACACGAGGCAGGGCTCTTCATTTCCACCATGCAAGTCAAGTTCACGTTGGTGGTTTTATCTTTTGATTTTGTGTACACTGGATAGTAAGAGAAAAAGACGTGATTGCAATGCTCTTCAAACAAAGAAATTCCCACATGCTCACTCACTTGCCCCAGACCCAAGTAGAAAACAGGAACCCAGCACACAAGGTTCCCTTTTTATTTTATGATTTTTCAGACTTGCACACATTGACTGGGGTAAGACAGCTAATGCACTAAAGGTACTAATGATACACTAAATGTACTTCACACAAGGCCGGTTATTTGGTGTGGTAGAGGCATGATTAGTTACAGTGCATTCACTATATGCGGGTGCAGAGTCTCTGTTTGCTCCATGTGTACCTTGGATTATTGGACTAAAAAGAAAACAGAGGGTGTGTCCAATTTTACCTAACACCTCCACCGAGACCAGAAAATCTCCTCACTCATAATTCTGAAGAATTCTTATAGAATATACTTCATCCAGAATTGAATCTGGATCACATCAAAAACTCAACGGAGTCTTCTTTCTGCAAAGCTCCGCCTCTGGTAGAGAGTTCATAAAAATACACGCAACTTTTTTTTTTTTTTTTTATGTAATTCTGCTAACACACACACGGTAAAACATAACCTCTGTGACAAATACAGTAAATATTCAGTGATGCTTGCATTTTTGAAATAGAACTGACAGCTGAATGCAGATATTTCTCACGTTTCTCTTAATTCCTTGTTCATTCACACAAAATCAAAACCTTACACACAGCATGCGACAGCCGTAAAGGAACCACTTTAAAATATCCTTCTGTGCATTTGTTGAGGTTTTTTGAAGAGTTATTGAGATTCTGGCACTGGTTCATTGTATGTGCATGTTATAGTGACCTAGTAGTGATTTGTGTGCCACACCCCCTCCTTAGTAAATGTCAGTGTGTAGTTGTGGTTTCTGGTAGGCTTGTGACAATTGATTAAACTATCAATCCATCGCTCGATCAATTAATCTTTCCTCCCACTGTCCAAATTGCAGATCAGATTAATTGCCTGTTCCAAGTCACCCCAAAGTGTGAGTCTGAAAACTGGTTGTGTGAGTGTTGGCCTTGTGATGACCTTGTGAGCT
Source organism: Plotosus lineatus (assembly GCA_024760905.1). Classification (NCBI taxonomy): domain Eukaryota; kingdom Metazoa; phylum Chordata; class Actinopteri; order Siluriformes; family Plotosidae; genus Plotosus; species Plotosus lineatus. Next base: position 23,649,491 of record CM045744.1, on the reverse strand, counting down.
TTCCAGGGTGTACCTTCCCTTGCCCGATGTTGGCTGATACTGGCACCAGCCTCCCTGCGACTCGAACTAGGATTAAGCATTTCAGAAAATGGATGGATGTATGGAAGCCTGTTAATCACATTAAACATTTACAGACTTTGGCAGGCACGCTTATCCAAAACAACTTACAATTATTTTTATACAATGGAGCAATGAAGGGTTAAGGGCCTTGCTCAAGGGTCCAACAGTGGTGATAGTGGCTGGGCTGCCAACTTGTACGAATTTATCCATATTCATACGAAAAATAGCATAAAATACGGCGCTCCTTTCAATTTTATTTAACAATATTTTATCAATAATTCTGACGAATTGCATCAAATTCGATCCGTGTTTACATGTTCACCTTCCTGACAAAGCCAAGTCATGCGATAATCTCACGTGATGTTACTGTTGATTACCACGTGATTTCATTAATTGGCAGCAAGGTAGGTCAATTTCCACAAATCAGCAGCTATCTTACATACACGCCATGGTAACCAATCATTGAACGGTTGTGGCAATACCCAAAATGGCCAACGAAAAGAAAGCGAGAATTTTTATTGGAATATTCAACAACTTATCCATTTATTAAGAAGCATGACCAATACACGGCCTTTTGCACAATGTGCAGTGTGAAATTTAGCATTGCTCATTCGTGCGTTTTTGATATTAAAACGCATATAAATGGAGGCAGACGTAGCCAGCTAGTGACTGGTTTGCTTACTTTATAACATTTTCTTGTCCTGAACTCTCTTATTTGTAAATGCTGATATCAAATATCATGCATAATATAATAATAAATACAGTATGCATAATATAGGGGCAGTGGTGGTCTCGTGGTTAGGGCGCAGGATCGCTGATCCTAAGGTTGGGGGTTCGAGTCCCCTGACTTGCGTAAAGAGCAGGCTGCAAAACCGTCAGCGTGTTTCTATGACCTGGAGAGGGATGGGCGCCGCCAGGCCAAATCAGCCCAAGTCTCCCCATGAAGGCGCCCCAACGACATTCCCGGATGTTAAGGGATAAGTGAAATGAAGAAGAGGCATAATATAATTACAATTACGACATATTTAAACATGTTTTTTCATTATTAATCCGAAATGTAGTAAAATTTGACAAAGATAACCTGTATGTCCGTGTATGTAATTTTATGGAATCCTAATTTGAGTGCTAATTTTGTCTATTATGAATACTAATTTTCAGCTCAAAATAGTTATTTTTGGTTTATCGACTACAAAATGGTACCTTCCTGGGTTGGCAGCCCTGTAGTGGGGATTGAACCTCTGATTTTTGAGTCAACAAGCCATCGCCTTAACCACTAAGCCACCATTGCCAAATATAAAGGAAAAATTTTAAATATGAATATGAACTTTAATGAGGCTACAAAAAATTTTTAAAAGGAGGCTCCAGCTTTGTTTGGGAATACTATTCACTTCTGACACAAGTTGATACAGAGACTGCAATTTCCTGCTTTGTCATCTTAAATCTGTCACATGATTTGGATGCACTGGCATATTCAGCGACTCTGGAAGGTTAGATGTTTGTGTTGGTTTGCTCGATATTGCTCGAGTACCAGTTGGACATACATGTTCAATACTTGAGCTCAGTATCGATGGCCGAGTAACATGCCTAGTTTCTGTTGTATCATGTGGGGGTCCTCCCAGCCCCATGTATAGCCTGTGATGTCAAGGGTTATGTAGTGTTGTTGTTGCTATGGCAACCACTCAGACACTAGTGTTGTGCTAAGTGTTTGGGGGAGGGGTTTATTCTGACCTTTTCACATGGTGAGCAGACTATTTTTAAAACCTTCAAAGTGGCAGACACTTGAATTTGGGGGTTATGGATGAGAGAAGAGAAACTTGAGAGGATCAGGGAAACATTAGACACAGACATGAGCATCTAGTGCTGTTGGAAGTGGACTCGGCAAGTGTGCTGGTTTCTTTTTGTGGCGTGTAAAGACTTCTCTTCCTTCTGTTGCCCTTTCTGTACCCTGTCACAATCTTTTCCTACCCCAGTGGGATAATCCTAAACCCTCCACCCAGTTAATCTAGTGTTGAAATAGCATCCATCGCTCAGGCTGCACTAATGTTAGTAAGGAGGTTTATTTTATGTCATCGTAGCACTACTGGCTGTAGTACAGTTTTAGTGAAGTGTTTGTTTACACACAGTCACACACTTGTCTCATCTCCACCTACACCTCACACCCCCATTCCTCCTGCACGTCCCTCAGCCCCTATTTAAGATGCTCGTCTTCCTTTCACCACCTTTTTCTTTTTCTCTAGAAACAATTCTGACTGAATTCATCACTGACCTTGCTATAGTCTAATTCTACGAGATTAAACCAAGATTAGGAGCAAACTCTCGCTCTAATCAGAGACACTCGGGGCTCGAGTCACTGATGAGGAAATATTTTTTCATTTTTTCTTGTTTCTTGTGTAAAGTAAAAACGTACAAGGTGGGTCTCTCTCGATCACTCATTTCTGCAGCCTAGTTTTCTCTCTCTGACTCACTATCACGGTCCACTTCTGTATCCCTTCTTCATGTCCAACTTACTTTATACTCTCACTTTATATATTTTCCTCTTTCTCCATACCTGAACATCTCCTTGTTTTGCTCTCTCTCTCTCATATTTTGCAGCCTAGGTTTCTTCTAATGAAATAAACATACAGGATATGTGATGTACAATCAGCACTTTGTTAGATTATCATCAAGATGCTTTTAATTTTCTTCATTCCGTTTTTTTTTTCCTCCTGATGTATAATTCAGGGTGGATTTCATGACCCTGATATCATGATCAATGACCCCACACAGGTGTCATCAGCTCGGTGCAGTAGTTAATTACGCTTACTGACTCACTCATTTTCATTTCAACAACAGAACACAGTATGCCCAAATTCAAGAAATTTCACGACGTCACATTCTGCCTTTCCTCTGACCCTCGTGATTTAAAAATAAAAGCTATGAAGTCTGTATATTTGCTTGACTGAATAATGGTAGTCTCGGCAGAGGAGTTCCTCCCTTGTCCAGGTTCTGCTGGGGCATGGCCTATTTTTAATTCAACTGTCTTGAGGGTGTTAAAATTATTAAATATAAGCATATCTAATATTTTGTGTGTGTGTGTGTGTGTGTGTGTGTGTGTGTGTGTGTGTGTTTTTTCAGGGAAATGAAGCCAGTTACCCCTTGGAGATGTGCTCGCACTGTGAGTATTCTGGAAATCATTCCACATTCCCATATAATGCTGCAAGAATACACTGCTCGTGTTAAAACTACACCAAATGTGATACCTCAGAACTTTTATTTTGTAAACCTGTTTCATGTACTTGTTTTTCTTTTTTACAGTTAGTGTTCTGAGTTTTATGTTCCAGCATTCTGTTTTTTCTAGATTAGTGAATTCGTTTCGAATGCAAGATTAAGCTTTTAATTTTAGATGCAGATCATGACAACCGTCACATCAGTGACATGTATGTAATGTAATTCACTTGAGTTGCTATAGAAACAATAACATCAAAGCATCCCTTGAGGATCATTGACTGAGAGTCTGAGCAGTGGTGACCATTCAGCTTTGAGAATTCAACAGCGAAGAGGTTTAAGGGATCAATAACAGTGTGCTGTACAATTCCTGATTAGATCTTAGCAAACTTTAATACCCCCATTTCACTGGAGCACAGCAGACTTACGGAAGCAAAAATGTTGTCATCCACAAATGTTCCGCAATTATTCCCTCATCAACCCGTTCATCACCTTTTGAACGTGTTCAAAAGCACGTTCACGGAAACAAATTCCGTGACTGTTCCGTGCTCTACACACCATCAGCACCATCAGCAGCAGCATCAGACTGAGCGCTTGCCGGGTGCTTTGCCCCTCACTTTAAGAAATGGCCCCTGAAGACCGATCGATGGCACATCGTGAGAATTTCACCTTCTTCTAATTCACTGATCCACTGCTGGTTGTGGTTTGCTTGAGACTTAGATCGGGTCTGCATGATCATCCTCCTCATACTGATGATCATGTGCGCGTGTACAGAGTCGAGAGCGTGCAGCATGCACAGCCATGTTTAAACCGCCTTATAATATATGATCAAGCAAATACCAAGCGGGGTTCAGAGATCAGCGTGTCTTAAACATGGGCTCAAATGCATGCTTTCATCCAGCACAGACTTGATCAGAGGGATTTCACTTTTCCGTAGAGTTTTCACCTAATAATAATAAAATAAATAGTAAGAATAATAATAATTAAGTACAGTTTAAATGTGACAGTGCAAAGGCATGACACGGTTGAAGGAGCTAGCGATTGAAGCTGTTGCCATAGAAACAGGCTCGGACAGGACCTCTTGGATAAGAGTAAATTTGCTGGATGATCTTGGTGAAAACCCAGTTCACAATCAGGTGGTGCAAGCATGTTAAATTTATCTTAGCGGTCTGTGTAGGCTCAAGCAGACGACCTTGGATCTGACAGGTCTCAGGTCAGTGTGATGCAACACAGGGATATGTTTGGAACTGAGTGAGAGAGAGAGAGAGAGAGAGAGAGAGAGAGCAAGAGATGATCATGGTGATTACTCTTGTATGAGCTGACTGACAGGCGTGCTGCTGTAAATGCCTCCTGACTACTAAAGGTCAGACATGAGAGGCTGCCTCGCTTATTTTTAGAGTGCATGCATGTGAGTGTGTGGTTGGTTGGATGCTTGGTTAACTGTGGCCAAGTGTTTTGCACAGGCTACTGCCAGGTCAGGCATGCTATGGCTGGCTACATGTTCATGTCCCTGTCTCTGTATACATGTGTCTATGTACATACATAGAACAAGACCAGTCTGTCCACCTACACTACTGGTAAATATTTTGGGTTCACCATGAATTTTCACATTTTTCATGGCAACACAACCTAATAATAATAATTGTTGTTGTTGTTATAATTATTATAATACAAATTATAATTTTATGATTTTGCTTGCTTTTGACTAAAATCCTCTACAGTATTTGCTGCTGTTGTAGTCTTGTAGAAGTTTGTCATATGTGGATTTGTTGAGGTTTAATGAAGAAATTTCACCCACGAGTTGGACTGGCTTGATCGGCACTTCTTTTATGTCTACTTAAGCTGCTCCCACGAAATGAATTGTGGTTAGATCTGGGGATTGTGCTACCAACTCCATTATTGACAGGATTCCAGCTGTTTGCTTCTTCTCTTAATAGTTCTTGCATAGTTTGGAGTGTTTTGGGTTGTTGTTCTGTTGAATGGAGAAAGTGGTTCCAGCTAAGCACCACCTACAGGGCATGGCATGGCCTTAGAAAGTAAAGTGATAGCTTTTTGTGTTCAAAATCTGTTTTAGCTTGTACAACTCTCCCACTTTACCACTGCAGACCATCACATTTCCCCACTGTGTTTGATATGTTGTGGCAAGCACTCCTCCTGCATCTTTTCTTTTATACTGCAGCTTTCAGATATTCTTATTTGTGACCCAAACGTCTTAAATTTAGCTTTATATATAGTATTTTTGGAGTAGTGGTGGTCTGCTGGATCACTTAACCCAAGGTTGGGGGTTCAAGCCCCACTCTCAATGGGTTGTCACTGCCCCCCTCAGTGCAGCTAGCTGGGTTATCGAAGGCCCATTGTTGACTTTCATCAAGAGTAGTTGCAGAGCCATCAGTGTGTTTCTGCCCTGCGATGGCCTGGCGAGCTGTCCAGGGTGTACTCTTCCCTCGCTCAGAGTCGGCTGAGATGGGCGACAGCCTCCTCATGACCCTAATTAGGATTAAGCAGCTCAGAAAATGAATGAATATAGTTTTTTCTCCCCAGCCTTCCTCTGTCCAATGTCTGTTTTGTTGCCCGTTTTAATCTTTTCCTTTTACTGAGCAGTCTCAGATATATTTTTTCTTTATGACCCCAAAAGTCACCTCTTCACTTGTTGAAGTTGAGACTTGTGTTTTTTGTGTACTGTGAGTTGAGAGACGCTGATGTACTAGTCCTTCTCAAAAAATTAGCATATTGTTTGTGTGTTCTTCCATGTGATTGCCTCCGATTTTAGTCAGAAAATAATTTTAATTCATTTACACCACTGAAACGCTTCATCCTATTAGGTTCACGGAAAAGCAGGAGCATATCTCAGCTGACACTGGACGAAGCTAGCTGGGGTACACCCTGAACAGCTCGCCTGATCATCACAGGGCCAACAAACACACATGCAACCATTCACACTAATACACTCTCCAAAAGTCAATTCAAGACAGCCAGTCTACTGTGCTTTTGGAGGAAACCAACACATTCATGGGGAGAGTATGCAAACTCCACATAAAAAGGTCCTCACCACGCCCAAGCTTCAAACCCAGTACCTGCTAGCTTGTGAGTTGGATGTGCTAAACACTGAACCACCATTCGGATCCTTTACTTAACAGAAGAAATGTCTTTCAAAAAATCCAGAGACCCTGCAAACAAAATAGGCAGCACTTGAGCGCTCCCCCATTGGTCACAGAAATTACATCATGGAGACTGTAATGAAAAATGGCCGCAAACTACTAAACATTAGCTGCTAAGACTGTTGCATTCAGGTGGTGAGATTATGTGAAAGCAAAGACAGGTCTTTCTCCAAAAATTAGCATATTGTGATAAAGTTCATTATTTTCTGTAATGTACTGATAAAAATTAAACTTTCATACATTTTAGATTCATTGCACACCAACTGAAATATTTCAGGTCTTTTATTGTTTTAATACTGATGATTTTGGCATACAGCTCATGTAAACCCAAAATTCCTATCTCAAAAAATTAGCATATCAAGAAAAGGTAGTCTAAATGAGCTATTAACCTAATCATCTCAATCAACCAATTAACTCTGAACACCTGCAAAAGATTCCTGAGGCTTTTAAAAACTCCCAGCCTGGTTCATTACTCAAAACCGCAATCATGGGTAGGACTGCGACTTGACTGCTGTCCAGAAGGCCATCATTGACACCCTCAAGCAAGAGGGTAAGACAGAAAGAAATCTCTGAGCGAATAGGCTGTTCCCAGAGTGCTGTATCAAGGCACCTCATGGGACGTCTGTGGGAAGGAAAAAGTGAAAGAAGGGCCGATTCCAGACCTTGGGGGACCTGTGGAAGCAGTGGACTGAGTCTGGAGTAGAAACATCCAGAGCCACCGTGCACAGGTGTGAGCAGGAAATGGGCTACAGGTGCTGCATTCCCAAGGTCAAGCCACTGTGAACCAGAAACAGCGGCAGAAGCGCCTGACCTGGGCTACAGAGAAGCAGCACTGGACTGTTGCTCAGTGGTCCAAATTACTTTTTTCGGATGAAAGCAAATTTTGCATGTCATTCGGAAATCAAGGTGTCAGAGTCTGGAGGAAGACTGGGGAGAAGGAAATGCCAAAATGCCTGAAGTCCAGTGTCAAGTAGCCACAGTCAGTGATGGTCTGGGGTGCCATGTCAGCTGCTGGTGTTGGTCCACTGTGTTTTATCAAGGGCAGGGTCAATGCAGCTATCAGGAGATTTTGGAGCACTTCATGCTTCCATCTGCTGAAAAGCGTTATGGAGATGAAGATTTTCATTTTTCAGCACAACCTGGCACCTGCTCACAGTGCCAAAACCACTGCTAAATGGTTTACTGACCATGGTATTACTGTGCTCAGTTGGCCTGCCAACTCTCCTGACCTGAAGCCCATAGAGAATCTGTGGGATATTGTGAAGAGAAAGTTGAGAGACACCAGACCCAACACTGTGGATGAGCTTAAGGCCGCTATCGAAGCATCCTGGGCCTCCATAACACCTCAGCAGTGCCACAAGCTGATTGCCTCCATGCCACGCCGCATTGAAGCAGTCATTTCTGCAAAAGGATTCCCGGCCAAGTATTGAGTGCATAACTGAACATAATTATTTGAAAGTTGACTTTTTTGTATTAAAAGCACCTTTTTTATTGGTCGGATGAAATATGCTAATTTTTTGAGATAGGAATTTTGGGTTTTCATGAGCTGTATGCCAAAATCATCAGTATTAAAACAATAAAAGACCTGAAATATTTAAGTTGGTGTGCAATGAATCTGAAATATATGAAAGTTTAATTTTTATCAGTACATTACAGAAAATAATGAACTTTATCACAATATGCTAATTTTTTGAGAAGGCCTAGTACTTGTGCTCTTTCTCAGATGTGTACCGGGGCCTTAGACTTCTTTTCTTTGCTGTTTTTTGTAGAGAACAGAATTCATTTCTAGGGCAGTGGTGGCTTAGTGGTATAGGTGCTGGATCACTGATCCTAAGGTTGGGGGATCAAGCCCCACTTGCCTGGGATTGTCACTGTCGTCTACCCCCCCCCCCTCCTCCTGTGCAGCAAACTGGGTTATCAAAGGCCAGCCATGTCTCTCACTATTTATGGTGTGGGGCATGTAAAGGGAACCATTGTTGACTTTCGACAAGAGTAGGCCGTAAAGCCGTCACCGTGTTTCTGCCCTGCGATGGCCTGGCGAGCCATCCAGGGTGTACTCTGCCCTCGCCCGGAGTAGGCTGGGATGGGCGCCAGCCTTCCTGCGACCCTAATTAGGATTAAGCGGTTACAGAAAATGAACTCAGAATTAATTTCTCAGAATGAAAATAGACTGATGAATTTTAGAATTTATTTTGTCTATACATTTGGAGTCTGTAATCAAGCCAACAAATGCGGATTCTTCAGATATTCATCTGACCTGAAGTACAATTTTTATTTTTTTTTTTTGCTTTTTTTTAGTCAGAACGACATTTTTTTTATCTGTTGTGATATGAGTTAAACAGGGGTTTTTAAATGATTAATTAGACTTTTAACGTGACAAACCTATGTAAATATCCCTTTACAACCCAGCCGGCTCCATCTATAGTAGTTATGTACAATATTCACCGTGTCCAGACTGTTTCTGATCAAATTTCTAACTTTTAAATTAAAAAATCTTTTTTTTTTTTACCCTAAAAAAGGAAATTTTGAAGTGAACCAAATGTTTTGGTTTGGGTACATATATTTGTCATGTACTGTACATATGTTTCCTTGAGTTATCAGGAACTACACTACCCATGATCCTCTGCTGTATTCTAGGAACATGCCCTGGCAGATTCAGTAATTAAATCATTTATTGTAAATTGATGCGTGTAAATACATGCATTTCTCTCTGCCTCTCCTTTGTCTGTCTTTCTCTCCTGGTCTCCCCCTCTCATTCTCTCTCTGTCTTTCTGCCCATCTCTTTCAACCCATCTCTCAATCTTCATACCTCTCTGGCTGTCTCTTTCATTCTGCCTCACTGTCTTTCTTTTTCTACCTCTTTCTCTCTGTCTCTCATTCACCTTTCTACGTCTCATCCTTACCATAGTCTCCCATTGTCTCTTGTCACCTTGCACAGTCCAGAGTAATTAACAGTAAATAGACCAAATTCGCATTACAACTACGCATGTGCGGGGAACGTGACCAAACATCTGGTCCAAGGGTCACTGCTACCAAACTTTCTTGTAGCCACTTGCTTTTGTATGTAAACACATCCTAACAACTGCCGCTTAAAGCCTGGCTTAAGCCTTAAATTATCGATATGCCAGGTGCACATTGTGCCGTAATGAACTGTGGGAACGGCATTTATCATCTCGAGCATTGGAAAAAGGAAATTTGCAGTATACATGCCTACAAATTTGGGACTAATGCTTGTACATGTCCGCCACCATTCGCAGTATTTACCTTCCCTACCAAACTGAAGGATCCGGATGGATGCAAACGTTGGATTAAAGCAGTAAGTTTATAATGAAAGTGTTCTTTATTCGAATTCATAGACCCTATAGACTATATTACCTTGTATTTACCTATTAAATTACCATAAAAATCGGCGATGCCGTAATCATTAAATATCATAGACTTAGATTTTGAAAATTACTGTTATGTTAATTTGTAAACTAGACAAACAAGAGCTGTCAGATCACTCGGTGACAGCTGTCAAATTTGTATTTACCTTCTTTGTAGTTATTACGAAGTCGTGCTAGTAGGGGTGCCTGGTCCTTCATTAACAAAAAATCCGCTATGTCAGCATACATACATGGGGGCCACTTCAATAAGGCGTCATTTTCTGTCTCCCAGCTGTCTTCAAGTCCCAAGGGGTCTGGAATTGTTACGCTTTCCTCATCCACTTCAAATGTCAACAAGCTGGCATGGTCACATTGGATTTGTTTAGATTCCTCGGCCTTTGACAAAACTATAGGTAGCTTTTGTTACGTTGCCGCAAATGCAAGTGCAACAAGTTAATCTTTATGCTTGCGGGAACAACCGGGAAGCCCCCTACCTATACAACACGCTCGAAGGTCAGGAACTTTCCATAAATTGAACATATCGAGAGTGCATTCTCATCCACATCAAGGTTTATTTCCGCCATATTGGTAGCTTGTATGGTAGTCCCATGATGCCGTGCGCGAGCCGAGATGCGAATTTGGTCTATTGCTTTAACAGAGTGATTACAAGCATTGCCAGTGTGAAATTGAGCCACCTGTTGGTCAGATGGGAACTTAGCAACCAGAATGACATTCCATAATCCCCACACAATTAGCAGCTAAGGCTGCAGTGCTGTTTCAGCATTCCTGCAAGGGAACATCAAGTGTCTGTCACAGTCTCCTACATTTCTACTGCATGGAACTGTTACAACTGAATACCTGTGAGAGATTGAGAAATTGAGAGGGAGAGAGAGAGAGAGTGTGTGTGTGTGTGTGTTTGTGTGTGAGGAGAGGAGAGGCAGAGTGAGTAGAGAGCTGTTATGAAAGCTGTGTGAAGTATCATGCCTCTGTTAGATGAGTAGGGTTCTGCAAACACCTCCACACACACACACAAACACACACACACAATATAGTCATGCATGAGAACATGCACGCAGTCTCATATCTCATCGCACATGGGTATTCTTGTTGCTATGGGAAACAAAGGGGCATTTCCTGAGACACAGGCTATATTTATATGGGGGAAATTTAAATATTTGAGCCATATTGCACTATACCTGGCAAATTAGTGTGGAGATTAGGATTAAGTGGTTACAGAAATTAATGAAATTACTGTGGGGAAACATTGGAAGTGGCCAATGCAGTATCTGATCCATTACTAATAAACTCGGAGGTAGACTTCTTAAAAGTAGTTGAAAGGAAAGCTTTTCAAACTCTCCTGTTACACTGAAAATTTGTATATTTTCATCATCAGGTGGGTTTTGCTTACATTTCCCCAAGTTGTAATCTGCTAAAATCCACTCAAAAGTTTGCATTAGCCATTTTGTCATTTCTGTTCCATTTCACTTTTGGGAATGTGTGACAATAGGACATGGATTTGTTGGTTTTAATACAGAAAGAAAAAGACAATAATGACAGGATGCAGATATTAAACTAACAAATCTTGCATAAACTGGTGAACATCTGTAGACCTCTTATAAAATAAAGTTAGGAATGTCTGCATACAATACTACATTACATTTACATACAAGTCAGATCTACTCATATGACCTATTGAGTTATGGGGCTATAGACTTATACAGATGTTTTTTTTGAGTTATAGTGTTATAGACTTAGGCGGGTGTTGTGCTATTGAGTGATGGGGTTACTAGATTTATAGTGGTGTACAGTTCTAGAATTATGCTTTTAAAGACTTATGGGGTGTACGTTTATGGTGTTATAGACTTCTACTGTTGTTCTTATTAAGTTATGGTGTTATACACTTGTGTTATGATGTTTTATTGTGTAGTGGTGTCATACACTTATGGAGGTGTAGTAGTGTTAGAATTATAGACCGTTATAGACATATAGGGCTGTACTGTTATGATGTTCTAGACTTGTATGGGTGTTCTGTTTTTGAGTTATAGTGTTATAGACTCAAACCACCCTCCATAATTATTGATACCTTTGGTTAAGATGTGTTAAAAGCCTTAAAATAAATTCAGTTTTTTATTGCAAAAACTACTCATTGAAAATTGTAAAAAACATATATATATATACATACACTCACACACACACACACACACACACACACACACACACACACTCGGACCCTTACTTACGAAATTAATCCGTTCCAGCACCTTTTTCGTAACACAGGAGTTTCGTAAGTACGGGGCACATTTTACATGTAAAACGCCTGATTCATTTCAAGTCTCCCAAGACTACCCCATAAACTCTTTAAAAATGATAAAAGTACACCAGTTTTGTGTGAAATGTGTTAAAAGTAAAAGAAAATTATTTATTAAACCATTAAAACATTTTATTAACATATTAAACCATTTTATTAACATATTATTTTATTAACACACACACACACCTGTCTCTCTCTATCTCTCTCTCACACACAGACACACACAATACAGTACGCATTAAATGTGTATTGTATACACATTAAATGTTTATTGTGGCGCTGCGGGCCACGCCCACAAGCAGGACTCTGGAGCATTTTAAGATGTGGAATTCATAGCACATATTCCCTGCTTGACAGATCGGAGGTCCAAACTCAACTTTAACTTGATTCCCTGAGGGATCGGAGGTCCAGATGAACCGCGTTTTGCTCACATGCGCCACATTTATTAAACATTTACTGAATTAAACAACTTAAAAAACTAAACTAAAAACTAATGAGTTAAGCCTCCTTCTGTTTCTATCTCTCTCTCTCGCTTACACTCTCACACACACACACACACACACACACACACACACAAAACTCTGGCAGCTGACGGAACAATTCTATTTAAATGTTTAAATGTATGAGATGTTTTATTTAAAGTGGAATTACAGTACCTATTTGAAAGATCAGAGGTCCTCATTTAATATTAACTTGCTTCCTTGTGTGATCGGAGGTCTTCTCCCACGGAGCACTCTGTTTTAATATCATGCCGAAATAATTGCCTCCGTCACTGTATTGCCGCTTTAAGGGCTCCTTCTGGTTCAATATCATCCCGATTGTAGATGGGTTTCGGAGATAACGAAATATAACACTGCATGATCAATCTCAAAACAAGCCAACAGTCAACTCTCCTTCACGCGTGTGACAAACAGGAAGTATGGGTACAGGAAGTATGGTAACGTTCACCTGCATCATCCCTCCTAGCCAATGGGAGGCCAGCAGGGCTTGATGTTTGGAGACAGCCAATGAGAGAGCAACTCGCGCATCATGTGAAATTTTGATTGGCGCATTTGAATGGTGCATTTGGCGCTTTTCGTAAGAAGAGGTTGTTTTCGTATCCCAGGGACAAAAACATAGGAAAATGTTTTTTGTAACTCGGAATTTTCATACTCATGGGGTTTCGTAGGTAAGGGGCCTCCTGTGTATATATAACTTTCAACTCAAGTAGATCTTAAGGGAGGAAATGATCCCTGACAAAGAGAGAATCATTTTTCATAAAATCATCTGTACCACAATTATTGGCACCCCTAATATTTCTGAGGAAATAAATGTAATTGGTGTATTTTTGTCATTCCCACAGTAGTTTACAAATTTGATCAGAGTATCAAGAAACATTTAATTCATAATTCATTACTTCCTGTTTTCCTGGGGTTTAAATATGACACAACACAAGGGCCATTTCTCTTGTCCAGTTTTTAATGTGGGAAAGGCAAATGAACACATCCTTCAAGTAAGGCAGATGTGTATTGACCTTCACATTTGAGGCAATGGCTACAACAAAATAGCCGGTCCCAGATCGACTGTCAGAGGAATCATTAAGAAGTTTATAACAACTAGAACAGTGTTAAACAAGCCTGGATGAGGACACTGTGCATGGGGATACTAAGAGAAATAAACAGTGCTCGAAAGCTCAATGTTTAAGAATTGCAACAAGCATCCTGGGGTCACAAAGTCTCCAAAGTAACCATCAGGTGCCATCTACATTCCAACAAATGGTTTGGGAAGCATGCAGAGAAAAACACCTTTTCTCACTCACAATCGTAAACGCAAACGTCTGGAGTTTGCTAAGCGGTACTGGGACTTCAAGGGGGACCATGTGCTTTGATCAACAGATGAAACAAAGATCGAGCCTTTTGGCAGCAAACACTCTAGGTGGGTTTTGGCAGAACACAAAAGATGAGTATGCATAAAAGCACCTCATGTCCACAGTCAAGTATGGGGGAGGATCAGTGATGCTGTGGTGTGTTTCTATTCTAGAGGCACTGGGAAAATTGTTAAGGTGCATGGCGTCATGAATGCTTTGAACTATCAGGACATTTTAAATCAAAATCTGGTGGCCTCTGCCCAAAAGCTGAAGATGGGTCTTCACTGGGTCTTTCAGCAAGATGATGATGCTAAACGTGACCAAATCTACACAGAAATCACACAACATCAACAGGCACAGAATCAAGCTCATCCCATAGCCAACTGAGTCCCCAGACCTCAACCCCAATGAAAACATGTGGAGTGAGTTGAAGAGGACAGTGTAGAGGAGAGGACCAGGTCGCTGGATGATTTAGCGAGATTGTATAGTGAGCAGCAGTCCAAGGTCCCTCTTTATGAGAAGCTACAGAACACATCTTAACCAGGGGTGCCAATAATCATAGAGGGCAGTGTATATGGGTGTTGTTTTATTGGGTCATGGTGTTATTAGACTTGTACGGGTGTTGAGTTATTGAGTTATGGTGTTATTAATGGATCGTACAGGGCTTGAAATCCTTGAAAAGTACTTGGAAAAAAAACAACATTCTTTTCAAGTGCTCTGGAATTGCCAGGTCACCCCTTGAAAACCAATGATTTTCTTACCCCGTCCTTGAATAGCATTTGATTTGTAGCTTTGGGTCAATCTATGCAATAAATACCTAACATTTTATTAGAAACCTCTGATTTTTGTATCTTTTCTACAAAAAAGTCATAGAAAATCCATGTTTGTCGAGCGTGGTCTGCTAACACATCTTTCCGGAAGTTCTGTTGTTGTTTATCCCTTCTATGTTGACGTATACCATGTACGAGCATACGGTAGTTAATTTTATGTCACAGTTCTCATTTACAAGTACAAGCATATTTATTTTATAAAACTCACACAGAGTGTCAACCATTAATACTACAATATATTAAAATTTAGTAAATAATAAATTATTTCATTTATGACACAAAACTATAGATGCTTCTAGATCTGTTTAACGAAATATGTACAGGTCCCATTTTTCGGCAGTTTGGTAATGGCATTGCAGGCGACTTTTACGCTTGTCAGGAGTGAATAAGTATTTAAAAAGAAATCTTAAGAGGACTGTATTTTACCAACAGCCACAATGCCAGGTGGCTGGTGTATATTTAAAACAGAATGGCAGGGAAACGAAGACTACAGTGACTGGATAGAAGTCGGCAAAAGCCAGCATCGTGCGTTTTTCAAGATATGCAAAAAAACGAGTTGGTGCTCTGGGGAGACGCAATAAAGTTGTGCATAAAATCAAATGTCACCCACTCAAAAAACATGCAAAGGCTTTTAAGAACCAAGGAGCACGAGGGGACGTGATAACGGACTATTGCAAAGGAAATGCTAACCTTATTAGCATTACCATGTCTACGCCTAGTGGATCCGCAACCAGTACAGGTATCAACCCGAAGCCAATGGAGAAGAAAGTGTTTACATATACATTTATATTTACATATACAGTAGGCCCTTGACTATTTGCGGATTTGCACTCGTGCCTCTGCGTATTTGCGGATTGCTAAGCAACTGTCATGTGATTCAAATTCAGCCAATGGCTATTCTCCCTCCTGTTGATTGGTTGAGATGATGTAAAGGCCCTTTTTCCTCATTCGCACACACTTTGTGCATGTGCTTTTTTAGTGTGTGTTTTTAATTAGAGTTAAGCTCCATCATGCCACCCAAACGCTGCGCACCTTCTCAGGTTTCTGGTAAGGCACCGAAGCGCCAGAAAAAGGTAATGACACTGTATGAAAAAGTAGAACTTCTTGATATGATACAGGAAGGTAAAATTTATCATGCAGTAGGGCGCCATTATAAAGTGAATGAAAGTACAGTCCAAGAAAAATGAAAAGGCAGTTAGAGCTAGTGTAGCATCTAGTTTTTGTGGAAGTGCTAAGAAGGTGAATGTTGTATGAAACAGTACTGTACCTAAGTTAATGTTTAGAATGTTTGTGTGAGATTTTATGTTCTGTAGTATGTTTAACAAACTATATCAAAAGAATAAACTTTGAATAATTACAATTCATGTTCTTTTATGTTCTTTGTGTACAGTAAATATAATGCAATGCTCCCCTCTAGTGGGCATTTTTTACAACTACGTGCAGTACATCCAAGTTCAAACTTCAAACCATTAAAGTATTACAGTTCAATACTTATATATATATATATATATATATATATATATATATATATATATATATATATATACTTATATATATATACAGTGATACCTCTGCTCACGAACATAATTGGTTCCCAGAAAGTGTGTTTGAGGCGAAAAGTTCGTCTTCCGGACATTTATTTCCCATAAGAAACCATTAAAATGAGAATAATCCGTTCCCAGGTCCCCATAAAACATAATTTTCTACTAAATAAGCCTTAAAACTACACAAAAATATACCTTATTTTATGTATAATAAATGTGTATTGTATTGTAATTAAAGAAATAAACTGTACTGTATAATAAAGTGGTTTTATTTACCTTTGTGATGGTAGTTGATGGCTTGATGGAATGGAGTGGGAGGAGGAGGGAGGGAGGGAGGGACTTACTGTTTGGAAGGAGAGTTTGGAAACGCCTACTGTTTGGAAATACGCATAGCCACACACGCACCCTTAATAGCTTCCTTGTTCTTAAGGATGGTGGTAGACTTAGCGTACTGGTACTGGGACGCTGAGTCACACAAACGCACACCTCGTTCGTGGTTTTCAATGATCTCCGCCTGTGGTGGGGTCTTTTTCGGTCCCATAATAGCAAAAGTACACTCAATATGGTCCAAAATGTCTATCAAACACAAACCACTTCCGCATTCAAAGAAAGGGGTGTGACGAACTGTGACGCCGTGAGCGTGCGTCAGCTTCTCGTGGCCACCACCGTGGCGCTGTTCGACCGCGTGGTTTGATTCGTCCGCCGAAAACTAGTTCGTCAGCAGAGACAATATGCTCGCAAATTTAATGTTCTTGAGGCGAAAAGTTCGTGAGCTTAAGCGTTCGTCAGCGGAGGTTTTACTGTATATATATATATATATATATATATATATATATATATATATCCTTGCTAAAAGTCTGTGTCAGGAAGGGCATCTGACATAAAAACCTATGCCAAATCAAATGTGCGAATCATTCGCTGTGGCGACCCCTGATAAAGGGAAAAGCCGAAAGGAAATCTCTCTCGCTCTCTCTTTCTCTCTCCAAGCATGCGCATATATATATATATATATATATATATATATGCACTGTATGATGTTTATATTTTATCAATAAATATCACGGTAAAAATTAGAAAGGTTTCTTAATCATTACTACATTTTAGTCCATTAATACTGTATTAATGAGTAAGACTGTCTATAGAATGTGTTTAAGAAGCATATTTTAGATACATAGTATTTTACTTCCAGTTGATCATTCTGTAATATGATACATAGGGTTTTACTTTCGGGTACAGAACTTGTGGATTATCTTGATTTGCGGGAGGGGCCGGAACCGAACTTCCGCGAATAACGAGGGCCTACTGTACATTTAAGAAAGTATGTTATTTAGTTATTACACTGAAAATGTAGTAGTTCACATTTTAAGAATGTTTGTTTGTATTCTTACATATATTAATTTACAGTATATTAAAATGATTGTATTTCACTTTTTGAAAGTCAGAAACATTATTTCTTGTTGGATTTTACTTTTTTAAACAGGACTTGAAAATGAAAATTTGTTTCTTGAAAAGTGCTTGAATGACACTTTGGCCCATTGTGTGGGAACAAAGGTTATTAGACTTATATGGGTGTTATGTTATTACGTTAGAGTGAAGGAGTTCTAGAGTTGTGGAGTTGTGTGATGGTGTTACAGTGTTATTGAGGTTTGTCCTGAGGCGATTGTTTGGTGTTTAAGTGTATGATGGCTTCATAAGTACTGTAGGTATAAAGAACACAAACACCCATCTTCAGAAATATGTCTGGATATGTATGTATTGTACACACACTCAACTTTACACATATGAATGCAGGCCATGTACACAGACACACACACACACACACACACCACTATTTATTATACATACACCCACTCAAACAAACCTGTTCATGCACACTTTCACATCTTTACCCTTATTTTTGCACAGAGCTTTCTCAAAAACAACAAACGGACCACATATACACTTATCGTTCTACACACACACACACACATATATATATATATATATATATATATATATATATATATATATATATTGTGTGTGTGTGTGTTTTATTTGTCATCATCGATCCACAAGAGCATTAGGTCAGGCACTGATGTCGGGCTGGGACACTTGGGCAGTAGGTTTTCCAGCTCATCCCAAACATGTTCATTAGGGTTGAGGTCAGTGCTCTGTGAAAGCAACTCGCAATCTACTTCTCCAACCGTAGCAAGACATGTCTTCATGGAGCTCACAATGAACTGCAATGCAGTGATGTGACAGTGTGCATCGTGGAATTCTAATTTCTATCAATTTTGCTTCTAATTCAGTTGGAATCGTTGAAAAGGAAACAGCCAAAGTCTATGATCAACCCAAAGAGTTAATCAAGAGAGTTATGGTCATGTGATCTCCATCTTTCTTGGAGGTCTCAGGCATTCACTGGCATTTTTTTTTCTTTGGAAGTGACAAGCATGTACAACGGCTGACACATTACCAGTTATATAGTTACATAACCATGGTACAATCACAAACAGTCTTTTTAATACATTTTAAATAACACTAGCCGTGATGCATGATGTGATCTACGGTGCCCAAAAATCCATTCACACCCAGAGACAGTTCATCATAGACATTCCAAGTTTTCGTCGTAAGGTCTAAAAGGAGCAGCTTGTCGATGGCAGGATTTGAACATACAACCTTATGGTTGTCAGTACAAAGTCTTAACCAATGATCCTATCCTCCTCACATTCACGATCAGGTGAAACACGAACATCTGAGTGGCAAGGTTCACCACTATCACCGTTTAGAGTTTACAAGTTCAAGCCCTGTTTGATGCTCACAACCATCCATTGTGGAAGGAGTGATGGTCTACTTCCACTTAAGGTTTTGGGTGTCTGTGCATGCATTCATACAAAGAGGCGACTAGTGCTTTCTCTAGCTTGTTTTTCTGTCTACTTTGACTATGCATGCATGGAGAAAGCACATCCTTACCTTTGACCTTCAGGGCATTTCTCAGAATTCATAATGAAACAAATCATGTTAATGATAATAGCTAACAATTGTGACAGAAAATTTATGATGATAATGTTTCCTGCATATTGTCAACAGATACATAGTCAGAGTGCCCCCAGCATACAACAGGACTGACTAATACAGGGTGTGTGTGTATGTGTCAGTGTGTGGGAGCTTAACAAGCCTGTTGGGGGGGGGACTCGGTTTCGGCTTTAGGCTAATAATGTGCTGAGTTTGTGTGGAGATGGCTGCTACGGATAGGGGAGATGCAGGTAAGATCACTTCGCAGTCACAGTCAGGCCTGAAAGATTGTGTGTATATGTGTGTGTTCAGGTTTTTAAGGTGATGTTCTCTTGTATTTTACTTACTGTACTTTATGTTGAAGTTGAGGATGAATGTTTAGAGGCCTGTGTGAGAGTGACGCTGATGAAACTGAAACATAATTTTCTGGCTGCAGAAATAGCAGTGTAGGTGTTGATGTAGGTGCATATATAAAAGTGGGTGTTTCTGTGTGTATGTTTTTAATCATGGTGCGTGTCCTGTACAGCATAGCAATCAGTTCAATTGTAATCTCTGTGCATTTTGAAATGTTACGGTATCTGTTTAGTCATACACTCAGCATCGGGACATTTCTCTCTGTTTCAGTTGACGCTGATGAGATTAAGAGACTAGGCAAGAGGTTTAAGAAACTCGACCTGGATAACTCAGGATCTCTGAGCGTGGAAGAGTTCATGTCCTTGCCTGAGCTCCAGCAGAACCCACTGGTACAGCGAGTCATCGATATATTTGATACAGACGGCAACGGCGAGGTGGACTTTAAAGGTGAGCTTAGAGTTGTGGTGTGTAGTCCTTATTTTCTACAGATCCTTATTATATATTTGTTGGTCTTTCTTTCTAGTATTTATTTCTTGTTATATTATATACAACTTTGCCCATGTAGGATGTAGTACATTCCTGAAGCAACGTGGTGGTGCTACCTATGAAGTGACTTTTCACCATGTAGCACTTTATTTATTTACTTTAAACACAAAACATTTGAGAATTGTAAAGATCTTTACACATGTACTTTGGGGTATGATGCTTCAGTTCATACATCAACATCATCATCTTCCTCTGCGGTTTGGTCGTGGGGGCAGCAGCCTAAGCAGTGAGGTCCAGGTGCCTCTCTCCCTAACTACTTCCTCCAGCTTTTCTGGGGGGACATTGGGGCATTTGAAGACCAACTAAGAGACATAAACCCTGCAATGTGTTCTAAGTCGACCCCAGGGTCTCTTCTCAGTTGAACATGCCCGAAACACCACACCAGGGAGACGTTCGGGAGGCATTCTAAACCAGATGCCTGAGCCATCTCAACTGGCTCCAGTCAACATGGAGGAGAAGTTTGACTATAATCTCCTTCTGGATGGCCGAGCTTCTCACCTTGTCTCTAAGGGAGAGCCCCGGCGAAGGAGGCTCAATTCAGTCGCTTGTAAATGCGATCTTGTTCTTTCGCTCCATCCTTCCTTCAGTCGTGAACAAGACGTCGAGATACTTGAACTTATCCAGTTTGGGCAGGACCTCATTCAAGACCTGGAGAGTGCATTTCACCCGATTCCGGCTAAGAACAATGGTGTCAGACTTGGAGGTGCTGATTCTCATCCCAGCCAATTGTTACTCAGCTGCGAATCGTTCCAATGAGAGCTGGAGGTCCTGGATTGATGAAGCCAGAAGGACAACGCCATCAGCAAAAATGCAGAGACGAGATCCTATGGCCACCAAACCAGAACCTCTCCACGAGGTGTCTAGAAATTCTGTCCATAAAAATTATGAGCGGAATCTGACAAACGACAGCCTTGACGGACTCCAACCACCACCACTGGAAATGATTTCAACCTGTTGTTACAAATGAAGACCAAGTTCTGGCTCCGGTGATACTGAGACAAAATGGCCTATAGCAAAGGGTCCGGTACAGCATATTCCCGGAGCACGCCCCACAAGATAGCCCAAGGGACATGGTCGAAAGCTTCTCTAAATCCACAAAATGCATGTGGACAGATTGAAACATTCCCATGCCTACTCCAGAATCCTGCAGAGCATATCGAGTTTCTTTGAGAATGCCCGCAATCAGGACGAAAATCACATTGTTCCCCCTGAATCTGAGGTTCAATTGGTCCGATTCTCCTCTCCAGGACCCAAGCATAGACTTTCCCAGGTAGGCTGAAGAGTGTGATTCCATGATAATTGGAATACACCCTCCAGTGCCCCCTTTTAAAAAGGGGGACTCCCACCCCGGTTTTCCAATCCAGAGGTACAGCCCCCGATGACCATGCGATGTTGCAAAGATATGTCAACCAAAACAGTCCTACAACATCCAGAGCCCGGAGATATTCAGGGCAGCTCTCTTTCACTCCTGGAGCCCGACCTCGGAGGAGCTTTGTGAATATCTTCGCTTCAGTGATGGGTGGACCCCCATTCGAACCCCCAGGGTCTTTTTCCTCTACGGAGGATGTGTTAGTGGGATTGAGGAGGTCCTCAAAGGATTCCTTCCACCTCCCGACAACATCCTCAGTTGAGGTGAGCAGCTCCCCATTTCCACTGTGAGCAGTATTTGTGGAAAATTGTTTCCCCCTGCTGAGGTATTCGATGGTGGTCCAGAACCTTTTTTAGGCCAACCGATAATCACTCTCCAGTCCTTCACTCAGATGTTGTATTTGCAACAGCTCGGGCTACAGAATGTTTGACCTGTCGGTACCTATGTGTTGCCTCAGGAGTCCCACAGGCCAATAAGACCCAATAGGGCTCCTTTTTCAGCTGCACAACCCCCTTCACTGTAGGTGTCCTCCATTGGGTTCGGGGGTTACCGCCATGACAGGAACTGATGACTTTCTGGCCACAGCTATGGCTGATACCTCAACAATGGCGGCACAATACAATAGTCAATTCAGATTCCATGTCACCCAGTTCCTTCGGGATGTGGTTGTAGTTCTGCTGGAGGTGAACATGAAAGGCCCCTCTGACCGAGCACTCCACCAAACATTCACAGGAGACCTTAAGTACACATTTGGGCCTGTCATGTCTGGATGGCCCACCATCGGAGCCAGCTCACCAACGGGTGGTGATCAGTTAATAGCTCTGCTTCTCTCTTCAACAGAGTGTCCAGAACATGCGGCTGCAAGTCCAGTGACATGACTACAAAGTCAATCATTGAACTGCAGCCTCGGGTGTCATGGTGCCAAGTACACTTTTGGACAACCTTATGTTCGAGCATGGTGTTTGTGAAGGACAAACCATGATGAGCACAGAAGTCCAACAATGAAACACAATTCAAGTTCAGACTGGAGAGGCCGTACCTACAAATCACACCTTTCCAAGTCACAGTATCGTTGCCCACAAGGGCGTTGAAGTCTCCCAGGACAACGAGGGAGTCCTCTGGCATTCTCCAGCACACCCCTTAAAGATTCCTAGAAGGGTGGTTACTCTGAACTGTTATTTGGTGCAGAAGCACAATCAACAGTTAGGACCCATCCCCCCGACCCAAAGGCTGATGGGAAGCTACCCTTTCATCAACGGGGGTAACCCCAAAGTGTGGCACCAAGACAGGGGGCAGCAAGAATGCCCACAATGGCCCACCACCCCTCCATATGAGCAACTCCAGAATGGAATAAGGTCCAGCCCCTCTTGAGATGGTTGGTTCCAGAGCCCAAGCTATGTTTTGAGAGGAGTCCGACTATACCTAGTCAGTAATCTCTCTACCTCACACACTAGCTCAGACTCCTTCCCTGCCAGAGAGGTGACATTCCATGTCCCAAGAGTCAGTAGTGGAGGATCGGTCTGACAGACCCCATGCCTTCGGCTGTCACCCACTGCACTTGACCCCTATAGCCCTTTCACAGGTTTTGGGTCCATGGGAGGGCGAACCCATGTCTCCTTTTCGAGCTGGGCCCAGTCGGGCTTCATGGGCAGAAGCCCAACCATCAGGCGCTCGCCTTTGAACCTCTCCCCCAGGCCTGGCTGTTGGTGGGGGCGGTGACGCGTTTCCGAGCAAGGGAAACCGTGTCCTTTTAAGTTTCTCCATGGGGGTCTTTGAACTGCATTTCATCTGGACCTTCACCTAGGACCTGTTTGCCTTGGGTGAACCTACCAGGGGCATAATGTCCTTGACAAAGTAGCTCCTAGGATCATAAGAACACACAAACCCCTCCACCACGATAAGGTTCAAGGAGGGGCCATTCAAACATCTTTTTTAGCAAATTGATGTACGAGTGTGGAAAGATTGAGATTCACTATGGACAATTGTGTTGGGGTATTCTCCTCTCTGTTGTTGACTGATCCCCTGTAAGCACCACCCCTTTTCTTTTCCATTATGCAACGTAATAAATAAATGTATTTGGTAAGCAGTCTGTAAAATATTTGTTACTTGCCTCAGCTCATCTGCTTTTTTTTTTTTTCTTCTCTTTTTTTTACACAGAGTTCATCGAGGGCGTGTCTCAGTTTAGCGTCAAAGGTGACAAGGAGCAGAAACTGCGCTGTGAGTGAAGAGTGACACCGTTCAATTATTATTCTGCAGAATAGTGAAGCGTAGTGAAGCTCTATGTGTACCCCACAGTACCCACTTAGGCCACCTAATATATCGCACACAACGCTGTTGGTATCAAGTACTCTTGCACTTCATGGCTTATTCTCTTACTTTACCTATATATGTTTGTGTAAACTAACACGTGCAAATATATTCGGTTCTCCACTTTTAGGCAGTGCCTAAATATTTTATATTAGTTGCCAAAAAACACCAAAAATCCCATTGAAATGAATCGGGAGAAGTTATCAAACAGTCCTCAAACTCGACCAAATTTGACGCCTTGCCAAGAAGTATACTTTTACTTGGAACCTTGGTTGAACTTTTGCATTTAAAGCATAGACACTGAAGTCATCCTTTCGACGGTCCAAACAGCTCCCTTTACAGTTTCCCTCAATCGTTTAAGTTTGATAAGGTTTCTACAGTCCTAGTGTGTGTTTATAATGAGTGTGTTTTGCGTGGAATGTTCTGGGCTAGAGTGAGTGATGTCATGAGCAGAGAAAGAAGATTGTTTTGGAAAAAGGTTTTTTCACTCGCTCCTACTCGCATAATTTTTACTTTTACACCAACAAATTTTATGTCAAAACGTGGAAATTTACACTGGTTCTGACCATGTAATTACCGAGTCAACACAACTTGTAGAAGTTAACCCTCTGTTAAAACCAAGTCTAATTGTGTTAAAATTGTTTTCCTGAAAATGTTGATTTTGGGCCAATATTTAAAATAAATAAACCAAAAAAAGGGGTTATTTCTAAGTTGTTAATCCTTTCACTTCAAGGACAGATAGGCAGATGTGATACGCTGGTTAATAGAGGGTTAAATGTTAAGCCTCTGGCTGGCAACTACACCCTGAATGTCTCCATTGTAATCATTGCAAATAAATTTGTTTAAAATCACATAGAATAATTGCATGGGTCATATTTTCATCGTGACTATTTGAATATTTTTCACAATACAGCGTAGTAATTTATATCACTGTATTCACCAGTTTCTTGGCTCTTACAAGCTGTTAAATCTCACTGCGATCGAAGTACAGTTTTCAAAGTCCAAAAGCGAGATGTACTCTGTATACATTTTTCAGTCGTAAAGGCAGTGTAATTGTCAGTAACTGCCAGATGAATCACTATTGTAATGACCAGCTGTGTCTGAGCATGCATTACACACACAAAATAAACTATCACACACCAGATTTCACGTATTTTCCAGCAGCAGTTGTGGGCACATTTTCTTTAGGAATTATTCTACTTTCTCTTTACTGTGATAATAAGCTGCACTCTTCTGTGAAGTCTTTGCACTAGATTTTGTTGGGAGTTGAGTGTCAGTGAGGAAATCGGGGGTGCAGTCAATGTTTAAGGGTTAAAGTTGTTTGCTTCAGACTTTGTGTCAACAATTTCAGGACAACCTGTGTATAGGTGTGATGGTCAAGTGTGCACAGGTGTAGTTTTGGTCATATAGTGTATGTTATACCAATTATTTATCACATCCCTTTTTACACTTGCTCATGCAGTCGCTTTCCGGATCTATGACATGGACAAGGATGGCTATATATCCAATGGGGAGTTATTCCAGGTGCTCAAGATGATGGTGGGAAACAACTTGAAGGACACACAGTTGCAGCAGATCGTCGACAAAACCATCATCAACGCTGACAAGGATGGAGACGGCAGGATATCCTTTGAGGAGTTCTGTGCGGTGAGTGATGAGACTCTACTGGATATTAGGTCCCTTTTGGCAACACTGTGTGGGGGGTATTAGTAATTGTACCAGTTATATTAATATTAATTTAAAAGATCTTAACCAATGATTGGCTAATCTACTCCCAGGATATCACTTCATGTACGGTGACCTCGGTGTCTTCATTACAAAAATAAAAGTCCGTGAATGGTTGAGATGTATTTCATATTTAAAAACATTTCACTTTTCAGAGAGAGGAAGTGCAGTAACACCAGTTTTCCACTAGTAAACTAAAAGTGCAGCCAAGGCTAGTTTTTTAGTGTAATCCAATTCCGCGAAAAGCGTCAAAACATACCGCCACCACCAAACTTCACTTTATTGAACCGCTAAAGAAGCAGGATTTCTGTTAACCAGTTAATTTTGTGCTAATGTGCCTTCTTGTGCTTTCTGTAAGAGCGTGTATATATTGAAATCTTTTTGAAAATCCTAATATGACAATAAAAATGATGATCGGATCGAATACAGCGAATAACATCTCGGGTTGTCAATTCAAGCAGAGCTCGTGGACTAACTCGACTAACTTTTTTCACTGTGTTTACAATTCTAATACATCCTCATGACCCCTTGGCTCAGGGAGCATCTGATGTCTGTTGTACACAAACTTCACAATCACAAAGGATGCAATCTGAATGGTTGTTTATACACTGTCCCAGCGTGTCCCTTTACTTGACTGTCACTTATGACGTATTCTTTTTAGGGGTAGGTGTGTGTGTGTGTGTGTGTGTGTGTGTGTGTGTGTATGTTAAATGCTAATTCATTTATCTAACAGCCAATATAAGTT
Organism: Plotosus lineatus; assembly: GCA_024760905.1. NCBI lineage: Eukaryota > Metazoa > Chordata > Actinopteri > Siluriformes > Plotosidae > Plotosus > Plotosus lineatus. The sequence continues at coordinate 23,623,136 of CM045744.1, read as the reverse complement.
TGCTAACTGCGCTGCCCTCCCGTGTCTTGCAGGTGGTCGGAGGATTAGACATTCACAAAAAGATGGTGGTGGACGTGTGAATGAACGGATGACCCCTTTCACTAAATGCCTCTCTCTCTCTCTCTCTCTCTCTCTCTCGCTCTCTCTCTCTCTCTCTCTCTCTCTCCCCCTCTTTCACCCCCCCACCCGCTTCCTTTTCCTCTCTTGAAGCCTCTGTTCTTCTCCATGCCTGAGAATCCGCTCACAGTGTCCAGATACAAGCGCTCCACATTTCACTCCTCCGCTTTCATAGTCTCTGTCTCCTTACACAGAAGTATTTTGTTTTGCGTGACCACACCCCATCTCCAGTGCCCCCCCCACCCCACCCCACCCCACCACCACGTGTGAAGACACCACTCATCAGAAGTGTTCTCGAGCAGGACAGCGTCAATGACTTTTTTTGTTCTAATAATGTGTAGGATATAGCAGGAGAGACGGCTTTTGGACACTTGGGCAAGCATTTCAGTTTGGGGGAGAAAGGGGGAAGTGTGTGTGTGTGTGTGCGTGATTGTTTCTTTTTCATTTTTTTGAAGGGGGACAATTTTTTTATATTTATTTTGCTTGTGTGGGGTTTTTTTGTTTTGTTTTGTTTAAATGACGAGTTTGTGTTGGTCGATTATAGTAAAGCGACACGCCGTAGTTTTCATCACAGCGTGCAGAGAAGAGCATGAAGTGCCAATCCGAACTGAATATATGTGATTTATTATAAAAAGAAAAATAAATATAAGCAGAATGTATGAAAGAAATCCTTCTCCGGCGATTGGCTCTGCATGGAATTCAGCAGCGCAGCCCACAGGCCAGTCTGGTTTAAAGAAAGCATCCGGGCCACTGGTTCTGCTCTCCTGCTGTAGAGAGCACAGAACGATACGAAGCTGTAATGTTTTATAATAAGACGAGTGTGCGTGTATGTGTGTGTGTGTGTGTGTGTGTGTGTATGAGCGAATCAGTGAGGTGGAAGTGCAATGTTTATATTGTTAAACATAGTATTCATATATAGTCCTGACTTTTCCACAGTACTCAACATAGATTTAAATAAACTCTTAAAGTTTACTTTCTTTCTTCGTTCAGACTAATGGGATGGAACTGCCATCTGCATCCCAATAAACAGGTTTGAGTTCATGAATTCACAGACAATAAGATTGTGATTGATTAAGAGACCTGGACATTCAGTAGATCTCAGAAAATAGTAGCGGCAACACGCAAGAAACCAGTTAGTTTTCCAGTGTGATTGGTATAAAAAAATGATTTTTTTTTTTGTTTTTTGTTTTTAATAAATTGCCTGTATATTAAAACAGACGGTTGGCATAGTGAGATGAAGTTGTTAGCGTTTCACATTCATACCAGCCATCATGTCTTTCTAAACCAATGCAAATTCGAGTTTCATTTTCGCTGTTTCATTTGCAGCCACATCAACATCTCAATACTGACTCAAAAAGCAGCACCTCAGGCGACATCCTGAACCACATATTAAATATTAAACAGAGTTTGTCTTGGAGGATGGATGTTGAGATTCTGTCAAAAAAAAAAACAACAAAAAACCACTCCAGTCACACACTGATGTTTGAAAACCGATTTCTGAGCAGTTTTTCTCTACATGAGTGTACTCGACGCCGGTTACTTACACTGATAGGTTTGTAACACTGACTCCATATTTCCAAACGCCAGTAGTTGTGGGTGGGGCAGCCATCATGTCACACCAAGAGTTGACTTTAGTCTGGATCATGAATACACTGAGTGCAAAAACAACATCCTGCCACGTTAAGCCGCTGTTAACCGAGTCCCGTCCTGATTTTGTTAAAATTATATCCCTCTGCAAAAATGTAGATTTGGGCTCAATATTTTGGGGGAAAAAATAAGAATTTATAGATCGTCAACCAGTTCACTTCAGGTAGCGGCTATTCTACATTGGTTCACAGGGTTTTAGTCGGCTGAGGTGTGATCATCTATTGCCGAAAACCCAGACGACTAAGTTAACCATGGTGTCTCTGGTGTGGGCGGGGAATACCCTCTGTTGACGGTTGGTTAGCATGTCAGTCACTGGCATGTATGAGGTGGATAGTGTTTCCTTTAATAGTATGAAAAAGAAAAGAAAGATGTGGTTTCACGCACCACAAAGGAAGCAGGTGCAAGGCCTTGCACACGGTCTGGACTCGTGGCTGTTGTGGCATTCAGAGGACAAACAGAATTAGCCATGTTCAACTTGGGGAAAAAATTAGGCAAACAAAAACAATCAGGGAAATTGAGTTAAACAAACAGGTGAGGACTAGAAGAGACGAGAATTCTCTGACTATAAACTTTCTAAAAATAACGTTCACCTGGGAGACCGAATATTCTGTAGCTATGGCTGGCGTATAGGCTACACGTAGGTGTGGTCATTACTGCCGTTCAGCATATCTCGCTTGCTATGAGGCTACGATAGGAGCGTAATACTGTACTTCGGTGTGGTTTTCAGGACAGCAGGGGGTGTGGCCTAAGTCACTGTACTAGATTATTCCATTCTGCTTGATTTGTTTTCCCAACTAAAATATCTCCGGTGTATTTCTTTATCTCGGTGTGCACTCTGAACAGTGGTGTTTGGTACATGGGTGTGTAATTTGAGACTTTTTTTTTTTTTTTTTTTTTTTAATTATTGCTTGTCTAACATCACTAAAGAAAATCAGAGCGGAGCCTTCGATTGTGGAAAAACAAACTATAGATGTGATCATTGGAGTTACGAGGTTTCAAATTAACGTTAATATTAGCCTTAGTCATGAGGGGGCCGCTATTTTGGTTTTTTAGCGATTTTAGCCCGGATTGCTTTGTACATGACCACCAGGTCTCTTTTTTTTGTCTCTATTTTTGTTTTTTGTTTTTTAAACAGGCACTGCACGACTTTCCTCCCAGAATTAACTTTTTATTTTTAATTTGATTAAAAAAAAAAAAAAAAAAAAAATCAAAAAGACTTAGCTGTCTGGTGATGTGCTTTGCATGAAATCATGAAATGGGCGGGTGTCTTTCTTTTCTCTGTGCATGTTAGTCTGACTTTTGGGAAAGAAAACAAACAACAAAAAAAAAAAAAAAAAAACCATCCTCTTGTTTACATAATAAATTGTAAGAATCAATATTATATGAATGACAGTTGCATATAAATATATGGATGTTGCCAAACTTTTTTTGGTAAATGTTTTAAATATGAAAATGACAAACTATACTTCACTACATCATGCTATCCATACGTATAAATAACCGGATGAGTAATCATTAGAGAAATCAATGGCACATTAAACCAAGCTTCACGCCGACGCTCTGGAGACAGAGTGCGCTCAAAACCGGGTCATGTGGGGTGTTTTTGTTTTGTTCCAGTTCCTGATTTGGATTGAATTGTTTTTGTACAGACTTTTGTTATTTCCATGTGTTACAGTTCAAGCTTCTTTGCTTTCAATTCAGTGCTTTCTATAACTTTATGTTGGGGATTAGTCACTTTGTTACCTCGTATGATGTGCGTGTTGGGGCGTGTATGGGTGGACGCAAAGAACAGTCTTAGTATTTTTTTTTAAGTGGGGGGAGGGGCTCTTCATCTCTGCATGCTACGTCATATGTTGTGGGAACCATTGAAATGCCACTCATAACAATGAGAAATAAAACATTTGAACCACGTATAACTGACTACTTTTCTTTATTTGACAAAATAAATAAATAAATAAACATCTCGGTACCCGGCGTCCTGCTGAGCACATTCGCCTCAGAAAGCACGCCTAGGCTCCATTTCTGTGAAGGTTTCGCATCGTCCGTGTTTGATTGGGTTTGCTCTGGGTACTCCACTTTCCTCCCACAGTCAGACCTGTGCTTTAGGCTGATTGGCTGTTCCAAACTGTCTCTAGATGTGTGTCATTGCAATGGTCTGGTGAGATGTTCAGGGTTTACCCCGTCTTCGCACCGTGTCGGCCGAGACCCAAATAGGATTAAACTGTTCAGAAAATAAGAGCGTGAGTAAGAGTAAAGCAATAAATGAGCATTTGGAGACTGCCAACCTCCACCATGCTGGGGGAACCGACCGTTTGTCAGGCCTGCTGTAAAACCACGCCAATAAAAATTCGACATATTTTTTTTTTCAGTTATTTCCCAATGTTAAAAAATATTGAATAAATTCCTGAATCCAGATCATGTCCAAAATTTTGTAGTTGGTACTGCTAAATATCAGGATGCTTATCTCAGTTGACATTGGGTGAAAGCGGGGCAACCCGATTAAGCTCAACAGACCATCGTAGAGCAACCCGGATGCCTCGGGGCAATTTGAAAAGACCATTTATCGTAAAATGCATGTCTCGAGACTCTGGGAGGAATTCCATGTAAAGCACACTGAGAACGGAAAAGTGTGTAAAAACAAATAATAGAATAATTTTTAGGGCAACACGGTGGTGATGTAGCTCTGGGTGAAGGTCCTGGGTTTGAGTCCCGGGCTCTACTCTGACGTTTCTGCGTGAGGTGTATATGTTCTCCCTGTGCTTGAATGGGTTTTGCTTCCGGTAGTATAGACATGCAGATTAGGTTCACTGACTGTTCTAAATTGACCCCATGCGTGAGTGGGAATGGCTGTGTGTGTTTCCCTGCGGTGGTCTGGAGAGCTGTTCAGGTTGCACGCCACCCTTCTCCCAGTGTCGGGTGAGAGAGGCTCCACCCTCCCAGCCCCCCATAAGATTAAGCGCTTTCTCAATTATAATTTTGGCTTGATTTCTTCAATCGGTTTGCAGTAGGTGTGAAAAACGCAGTGCTGATAGAATACCACAAGAGGGCAGCAGAATCACATAGTTTAGTGTTTACGGCTTTTTTGTTTCTTCTATAGAACAGTAGGCGAGATGATGAGTTTTCCTCAGATTGACTGTTTCTTTAAAGCTTCTTTTTGTTAAAAGAATCAAAGTATAAACTGTTTAAATGAGTATTAAACCAGTCACTATTTTTATACAGATACAGCAAAACATTCCTTTCGAAATATTTTTTGAAATAAATAAATCAGTATGTGAGATGGGAGTAGGAATAAGCGGTGGGGCAAATGAATTAGTGGGGAGTCAGAGTTGGAGGTAGCAGAGATGAAAATGTTGAGGTTCTCTTTGGGAGTAACAAAGATGGATAGGATCAGAAATTAGTACATCAGAGGGACAGCACATGTTAGATGTTTTGGAGACAAAGTCAGAGAGGCTAGATTGAGATGGTTTGGACATGTACAGAGGAGGGATAGTGAGTATATAAGTAGTAGGATGCTGAGGTTGGAACTACCAGGCAAAAGGCCCAGAGGAAGACCAAAGAGAAGAGTTATGGATGTGGTGAAGGCGGACATGAAGGTCGTTGGAGTAAGAGTAGAAGATGCAGAGGATAGGGAGAGATGGAGGCAGATCATTTGCTGTGGCGACCCCTGAAGGGAACAGCCGAAAGGAAAAGAAGAAGAAGGAGGTGGTGTAGTGGTTAGGGTGCTGGGCTCATGATCGGGAGGTTGTGAGTTCGAATCCCACTGAGGTGCGCTAAGACACCTGGGCAAGGTCTCAACCACAAGTGTGCCTCTGTTCACCCAGCAGTATAAATGGGTACCAGTAAAATATACTGGGAAGGTAACCTGCGATGGACCAGCGTCCCATCCAGGGGGAGTTGAACTCCTGGTCGCTTCACGCTACCGAAACCGGGGATAAGTACCGGCCTGATGAGCCACAAGGCTCGGGTGTAAAAACCCAACAGACTTTACCTAACTAACTAACTTTATGCTTCTTTTTTAAGTCTATCATATTAATATCCACCTCTTCATAAAGATGGACACAAATGAGCATGTGGACAAGTACATTGGAGACTTAGCAGCTTAAATAGTACCAACAAAACACCAGTCTCAACTTTAACAGTGAAGAGGTGACTGCTGGAGTTCTTCCATACAAATCCATATCTGAGACTGGTCAGTAAAAGGAAAAACGATTAAAGATATGGAGCAAACTGGGTGGGAAATACTATATTCATTCATTTTCTGAATCACTTAATCCTAATAAGGGTCATGGGGAGGCGAGCGCCCAGCTCAGCCGACTCTGGATGAGGACAGGGTACACCCTGGACAGCCCCAGGGCAGAAGGACGCTGAAGGTCGAAATTCAGCAATGGTTCTTTTCCATGAACCTCACACCATAGACAGTGAGAGACATGGCCAGCCTTTGATAACCCAGTTAGCTGCACTGGGGGTGGGCGGCGGGGGGGTGATACTATAAATAGATAAATCCTAGTTCTAGATGTTTGGGTCACAAAGAAGGACATTTGTAAGGTGCAATATTGAAAAGGAGGTGGTGCTGGAGGTGTGCTTATTGCCATCTGTCAAACACAGTGTGGAACATGTGATGGTCTGGGGGTGCTTTGGTGGTGATGGTGTGGAAGACTTATGAGGTAAAAGGGATCATTACCAAGAAAAACTTTCCCTCAATTTTGCAATGCCATGCCACGCCCTGTTACTAGTGCTTGATTAGAGCCACTTTCACTCCCACAATAGAATAACAACCTCAAGCCGTCCAAACTATGCCGCAACTATTTGACATTTGATTGGCATTCTGTCAATAACAGAGTGGCCAGTGTAATCAGCACATCTTAACCTAATTAAGCTGTTGGGGGAGCAGTTTGACCACATGGTATGAAAGAACTGTCCATCAAGCCTGGAGTTTGTATATCCTCCCCGTGCTTTAGTGGGTTTCCTCCAGGTACTCTAGTTTCCTCCCATAGTCCGAGGCATACACAACAGTTCAACTAACTGTTTCAAGTTTCCCTTAGATGTGAATGTGGTTGTGAATGGTCCGGTGTTGTCCCTGTGACATATTAATGAGCTATTCAGGGTGTACTCCGCATTCACCCAAAGTCATCCCTAGAGTTGAAATTGCAATACACAGAAGAGGTGGAAAGGCTGTCAAGCATCAGCGCACCACAAGCAGGCTTATCCTCAGCACCTTCAAGACAAAAAAGAGCTGATGGTCGACTTCAGGAGGAATATTGGACATTCAGCTTATTGTTATACGTAAATGGAGAGGACAGAGGATCGTAGACTTTAGGTCCTGCTCAACAAACAACACTGTCTGTCTTCCTTTCGGCTTTTTCCCTTTTACTCAGGAGTCGCCACAGTGAATCATCTGATTCGCACGTTTGATTTGGCAGAGGTTTTTACGTCGGATGCCCTTCCTGTCACAACCCTTTTAGCAAGGGACGGAAACACGCTGACGACTTTGCAGCTACTCTTTACGAAAGTCAGCAATGGTTCTTTTACATTCCTCTCACCATAGACAGTGACAGACATGGCCCACCTTTGATAACCCAGTTAGCTGCACTGGGGGGGGCACGGTGACAACCTTGTGGAGAGTGGGACTCGAACCCCCAACCTTTGGATCAGCGATCCAGCGCCCTATACCACTAGACCACCACTGCCCCTGCTCAACAAACAACACTGCGCTGATAAAAAAAAAAAATACAACAGTGGCTGCATTAGTCCTTTAACCACTGCTCAGGTGAGGCGGCCAAAAGCTACGGAATTTTGTGGTGGTTTGTCGGCTGCATTCACCAGAACACTCCCCAAAAATGCACGAGTTGGCCTCGTTCCTCTCCTGAGGACATTTATATGCCACATTGTCTCAGAAGAGCCCACAGCGTCCATACACACTCATCCCACCTTGGTTTGAACTTTTGGGTTTAACTGATTTTAACCCACTTGTTTTAACTGTTGCCCTCAAGGGGGCGCTTAAGGACCATTAAAGCAAAAACAAATAAATTGAAAAATACTTCCATCTCATAGCTGTACCAAACACTACAAAATGTGAACGAGTGAACATTCATTCAGCATCATGTATCCGATTCTGAAAAAATAACACTATATGTGCATCATTACTTCATCTTCTAAAATTGCTTATAATCCTGGCGCTCATCTCAGCCAATTCTGGGCAAGGGCAGGGTACACCCTGGACTGCTTGCCAAGCCACTGCAGAGTAACACACACACACACACACACACACAGACACACACACACAAAACCATTTACACTCACAACTAAGGGCAATTTGGAACAATTAGCCTACTGTGCACGTGTTTGGCCTGTTGGGTGAAACCAGAGTACCGGGAGAAAACCCACACAAACACAGGGAGAACATACAAACTCCACACAGAAACACCCTGAGCCTGGGATTTGAACCCAGAATGGTCTTGCTTTAAGGTGGATGCGCCACCGTGCCCCAGCACTGCCCCACCGTGTCACCCAGTATTCACCTGGCTGTAAAACTATTGCTTTTCCTGCCGTTATACCATCCGGTCCTGGTTTTATTTATTTATTTTTTTAACGGTTACTTTTTCTGTTAGTACTGGTTTTGTTTACTTTTCTCTGCATCCACATACTTGTATACATGAGTTCGTTTTATGCTGTTGGTACAGTTGTGCAGAGGTTAACGCATCTGCCTTACAGCAAGAAGTTCATCGGTTCAAGGCCGATTTCTGTGTGGAATGTGCATGTTTGCCCCGTGCGCGTGTGACTTTCCTCCCACTGCCCAAAACACACACAATAGGCTAAGTGGCCGTTCCAAACTTGAGGTGTGTGTGCTTACCCAGTGAGGGTTTGGGAGCTGTTCAGGGTGTACCCTGCCTTCACCAAGTGTTGGTCGGGATAAGCTCCAGTTTCCTCATGACCCCTATAGGATCAAGCATTTCAGCAAATTTTTGGGACCGAAAGGTCACTGGTTCGATGTCTGAATTACTGTAGAAGGAAAAATAGTGGTGGTGGTGGTGGGGGGGGGGAGTAAGCTGCACCTTCCCTTAGTCCACCTTCACAGCTAAAGTGCCCTTGAGCAAGGCACCGAACCTCGAACTGCTCTCTGGGCGCCCCCAATGTGTGTGACAGCCCGGTTCTCACATGTGTGTTCACTTTAGATGTAAGAAATGCAGAGTCAATAATTCCCTGCAGAATTAAAACAACATAGCAAATCAAAAGCCGCATTTGTATCCGATGGATGCAGTACCAACATTTAGCCCCCAGGTGGGGACAAAATTAAAAATCAGAACTTGACATTTGTGCCTGCTTTGACAACAACTTTTTTTTTTCCCACCACTCTTTTCGTCTTTCATCACGGCCTATAAAGCAACATGACTGTTAATTTAACAATCTGAGGAAACAAATGCAAACTTTGGGGAAACTGGCGAGCAATTCACTCTCACACACACTAAAACGGCTGCATTTCTGCAGCAGATGTGTTACAGATGTCATCTGAAACATTAAAGTGTTACCTGACACCACACTGCAAATATACACTGAGACTATGGAGATCCCCTCATGTTTTACACGCACACACACACTGTATAAAGCCTCTTCTATTACCCACATCATTAGTCAATGTTTCCTGAATTCTCCTAATTGTGCTCACAGAGAGCACGTGCTCTTCTGGAAATGCCACCGATCATTAAACAACTCATCCATTTCTGCTACAGCGGCTTTGCATCTATGTGCCTGATTTTCCTCTGCTCCATAACACTCCTCGGCAAAACTGAAACTGAATCTATATAAAGTTTTTCTTCTGTGCTTCCTTTAGCAGAATTCTTAACAGAGCGCTCATTTGTTTACACACCAAGTGCACTTTGTTGCTCATCCACTATGCACTACACTCCTTTAGTACAATTAGCCAATCAGATTGTGCGATTATTAATATCCAGTCAACTTGGCTAGAATAAATAAATAGCTGTACAAACGTTTACAAATCCTGTCCTGAGACATGCATAACCTTGACAGTAGTATTTATAATTATTAAAAAAAAAACAAAAAAAACAAAAACGCACACAAGGCAAGACAAGGTTATGTATGTCTCAGGGTCTCAGGACAGGATGTGTGCAAATATTTATATAAAGATATATATTTATTATTATATCCTAGTTCACTGGATATTAATTATATTAATATCTATACATCAGCAATTATAATGCTGTTCCACCAACATTGGGTTGTTCGTCTGAGTGCAATCCAATTAAAATCAACAAAATTTGGAAATAAAGTAATTGATGGAAATACATTTTTAAAAGAATTAAGCAGTTTTGTTTTTCCAGCAAATGTTTATTTACTGGACAGCTTCAAGGACTGACCTCCAACCAATCAGTTCTCCTGTAAAGTATTTTACAGTAAGAACATCCATGTATTTTTTTTTAATGTTCAAAAATGGTATATTTCTAAAAATCCAGAGGTTAGAAAAAGACCACTATTCCTCTCCTTCTCATCATGAATGACTGTTATTATACCTTGTGAGGCTTAGTCGAGCAAGCTGACCTCATATACGATCAGATGTCATGGTACATCTCTCAAGTATTCAGATGTTTATCCTTGAGAAAAACAGACAATTTGTGGATTTAAAAAAGTATTTACCCCTTTTCGACTCATGCGCTTCGGGTGCTGTAGGAATGGGTTCTGTGTCTGTCCATCACACTTTATTTTGTGGATATTTTCTTGCCATGCACTGATGCTGGGGCTTTTAAACTTGCTATGCTTGTTCTTTCCTGACATTTTATAAAATGGTCCTTTCGGCAGAAGCATCTGGACCCATGTGGTCTATTTTTAAACTTTGATACGCATGGTGTTTATACAGGGTGACCCAAAGCCCCTCACATTTCAAAGTGTCAGTAAAAACATACAGATGCTACAACAGACAGTAATTTCTTGGGTACCATTATTTTAAAAAGTGGCAGTATTGCAGAAACACCTCACACTGTGTGCCTTGTATAAGATTAGATTTTAACATGATCGGGATTTTATTAAAATAATTCTTCATTGTTTATATTTCTCATTATTTCTTTTTTCTGAACAACTTTTATCCTTTATTATAGTCAAGGTTTCTGGAGCCTATCTCAGCCAGGCGGGCTACACATTGAACAGCTTGCCAAGCCATTGCAGGGTCAAAACATTCATTTGTTTTTAAGACTTTCCAGCTGTGAGGGATTTCAGTCAGTCAATGCCGTCCTGATTTGCAAATTGTAAAAGGATCATTGTGAATTTATAAGCCAACTATGTGTCACTTAAAATATGTCCTGACTAGCAATGATCACACGCTGGCCATCATAAGAGCTCTGATTATTCACATTTTTATTGAATGAGACCAAACATGACGATCTGCAAACTCAGACAAGAAAACAACATTGTAATATCTCAGATAAAAAGGAATGTTACAGGGCGACAACCACACCCACCTCACATCAAGAAGGTCCAGCGTTTCTGTATGGACTTTGCATGATGTGCGAGTTTCCTCCAGGTACTCCAGTTTCCTCCTACATTCAAAAGGCTCATTAGGCTCGTTAGCTATTCCAAATCTCCCCTAGGTGTAAATGATTTGTTTGTGTGTGTGTGTGTGTGTGTGTGTGTGTGTGTGTTGAACTGAATTGGGCCAATAAGTATTTCAGGATGTACCCTGTCTTCGCCCAGTGTAGACTGAGACAGGCTCCAACATCTCTGTGATAGCATTAGGATTAAGAGGCTTAGCAAATAAGTGAGTAAGAAGAAGGAACAGTACATTATTTCATTATACAGTCGGCCTTTGACTATTCGCTGTTTTGCACTCACGGTTTGAGTATTCGCGGACTGCCAAGTAACTGACACGTCACTCAAATTCAGCCAATGGCTGTCCTCCTTCCTGCTGATTGGTTGAGATGATGTAGCGCGCCTTTTTCCTCATTCGCGCACAAGTCGTCAATGAGCCTCTTTTTTTTGTTGTTTTAATTACCAGTTAAGCTCTATGATGCCACTCAAACGCTGTGCGTCTTCTCTGGCTAAGCGATAGAAAACGTTGGATGTCTCCTCTGAAGAAATAAGACTTTCTCCTGAAGAAACGACAGTTTCCTCTGATCTGCTGTATTAGTCTTTTTCAATTATTATTCCAGTACCGTACCCAAGTTAATGTTTAGAATGTTTGTGCGTGAGATTTTATGTTCTGTAGCATGTTTAACAAACGATACCAAAAGAATAAACTTTATTACACTTCATGTCCTTTTACATTGAACTTGAAGTGATGTCTTGGAGTGACGTCTCCAAGATGGCGCTGCCTAGAGGGTGACATCACAGAGTTCTCAGAGTCAAATTGTTTCTTTGTTCGTTTTGTTTTATTTGTTGTTTTGCACTATGCTCGTCTATGACCGGTCGACCCTACTACAGCTATGAGCAGTTTCAGCTTCGGGCAACTAAGCATGCAACAACTCCTATCGTGAGCTAATATGATATGATATGATATCAATGTAAAACGACATGAAGCATAATAAAGTTTATCCTTTTGGTATCGTTTGTTAAACATTACAGAACATAAAATCTCACGCACAAACATTCTAAACATTAACTTAGGTACTGTACGGGAATAATAATTGAAAAAGACTTTTATACTAGTGCTTTAGAACAGTATATGCTGTATAATGTTTATATTTTATCATCAGTAAATATAACAGTAAAAATTGAAAAGTTTTTCTTCATCATTACTACATATTACTACATTAATACTGTATTAACGAGTAAGACTGTCTATACAATGTGTTTAAGAAGCATATTTTAGCGCATGTAATAGATACACAGTATTTTACTTCCGGTTGCAAATTTGCACATGTAATATAATACATGGGGATTTACTTCCGGGTACAGAACTCGCGGATTATCTTCATTCGCGGGAGAGGCCGGAACCGAACCCCCGCAAATATTGAGGGCCTACTGTACTTCAATTGCAGTGAAATTAAGCATTCTGATTGGTCAGAAGCACTGGGACCACTGAAGCTGCAAATCACATGATTGTTTCTACAGTAAGATTACACGCATACTTAAGCCACATACACCCAAGAAGCGCTGAACAATGATCTATAATGTAAGCTGAAGTAGACTAACATTCACATAATACTTAGCTGATGCAGGTAATAAGAAATACATTGTGCTTTTTGTCTTGTTTGTGAGAGTAGCATATACACACATGCACACACACACAGACATATATACATACTTTTCATTAAGTGCCGGTGGCCGGCGGAAGCGCCGGCTACTATTAGCCTAACGCCGGTTATATTTTATAATAGTAAATAATATTTAATAATATAATAATCATCTTTATTAAAAACATTTTCACGGCTTTGTTAAGCTATGTACTTGACAACACGATTGTTTTGATAATTTTTCAATCGGTTCACTTCCGATAGCCCATGATGCACCATGCTACCTCATTCAAAAGCGTGGCGCTTTTTATATATGTGCTGCCATTTGCCTGTGCTCCCGTGTAGATTTAGATCGTGACGGGTGATACAAACCAGGTTAAAATATAGTCCGAACTGATATGAGTCGTACCGACAAGCATGGCGTCGCAGTGAAGTAGATCTAAACAACCAACATTAAAATTGTGGAAGCAACTCAAGACTGATGATTCCACTGTTTCAGAAACATCCGTATCTCATGAAATAGGTAAAAAAGTTTTATGTCATGTCCGAACACAAATTATTTATTGATTGCATTGAGCGATAATAGTGAAAACCAGCCCCCAACTAAACTAGCCTAATCTTATTCTAATAGCCTAATCTTATTCATCCTAAAATTATATTACATAAACAATTTTGACAGATTAGGGTAGCAGTTTAATTCACAAATGTTCTATATTAGTAAGGTAACTGTTAGATTTTTCAAATAAGAAGTTTTATGTACTTTCCTTTAAAAAGTAAGTCTACTATTCTTGTAACAAATACTATTTTTTATAATATAAACTTTGTTTTATTTGCTTCTAGCTTGTCTGATTTTCTCATAAATATGGGCCCAGAATGCACCACAGAGCACATGAATTTAAAAAAATTTTTCTGTTACGAAACGCCTTTACGTAAAATTTTCGTCTCTGAATACAAAAGAAAATTCTAGTTACGAAACACGAAATCTCAAAAATTCAAACAATGCACGCGATAGAGTTGCTCTCCCATTGGCTATCTCACAAAACCTCACTGGCCTCTCATTGGCTAGGAGGGAGCTGCATCTCCATGATACCCATGATGCTTTTCGTGTGCCTTCAACCCATTGTTCATCATGGACATTGTTCATCATGGAGTTCTAAAACGCGTAAAGGACAGAGTTACTGTTGTTTTCTGAGTTTTTCGAGTGTGCTCATTGCAAATTTATTCTTCGTTCTTTATCATGGGCCCCAAGAAAGTGATTCCCGGTGCGAGTGAAAAGAAGAAGCGGGCTCGTGGCATGTGGTTGAGTGATATTGCAAAGGAATATGGCCGAAACCCGTCTACCATCGGTACGATATTGAAGCAGAAGGAGGCCTTAAAAGGTATACTTTTATCATTTTTAAAGGGTTTAGGGGGTAGTATTGGGGGCCTTGGAACGAATCAGGCCTTTTACATGTAAAATGCGACTCTACTTACGAAAAAAAATCACGTTACGAAACCACTTCTGGAATGAATTAATTTCGTAAGGTGAAGTATGACTGTGTATATTATATATATATATATATATATATATATATATATATATATATATATATATATATATATATATATATATATAAAAACAGGTGTGCTTTATTGTTCACCGGAAAGCCACCAGATCACGGGGAAATCGTAGTCACTGTTTAGATATGCGGAGAAACATGGAAATCAAACTAAAGCGGGAACTGGTGGAGCATGGAGCTGAGAGCCAGAGAGATCACGGGGAAGAGGGACAAACTTCTAGCACCGGGAATAGTGCTGCTAGTCTTTATAGCCCGTGATTAAATATAATTAAGTGTGTGTGTTTAGTACTCCACCCACGTGTGACAGCCACGCCCCTCTCCAACACGCATTTCAAGGCACAACTCTTTTGTGACAGACCATAACACACCAAAATAAAAACCACGGTGCAGTTAAAGCATAAGAACAAAAAGATAAGAATTTTAACCTTTGTGGTGGTGAGCAGTTGGCATACGTAAATGTTGGAGAGGAAGAGAAGAAGCGCATCACCTTCCATAACAGAGAGAGAGAGAAGAAAGCGGATTCCCTTCCATAACAGCTTCAGGTAAAATCAGCCAAAGGTGTTTTTTTTTATCTCGCTACCGCTTTGCATGGATGACTCTTCTCCAGGACATTCCTTTCTTTTTTTGAAGAACATTTCTAACATGGCTTGTTTATGCCTTCTTTTCAAAACCTTATGGAAGTGGCTCATGACCTCATCGTTAAAGGTTTTCACAGCACTGCTAGCACTTTAGCTTAGCTTTAGCACTTTAGCTTATCTTTCGCGCTTGCTTTAGCTTTATGAGGGTGCTACGTACACAGTACTGGATCAACAACTTCCGGACTTCCCCAGGACCGCTTTATCAGGGTGATACATAGTCTGAACAACTTCCGGACTTCCCCAGAACATACATAGTATCAACACACACACACACACACACACACACACACACACACACACACACACAGTTTTGTTTAAAACAAGATCAGTCAGACATCACTAACCTCATCAGTATTTTTGGCAGAAATGATGTTTGAACATAGCAAATAGTTTACTATCAGGTGTGGTAGGGTAATGGAATCCAACAGAACCAACAGTCATGACATGCTGCTGTTAATTCGGTGTAATTGATTCAGTATTGAATTGAAAGGGGTGTGTTCAAAATTACAGAAGTGTGGAGTTCAATTAGTGATGTCATTCATTCTTTGAAAAACAGGTGCCAATTATTGTCCTTATTTAAGGAAGGAAGGCAGCAAAATGATGTACATACTGGTTATAGAACATTTCTCTCTGAAATTCTGAGGAAAATGGGTCATTCCAGATATTGTTCAGAAGAACAGCGTACCTTGATTAAAAAAATTGATTGGCGAGGGGAAAACAAAGTGCACAAAATGACCAGCTGCTCAGCTAAAATGATTCTAAATGCTTTAGAATGGCAACCAAAACCTGAAAGATGTGGAAGCAAGAAACTACCATTCAAATGGATCGAAGAGCCAAAATAGCATGGATTGAACCAACAATCAACTCCAGGAAGATCAAAGAAGGTCTAAAGTTACCTGTGAGTCCTGTTACAATTAGAAGACGCCTATGTGAAGCAGCGCTATCGGCAAGAAGCCTCCGCAAAGTCCCACTGCTGAAAAAAGTTGTGCTGAAGAGGTTACAATTTGCCAAAAAGCACATTGACTGGCCTAAAAAGAAATGGCACAACATTTTGTGGACTGATTAAAGTCATATTGTTCTTTTTGTGTCTAGTGGCTGGAGACAGTTTGTCATACGAGCCCCAAACCCTGATTTCAAGCCTCAGTACACTGTGAAGACAGTGAAGCCTGGTGGCACCAGCATCATAATATGGGGATGCTTCTTATACTACGGTGTCAGTCCTATTTATCACATACCAGGTGAACATGGATCAGTTTGAATCCATCAGAACACCTGAAGAAGTCATGCTGCCATATGCTGAAGAAGAAATGCCCTTGAAATGGGTTCCAACAAGACAAAAACACCAAGCACACCAGTAAACGGGAAACATCTCGGTTCCAGACCAATAAGATTGCACGTGACCTGATAACCTGACTTTAATCCAATGGAACACTTGTGGGGTGGTGTCAAAAAAAATGCAGCTTCTGAGGCAAAACCAAGAAAGACAGACGAACTGTAGAATCATCGTGGGCTGGAAATACCTGCTCACAGGTGCCAGAAGTTGATCGACTCCATACAACACAGCTGTGCAGCAGTTCTCAGAAACAGTATTTACACAACTAAATATTAGTTCAGTGATTCAAAGGAAATAAAATCTTACAACATTTTTCGGTTTATACAGTGAATGTTTGAGTTTGCAAAGAATAAAAGAGACACTGCTATTTTCTTAAACAGTCTAAAATTCACTTCTCTTCAATTTCTTTAAAGGAATAACAAATTCAGTGTTTTTTTCATATTCTGATTTAGAATAGAATGTGTCGTGTTCCCACTGCATTTGTGTGTATAGAAATAAAAATTATGATTTTTAAGCTTTATTCACTTTTTTAAAAACACTGCTATTATTTTGAACACAACTGTGTGTATATATATATATATATATATATATATATATATATATATATATATACACATATTCATTCATTTTCTAAGCGGCTTAATCATAATTATGGAAAAGGTTAGGTTGGCACCCATACCAGCCAACTCAGGGTGAGGGTGGGGTATATCCTGGACAGCTCGCCAAGCCATCACAGGGCCAACACTCACACAACCATTCATATTCATACCTAGGGAAGATTTGGAATAGTCAATTATTTACTGCGCATATTTTTGGACTGTGAGAGGAAACCCATGCAAGCACTTGAAGAACATGAAAACTCCAAACAGAGACACCCGAGCCTGGGACTCGAATTCAGGATCTTCTTTCTGTGAGGCTGACGTGCAAATTATTAGACTAAACATTACTGTGTGGTATTGGAGAAATTCAATACTATGGGACATGGTGTTACAGGAACATAATCAACTTCAAAGGGTGGCAACAGTAACTCTGCTTCATGCTGCGACACAACACATGGCACCATTTCTGGAAAGCTGAACCAGCAGCATTCCTGGTCTTTCATTTAAGGAACCCAAGTTCTACAACAGCAGGAAACCAACGGTATCCAATCCTATCAGTAGTTCCTAAAGATCTACTGAGTCCTAAAGATTTTAACTTCAATCCTAAAAGGGCCCATCTGATTGATCCAATCATCACTAAGGCTTCATTTTTTTCGCAATTACTTGATCGGATGGTCACGTGGACATAATTAGGGCTGGAGTGAATGTTCTCAGGAAAGTAGAACACAACCAGTTAAACAGTCCCGCCAAGAATTCACGATGTCATGATCACATCAAGTTATATAAATTCAACCAATCCTCACAGTTTCTATGGCTTTGCAAAGAGAACCAATCACTGTGACTTTTCTGGAAATTTGGCCAATCACTGTATTATACAGGACGTTTCACCAATCGCAGCAAGTCCTCCACGAAAACATTGATCCATATGCCATTTCCTTGTTTATGCTGTTGATATTAACATGTGGATATTTCCTCAACTATTTTCGTAAATTTCACAAATCAGAGGAATAAACAAGTAAATCATCGAAACTGCATCAAAATTTGGCATTTTAGCTTAAAATGGACACAAAAACTCTGAGAAAATCTTGGACGGGCTTATGAAACACCTCACTCTGAAATATAATTTGTCTTTATGAACTTTCAGACAAATATGCAAATGTCCATTCAGGGTTTTCTTCTTTTTTCCAAGTGTTGTTCAGAGGATGTTCTACACACAACTTACCTTAACTCCAACCTGCACCGGTGAACTCGGCCCGGGTTATCGGTGCGAGGCATCTGTAGTTGGTAGAGAGGTAAATGTAATCCAGGGGCTACAATATCACACACAGGGGAACACACAGTTTCCAACACGGTGCTTGTTTTTCAGAGACCTGAGCGGAAACTGGAACGGACTCAAGAACCACTCCATCAGTTTGAGCGCTGATCCGAGGTCAGTTTGTCATCTTTCATATATGGATGAGTCTGGTCACGGGAACTGATCCTAGATCAGCGCTGTGGGACACATTACCTGGAGCTATCAGTCATTGTCAGGTGAGGGACAACAGACAAATTAGAAGCTCTATCAGTTACAGCTATCCCCTACACACACACACACACACACACACACACACACACACACACACACACTTCTTAGCCATGTCTCAGGTTGTGTACTTATACCAAGTATCCTTTTAGTTTGTGAAAATCTAGGACAGTTTAAAAAGAAAGAATAAAAATGAATGACGGACTGAAATCGTCCCATCATGCACCACAGAACCACAAGAGTATGTCATACACATTGTTAAGCTCACATGCTGATCATCAGGGTATTGTCTCCTACTTTTGTATATGTAATATTTTTGCCCGATTTGAGGTGTACATACAATTCTAAAGTTCACAATTAGGGGTGGAGAATATGCAATAATACTTTGCGTCATACCATTCCAGGAAGAAAGAAGGGACAACTGTCTCTCTTAAATAGATTCCTACTTGGAACTTTAAAAATGGCTTCCTCGTTGGGACGAACAAAAATAAATAAATAAATAAAATAACCCTCACTGGCGCATTTGCCAAACTGCTCACTTCTGTTCTGGCACAGGGAGGCTGAGGCCTATCTGAGCTGGCTTTGGATGAAAGTGGAGTACACCCTAAACAGCTCACCAAGTCATTGCAGAGCAGCACAAACACAACCATTTACACTCACACTCTCACCTAAGGGGCAATAAGGAACAGCCAATTCGCCGAATATGCCTTTGGAGTGTGAGAGGAAACTGGAGTACCTGGGGGAAACTCATGGAAGCATGTGGGGACAATGCAAACTCCACAGAGAAACACCTGAACCTGGAACTTGAACCCAGGACCTTCTTGTTGTGAGGCAACCATTCACACTCACACCAAAGAGCAATCTGGAACTGCCAGTCAGGCTACTGTGCATGTTCTTGGACCATAGGAAGAAACCGGAGTACTTGGAAGAGACCCATGAACATAGTAACAGCAGACAAAAACACCCTCGCCAAGCCCGTGACTCGGACTGAGGACATCTTGCTGTGAGGTGATCATGCTAACTGCCACACGACAATATCATCCATTTGTAGTAAATAATACACCCATACAGTGCACCCCAGTGTGGCTTTAAATGCACATGTAGGTGTTGTGCACTAAGTTACGATCATCTCATTTATTATACTGTTCACAACACAGACTGCAGCCCTCCAGCAGCCCTTCAAAGGAAAATCCTGATTGGGACCTTTGTGTACTGGGATCCTCTCTTGCAGGGCATCAAGGGAAGGGGGCAACAGGGAAAATGAACACCCCCACCACCACCCACCCACCCCCGCCAAGTGCAGGGAATACTGAAAAGACCTGAATGAAAAGGTTTACAGAAGGTAAGGAGACCCAGAGTCTGTCCGTGTGCTCATTGGCCAGGTATTACTTGGTGCCGCTCTGCTTCCCCGGCGGCTCGGTGTCTCAGTAGATACAGAGCCAGCGTAGATTTCCGTATCGGTGTCCCTCCTGCCCGGTTACAGGGGAATAATTGATGAAAGGCAGAAGCTCAGTGTAAAGCAGAGAGGACAGGAGAGCGGGGTCATGGCGAGTTCACCAGCGCTCTCGGGTGACTTCAGCGTCATGTGTGTCGCTGATAACACCGTATTTATCAGTACAGGGGGTGGGGGGGTGGACATGGAAGACAAGGAAGGGCTATTTTTAAGCCTCTAAGATTCTCTTTCGGCGAGTTTAAAGAGAAACAAGCGCCATTGTACTGGGAGACGGCTGTTTATTCAGAGAAACCGGCAGTATCTTAAGTAGTTCGGAAATGCTTTAAACAGTAGCATAGACTCTTAAGGGAAAAGGGTTCTTTAAGGGCGGCCTGAAAGATTCCAGCTCTACTTAAAACACTTTCTACCAGGGAAACAATTAATTCTTTATTTGTAAAGGCAGTCAGAACCTTTCATCTTGAATACACCGAGTGCCGAAGTGTTTTTCCTGTTAAACTACTACAAAATATTACAACACCCGTTTTTACTTCATTTATAGCAGCTATAAAGCAGCTGTTCCCTCATTGGTGTCTTTTTCTTCTCTGAACTTTCATTCATTCATTCATTCTCTAAGCTGCTTAATTGTAATTAGGGTAGCAGGGAGGCTAGTGCCCATTTCAGCCAACACTGGACAAAGACACGGTATACCTTGAACAGCTCACCAGGCCATCACATGGCAAACACACATAACCAACCACTCATAACTGGGTGAAATGGATCAGCCAATTAGCTTACCGCGCATACTTTTGGACTGTGGGAGGAGACCCACGCAAGCATGGGGAGAACAATGCAAACGCCACACGAAAATGCCCAAGAACAGGATTCGAACCTGGGACCTTTTTTTGACGTGCTCACCACCGCGCCACCTTATCACCATATTTTCTGAACTTGATAAGACAAATATTAAGTTAATAAGCTTGCTGTGTTCGAGACGAAAAGACAAAGAAAATGCCTGAAGTCCTCTACCATGGTTACATTTACGGCATTTAGTAGCTTCCGTCATCCTGAGCAACTTGCATTCACTGGGGGTTTAGCTCAGTTGGTAGATCGTCTGCTTTATCCTCCGGAAGGTCGGAGTTAAAATCCGGCCGCGTCATACCATAAGACGTTAAAATTTGGCAGTTGTTGCTTCCTGCTTGGCGCTCAGCATCAAAAGGATAGAACAACGCAATAACTGGTGCTGCACAGTGGCGACAGGTGCCCAGAGCACAAAAAGACCAAATTTCATGTACATAATGTACTTTGACGATAAAAAGAAGTTATTATCAATAACGGAACACTCCCCAGAGCGCTTTGAGAATAATATTCGGTATAGATAAAGCGCTATATAAATCTACTACCAATACCAATTTGTTAAAATGCGACTCACCTTCTAGTTGCTTTTGGAACTTGAATTGATTTTTATTAATTTTGTTTTGTAACTATACAAACGAATATGGTGTTGAACTACTATCTCCCAATAGATAAAAGTTCCAAAGTTTAGTTGCAGTAGGTGATTCCCTTCCTGAGATATGAACTTTTCTTTTTTTCATAATAAAGCCTGTAGTGTACTTCTGTCCATCACTTCGTATTTCTGGTGTTCAGTAATCCATCCAGGAGTCAAGATACGACTTATGATTTACTCCTGATGCCTTAAATTAACATTTAGTAGCCTATGCATTCTGGGTTCACATGAATTCACATGTCTGACTGTGCTGCATGCTGGGGAACTGACACCATCATCGTAAGGGTGTATATGGTCTATGGGTACGGCCTAAGGGGTTCTGACCTTTGGTGACCCATGACCACAACCATGACCTCAGATGTCTTTTAGGTATCATATTGAAGGGAAACACCACTGACTGAGCATAGTACTGTGGGAACATAACACAGATATACTTTTATCCTTCATGTTCTCAGGGTATTCAGCATCTCAATAATGAGTACTGGTATAAGGACTGGTGGAGCTGCAGTGGTCTTGATATTGTACTTGGCGTCACTGGGAACAGTGAAACCTTCCATCATTGATACTCAAATAGAACCTTTTCACTAAAGCTTCAAAAGCATCAGGACCCCAGGGGCCATACACATTTTTATTGCTTTATTCCTATATAGCACACACACACACACACACACACACACTTTTTGTTTTTTTGTCTATTCCACACAAACACAATTTTATTTCTCTATTCCTATATATAGCTATCTAACACACACACACACACACCTGGAGAGGCAGTGTGAGCATGGCACGCTGCCATTCAGACACAAATGAAATGACGACATGTTATGGCCACAGGATCATTATTTTTTTTTTTTAAAAAGCGAGTTGTCTACAGTTACCTCCCTGCAGCCTGATAACAACAGGAATCATCTTTCAGGTTTGCTGCTGCAGTCACACAGGTGTCAGTGAGCTCAGCAGTGAGACAGGAATTGCATCTCACCGGAATCTACCTGCTTTGGTCAGGTCACGCCAAACTGAGCTACGACACCCGAAAATGTATGAAACACTTGTTTATGCACGGATAGTTTATGAACATTCAATATTGCACTTTATTACATCACTAAGCTAAGCTTACTTTTATAACTAATTTATTAGGTGTGGGTCAAGACAGGTGAGGAGAAGTAGCAACGATGCATTGCCTCAGTTCATTCATTTACCAAAGCACTTAATCATTGAGGGGAGACTTAAGCCCATCTTAGCCGAATTGGGACAAAGGAGTGGTACACCCCGAATAGCTCGCCAAACCCTCATGGTGCAACACACTAACATGTCCACACATAGGGGCCAATCTAGAACAGCCAATTATAGTAATGTGCATGCCCATGGACTGCAGGAAGAGGACAGAGTACCAGGAGGAAACCAGGAACAGAAATGCTCTCGCCAAGACAGGAATTCGATCCCAGGACCTTCTTGCTGTGATGCAGATGCGCTAAGCACGACACCAATGTGCCTGCCACTCAGGACCTAAATTGAGCCCGTCAATGCTGCCTGTGTACAGTACTTGTTATTTAAATTAAGTACGTGTGTCCCTTGTGTCATTCGGAATGAAAGAGGCGTGGCTTCTGTGCCTGTTCTAAAAGAGGTGTGGCCTCTGTGCCTGTTACTCTTACTGCAGGAGGCATGGCTTCTGTGTCAGTCCCAGTGAAGAATACACGGCCTCTCTTTCTGTATCAGTAAAGCAGGTATGGCCCTGTGTCAGTGTCATAGAAGATGGCATGGCCTCTATGCATCAGTCTCAATACAGGAAGCGTGGCTTCTCTGACTCATGTTTAATAAGTACTGTAGCTAGGAGTTGGGTTATCTCGTTAATTTTAATAGAATGGAAATAAAACAATTAAAATATAAAACACTTCACTGTGAGTGAATCTGGAGGTTTGGGTCTCTTTGTCATCTGTACACCAAAAAAGTACATTTGTACAAACAAAAAAGGCCAATCAGAACTAGTCTCATGAGAGATAACACTGAAACATAATCAAGACAGAGAGACAATGGGAAAGAATTTCACACAAATACGACAATTCAGGAGAGACAGACAGATGTATTGCAAAATTCCCAAATCTGTATGATTCCCTGCAGCTACAGTGTGGAATTGTGGGGCCCAGAACACAACAGGTTCATCTGGCAAGCCCCCGCTGAGATTCAGCTGTTACTTTCTGTTCAGAACCACTGACTGTGAGAAGGTCCAGTCCAGTCTTACCCCCAAAATGGGGAAAAATAGCACTTACTGCACTACATAGTTCAGACCTGCCACCATTTCTGGGTCAGATTCTTGCATCTTCATTGTTTAGTGTCAAATGGGAACTCAGAGGTTCTGATTGGCCAGCTTTCGAAGTCTCCGCCTCTCCATGGCCTGTTGTTTCTTCCTCTCAATTTCAGCGTCACTACATCTTGTAACCACCTCCTTACTCACATCTGTAGAGACAAATACCCTTCATGTGATCTCATTAAAATTACATTTCATCCTTAAATATTTTGTAAATACCATATTCGACGTGATAAGCGCCCAGGGCACTTGAAAAATTAGAGTGGGTGGGCGCTTATTAAAATGTTACAGGCGGAGTGAAAGGGTAAGTGCTTATTACCATCGAGGTGGAAAACATGAATAATAACAGAACAATAAAAGAGTTTTACTGGTATTTGTGTGATTTATTTTGTGTTTTCAACCAAACTGCTTACATGAAAGCTGAAAATAAACAGAAAACAGCATAATCTAAAAAATAAATAAATAAAACCCTTACTTTTCACTCCAGGTACTGTTCCTTTAAACATTTTCCCGTAAGCAAAATCGAGCCAATCAACACGAATGTCAACTTTAGCACTTGCCACAGTGAACCAATCAACACGAACGTGAACACAAGCACATAGCCAGGAACGTCTTTAAATGTATGAAGTTCGTGAGCAGCAGAATCGGGTGAAAAATACTCGTCATCACTTTCTGATAAATCCATATCTGGCTCATCGCTCCATTCATTCAGAGCATCCTATAGTTTTGCTGTAGCAGTTTCTAATGGTTCATTGGTTGTTGGATATTTACCAAGAGAACACAGCAAAATATTTTCCTGTTTTTTAAAGCACAGCGGAACACTCAAATCTGTTGTTACTGATGAACACTATAGACATTCCCCAGTGGCAGGGGGTCTTGAAATACTGTGTAAACTCATTTTTACAGACAGTGAACGCCTCATTTTACCATTATAGAGACTGATCAAATAAAATTGGGAAGTTTGATCTATGATTTTGCAACCAGTACACATAGGCGGTTATTAAACACAAGATAAAAAACATTGGGGAGGCGCTTATTGGAGCAGGGCGCTTATTACGTTGAATACGGTAAGTGCATTTTCATGTGATTCAGCTTTTAATTGCATACAGAAAACAGGATCTTCATCAGTATTAAGCAATTCTTACCTTTGGTAGCAGTTAGGCCAGCATTAAAGGTACAATTAGGCTTTTTGAACTGAAGGTCACCTTCAATTCTTTGATTTGCTTGGTCAATGGTTGCCATGGCGCCATTGCTAACCTGTCTAGCAGCATAATAGGTGGTACTTCCTGTTCCTGTTGTACTTTTAACATGAGTAAATTTGTATAATTGGTCAGACGACCTCGTGACATGGTTGTCCAGTACTACAGTGTTATTAGGTACGCTATGGGTACTCTGCAGGACTTGGTTCCCAGGATCGTTGCAGTTATAAATCTGAGCGTTAGACGAAAATGGCCGTATTAACACGCTCTGAGGTTCACCCAAGGTGCTTTGAATATTCTCCCCAGAACTACTCCTTTGTGTTGGTTTTGTTGTGGATATTTTCAGAGGGAGGTCCGGTTCAGCCATAGACTCTTCTAACTTCTCGCACGCTTCACAGAAAAGGTTGTCATCATCTGGACCTTCGTCCCAGATGTCGTCTGATGCAAAGATGGAGTCCAGATCTTCAGCTGCGAGGTCACCGAGGACATCATGCGCCCTGATTGGGTGGCGTTCCTTCTCCTCAGTGACCTTATCGATTGCGAAAGTGGTCGCCAGTTGCATGGCTGAAGGAACAAACCTAGAGGGGTGTGATATGGAAACTGATGAAGTTGTAGTGGCAGGTTGAGCCTTCCATGTGGAGTTACAACTGGTGGTTGCGACCGGTTGTTGGATTTCTATTGCTGTCTTGAGTGGGGGATTAGTTGTAAATACACTGTGGGAACTAATAACTACTGATGGAACTTTGAATGAAGTATGCTCTGTAACCTTGCTCCAATGTTGGGCATGCTGAAAGCTCCCAAGTCTCTGATTCATCCTTTGCACTTCTCCAGATTTCACTTCTTTGCCATTTTGGTGGTAACCTATGCTTGCCGAGCTTTCATTTTTGCTCATCTGTTTCTGTGTGGAGCTGCACTGTGGTGCAGAAAACAGCTCCGGGTTTTGGGTCAACTCCATCACCAGTGAGTCATTCAGCAAATCGTCATTGTTCCAATCATCATCGAAATCATCAGCTGCTCCCATCTGTTTGATGGTGCTAGGTATAGAAGCAGCCATGTGCACACTACCGCTGGTTGTTTCAGAAGCTCTACTCACACGAGTGGCACTGCATGGGTGAATAAATTCAGCAAGATTTGCACCACACTGTGGGGTAAATTTAACCACATCTTGAGAACTAGCACTGCAACCCAGGCTCAGGCGACCGCTGACCTGTTGCGTAGAACCGTCAAAGAGCAAATTTAGATCATCTTCCATTTCCTGAACGAGACCTGGATTAGCCAGAGGATCAATGCTGTTCAAGTTGGGATCCTCAGGAACCAGTGCTGGTCCTTGAACTTCAGAGCAGGTGGGTGGTGAAGCTGTTGGATTGTTCTTATCAAAAAACAGATCTTCTTCTACACATATGACTTCCACAGAGTTCTGAGGATCGGGTCGGAGCTGAGTTTCCACTTGTTGGATCATGTTGAAGTCAAACTGCTTTGCTAATTTCAGCAGATCAGCAACAGAGTTTTGTCTGTGCAGGAACAAGACTTTTTTTTAATCACCTTACATCAACACTACTTTTATTTTTACCAAGTCAATTTAAACCATATACTGCCAGCCTCAAAGTGGTTCAGCATCAGACCTTGTTAGTCTGGTCTTGGTCCTGGGTATCCGGATTTCTGGAGTACATGGAACGGCCGTGTCCCCAATCCACTGCAGCAGAGATGACTCCATCTCCTCTGGTCTCTTGTTCTAAAATAAAAAGTCAGGTCACCCACACTGATGCACACCTCAATAAGAGGTTGTATTAAAATCGTTATATTTTATAACAACCTTTGGAGCAATCCTGTTGACAATGTCTGCTATGTCCACTGTTTTAACAGTGGTCTTCCTCCGACCCCGCCCTAAATCAGAAACGATTACATGTTCACAAATGCATTGCTCAGCTAACAATACAGTACATATTATCAAAAGTCAACTTACCGTTCCTGATCGGTGTCGTTGGTGATGTTGGATCCCAAATGATTTCATGCTGGAATTCAGGATCATTGTTTGGGGACTCTTCAGTAATAGCACTCCTGAAACCAACTGTTACACGGGTTGGCGTTTTAAAATCTGATAACAAATTGGATCAAACATGATGTAGGTAGTTATACATATACAATGAACAGGTTTATTGCTTATGTATTATAATAAAAGCAGTGATGTGCATTCAATCTTGGAAAAAAAAAGTTAGTCATAAAATATAAATGTTAATAGAGGTATACCTCGGCTTACGTCATTAATTGGTTCCAGGAGAGACGACGGAATTCGAAAATGACTTAACTTGAATTAGCTTGTCTCTAGGCTAGCCTAGGCTAGGCTACGCCAAATTTACTTGTAAAATATTTACACACACAAACACACACACACACACACACACACACACACACACACACACACACAATATTTAATATACTAAATATATGTGAGGCACTCTAAAAATGTAGGCGCTTGTCGCAAGTGACATATGGTGCTTGTGAGACAAAGCGCAGCTTATTCGGACTTTCGATCTTTCAAGTGAGCAAGTGAAGGTTGAGTACAAAGGTATTTGTTATTTGTGGTGTCGTGCCCCCCCACCAAAGGCTACCGAAAACTCGTGAATTATTGACGTGGATTTAAAACCCTATGCATGATATTAAATGTGCTAAAATATGCTTCTTAAACACATTCTATAGACAGTCTTACTCATTCATCCAGTAATAATGCAGTAAAATGTAGTAATGATTCAATAAAAACTTTTAAATTTTGAACTGTGATACTATTTATGAATAAATAAAGCACTTAGGCTCCTTACCAGAAGCAGAGCGTTTGAGTGGCATCATCGGGCTTGAACGATAATTAAAAACACACTAAAAAAATGTGAATTTACAATGCAAGCAATCACGTTGATGACATGTGCAAGAAAGAGAAAAAAGAGGTCTACACATGGTCTGCAACCAATCAGCAGGAGGGAGAAACAAAAGCTCTCAGCCATAAGCTAAATCTGAATCATGTGCCAGTAATGTCGTGATGATGCAGATGTATAATTTGCGCTAATTTAGTGCTTCTCAAATAGTGGTGCGCAATTATATGATTACAATGACGTAAACTTCATTATTTTTCCATATATTGTTTGAAAATGGACACATAATCGAAAACGACTTAACTCGAAATGACTTAAAGGGTACCTGTAGTGAAAGCGCTCATATACTTAATTTGATGTATTGTGTATAGCTAGTGACAATACACCTATAAGGCGTTCATTATATTCTCTTACAAACCAGCTTTAAACGATTTAAGGGCTTCACTAACGTCAAGTTTCAGAGCACAGGTGTTTTGCAGCATCGCATTTCCTGTGACGTCACATCGTTGACAAAGCCTCCACCGGAACTGCGAGATTGCAATGTAAACATAAGTCTATATACCTGACACACAACACAAGCTCACAGAAAATTGTAAAAAAACAGACATTATAGTATTTTTTTTTTTTTTAAACCATGGACGAAGACAATGTCATAGAAGGAGCAGAAGGTTATTTATATGAACCACTGAAGAAAGACTATCCACATTTAGTGAAATCGAACCAGGAAAGTGACGACTCGGAGGACAATATTGGAGAGTCGGCAGAAGCTCTTACACGGGAAAATCGTAGCAAACAACCAGTAAATATTTGGTGCTATTGTGGAAAATGCGTGCGTCAAAAAACGATCAGGAGTGCTATTGTTGTAACGAACATGAATTGCTTGAGGAAAATATACTGACATTCTGCAATTGGCTATACGACTGTAAACGATGTTACGTTACAATGACCTTTGACCCCGGTGAAAAAATACCAACATGTCCGCTCGGCGAACCTTCGTGAGCAAGGAATGTCATACAGAAGAAAAGGAAATACAGTAAAACCTCCGCTGACGAACACTTAAGCTCACGAACTTTTCGCCTCAAGAACATTAAATTTGCGAGCATATAGTCTCTGCTGACGAACTAGTTTTCGGCGGACGAACCAAACCACGCGGTCGAACAGCGCCACGGTGGCGGCCACGAGAAGCTGAGGAACGCTCACGGCGTCACAGTTCGTCACCCCCTTTCTTTGAGTGCGGACGTGGTTTGTGTTTGATAGACATTTTGGACCATATTGAGTGTACTTTTGCTATTATGGGACCGAAAAAGACTCACCACAGGCGGAGATCATTGAAAAACACGAACGAGGTGTGCGTTTGTGTGACTCAGCGTCCCAGTACCAGTACGCTAAGTCTACCATTGCTACTATCCTTAAGAACAAGGAAGCTATTAAGGGTGCGTGTGTGGCTAAGGGTGTTTCCAAACAGTAGGCGTTTCCAAACACTCCTTCCAAGCAGTAAGTCCCTCCCTCCCTCCTCCTCCCACTCCATTCCATCAAGCCATCAACTACCATCACAAAGGTAAATAAAACGACTTTATTATACAGTACAGTTTATTTCTTTAATTACAATACAAGAGCACATTTATTATACATAAAATAAGGTATATTTTTGTGTAGTTTTAAGGCTTATTTAGTAGAAAATTATGTTTTATGGGGACCTGGGAACGGATTATTCTCATTTTAATGGTTTCTTATGGGAAATAAATGTTCGGAAGACGAACTTTTCCAACATCACTGTATGGGACTTATACATAACCTACCGACATCACGCGATGTTTAAAAGTTAACAATAAGGTATAGTGGATCTTTTTTTAACGCTGTCAATTTTGAGTACAGGTACCCTTTAAGTCAAGGTATACCTGTATTTATCAGCTGGTGTGTATATATATATATATATATATATATATATATATATATATATTACAAACCCTTATACCATTTGAAACCAATACTAAAATTATTTTTTCAATAAAGTATTGCAGAATATCCATATGTCCCGTCCAAATACAGGGCTGAGCTGAGGAGGTGTTTTGCTGTGCCGCTCAGTGGATGGTAGAATCCCTCACAAACTGCGCTGGTATGCGATGCAAATAGTGTGTTGCTGTCCCCTTATGTATCAAAGATGAAATGCTTTCAAACACTCTCATTATGTGCTCTGCCTTTTCATAATGTGGATAATGTTTAAAATATATTTTTGCAACAGGTTTGGACAGACAAAAAAAAAAAAACAGTTAAAAAAAAAAAAAAAAAGGGAATCTGTGAGGTGAACAGTAGCCCTGACTCATAACAGAGGGCACTTTTGAGCCCACAGATACTTGCGCGACCTACACTCTTCTTCGTTTTTAGTTTATATTTCCTTTACAATCCAATTTATCAAAATGGAAGATTACATTTGCAAGTTGAGAAAATTCACAAATCTGGATTTTCAATCAAAACAATGGGTAATAACTGTTATATATTTTGCTTTTTATTTAGATTCTACTGTTTAATATACTGATAATACTGTACACGTTACTGACAGGACTCATTCTGGATTTGTTTATGGAGATAAAGTTGGCCCCTGTTATTCGCGGTGGTTGCGTTCCGCCCCTTCCCATGCATCCTGAAAATCCACAAATTATTGACGCGGTTTTAAAACCCTACTTATGACATTACATGCATTAAATATGCTTCTTAAACACATTCTATAGACAGTCTTACTCATTAATACAGTAATAATGTCATAAAATTTAGTAATGATTAAGTAAAAACTTTTTAATTTTGTACTGTGATAATATTTATTGATAAATAAAGCGCTTAGGCTCCTTACCAGACGCGAGAGAATATGCAAGGCGGTTGAGTGGCATCATAGGGCTTAAATAATAATTAAAAACACTAAAAAAATTGAATTAGCAATTCAAGCAATCACGTTGATAACGTGCACGAAGGAGAAAAAAGAGGTGTACACATCATCTGCAACCATTCAGCAGGAGGGAGAAACAAAAGCTCTCGGCCATTGGCTGAATTTGAATCACGTGCCAGTAATGTCGTGATGATGACACATGTATAATTTGCCTGGGCTGCTGCTAATTCAGTGCTTCTCAAATAGTGGGGCAGGTTGTCTGATGCCAGGGGGAGCATGTATGACACTGAGGAACATGCTTTTTTACCATACAGTACTAGAATTAAGTAGTTTATTATTTATTGCTTTTTTATTGTTAACTTTAATAAAGCTACAATGTTATGCAGAGGTGTATTCATAATTTATGGGTCGTGAATTTTTTTTTTTTCTCCCTAGAGGGGGTGTCACAGAGAATAATTGAGAAGCACTGTGCTAATTTAAAAACATTATGGAAAAAGCCTTTGAGAGCAAAATCCACGAGTACAGTGAACTGCAATGGGGCAGGGGCTTACTGTAATATATAATACATGATTATGATGACAAACTTTATTTTTTCATATATTTTTTGAAAACTGATGTATAATCGAGAACAACTTAATTCAAAACAACTTTAAGTCGAGGTATACCTGTATAGACCCTTTTCACTGACACGGAGTAACCCGGATGTAATTAGCATGTCCGCCATTTTTTGGGTCTAGAAAGTAAAAGCCACTGTGTCAGACCATTGTCGCATGCGTGAACATGACCACATTTTCTAAGGCTAAAACAAGCTATAGAGACAATTTAAATTTTGTTTCTCTAGAGAGGTATGAGGAAAAGTTGTTGTTGATCAACCGAAGAGACCCATACGAAGACATACCACCGCAAGAGTGGACGAAAGACCGAGATAGTTTCTCTGATGTCACCTACATCGACATTGTGAATTATCTGGTGAATGGAAGAAGTGCATACACATTGCAAGAATTAAAGGCGTACAAATCGCTGGAGGCATACAACCAGTTCGTCTGTGGTTGGGTGTCAGACGTGTGCCATACATACATTAACAACAACGGTGTACTACTGGCAAGAGTAAGTACACGTGATGATCTTTTTCAACTCGCCTACCCGGTTTTAAATAAATGTGAGATACAACGAGTATAAAATAAGGATCTGTTTTTATTTTGATGGAAGCCATACTAAATTACTAGTTTATATCACTTTCATTTTGTTGCTGTTACATGTATGTCATATAACTGCGTTTGTGTAGATTAATCTCGCTGAGAAATCACTCATTAGAAATTTTTACCAAGAGCATTTTGTCACATGTCAAAATGTAAAAAAAAAATTAACTTACACAATTCAGAAATTTAAGTTTAAAAACAGTAAATACTGTATTATGTATTGTAGACATGAAACATTGCTGCAAATTGTAAACATTTGCACATAGTGGTAGACAGTTTTGCTTTCAGGTGCGACATTCTCAGAGATTGAATGATCCACCTCTGAAGCCGTGGATTATTGCCAGCAAGGAAGGGATCATTCTAGCGGCACATTGCAACTGCATGTCTGGTCTGGGAGAGGCATGCATTCACATTGGAGCCTTACTGTTCTACGTAGAGGCTGCAGTGAAGTTAATGAACTCAGTTACCGTGACAAAGAAACCAGCATACTGGAAGTTGCCATCTGGCCTGCAGAAGGCAGAGTACAAAAAAGTGAAGGACATAAACTTTGCATCAGCCAAACGTCTGAAGAAATTTATGGACAACACTGGAGATCCTACATCCAACACTCCTTCGCCTTCATTCAAACGAACAGCTGGTATAGAGAAAAATTTTCGCTTGATTTCCTGATTGGACCAATTGCTACACCCGATTACAACACATGTGTGAACCATTGTCCGTTGATATTTACAAGAAACAAACAAAAAGCTTTCCCCAGGCTATTTTCGCTGTGATGTGACTGACTCGTTCACTTCAGCTTGACCCAAAAAATGGCAGCTGTCCGGCGAAGCCCGGATGTGTGACATCATGTGAAAAGGGTCTATACAGGGATCCCTCACTACTTCGCGCTTCAATTCATGTGGCTTCAGTGCATCACGTTTTTTTATTTATTTATTTTTTTTTATAAATATACATCAAATTAAAAAATAAGGAAATTAAGGAAGAATAGGGGAAAAGTAAAAAAAAATTCCACAAAAACAAGGCCAATTATGCAAAAAAAAAAAAAAACTTAAACCAACACAAAACAAAAAACAACCCAAAATCTCCCATCAAAACTAGTTTTGTTGCATCTGTGTGTAAACCCCATCTTCTCATGCAATACCATCTGTATGTGTGTACTGTATTTATATTTTATTTACATGTTGTTATTTTTTAAATCTTTAATTGTTATTATAAGCATTTATAACATTGAATATGTATTTATTGATATTATATACACATATACATGTACGCATACGTCACTGATGGGGTGATCCTACTTAACGGATTTCAATGGTCGCATGGGGATCTCGGTCCCAATTAACCGCGGAAAGTGAGGGATCCCTGCATATATATATATATATATATATATATAGTTATATGAAAAAGTATCTGAACCTTTTGGAATTTCTCACATTTCTGCATAAAATCACCAGCAAATGTGATCTGATCTTTGTCAAAATCACACAGATGAAAAAACAGTGTCTGCTTTAACTAAAACCACCCAAACATTTACAGGTTTTCATATTTTAATGAGGATAGCATGCAAACAATGACAGAAGGGGGAGGAATAAGTAAATGAACCCTCTGCCTAAGGAGACATAAAGAGCAATTGAAACCAATTTTTACCAAACAATTTAAGTTAGGTGTGTGCCCTAAAAGGAAGAGTGTCGTGTTGTCTTCAAGGAGGAGTTGAAACAGGCTTTGGGTAGTCAGGAAGTGCTTCCAGAGGACTGGACAACCACAGCCAATGTGATCAGGGAGACCGGTAGGAGAGTATTTGGTGTGTCCTCTGGAAGGAAAGTAGATAAGGAAACTTGGTGGTGGAATGAGGAAGTGCAGGAGTGTGTACAAAAGAAGAGGTTAGCCAAGAAGAAGTGGGACATTGAGAGGACCGAAGAGAGTAAACAGGAGTACAGGGAGACACAGCGTAAGGCGAAGGTAGCAGTGTCAAAGGCCAAACAGAGGGCGTATGATGACTTGTATGATAGGTTAAACAGTAAGGAGGGAGAAAATGATCTATACAGGTTAGCACAGCAGAGAAATAGAGATGGGAAAGACGTGGCAGCAAGTTAGAGTGATAAAGGACAGAGAGGGAAATGTATTGACTGATGACAGAAGTGTGCTGGGAGGATGGAAAGAGTACTTTGAAGAGCTGATGAATGAGGAAAATGAGAGAGAAAAAGAGTAGAAGGTGACCAAGTTGAGGAGCAGGGAAGTAGCAAAGATTAGTAAGGGAGAAGTGAGGAGGGCATTGAAGAGGATGAAGAGTGGAAAGGCAGTTGGCTCCTGATGACATACCAGTTGAGGTATGGAAGTGTCTAGGGAGGTAGCAGTAGATTTTCTGACAAGAATATTCAACAAGGTCTTAGAAAGTGAGCAGATGCCAGAGGAATGGAGGAGAAGTGTGCTTGTGCCCATTTTTAAGAACAAGGGCGTGTACAGGAGTTGTGGGCAACTACAGAGGGATAAAGTTGATGAGCCATACAATGAAGCTATGGGAAAGAATAGTGGAAGCAAGACTAAGGGCAGAGGTCAGCATTTGTGAACAACAGTTTGGTTTCATGCCAAGAAAGAGCACCACAGATGCAGTGTTTGCTTTGAGGATGTTAATAGAGAAGTACAGAGAAGGTCAGAAGGAGCTGCATTGTGCCTTTGTGGATCTGGAGAAAGCATATGACAGGGTGCCGAGAGAAGAACTGTGGTATTGTATGAGGAAGACTGGAAGGACAGAGTAGTACGTTAGAGTGGTGCAGACATGTATGATAGATGTAAGACAGTGGTGAGGTGTGCTGTCGGTGTGACAGAAGAGTTCAAGGTGGAGGTGGACTACATCAAGGGTCAGCTCTCAGCCCCTTCTTGTTTGCTATGGTGATGGACAGGCTAACAGATGAGGTTAGACAAGAATCTCCATGGACTATGATGTTTGCAGATGACATTGTGATCTGTAGTGAGAGCAGAGACCAAGTGGAGGAAAATCTAGAGAGGTGGAGGTATGCCCTGGAAAGGAGGGGATTGAAGGTTAGTCTTAGTAAGACAGAATACATGTGTGTGAACGACAAGGACCCAAGAGGAACTTTGAGGTTACAGGGGGCAGAGATAAAGAAGGTGGAGGATTTTAAGTACTTAGGGTCAACAATCCAGAGCAATGGAGAGTGTGGAAAAGAGGTGAAGAAGCTGCTGCAGGCAGGTTGGAATGGATGG
The DNA here is from genome assembly GCA_024760905.1 of Plotosus lineatus. NCBI lineage: Eukaryota > Metazoa > Chordata > Actinopteri > Siluriformes > Plotosidae > Plotosus > Plotosus lineatus. Next base: position 23,587,941 of record CM045744.1, on the reverse strand, counting down.
AGAAAAGTGTCCCGTGTGATGTGTGATAGGAGAGTATCGGGCAAGAATGAAGGGAAAAGTGTACAAGACGGTGATGAGGCCAGCAATGTTGTATGGTTTAGAGACAGTGGCCCTGGGGAAAAGACAGGAGTCAGAGTTGGAGGTAGCAGAGATGAAAATGTTGAGGTTCTCTTTGGGAGTAACGAGGATGGATAGGATCAGAAATGAGTACATCAGAGGGACAGCACATGTTAGATGTTTTGGAGACAAAGTCAGAGAGGCTAGATTGAGATGGTTTGGACATGTACAGAGGAGGGATAGTGAGTATATTGGTCGTAGGATGCTGAGGTTGGAACTACCAGGCAAAAGGCCCAGAGGAAGACCAAAGAGAAGATTTATGGATGCAGGGAAGGCGGACATGAAAGTCGTTGGAGTAAGAGTAGAAGATGCAGAGGATAGGGAGAGATGGAGGCAGATCATTTGCTGTGGCGACCCCTGAAGGGAACAGCCGAAAGGAAAAGAAGAAGAAAGAAGAAGTGTGCCCAATCATTGATGAGTGGCTTAAAGCTGCCCTGCCCACTATAAAACACACCTGGTGAGAATTGTCTTGATGAGAAGCAATGTCTGATGTGCACCATGGCTCACTCAAAAGAGCTGTCTGAAGACCTGCAATCAAGAATTGTTGATTTGTATAAAGCTGGGAAAGGATACAAAACCATCTCTAAAAGTCTGGATGTTCATCAATCGACAGTCAGGCACTGTTGCTTCTCTCCCAAGGAGTGGCCGGCCACCAAAGATGACGCCAAGAGTTCAGCGCAGAATACTCAGAGAGGTAAAAAAACCCTAGAGTGTCTGTTAAAGACTTACAGAAATCACTGGCACAGTCCAATGTCTCTGTGCACACATCAACTATATGTAAAACAATGGCCAAGAATGGTGTTCATGGGAGGACTCCAAGGAGGAAGCCACTGCTGTCTAAAAAAAACATTGTTGCTCATTTAATGTTCGCAAAAAGGCACTTGGACACTCCACAGAAGTTTTGGCAAAATATTTTGTGGACTGATGAAACCAAAGTTGAATTGTTTGGGAGGAACACACAACGTCATGTGTGGAGGAAAAATCGAACAGAACACCAACATCAACACCTCAACCCCACCGTGAAGCATGGTGGAGGGTGCATCATGGTTTGGGGCTGTTTTGCTTCCTCGGGGCCTGGACAACTTGCAATCATTAATGGAAAAATGAATTCAAAAGTTTATCATGATGTTTTGCAGGAAAACCTGAGACCGTCTGTCAGACAGTTGAAGCTAAAAAGAGGATGGATGCTGCAACAAGACAATGATCCAAAACACAGAAGTAAATCAACTTCAGAATGGTTTCAGAAGAACAAAATACACGTTCTGGAGTGGCCAAGTCAAAGTCCAGACTTGAACCCCATTGAGATGCTGTGGCATGACCTCAAGACAGCGATTCATGCCAGACATCCCAGGAATCTGACTGAACTACAGCAGTTTTGTAAAGAAGAATGGGCCAAGATTATCCTGATCGATGTGCCAGACTGATCTGCAGCTAGAGGAAGCGTCTAGTTGAAGTTATTGCTGCCAAAGGGGGGGGGGCACAAAATATTAAATGTGATGGTTCAGTTACTTATTCCTCCCCCTTCTGTCATTGTTTGCATGCTATCCTCATTAAAACATGAAAACCTATAAATGTTTGGGTGGTTTTATTTAAAGCAGACACTGTTTTTTCATCTGTGTGATTTTGACAAAGATCAGATCACATTTGATGGTGATTTTATGCAGAAATGTGAGAAATTCCAAAAGGTTCAGATACTTTTTCATACCACTGTATATATACTAGTCCTTCCCCAAAAAATAGCACATCATGATAAAGTTAATTATTTTCTGTAATGTACTGATAAAAAGTAAACTTTCATGTATTTTAGATTCATTGCACACCAACTGAAATATTTCAGGTCTTTCATTGTTTTAATACTGATGATTTTGGCATACAGCTCATGAAAACCCAAAATTCCTATCTCAAAAAATTAGCATATCATGAAAAGGTAGTCTAAACGAGCTATTAACCTAATCATCTGAATCAACCAATTAACTGTAAAAACCTACAAAAGATTCATGAGGCTTTTAAAAACTCCCAGCCTGGTTCATTACTCAAAACCGCAATCATGGGTAAGACTGCCGAAGAGAAGGACTAGTATATACACACACACACACACACACACACATAGTGGTACCTCACCTTATGAAAAACCCAGCAAACGAAAAACCAAGGTTATGAAATGCATTTATCTAAAATTTCTGTCTCTGGATATGAAACAAATTCACGTTATGAAACGCGCCATCTCAAAAATTCAAACAGTGCGTTGGCTATCTCCCAACATCCCGCCCCGCTGGCCATCTCCCAACATCCCGCCCCGCTGGCCATCTCCCAACATCCCGCCCCGCTGGCCATCTCCCAACATCCCGCCCCGCTGGCCATCTCCCAACATCCCGCCCCGCTGTCATCTCCCAACATCCCGCCCCGCTGGCCATCTCCCAACATCCCGCCCCGCTGGCCATCTCCCAACATCCCGCCCCGCTGGCCATCTCCCAACATCCCGCCCCGCTGGCCTCCCGTTGGCTATCTCCCAACATCCCGCCCCGCTGGCCATCTCCCAACATCCCGCCCCGCTGGCCTCCCGTTGGCTATCTCCCAACATCCCGCCCCGCTGGCCATCTCCCAACATCCCGCCCCGCTGGCCTCCCGTTGGCTATCTCCCAACATCCCGCCCCGCTGGCCTCCCGTTGGCTATCTCCCAACATCCCGCCCCGCTGGCCTCCCGTTGGCTATCTCCCAACATCCCGCCCCGCTGGCCTCCCGTTGGCTATCTCCCAACATCCCGCCCCGCTGGCCATCTCCCAATATCCTGCCCCGCTGGTCTCCCATTGGCTATCTCCCAACATCCCGCCCCGCTGGCCTCCCGTTGGCTATCTCCCAACATCCCGCCCCGCTGGCCTCCCGTTGGCTATCTCCCAACATCCCGCCCCGCTGGCCATCTCCCAATATCCTGCCCCGCTGGTCTCCCATTGGCTAGGAGGGAGCTGTATCTCTATAATACCCATGATGCTTTATGTTTGTCTTTGACCCATTGTTCGTCAAGGAGTTCAAACACGCGTAAAGGACTGAGTTGCTGTTGTTTCGTGAGTTTTTCCGAGTGTGCTCACTGCAACTTTATTTTTTGGCTGAGGCTTTTAACCTTGCATAAATATTTGTAAGATTATAAATCTGCTAAGAAGACATGGTCAACACACACGCGCCCACACACACACACACACACACACACACACACGTGTGATTTCCGGTGAACGTGATTCCCAGTGTGAATGAAAAAAAGAAGTGGGCTCGTGGCATGTGGTTGAGTGATGTCGCAAAGGAATATGGCCAAACCCGTCCACCATCGGTATGATATTGAAGCAGAAGGAGGTCTTAAAAGGTATACTTTTATAATTTTTAAAGGGTTTAGGGGGTAGTATTGTGGGCCTTGGAACGAATCCGGCCTTTTACATGTAAAATGCGGCTCAACTTACGAAAAAATCTGAACGAAACCACTTCTGGAACGGATTAATTTCATAAGGTGAGATACCACTGTATTGTGTGTGTATATAATATATATAATTATATATATATATATATATATATGCACGTGCGCACACACACGTCATTTTTCGAGCCTTCATCTTTATCTCACTCAAACTCAATCTGCAGCAACTTTTTGCACACAATTTCCTCCATGATTAGTAAAGGATTCTGGTTCTGATAACTAAAGAAAGACCAACACAGTTGGAATAAATTTTCGCCTCAAATGAAAAATGCCCCACAAATTTGAGTAAAGAATGTTGATATGAGATCAAACACCGTACCAACTGTGTGGACAGTTGTGCATTCCTTCTCTATTTGGTATTGATTTTATGTCTGTTGTCAACCAAATGATGAATAAGATCCGCTGGAGTTCATCTGTATTTGTAAATCGGACTCAAAAACAAGTCAGTACCTCACCAGCTGTCAAATTGACCACATGTCACTGAATAAAAGCAATATTTTTGTTCAACATGTCATCGTATGGTGGCATTGTGATTAGCATGTTCGCTTTACAGCAAGGCGGCCCTGGGCTGTTTGGGTGTCTATATGGAGTTTGCATGTTTTTCCTGTGATTGTGTGAATTTGCTACAGTCCCCCCCCCCAGTCTAAAGACATACACACTAGACTATTTGGACATTTGAAATTGTCCCTAGGTGTGAGTGTGAATGGTTGTGTGTGTGGACTGAGAAGTGTTCAGGGTGTACTCCACCTTTGGTCAGAGACACCTGATATAGACACAAAGAGTCGCCGCAAGTCTGTTGTAAGATTTAGCAGTTTGGCAAATTTGTGAATTAATTAATGACTGAATGAACATGCGTCGCATCCAATTCCAACATGAACAGCTTCATTTCAATCACAATTACCTGAGATACAACTAAAACCACATTACTATGATATAGAAACCCCCCATCTCCGACTAACACTTTTGGTGGAACTTGCAGACACACAGAGGAAGTTCAAGTAGTCAACATTACATACAACCCCACATGAGTGTCTTCTTCTTTTCCTTTCGGCTTTTCCCTTCAGGGGTCGCCACAGCGAATCATCTGCCTCCATCTCACCCTATCCTTTGCATCTTCTTCTCTTACACCAACGACCTTCATGTCCTCCTTCACCACATCCATGAATCGTCTCTTTGGTCTTCCTCTAGGCCTTTTGCCTGGTAGTTCCAGCCTCAGCATCCTATTACCAATATACTCACTATCCCTCCTCTGTACATGTCCAAACCATCTCAATCTAGCCTCTCTGACTTTGTCTCCAAAACGTCTTACATGTGCTGTCCCTCTGATGTGCTCATTCTTAATCCTATCCATCCTCATTACTCCCAAAGAGAACCTCAACATTTTCATCTCTGCTACCTCCAGCTCTGCCTCCTGTCTTTTCCCTAGGGCCACTGTTTCTAACCCATACAACATCATTGGCCTCAACACCGTCTTGTACACTTTTCCTTTCATTTTTGCCGATACCCTCCTATCACACCGGACACTTTTCTCCAACCATTCCAACCTGCCTGCACACGCTTCTTGACCTCTTTTCCACACTCTCCATTGCTCTGGATTGTTGAGCCTAAGTACTTAAAATCCTCCACCTTTCTTATCTTTGCTCCCTGTAATCTCACCGTTCCTCTTGGGTCCTTGTCATTCATGCACATGTATTCTGTCTTACTGAGGCTAATCTTCATTCCCCTCCTTTGCAGGGCATACCTCCACCTCTCTAGATTTTCCTGCACTTGTTCTCTGCTCTCACTGCAGATCACAATGTCATCTGCAAACATCATAGTCCATGGGGAATCTTGTCTAACCTCGCCTGTCAGCCAGTCCATCACCATAGCAAACAAGAAGGGGCTGAGAGCTGACCCTTGATGCAGTCCCACCTCCACCTTGAACTCTTCTGTCACACCGACAGCACACTTCACCACTGTCTCACATCTCTCATACATGTCCTGCACCACTCTAACATACTTCTCTGCCACTCCAGACTTCCTCATGCAATACCACAGTTCTTCCCTCGGCACCCTGTCATATGCTTTCTCCAGATCCACAAAGGCACAATGCAGCTCCCTCTGACCTTCTCTGTACTTCTCTATTAACATCCTCAAAGCAAACACTGCATCTGTGATGCTCTTTCTTGGCATGAAACCAAACTGTTGTTCACAAATGCTGACCTCTGCCCTTAGTCTAGCTTCCACTATTCTTTCCCATAACTTCATCGTATGGCTCATCAACTTTATCCCTCTGTAGTTGCCACAACTCTGCACGTCTCCCTTGTTCTTAAAAATGGGCACCAGCACACTTCTCCTCCATTCCTCTGGCATCCTCTCACTCTCTGAGACCCTGTTAAATGTTCTTGTCAGGAAATCTACTGCTACCTCCTCTCCTAGACACTTCCATACCTCCACCGGTATGTCATCAGGACCAACTGCCTTTCCATTCTTCATCCTCTTCAATGCCCTCCTCACTTCACCCTTACTAATCTTTGCTACTTCCTGGTCCTCAACAGTCACCTCTTCTTCTCTTTTTCTCTCTCATTTTCCTCATTCATCAGCTCTTCAAAGTACTCTTTCCATCTTCCCAGCACACTTCTGTCATCAGTCAGTACATTTCCTCTCTGTCCTTTATCAATCTAACTTGCTGCATGTCCTTCCCATCTCTATTTCTCTGCTGTGCCAACCTGTATAAATCATTTTCTCCCTCTTTACTTTCCAACCGAGCATACAAGTCATCAAACGCGCTCTGTTTGGCCTTTGACACTGCTACCTTTGCCTTACGCTGTGTCTCCCTGTACTCCTGTTTACTCTCTTCAGTTTTCTCAATGTCCCACTTCTTCTTAGCTAACCTCTTCCTTTGTACACACTCCTGCACTTCCTCATTCCACCACCAAGTCTCCTTATCTACTTTCCTTCCAGATGACACACCAAGTATTCTCCTACCTGTGTCCCTGATCACATTAGCTGTAGATGTCCAGTCATCTGGAAGCACTTCCTGACCACCCAAAGCCTGTTTCAACTCCTCCTTGAAGACAACATGACACTCTTCCTTTTTCAGCTTCCACCACTTTGTCTTCTGTTCTGTCTTTGCCTTCTTCACCTTCCTCACCATCAGCATCATCCTGCACACCACCATCCTATGCTGTTTGGCAACACTCTCACCCGCTACTACTTTGCAGTCACTGACTTCCTTTAAATTACATCGCCTGCACAAGTGTGTCTTGAGTGTCTTGGGGATATATTTCAAAAACAACACCACCACTTTACGATTCGACTGAAGTGACGTCACAAATAACCACTTCCGGTTTAAGCCACACCCACTAGGTGCAATCTGACTCCAGATACTGTTAGATGTTTACCTAAAACTAAACGTTTTAGGATGAAATATCACAACACTTAAAACTTAACAAAACTTTAAACTTCTTGCGGTTTTATTTTCGCTTACGCTTTTCGTAGATTATTGTAATAATATGTCAGCATGTTTTACTTTAATATGAACCAAAGGTTACTCAAGTTCTAACTATCTTACCTGTTTCAGCTGTAGAAGGCTGAGTGTGATTTGTTTTCGGGCTCCTCTTCAGCCTATTTATTTTTAATTTATTCTGTGTTGCTCTCAGTCTCTCAGGCTCATCACAGTTTTCCTCCGTCGTCCAGCTGCATTTCCTCTCGTGATTCATGCTGTTTCTCGATGCATACAGCGCATGTTTTACATTAACATAAAATATTGACTTACTTTCGACATTGGATTGAGTAATTTATCATTTTGTTATCAATAGCTCGCACCTTGGGGGTCTACATGTTTTGTTTGCTAATTCAAGTGAACCGCCGACCCACTAGCTTTCCCCATGAGCCAATGCGCATGTCTGCTCGAGAGGATACCATCTGCGCTGTAAATGCGCAGAACCCGGATGGCTGGATTTATTTGTTTGTGTACTTATTTGATTACCTATTGCCAATTAAGCAATAACGTTTTATTATTCGAAATAGATATTCAATCCGGGTTTTATGAACATTCCTCATTCACAAATGTACCTCACCACTTAATCATACTAGACTTGGCTTGAATCCTATCTCAATGGACATTGGGGAGGAAGGCGCGTACTCTGTGCACAGCTTGCCAGACCATCACAGGGCCAAGGCTTAATATGTAAAGAGTAGCACAGTGATTAGTATACATCCCTAACAGAAAGAATGTCCTGGGTTTGAGGTATCCTCTGGATACTCTTGTTTATTCACACAGTCCAAATACATGTACCGAGATATACATATGTAAATACATGCATATGACTCTCTGGCTGTTCCAAACTACCCCCATGTGTGAGTGTAAATCGTTCTGTGTAGAAATATTAATTTATGACGCATACAAAATTATTTTTTACAATTTGTGCATTACGTGTTTTGTGGATTTGGAGAAGGTTTTTGATCATGTGCATTAGGCTATCTTATGGGGTGAGCTCCAGGAGTATGGTGTATTGGATCTGTCGCAGTCCAGTTGGGCCATTAGGTCTCTGTACCACCAGAGCCAGAGCCGGGTCCACATTGATAATAATGGGTCGAATTTGTTTCCAGTGACGGCTGCAGCCTGCTCAGACTGTTCTTTGACGCAGATTCTGTTCATAATTTTTGTGGACTTTTTGTTTCTATTCGCAGCAGAATCGTGGAGAAGTTCTGGTTTTGTGGCCATAGGATCTCTGCTTTTTTGTAGATGATGATGATGATGTGGCTTTTGGCTTCATCAATCCAGGACCTTCAGCTCTCATTAGATCAGTGGTTCTCAAATAGTGGGGCGCGCCCCCTGGGGGGAGGGGCGCGGTGCGATGCCAGCGGGAGCGCGTGTGACCCCTGGGAACATGCTTTTTTTTTTTTTTTTTGTCGTATTAGGATAAAGTGTCATTCTACATCCACTACAGCAGGTGGCAGTGACTTCCTCACTGTCAGAGTGTGCCCAGAGGTAAAATAAGAAGTGAAGTTAATAAACCCACCATGGAAATTTTTAACAGGGATGGAAAGATAGGCGGAGAGAGAGGCTTCACTGTGCTGCGGGTGAAGAAACAAGGAAAGACCGCTGTGTTTACTTTGTCCGAAAACATTTGCAGCGGACAGCATGAACCCAAATAAATTCAGGCGTCTCTTAAAGACGTCACACCCTGATCACATGATGAGCCACGTGAGTTTTTTCAGCGAAAATGTGCTGAGTATTTCCAACAACCATCCCGCTGTGTGAATGCTACTCCAGCAAACCGAGCTCTGTTTGCATCAGATAAGGTGGAGCACCAAACTGCTCAGTGTAGAAACTCCCCGCAGCAGAGCAGAGGAACTGATCCGACCTGCAGCACACAGTCTCGGTCATGGTGGATGACGT